>CM028131.1:1617277500-1617877500 GCA_016271365.2 Neoceratodus forsteri | reverse complement strand
ACCTCCTGCCTTATATTTGTCCTGAGCCAGTATACTGAAGGGCTTTACCTGTATAGTGCATGCAGGGAACTAGTTTTGAGAAGCGACTAGGATTTTTTGGCAGCTCTTGTTACCCAGCCTGTTTAGTTCTTACCTTGTTGTTTAATCCGCTTTCCACTCTGCATTCCTTCTCTGGGTTGTAGCGTGCTTGCGTATGCGCAGTGCACCACCCATCCCCCAGTCTATACTTTGCCTGCTTCTGCCTTCTTCTGCCTTTGAAATCTGGCCTTTTGTTTCAATGTAAATGTATTTGCTGACATGAGCCCTCTTTACTCTTTCTCCCCCAGGCTGCAGGCTCCAGCTGAACAGTTCCTCACTTGCTTCTCTCCTACAGCAACCCACGGAGCTGCAGTGTCAAAATGCCAAGTATGGTCCTTGGAGACAGCAACTAGTGAATTGTTGTAGCCTGTCGATGCTTGCCGTCGACTGCCCCACCCACCTTAGGCCGTCCCTTCCTTTATAGGTAGGAGGGGTCACGTGACCTTGGTCACATGAATAGCATCCTCTGAAATTTTGGTTTAAGTCCTCATTTTCCCATTTGCAGATTATATTTCTTCACCACAAGGTGTCGCCAGTGTACCATCCTTACTTTTAGAAGAGCCTCATTTCCATCTACTAACCAATACTGTGTAGCCACTCGCTCTCTAGTGTTATCTTCTGGAATATACCAACTTCATCTCTCTCCCACTCTGTCCTGAAGTGGGTCTTGAATCTCCAACCACTAACACTAAAGGCAAGGACCCTACCACTGCGCCATTCTGGCAGCCCTCTTATATTAGCCTTGTCTCCTCTCCTTACCTTGCATTTTACACTGACTCACTAGCTAAAAGGCCTCAACCCCCCCAGGCTTTCATCCGGCTGAGTTCCATCCACTGAACACTAATCCTGCACGCCCCCCCCAGGTGCAGTCTATCTGCTCCCCAGGGACTATGGCCAGTGACATCCCTCACACTTTATCTAGGGCAGCAGCACGTGGCACCATGTCTGTCCGTCCATCCCTTTAGTATGGTCCAACTCAACTTCCGGCTCCTGATAGTACTATTATCCATCATCCCTCCACTCCTGGACACCTCTACCCTAACAAAGGTGACTGCCCCTTCCATTCTGTTCCACTGCCTGTCCCTTTACTATACTATAAAGTTACCTCCACCCCTGAAATTCTATCATATGGCCCTGCTCCACCCCACAACTCATGGCAATCTGCACAGAGCCGCTCCCCTACTCCCCTCCTTCCCTCTGTACTACACACTGTCACAATCCTCAACAAAGGAAGTAAGGCTCGTTCTGCATTCCGTAACCAAGTGCAGTTGCTAAAGCTCCTAAAATGGTGGGCACTAAGGATGGCCTGGCTACGTCTACTACTTTCAGGCAACATACATCCCAACCCTGGCCCCTCGCCCCCTGCATATGACCCCTTAATGAAATCAGTGTATTGGACCCTTAAAGAAATCTGGTGCCCTCACAATAGCCTCAATCAACATCTGCAGTCTTCTGGCCAAATTTGACTCCTTACAGGCCTGGGTATCACAACTCAACCCTGATGTGCTCTCCATTGTGGAAATGTGGCTCACACTGAGAATTCCTGACACGGCAATCCAGCTGGAGGGGTATACTTCCTTCAGGCAGGATGGGATTGGGAAGCGGGGAGGTGGATGTGTCATTTACACTAAGGACACTATCCAAGGGTGCATCCTCCCCTGCTCCACCACTAGCAGAAACTTTCAAATGCTGTCTGTCAATCTCATGCTTGGTGCTCACAACAAAGGTATAACACTTGTTACTGTCTACATACCCCCTAAAGAGCAATCGTCGGGCTTCACTGAACTCAAAACTTCCTCTCCAACCTCCACCTGAACTCCGAGTTTCTAGTCCTAGGGGACATCGATATCAATTGGCAGTCACCTAAGGTGGCACCTTACAAAGATGCCATCTCCTCCCTGCACATAACACTAGTTGATTCCCCCACTCGTATGAATTATTGAACCAGCTCCAGCACCCTGCTTGACTGGCTAATTATGTGAGAATTTCCCATCCACTTGTCCTCCCAGATTCTATCAGTGATAATGCACCTATAATTTGTACCTGATCAAATAAATCCCCCAGAACCCCAGCAAAAATGCCGACACCCAGAGTACTAAAAAAAAGGTTGATTGGTCACTTTCAGGGTGCACCTTCTGCAGCTGTACTGGTCGAACCTCTACACTGCAAATGCCATCAGCACCTTGCTCAATCACTTCATCCAGACTTTCAATATGGTTTGCAATGCTTATGCTCCTCCCATCAAGCGTAAAGCCAAGGGGTGCAGTAAGTCATGGATCACCCCTACAATCCTCTTGCAGATGAAACATTGGGACAACTTTTGGCACAAGGCCAGAAGTACTGGCTCCTCTATAAACTTCCAGAACTGTAAAACCGCGTGCAACAGCTGCACCAGGGCTATCTGCTTGGCAAAAAGTAGCTACTTCAGGGATGAGTTGTTTAACTCCTGGGGAGACAGATGCAAATTCTGGGATAACCTGAAGACTCTAACTGGCAAACCCAATAAATATTCCCCAACCCTGCTCAACCTTAGTGGCATTACAACCCAGGACCCTACTACTATAGCTAACACCTTTAACAGGGCCTTTACAGACCATAGTAGTGTACTCCCCCTGGCTTTCTTGCTGCCTCCAGATGTCTCATACCCCCACAATCTGTCAATCTCCTCTACTGGCCCCATCCCACTTTTTCGCTTCAGAATTATCTCCCAGGCCAAAGCAAAAAGTATCTCACAAGTCCTCAGCAAAACCAGAATGGGTAGTGATGGGCTTGACATGAAGCTCATTGCCTTAACCCTAGATGAATTATTACCACCACTTACCAGAATCCTTAATCTCTCACTCACAACCAGCAAACTCCCACAGGCATGGAAGTTGGCTGTGGTCACCCACGTCTTCAAAAGTGGGGTCAGATTAATTCACAGCAATTATAGGCAGATCTCTATTCTCCCCCTCTTTCTGTAAAGCCCTTGAGCATATTGTCTATGATCAGCTCGTTGATCACTTCGACAAATATCAGCTGCAATGCCCGGAGAAGCACGGCTTCCGAAAACTACGCAGCACCACCACCACCTTAGTGGGGTTCTCAGGCTTGACCATGGCCAACTGGTGGGGATGACATATATTGACCTCACCAAGGCTGAGCTGGCTAGCCCATTTGGGACTCGCGCCTCAAACTGTGAGATGGTTTAGGAGCTACCTCACTGGGAGAACATAACAAGTGAAAATTGCTGATGTCATCTCTGAGAGCCGGGCGGTAGTTACAGGGGTACCCAAGGGGTCAATCCTGGGCCCCTTGCTTTTCAGCCTCTTCTTGAATGATCTCCCCTGGGCATGTCAGGATAAGGTCTTCCTCTATGTTGATGATGCGCTGCTCTTTTCCAGCCAGTCGGACCCAGCTGTACTAGAACAATGAATGCAGTGCAACTTCGCAGCAGTTGAAACTTGGTTCAACAACTCCAAACTCCTTTTAAACTATAAAAAAAAAAAACTATGCTGTTTGCCTCGCACCATAACTGGTATAAATGCCATCAAGTATGCATAGTGAACTCTCAAAACGCCCCCTTAGAAATGGTGCACAGTTTCAAATACCTTGGGGTTACCCTGGATAGCTCCCTTTCTTTTGCTTACCACATTGACTTAGTTGCTAAGGCAGCTAATGCTAGAGATGGACAATTTACTGAGGCATAAGCACTGTCTGATGGACAGCACCCTATATCTAGCCATTACTAGCTCTGTCCTACCTATAATTAATTATGGGCTAGCGGTGTATGGCGCTGCCATTGATTCAGCCCTCAAAAGGGTGAAGTTGGCCCTCAACAAAGCCTGATGGCTTATCCTAGACACCCCCGCCTAACTCATACCTGTGATCTCTACTCCCAGTCAGGGTGGATAAACCTGGATTGTAGGATTCAGTACCAGGTATGCCTGCTAGCCAAAAAATCCTTATTAGGCCATACACCACCTGGCATACATAGCCTCCTCTCCCTCACGGGCAATACTCGCACTACTAGAGGGTATGTTTCCCTGACCTTAAAATTTCCTTTCCATAGTACCACCCTGGGCCAGCGCTCCTTTAAATATTGTACCCCACTTTGGCTAAACTCTTTCAATGAAGACATGCTTTCCACCACTAAACTCGGCCCTTTCAAGGCTAAGCTTCGAGAATATCTTGCAGCCTTAAGTAGCTGCGATTGCCACACCTAACCTGCTCCAATCCCTTTCACCCCTTCTACTTCCCCATCTACATTCCCCCTTTGCCTCATATCTCTCACTATTGTCTCTCTCTGCTCTCTTGCCTGTCCACCCTTCACCCCACTAACCCCTAACCCAGACCTGCATGCCCTGGCCCTCCTCATCCCCTCTCACTCTCCCCACTACCCCCACCTCTCCCAATCTAAGGACAAAGCCTTTCAGGCTGCTGCAGTAGCTCCCTAATCCCTCCCCATTCCCTAACTTTCCCTCTCTACTCCTGCTACCACCTACTTTTGCACCCTTTGCCCCACTACTCCCCTGACCAGTATTCATTTAAACACTTATGTTCACATTGTATATATGCTGCCTACAATTGTATCAATACATCTGTACTTCAGTTTGCTAGTCTGTAACCTCTCACTGTTTACAATATTTGCTTTGCCAGATTTTTGTATAATTTTTGCATAATATATCACTATTTTGTCATGACGTGGAACCTTTGTAAATCGTTCTCAGCTCAAAGGTTGTAATCCGAGGCTTAAATGAATAAATAAATAAAGGCGTGGAATAAAACATAATTTCCCTAGGATGCTGTACTTTTCAGCTTCTTGATTAAATTAGGAATGTCACACATTTGGCAAGACCTTCTCCCATTTTCCTGGGGTTTTTCAGTAACCCTGTGCACTCCTTGTTTAAAAAAAACACATGGTGTTCCTTTGTGGCATTTTATCATACCCAAAATCATATAAGAAAACCAATATATAAGAGATATTTGTAAATAATGACTGGCAGTTGCTAGCTTGCCACATGAGGGTGAGCTGCTATCAGAGTGGCATTCAGGAAGGGTGACTGAAAAGCATTTGAAAGTGACCACACACCCTTTGATTAAATGAATTTAATACTAAGTAATTAATACCTAGATTACTATATAAGTGAAGAGAATCTGAGTTCTTATACTAGGTAATCAAGGAAGAGGGTAATAGATGGGTTTGTCCTACAAGCAGAACAAGCATTTGTCAATGCCGAATGTTGTCTTGCTGGCATTGGCATTGGTAGTGCAACAGTTAGAGAGATGTATAATAGGAATGGCAGTGAAGTACTGAACTGACACCAACCCCACCCCCACCCTGCAGAGACTGACAGGCATTGGGGTGTGCCTTTGGGTCATCAGCCATAACGCTCACACCGTTTCACCTCACCCTACCCTGCAGACACCGACAAGTGTTGCGGTGTGCCTTGGGGTCTTCGGGCCTTACTCTCACCCCATTCCATAAGGAAATATGCTGAGATGGGTGCAGTATAGAAGAATGGGGTGAATTGTGGGGCTGAAGAGTCCAAGGCACATCTCGATGCCTGTTACTGGCTGCAGGTGGAGGTGGGGTGGAAATGGCATGAGCATTACAGCCGACAATTCCAAGTCACACCCTGACGCCTGTCCGTCTCTACAGGGTGCAGCGCTACAGTTGGAAACCCTAACATCCTGGGCATTTGTTCATATTTCACTCCAAATTTTCAACATGGGCTTTTTGTGACCCCACCTCACGAACAGTGGCACTATCAGTTTGTTAGCTGAAATGTGATTTTGCACAGCGACTGCGCCATTTGGCGTCACAGGTATGAAAACACATCTTGGTCAGGATGTGAAAAATGACAGCTGTACTGTTCATGAGGAGGTGTAAAAAAAATGGCAATGCTGAAAATCTGGAGTGCAAATATGAAAAATTGGTGGTCACGAGTATGCGTAGAATCTGCACAACTCACGTCAGTAACGCAATTATTTTCGGAATTTTGTTAACCACATTTTCAACGCAGGCATTTTGGGACATCCATTCATGAACAGTGGCACTGTGATTTTGTTAATCTGTCCTGAACATTGATTTCCCACAGTGAATGCGCTGTTGTGTGCCAGATGTCTGAAAACACATTTTGGGCAGGATGTGAAAAATGACAGTTATACTGTTCATAAGGAAGTGTGAAAAAATGGCAATGTTGAAAATCTGTAGTGAAGATATTAAAAATTGTCTACGTTACGAGCGTGCGTGGAAACTGTGCAATGCACACTCATAACACAGTCATTTTTATGTTGGCGCACTTGCAGCCAGCATCTTGCGGCAGTGGAGATTTGGAGGTGCGGTAACTGTTGGATGAATGCAGGGCATGCATCAGTAGGTGCGTCCCTCATTCCCCAATCAGCCTGCATGCTGGCGCCACAACATGCATACTAATGTGACGAGCACATCTGAGGAAAGGCCTGCTGCAATCTGAGCAGTAGTCTCCCAACCCACCACCACACCCACCCTGTGCACCCTGCCTCCCCACCCCCTCACCCCATACTTATCTCTGGAGTCTGGTCGGCGATCTTGGTGGACCAGGAACACGCCTGCACTCTTCAAAGCTGACCGTGAACTGAGGAAATGCCGTAAGCTGTATAATGGAATAAATAGGTTTTTCAGCGTGGATGCATATCTCAGGCATTTTTGGAATTTTGGCACCAAATTTTTAACATGGGGTTTTTGGGACCCCTCCTCATGAATTCTTGCACTGTCATGGCGTTATTCGGGTCCTGAAGGTGATTTCACAGTCACTGCGTGTAATCACCTTTCGGAGTGAGGAATGAAATGACAGTGCCAGTGTTCATGGGGGAGGGGCTCTCAAAAGCCTATGTTGCAAATTTAGTGGGAAAAGCCAAAAATGACTGTTTTATTTAGTTGCACAGTGCAGTTACTACGCACGCCATAACTTAGCGAATTTGCAATATTTTCACCCACATGTTCAGCATTGGCACTTTTCACACCTTCTTGTGAACTGTGACAGCTGTCATTTTTCACATGCTGCCCAAAATGTGTTTTCGCACTTCTGCTGAGAATAGCGAAATGATGTGGAAATCAGTGTTCAGGACAATTACAAAATGACAGTTACACTGTTCATGAGCATAGGTCCTAAAATGCCTATGCTGAAAATTTGGTGACGATACTCCATAACATGACTGTTACTATCGGCATTGCGTAGTTTTGCACACATTGTAAATTCGCAAATTTATAATATTTTCACTCCAGATTTTCAACATTGCCATTGTTCTGCACCTCCTTATTAACAGTACAGCTGTAATTTTCACATCCTGACCAAAATGTGTTTTCACACTTCCGGCACAGAATAGCACGGTTGCTGTGGAAAGTCCATGTTTGAGACACATTATGAAAATGACAGTGACACTGTTCATTAGCAGAGATCCTAAAATGCTTATGTTGAAAATCTGAGGCCAAAAGTCCATAAAATTAGTGTTTCCGAGCTTGTGTTGCATAGTTTGCATGCACGCTGTAGCTTCGCGCATTTGTAATATTTTTACTCCACATGTTCAAAATTGGCATTTTTTCCACACCTCCTTATGAACAGTACAGCTGTCGTTTACATATCCTGCCTGAAATGTGTTTCGCATGTCCAAAGCAGCATCGCATGGTGGCTGTGCGAAATCAGTTTTTGGGGCAGTTTAAGGAAATGACAATGACACTGTTCACGAGCAGAGGTCCTAAAATGCCTATGTTGAAAATTTGGTGCCGAAAGTCCTTAAATTGACTGTGCTGCAAGCGTGCGTTGCACAGTTGCCACGCAGCCTTGTAACTTTGTACATTTGCAATATTTTCATGCTAGATTTTCACCACTGGCATTTGTGCACACCTACTTATCAACAGTACAGCTGCCATTTTTCAAAGCCTGCCCAAAACGCATTCCCGCAACTGTGGCGCATGATGGCGTGCTCGCTGTGGGAAATCACCTTTTGGGACACATTAACAAAATCACAGCGCCACTGTTCATGAGGGGAGGTCCCAAAATACCTATGTTGAAAATGTGCCTAAAAAACTCCCACAAATAATTGGGTTGTGGACATCTGCTGCGCAGTTTGTATGCATGTTCATTGCTTCACCAATATTTCATATTGCCAGTCCAGATTTTCAACATTGCCATTTTTTATGCCTCCTCATGAACAATACAGTTGTCATTCTCCACATCCTGCCCAAAACTAAGTTTTCATCCCTCTGTCACCAAATGCCACAGCCGCTGTGCAAAACCATCTTTCAGCTAACAAAGTGATTGTGCCACTTTTCATGAGGTGGCCTGACAAGCAGCCCATGTTGAACATGTAGAGTGAAACTACCACTACATGCCTACGGTGTTAGGGTTTCCAACTGTAGCAGCCCACCTGGTACGGACTGACAGGCATCAGGGCTGTGACTTGGGATCATCGAATGTAATGCTCACACCATTCCACCCCCCACCCCACCCTGCAGCCACTGACAGGCATAGTGGTGTGTCTTGCACTGTTTGGCCACAAACTTCACCCCACGCTCCTATACTGCACCAACGTCAGCATATTCCCTTATGAAATGGGTAAGTATAATGCCAAAAGACCCCGAAGCACACCACAACACTTGTCAGTGTCTACAGGGTAGGGTGAGGTACAATGCCATGAGCATTATAGCCGATGAACAAAAGGCACACCCCAATGCCTGTCAGTCTCTACAGGGTGCGGGTGGGGTTGGCATCACTTCAATACTTCACTGCCATTCCTATTATGTGCCTCTAGCTCCACCACTGCCAATGCCAGCATGACAACATTCGGCATTGACAAATGCTTGTTTGGAATTGTTTCACCAAACTTGCAAAATAGGCTGTTTGGGACCCCACCTCATGGACAGTGGCACTGTCATTTTGTTAATCGGTCCCAAAAGGTGATTCTACACAGTGACCGTGAAATGACCTTTCAGGACTGAATAATGAGATGACAGTGCATGTGTTCATGAGGTGGGGTCTCAAGAACCCCATGTTGAAAATTTGGAACCAAAATTCAAAAAAGTGGCTGCGATATCCCACTAAGCTGAAATTCCCCTACTGATGCCATTGTACAGCTTACCGGCATTTCTTCATTTTGCATTTCAGCTTTGATGAGTCCAGAAGTGTTCCTGCTCCACCAGATATCTCAGTGCCAGACCTCGGAGGTAAGTATGGGGTGAGGAAGGGTGGGGTGGGATGAGCAGGTGGAGTGCGGGTTGGGGGAGGATGCTGTGGACAAGGTGAGGGACCATTTTCTTTTTCTCAGGTACAGAAAAAAAAAATGAGCAGCTGCTGGGACTTTTTCTTTCTTTAAAGGTGAAATAAAACAAATGTTGGCCACACTGGGGTGGACTCCATGTGTGCCATACAATAGGGCGTGGGGGGGAACATGCCGACACGGTCGGCTTTGTGTGAACAGCGGCACACTGGGGTGGGATCCCAGCATGTCACACAATGTGAGGGGGGGTGTGGGAGACATGCCGACATGGGGATTGCACCCCCATGTCAGCTTTCTTTGGGGATTGTGTAGCAGCAGCTCCTTCTGCCGCCATATTTATTGAAATGTTTCACCAGGAAAGGCACGTATGAGAGGCGTGTCATCTGTGCCGCTGCATGATGAGCTTGTCTCCGACTGCAGCGGCACATTTCTTTCAAGTTGGTGGCACTTTACATAATGCTTGTGTCAGCGCTAGCATGCTGGCTAATTGGGGAATGAGGCAGCACCTACTAAAGCGTGCCCTGCATTCGCCAACACTGACATTACATTTCTGCATTTCTACACATTACAAGATGTTGCTTGTGCGCGCGCAAGACAACATAATAAATGGTAAGTAATACCCGGCTTATGAGGAGAATAATAACAGTGAGGAGTTTAGCAAGATGATAAGCCAGGAGCCTGGAGGTGAATCCCCAAGCTAGAATTAATCTCCAGATATACAGAGTGGTCTGTCCCTATCGTTTGTTTTACATATATGTATATTACATTTGGTAAGCTGATAGGTAGCTTGATAGCCCCCCCCCCCACCAAAAAAAAAATATGGTTTGATTTTTGAAGCTTCATACTTATGGAGTGCTTCATTAGTTCAGGTTAAGTAAGCATTTTTGTTGCATGTTCCTGTAGTGTTTAATTACTGCTCATGAAGTCTCACACGAGGTGCCACTGTGGCTGTTAGAGCAGCAGGACAGCAAAATGGAATCTCGACTCTTGTTTTATATGGTTTGCTAGTTCAGTTTCTAAGCAGCTATTCTCAGGTTACTGTTTTTTTGTTCAAATGTGTTCCTTTTGTGTCACAAAGCCTGCTTTCTTTAGACACATTAGGAGAGGAAGAAAATGAATCATGTTAATTCTACTGAGCCATGTGTGTGTCTTTTGGAAAGTTAAGATGAGCAGCTGCAGTATGAGATTTGGCCCAGGGGAGGGTCTGAATACCAACGGCTTCTAATTAAGCAATAATGCACAACAGAACATGTGTTGTTGTGTGATTTACACATGCCTTCTGTGGTGTGTCATGAGGCGTAGCCGAGTGACTTTAACCACACAAGAAGTGTGTAAATCCCACTATTACACACACCCTGAAGTGCATTATTGTGTTTATAAAATGAATCTGTTATCAAAAATTAAAAACAAAAAAAAAAGAATTAGGTTAAAAGAAGTAAACATTTGATCAGCGGGGTGTTTACCGGTTGTCTGTTGCAGAATTTACACATGGTCACGTGACATGTTTTGACCAATGAGGCTACAGAATATTCAAGACCCTTTGTATCATATAAGTTGTCACGCATTTTAGATGTTGTTTTTATTCTAGATTATCCAGGAGATATAGCATTTTACCTTCATCAGAACTCCTGATCTTTACCCATTACCTCAGCTGGATGACCTGGGAGGTCAAATGAGTTGTGAAAAGTCAGACAGTGAAATTTTAAAGTGTCAGTTAGTGACGTCATAATTGTATTGTTTGATTTTCAGGGTGTGCTAGTACTTGACTGATAATTTGGTAGTTATGATTGGATTTTTGATAAGCCTGTGCTTGGAGGGATTTTAATGGATGATGTCATAATTGTCATAATTTGTTTCATTTACAGTGTGGTAAGCTTGCAGTTTCCCTATGTGGAAAATTCTCAATCATGCCTTATTTCATAATATTACCATAACAGAGTTTGAACTTATACAGTATTTCAGGACACATTTGAACTTACTATCATGTAAATAATACCTGGGTTCCCATGCAATAAAGCAACAGTTCCTGTTCAAGGTAATCTATGGAGAAAATGGGTTGCATTATTTATTTATTTACAAACTGGCGACAGGGAAAGGCAGACTGGGATAAGGCTTGCTTCCAGGTGTGACCCAGGGAAGAACAGGGAGACTGAAACACGAATCAAAATGCAACAATTGTTCAAGACAATAAAGTATAATAGTGCAAGAATAAAACATTATTTATTTATAATCTTCTGATGTTTTCGAGGGAGATTTGGTACTGCTGGGAGACACTCAGATGTTCCCTGTGTGATTAAGGTGATAAGATGAATGAAAATGAAGTTGAAAACTATATACTTACTAATTAAAAAATTGTGTAGTAATACCAAAATTCAGAAAAAGTTTAAAAATATTTTTTATTAAAACTGCTTGTTTTAAAAAACTGTCTTGTAATTTTATGTATTGACGCAAAAAATAGCATCCAGTGTAAAACAAAAAGAATGTCAGCTGCATGTCAAAATCACAGTGTTTTGACAAAGTGTCAGTGTGATGCGAAATGTTGACGTACTGTGAGGAGGTGCTACCTTTGTTTAATAACATATTTTGTACCGTGTCCTATGAAGTGCAGTTGAGTTGTTTTTGTTTTGCTCTGAATGGTTTTACTAGGACTCTGTTGTGAAGTCCTTAGCTGCCACCTTTGCGTTTAAATAAATAGTATCACTACGCTACAGTCTATCTTTACAAAAAAATAGTATTGACTCTGTGTATTTGCCTGTTTTTGGCTGCGTCATAATTAAAACAAAGTATCATTATTATACAGAAAAAGCAGGGCCAAATAGGACTGATACATGTAGGACAGTATTGACACATAAAAAACAGTATCGTCCGAGCTAATTCTTAATGGCTGGACTCAATATTTTTTAAATAAAAGTTTGAAGCTTCTAGCTCCAGTAGTTCAAAAGTTGCAACTTTCAAAATATAATTTCTTTAAAATGGAATCATTACTGTTAGATACTTAATTTGATTAAAATGAAAACCTGAGTCAGATAAGTAGATGTATCAATAAGCTAGAACTACATGCAGAACATATATCGATATAAAACATAAAATGTTACATATCGATATACAAAAAATGGTTCACTAAATTTTAAAGTCCTGTCATTTTGAACAAAATATTACATTGGCACGTATAGAACTTTATCGTTAGGCTCAATACATGTTGAATGGACTCCAAGCTTCCATTAAAAAAAATAATGTTTCTATGATTAACAGTTCAAATGTTACAGCTATTAAAATATATACAATATATACAAGATATATAAAATATCATAAATTATTATTTTTGGAAATGGTTGAAAGAAACTAGAGGCTGTTCTAAGAATAAACCCATTATCTTCTTGTTTAATTTTAATGTTTGACCAGGAGAATCACATTGAGTCAAGGATTGTTTCTAGGCGCAACTTATAGGAGGGGAATGGGATCGACACATCACATCTGAGGCCTCTTGCACACTGCCACTTTTTACTGAGTGTTAAACCATTTTAACTCTGTTAAAACAGTTTAAAAGTCTTGCATCCACACTGTAGCATGATAAAACCTGCTACAAACCTTGTTTAAAAACCGTTCTAAAACCCTGATCGAAACAGGGTTTTACACAGTTTCAGACCAACACAGTTGCCTTAAACCACGTTAACAGTAATGTGGATGCAAACCGTGCTGTAACATGATTTAAGGCAACCTCCTTCATACTTCTTGTGGCTTTTTACATGATGCCAAAATGAAAAGGAGAGGATTTACTGACGTCCTCGAACTTCCAATGAGCTCACGAACAAAATGATGCAATTTCAGCTGAATCTGTTACAGCGCCTGGTTGCGAGTATCCGGGCATGCATTGCGGTACCCACAACCTCTGATACTTTGCAGTCTTGCTACAGTCATGCCTGGGAACTCGAGCAGGCAAGTACGGTGTTGGAACACAGTGTGGACGCATCAACAACCATGCTCAAACGTGGAAATTAAAACGTTTTTTAAAAACTTTTTTTTTTAAATACATGCCGGTGTGGACAAGGCCTAATACAATAACATGATACAACACTTTGTAGACTCAGTATTTTGTATAAAAGGCTGGATTAGATATGAATGAAGTATAATGTGTAACGTGCAGCATATGTGCAGAAGAACAAATGGCTATCAGCCATGGAAAACAGACTGGTGTGACTGGAAGGTAAGCCAGGGAACAGTAGAAACAGGGGCAAGGTGTGGCTATGATGACAGGAGAAGAGTCTTCTGTCCAGTAGAGGAGGAAGAGCTGATACTGATAGGGTGGTTGTTCCAGATGGAAGGGGCCTAAAGTAGTAGGAGGCTTTCCATGTCTCAGTTTTGAAGAGGGATTGAGAAGGATGGTTGTCAGAGGGTCTGAATAAGTTAGAGGTAGCTGTGGAGGAGAAAGGAGAGCCTATAGGTAAGAGTAAAGACACTGGCCAGGATATTCAGACAGAGGGATCTTGTGACATAATTAGATGCACTGCCCTAATGCTATATTCAAACAGGATCGTGGCCCACCAGATCACGCATCCTGTTCAAATATAGCAACCTATGCGACTGGCGCAAATGGGGTGGCCGACAAAGCGTAATCGTCGAGGATGGGCTGAATACTGGGAATGGGGATGCGCATCGCATCTCCAGATGAGCTGATCCCAAATTCCTGATATTCAGCCCGCATGTGCCAGCGAGCCCATCAGACATGAAGGTGTAAATGGTCCATTTGCATGCCCATCATGGTCCCATTTGCATACATTACCATGCCTATGTCGGCATGGTGTGCCAGAACAACCCGCCCCCAAGCTCCATTCCCCGATGACCATGTATGGCCACAAATCCCCTTGATCATAGTGTAGAGACCACCACCCAGCCTGATCCCCATCTGTTTAAAAAATACCCCAACCCCCCATTTCCATAGTGTGGTTAACCCTCCTCCCTGCCCAATCACCGTCCGTCTAATATATCCCAAGCCTCTGATTCCATAGTGTAGGGAATCCCCTTCCCTGCCTGGTTGCTGTCCATCTAAAATCTATCCTAAGCACCCATTTCTGTGTTGTAGGGAATCCCTCTCCCTGCCCAGTCACCGCCCATGTAAAAAAATCCCCAACCCCCTTTTTTCCATAGTGTAGGGTACCCCCCTCCCACCCGATCACCATCCAAGTAGCATAGCACTGCCAAATCCCCTTTTCCATAGCATAGTGGACCCCCCCACCCCAGTGTCCCGAACCCTGTCTGAACCAGGACCCCACCCCGTAAATGCTCTGTTGTGAACGGTCCTCCAACCCTGTCCCCAACCCATGCTCCCTGTTTGCACAATAATCTCCATTTGCCATCATTTCCATAGTGTAGTGGCCCCCCACCCTGGTAGGCAGGACCCCTCCCAGCACTACCCGTGCCGGTGACTGACTCAGCTCTCCTCACCCTGCCACGGCCAGCCGTCGACTGCACAGCTCGCGAGCACTGTACTGTATAGAGTACGAGTCCATCAGTGACAGCCAATGCAGGCCCTGTATTTAGAAACTGAGGTAGCAGATCGTGGGAGATGCCTGCCACCAAGGGAGAGACAGAGCCTTTATGTGTGGTGCAGTTTATGCAAAACAACAGAAGGTGTGGTAGAGGTAGTTCAATTGGACACAGATGGCTTTTGGCGCAGCATTGTTGACAACTTCTCTATAGTTAAAGGTCAGGAAGATCATTTTGAACACAGTCTTACGATGCCTGGGAATGGGATGCAGATTTATTCTTGAAGAATGCACTCTATTAAAGGAGAACTGCACTGAACTTGTATGTCATTTCCTCCTCTAAAAGCTGATTTTTAAATACTAGTTTCAGTTCTGTTACTGTTCCAGCTCTACTGGTTTTCAGTTATCCTAGTGGGTGTTTTTTTTTTTTTAACTTAGCTTTATTCAAGACAAAGCCTGTTACAATTGGTAAGTTCATTTCATGGTGCATTCCACTGGAAGCTGTACAGTACAGTGAAAGGCAGCAATGACTTCAAAACAGAAACAGCCGGAGAAGAAAAGTGTAATGCCCTGCCTGAAGAGGTGGTAGGCTGTAGTATGGTGGGGGGTTTTAAGAGGGTGTGGGACAGAATAAGGAGAGGGGTAATTAAGTGGAGTGGGAGGGACGGTGGGGCAGCTGCAAGTTGAGGGGCTAGCTGCACAATCGGGCATACTCAATAGACCGTTAGGCCTGTATCTGCTGGCATCTTCATATGTTCTATAAATCTCTATCTGCCTTTGGAAATATGGTGGTGTGTGGGTAATATGTTCAGAGACAAGCAGTACATATTGCTGGGGGGAGCAGTTCCATAACATTCTCATCTACACTTAAAACCCTCAATTCCTTAGACTTGCAACAACCAGATTTGTGGGAAGTAACAGCTACAGGTTGCTACCCGGAGGGCAGGGGATGAAATCAACCAATAGGGATAGGTGGGAGGTGGAGACGGAGGTTGCTGCCCCAGGGCAGTGCTGCTTTTGGGCGAAATCCACCAATAGGGAGTAAGCTGGAGGAGGAGGCTAAAAGGTGCTGCCACTGGGGGCAGCACTGCCCCGAGAACAGCACTACGGGAACAAATCACACTCGGATCGCCCTCTCTCTCTCTCTCTCTCTGTGTCGAGGCCATGTATATAATGACCTCACTGACCTCCTCTTAGAGCTGTGTGTGTTAGCAGCCAGTGCCTGTCTTCTCTTTTTGCGGCTGCAATCATTGTTCTCTCCTTCCTACCTCCTGTCTTGAGTCTCCGGCTCTGCAGGATCTCCTTTGCTCATTTTACCCCTGTTCCTGGCTACCCCTGAAATAAAAAAAACATACCTCATTCAGTCTCCTCAAGTCACCACCTTCTGATGGGGCCAGCCCACAGCCCCCCCTCCTTGCCTGCTAGTCGCTCCAGCCTCTGGCTCTAACAGTCTCCAGTTCAGTCTGGCAGGCAACCAGGCAAGTCTTTGCAGCTGCTACCCTCCTTCTCCTCCTCTCCAGGCTCTGCTTGTGTTGTTCTTACTTTTCACAAGTGAAGTTCCCCAGCAGTAGCTCTGAGCCTGAGTGATACGCACTTTGACTTAAGGCAAGTTTTATGCTTTTAAAATTATAATGCATTAAAAAAACCTTATCATATTATGATGATGATGATGACGACGAAGAATACATTTTTAATTAAATAAAATGTGTGGCTCATAAAGAATTCCCTTTCTTCATCATGGGTGGTTGGGGGGTGTCATCATTGTGCCTGTTGAAACCGCAAACACTGTCAATGCTGTATCTTTGAAACAGCCAGCAGTGAAGGGATCAAAGTTCAATGTGACGGAAGCCTTCCTCTTTATGTCTCCACTCATACAGTTTGTGTATGTGACATATTCCAAACATTTTTTGCAAGTGATATGTGGGTGTCAGTCCCTACCTTTCTGCTTATAAGGCTGTCATGGCCAGGGGTCTGGCTGCTGCTATTTCTGGCTCTGCTTTTAATTTCTGTCCTGCTCTGTGCCGAGGCATCTGCTGGGTGCCAAGGTTTGGTTTGTCTGACTGTACCAGCTATCTATTATCCCTTTCATCCTGTTGTAAGCAGTTTATTTTTGTTGCGCAAGGTGCTGAGTAGTGCAAAGGCTTCAGTTCTGGCAACATAATGGTGCCTGGATTACTACTGCGCTACATTTGGGAGTTTTCTCTTCTCATCTGCTACTAGGAAGCGATTGGCATCATGAATACATCTGATGCTGATCTGCCTAGCTGGAGTCTGTGTATTGAAGGAGACACAGGACTGCATAATACTGGTCAGTTTCTTTACACTCTAAAGACACTCACTTGACCCACATTATCTAGTCGCTAGAGCACAGAACTGTGATCACAGAGCTACAGGTTTGAATCTCACCATCGTCACTTTCTTACTGTGTGACTCAGAGCAGGTCACTTTAATGTCCCTGTGCTTTAACTTACTTTGGCCCTCTCTTTCCCTGTCCTTAACTCACTTCAAGTTCACTTAACTTGCATAAATTTGCATACACTCACATTATATGTCTAATAGTTGCTGTAGCTAATGACAGCTCGAAAAGCACTTTGGCATGCAGTGTGCATGAAAGGCACCATATAAATCCCAATTCTGTTTACAGTCGCTGCACCACCAGTGTGTAACTCATGACTTGTAAAGAATGTTGGGATACAGTGAGAATGAAAGGCACTGTATGAATCCAAATTATGTTTACAGTCCCATCACTACCAGTATGCACTGCAACTCATGACTTGTAAAGAATTTTGGGTTACAGTATGTATCATATCTCTCAACCTTTCATCACTCAAATGTGTGACAAATGGGCAAAATGTGTGACACATCAACAACAAGCATTTGTCAATGCCGAATGTTGCTTGCTTCTATGTACTGTTTAGGAATTTGAAGTCATTGGGTACAAATATTGAAAATTTGCGAACTTCAGGTGTGCGTGGGTACTGCGAATGCGCGTAAGTAAAACAGTCATTTTAGGAATTTTTCACCAAATTTTCAACATAGCCATTTTAAGACCTCTGCTCATGAACAGTGTCACTGTGATATTTTAATGTGTCCCATACATTGATTTACGCACACTGACTGCGTCATTGTAGCTACATGAAACGAAACTGCGTTTCAGTAAGATGTGAAACGACAGCTATACTGCTCATAAGGAGGTGTGGTAAACGCAATGTTAAAAAATCTGGAGTGAAAATATTGAAATTTCGGTAAACCACGAAGGCAGTTTGTGGAACTGCGCAACATACGCTTGTAAACAGTCATTTTAGGAAATTTTTCACCAAATTTTCAACATAGCCATTTTAAGACCTCTGCTCATGAACAGTGTCATTGTGATTTTCTTAATGTCCTGTACATTGATTTTGCACACCGACTGCGCCATTGTGAGCTACATGGGCGGAAACACAGTTTGGGTGAGATGTGAAAAATGACAGCTATACTGCTCATAAGAAGGTGTGGTAAAATGGCAATGTTGAAAATCTAGAGTAGAAATATTGAAAATTCGTGAACTTACGAGTGTGCGTAGGAACTGTGCAACGCACGCTCGTAAAACAGTCAGTTTTAGGAATTTTTTCACCAAATTTTCAAAATAGGCTTTTTGAGAACCCACCTTATGAACACTGATGGTGTCATTTTGTTAATCATTCTGGAAAGGTGATTTCGCGCAGTGGCTGCGAAATGACCCTTCGGGCCAGAGTTGCGCCATGGCAGTGTAAGAATTCATGAGGAGGGGTCCCAAAAACCCCATGTTGAAAATTTGGTGCAAAAATTCACAAAAATGCCTGAGATATGCAACAAAGTTGAAAAAACCCTATCTATCCCATTGTACAGCTTACCGACATTTCCTCAGTTCGCGGTCGGCTTTGAAGAGTGCAGACGTGTTCCCGGTCAACCGAAGATCAGTGGCGGACTCGGAGGTAAATATGGGGTGGGGGTGTGGGAAACGAGGTGTGCAGTGGGTGGGGCAGGTGGTGCAGACACTACGAGGACCGTTTTTTTTAGTTTTTTTTTTTTTAATGGCGGGACGTTTGCCACGCTGGGGTGGGCTCCCAGTGTAGCAGAAGGATGGCTGGGGGCGTGGAGCCGACGGGGGATTGGGCACCCCCGTCAGCCATGGCATCTGTTGCCACGCTGGGGTTGGCTCCCAGTGTGTGTTGCACCCTGTACTGGGGGGGGGACAGTGGAGCCCACGGGGGATTGGGCACCCCTGTCAGCCATACTTGTGATTTTGCCATGCTGGGGTGGGTTCCCAGCATGGCACCTGATGCTTTGGGGCGTGAGCCGACGGAGCATTGGGCACCCCTTTGGCTGTACAGTGAGGGAAGGCACATGAGCACGCGGTGTGCGTGTGTGTGTGTGTGTGTGTGTGTGTGTGTGTGTGTGTGGAGGAGGCTCTGCTCACTCAAGCGGAGCTCTCCCTTTCAGCTGTATGCCACTGCATTTTCAGCTTGTCATAGACAGCTGCAGCAGTGATTGGGGAACTTGGGCCATGCCTGCAAACACACTGACTGCATTGGAAGACAGGCTGACACATCTCAGAAAACTCGGATGATGGCACTATGTTTCTTGCACATGCGTGCAAGCAACATAATAAAAATAACATTGCAAGCTCAGAACACAGTCTAAATATGTGCACTTATGTTATAGTCGACTAGAAAAAAATGTATAATTTCAGCTTTCAAGGTGCAGTGACCTCCACACTTCCATAAGCCCTGTTTCCTCTAATAATTTTGTTAAGAACCTTCCGGCAGGCTGATAAGTAGCAGACTGAGGACTATTGTGTTAGGCAGAAAGTACAGCATTAAAATCCCCAAATAATATATAAGGAGTCCACATCTCTTACCATCTCCAGAATGACTTTTTAAGGCATAATTTATAATCCGATGCTTTTGGGGCATCTAAGTTTAAGAAAGCGTAATTAAGGGCTGTATATTTTACTTTCAGTTTCACAAATCTCCTTTTGGATCACATTCAGAATAGCATATCTGACTAGGACGGCCCCAGCAAATTAATATGACGATCACTCTTCTTGGGGGTCCACCAGGAGGCTGTATGCACCTCACCCACCCAGGATCTTCGAAGTTTATCATGTTCAGCATTTGTCAAATGTGTTTCTTGCAAATAGGTGAGTGTCACTCTTTGCCTTTTAAGTTTCTGTAAGATTCTGGCCCTTTTAATTGCTCCATTAAGACCCTTGACATCGTAAGTTATCATGCAGAGCTCAGCCATGGTGCAGTGTGAATAAGCAAGCAATCAGCTGGTCATGTGTATAATGACACAAACTGCCCCACGGAAATAAGCCACCCTTCCCCCCCACACAGGAACTGCCCAATGACGGTGCACTGATGGTAAAACCAATGACAGTAATACAGAACAAACTAGTAAACACTGCAACCATTCAAACTGAACGTATTAGAAAATTGCACCAAAACTGGGTGGGACAAGCATCATGGTAACTTCCAACTGTGCCACCTTTTGCCCTCTCAATGTATATACCAGGAGAGTGGATGGTGCAGCATCTGCAGACTATCCCAACCAAAGTACTTAAGACAGTGTACTTCAGTATCAGGTGTGGCATCAAGACCCCCATTGGTTGAAATCAGCTCTCCTGATCTCATTCTCATTCCCTGGGCTTCCCCATCACCAACTCAGACCCCAGGCCAGCGCCAGGAGGGGGCAATGAAAACAAAACAGCACTCCCCTCCTCAGATGGCCGAGGCCTACCAGTGCGGAAGTGGGAATCCCAGTCCCAGATGGATAGGCAGGGTCCAGAGGTCTGCCTTTGAATATCAAAGGTGCAAGGGGAAGGGCACCGTCTGTAACGGCAACTCCTTCCCGGTGCAATCCTTCACAGCAGTGGGAAGTTAGGGTGACCGGATATGGGGTTGGGTGAACTGGGTGACAGGATGTCGCTATGTGTACGCGGGGGGTGGGTGGAAGCGAGCACAGTGAGTGTGGGCTGGGAGGGTCGGAGGAGCTGTAGGGGTGGTGTTGTGGTAGATTGCCAAGCTGTGTCATGGCATCGGGGGTTGGCTTGTGGTTAGGGTGGGTGAGGTACCGGGTTCGGGTCTGGGCGCTGGTTCGATTTTATTGGGCCTGGCCTGAACCTTTATTTTTAATGCTTTCACCTCCTCTCGACATGCACCCCCCTAGAGTTGAGAATCCTTTAGTAGGGGTAGGGTATGTGTGTGGGGGGTGCAGCCCCCCCCCCACAGAAAGCATTAAAATACATGTCCCGGCGCCATTGTCCTGTGCGCTGAGGGTATCAGAGTGCTAAAAATATTTTCGGCACTCTGACTGTGTGATAACAGTGATCGCATTTAGGCTTTCGCCATTCTCACATAGAACCTGCAGTGAGTACCATGAAACCAAATTTGATCAAGGTGGACACCCCCATGCCCTAATGATCCTCTAGATTTGCTCTCCATCCCTATAAGGTGATGCACCTCTCAGGTACTTCACCCCCTCTCCCTTCCTCCTCTCACTCTTAAAACTAACCCCCTAAAAATAGGGTCCTCCACCAGCAGGCGGCTTCTCCTTGGCTGAGAGCTACGTCCTCATTCCTTGGGGCCTCCCTTTTTGAGGACCCCCACTTCCTCCCTTTCCACTACTACAGTTGCCTCCTCTTGGCTGCCCCATCCCACCAGTACAGCAAAGGAATTCTGCAGTATTACAGGCTGAGGAACATGTACCCTTCCATTCGTTCCCACCCTCCCAGAGCCCACTAAGATCCACTTGCTCTGCCTTTGCCTAGGCATCTTCTGGGGGAGCAGAAGTAGATTTGGTGGCCCCTGGGTGGGGCAGAAGAGTCTTCTGTACCTTTACCAGTTTAGCCCGGAGTCCTGGAACTTCTTCCCTTACCCCAAAGAGGTGACTGAGTAAAATTGGGGCCGCACCTCAGTCTCCTGAATATGTCCAGAAAGACTGTGGCCCCACACCCGTTATAGTGCACCACTCTCATGATCCTTCCTTCCTTTACTATTAGCCTGTTTAACATCTCTGTACTCTACTGCCTCCTTTCTATGCCCATTGTATTCTTTTCTATCTCTCTCACTTGCCTGAAACTTATTGTTATCCTACTCTAGAGAGGGTGTCTCTTGTTTTCCCTTTTCTAACCCACCTACCTGCGCCTAACATGCGCTGGGTGTCTACTACCCTTACCCATTAGCCTCATCTTTATTTATTACCCTACACATTTGCTTGTCTGAAACTTATTTGTTAGCCTACCCTAGATGGGGTGTCTCTTATTTTCTCTTTTATAACCCTCCTACCTGTACCTACCTTATTCTTACCCTACCAATCAGCAGCTACCTTCCCTGTTGCTGGTTGTTCCAGTACACTGTACTCACTAATGTGCCTTCTCCTGCCTTGGTCTGGTGTCTCCCTTGCAGAGTCTCCTGCGGACTATCTGTGGATGCCTGTGGATGCCTTACAACAGACACTCTTGCTCCTTGCCGCTGCTCGCTTCCAGTCCTCCTGCTGCCACTACAGTGCCCACAGTATAAAAGGGCTCAGGAAGCCCCCCACTAAACCCCAGGGAAGGGTTTTAAATTGTTAAAGAAAAACAACTGCTACCCACAGGCCCCACTAGCCCCCCCAAGACCCTCACTATCCACCACTAGCCCACCTGCGCTACTAAATAAATTACTGGCCACTCAGCCACCATAATGGGCAAAGGGGTCTATCGCTGAGCCTGCCTTCCCAAACCTCATTCCCTTTACTCTGCTTTTCTTCTCGGTTATTGTTTTTTTCTTCTACTAACCTATTTTTCTCTTTTTATTTCTACAGGGCTGACAGGACGAGGGCTCTTACCTTATCAGATAAGTATACTTTTATTTCTAGCCTGTTCCTTCCATCCTTTTGCACCCCTTTCAGAGCTGCATATCCTTTGTGACCCCTTTTTTATCTTTTATTTTACAGGTATTCTGTACGTCACCTCTTCTGACTGCTACCCTGGCACCCTGTGGCAGGTAAGTCCCTCTGTTTTACATATTATTTTGCTGGGTTGATTGTAACGGGTGGCTGTGCTCATTACAACTTTCGCTTAAGCACTATCGCTCTAGTGGGGATGGCTGCAACTGCAACCCAGCTTAATCCTCCTGCTGCGGTTGCCAGTGCCACAAATAAGCTCTGGCCCCTCAGAACCGGCCTTAAGGATAGGCAAACTAGGCAGCCACCTAGGGTGCCATGAAATATGGGGCACCATGGAACAGAGTTTCATTCCATTTTATTATGTTACTTGTTTTTTTAAGTATCCTGTACCATGAAGTTGTAAATTTGGCAAACTTTTGTGTCATTTGGTGGGGTGGGGTGGGGGTGGAGTGTGAGATCTCTGTCTATCCATCATAACCAGCAGCCAATGACTACCAGGCAGCAATATGATGCTTGTTTCGATTGTGTACACCCCACACCTTACCCGCCAGCCCCTCTTCCCCATGTCTGACCATCATCATCAGTCCTTTTGGCACCAGGCCCAGAACGGCCGATCAGTAGCCCATGTGATGTGCGACTGCACAGGAGTGGTAAGGGTTGATGTGTTTTGGTGGGCGGGCAGCAGGCAACAAGAAAGCATGGGTTTCGAGCGAGATGGGTGGGCATTTGGCAACTAAATAAGTGGTCCTTTGGTGACTGGCAAGCCATGAGACAGACAACGTTTTAAAAGTTCAAAGTTCAAGGAGGGTCAGGAGTCAGAAATGATCACAGCTGCCAGCCAGCCAAGACAACATGTTTGACTTTTGCTTGTGGGGGGGTGACAAACAGCTGGATCGGGTGACCTCCTTGCTGCGGTCTGAATCTGTAGTTGGACTTGAGCCAGCTGCAGATAGCCTCGACACAGAAAAGTCTGAAAAATAGTCAAAAACTGGAAATAGAAAAGGCAGCCACATCCACGTGAAGAACTACTTACTTTGAGACTGTGTTTCTTGCTTCAACTTAGTGTGTGGGCCTGTGGCATACGTAGGCAAACAAGGCAATGAAAGTAGGGAGGTGAGGATCTAGGTCATGTACTAGTGAATGTTTTCCTCCAGGAAAGACAATTTTTCAATTATTCAATTATATTTGAGGTTTTAGACACTCAGTTTTCAAATTTAAAGTGGGAGGCAAAATATTTAATTGTGACTGTTAATAGCACTGCATGGCAACTATTACTGTCTGTCTCAAACACTGAAAAGTGTCCCATTGTTTTTAAGGTAAATTGAGTGTCAATTCAACAGTCCGCTTATGTGATATAAAGATAGAGGGGATTGAGTGTAGAGCAGGACTTCTACAAAAGGCACCCCAGATGCCGCCTAAATTGTGTTTTCTAAATTAACACTTTTTCAAAGGTAAATTCTGCTGTTTGTTTAAGACACTCTGGGGGTGGTATTAAGAAAGCTCTACTAACAAACTGTTAAAGATTTGGAACCACGTCAGGCAGTGAGGAGGAGGGAGGTACAGAAGGGATAGGACAATTAAGAATTAAATATGAATTTTGGGTAAACTATTTGATCTGACCCAGGTAACGGGGGTCAAGAGACCTGCGATTGTGTTGCTGGAGATCAGTTTGGTTCTGCAGAGATAGACTAGGCTATCTGAGAAGAATGGGTGGGTCAAGTGATTCTTTTTCTGCAGACCCTAATTCTGTGTCTATGCTTTTATGTTATTGTTTTGAAGTTTGGTACTTACTAAGACTTCTAGGGTTGTCCGTTGGTCATGGCGGGACAGTGGGGGGTCCTCTAGACTGATTTGGCTGTAGTGAGCTGCATGTGTGCTCAGTGAGAGGTCGGGCCACCACACTATCCAGGAAAATGACATTATATTACAACATGGGTGATCCAGGGGTGGAGCTCTACACTTCTGTGGTAAAGGGTCATGTTCATAGACATCGGCTGGCAAATTATGGGGTTAGATGATCAGATTCCCAAGCAATTTTTTTCCCACCACTTCTTAGAATCATAGAAGTTGGTGGCAGATAAGGACCACAAGGCATATCCGGTCTGCCCATTTTTTTCTACCTTATGAATGTGCCATAGGCCTGTACTCTGGCACATTCATAAGGTAGAAAAAATGGGCAGACTGGATGGGCCTTGCAGTTGCAGATAGAAGAATCAGAGCTAGTCTCACTTTAAAAACCTATTCATTTACCAGCTGCTGTCTGAGGAAAACACTATTCCCTAAGCTGTCTTTCTTACCAGACCTCTAGCTTCAGGGTTCTGGGGTTTCAAATGTTCCAAGTCCAAGAGGAAGTGCTTTCTTACAGCACCTCAATTTATTTCTTACTCCTGTGGGGAGGAGTCTCAATTCCTTTGAGTGACAGTTCTCCACTGCCCCCCAAAAAGGGTGGCTGTGTGTGTGTGTCTGCGTTGTGAGTGTAGATGGATGGACAACATCATTCAGGCCAGCTGGCTCACTCCACATCCACCACTGCCCGGTCCACTTTTGTGATTCTGTTTTTAAGAATGTCCAAGCTGTGTAACCTCATGCTTCTTGCCTTTTAAGCTGACTGAGGTGTTCAAAATGGTACTCTCCATTCAACTGCACAACTTTTGGCCAGTGTTTCCCATAAGACCTGTTTGGTCATGTGACATCAGAAGCCATATTTTGTGCCCAGTTATGACAGCAAAATTATTACAGTAACACAATACATTAACAAAAAAAAATAACTAGACCAGTCTGGTCACATGTCTGGCACATCTTATTTGTTTGTGGGAGCGTAGAGCCCTATGGGTCCTGCACTCCCATCCCTCCATAGATGCATATATGTATGTAGCTGTGGAAGCACAGAGTCCTCCCGGCCCTGCACTTCCATTTATAGGACAACAGTGGCCAAACTGTCAGCATAGCCATCTTATTATCCCACCTCATGTACCCAGTACAGAACATTTTCTAATCCCTGCCAAACGTAATTCTGTGCAACTGCAATGCAATTGCACACCACAGGTGTGAAAACACTTTTTGGTCAAGATTTGAAAAATGACATCTATGGCTTACATGAGGTGGGGTAATGAGAAGGCTATGTTGAAAATTTGGGGTCAAAATATTGAAAATTTCCAAAGTTATGAGTGTGTGTAGCAAAATTACAATGAATGGGCTTAAGTTTGACATTTTTATATATTTTGACCCCAAATTGTCAGCATAGCCATCTTATTACTCCGCCTCATGTACCCAGTACAGAGCATTTTCTAAACCCTGCCAAAACATTATTTGGTGCAACTGCAACGCCATTCCATGCCACAGGTATGAAAACACATTTTGGCCAGGATTTGAAAAAAAAGATAGCTGTGACATACATGAGCTGGAGTAATAAGAAGGCTATGTTGAAAATCTGTGGTCAAAATATTGAAAATTTCCAAAATTATGTGTGTGCGTAGCAAAATTGTAACAAATGGCCATAACTTCGCCATTTTTTTTACTTTTTATTTTTTCCACTCCTACTGTCCCTTCCAACCACCACTCCTTCCGTCCTCAAGGAGTGACACCCTCCCAACCCTTACCAACCAACTGGGTCTGCCCCTAGAATGCCACACTGTCTTCAGGGCCCTTGATGGCCTGGACTACCCACGGGTGGGATGAGGAGAGATCCCCCCCACTCCCTCTTTCCCCCTGTGGTGAACTGCATAGTGGCGTCTGCCCTGGTTGGCGGGTTGCAAGACTGGCTCCAGAGGACTTCATCTAGGTGGCTGGAGGGCTTTTTTCTCTGAGTTGTAGCCCCAACATTTGGCATGCAATGAGGACAAGGCTGTCAGCACGCATAGAGATGCACATCAAAGTCGGTCCTCTGCCAATGTCTGCCCTTGCATAGAGCATCTCCCCAGCTGCACTGACCACCCTGGAGGTTCCCCAACAGGTGGCAGTATCACAGCAGAGAATGCGATACCCCTCCCTGGAGAAGGAGGGGAGCAGCTGTTGGTAGGCTCAATTCTTCTCCATCCTACCGACCCCTGACCAGGTTCGTTCCCAAACCGGTTCGCCGGTGTAATACAGGTGTGTCGTCCAGCACCACAATGCTCACTACACAGAGCCAGCCCATAACTTTGCCATTTTTACATATTGGACCTCAAATTTTC
Organism: Neoceratodus forsteri; assembly: GCA_016271365.2. Lineage (NCBI taxonomy): Eukaryota > Metazoa > Chordata > Ceratodontiformes > Ceratodontidae > Neoceratodus > Neoceratodus forsteri. The sequence goes on along the minus strand of CM028131.1, from coordinate 1,617,850,619 downwards.
AACACAGCTTATGACCCCACCCCATGAACAATATGACTATCATTACGCAGGACCCTGTCGAAAGGTGAATTTACAAGCGACTGTGGAATCACCTTCAGGCAGGAGTTCCATAGTGACAGTCATATTGTTCATGAGGTGGGGTCCCAAAAGGGCTTATTTTGAAAATTTGGGGTCAAAATGTAAAAATGAAGTTGAGTTATCATTAAAAGTTGAAACCCCATTGAAATATACATTGAACCGCATTTTACCTTAGTTTCTCACATTGCAGTAGCGGTTCCAGCATCAAGATGTGTCTTCCATCAGAAGTGGATCTCGAACATGGGACTGTTTAGGTAAGTGAGGGTGTGTGTGGGGTATCACGGGGTGGGTGGGATGGTGGGTGCTGAGTGGGAAGTGGGGTGTGGGGGCTGATCAGTGAGGACCATTTCTTTTTGACAGGTTTAAAAACATAGAAACTGTTTTCTTTATTTCAGGGTTGTGCTGCAATGGGAGGTGGGGTGCCACTAGACACCCAGGGAACAAACAGCAAATAACTGGGATGGTGATCGGAAAGGGTGTGGGAGGGTGCCACTAGACACCAGGAACAAACAACAAATAACTAGGAAGGTGATCGAAGGGTGGGGGGTGCCACTAGACACCAGGGAACAAACAACAAATAACTAGGAAGGTGATCGAAGGGTGGGGGGGTGCCACAAGACACTAGGTAACACATTATCTGTTTCAGTTGTCTGTGCCTTTTTTAACATTTAGTTACATTTAAGGCTTGTCCTCACTTTCCATGTCCCACTGAAGCTCAGCAGGTGTGTCGCCCGTTCAGTAGCTGGAGCTGGATTGAACACACATCATACTGGTTTTGATGTGTTTATGGCTGCACTTTTTTTGTAAATCTTCGTAAAACAAAAACAAACAAATATGTTATTCTGTTAGTTCATTCAGTACACGTTGGTTGAATGAGTCGCCAGTTCATTGCTATGTTCTGTAGCAAAATCGGTACCATAAAAAACAGTAAAACAACAAAGGAGCAAACTAAATGAATGCCATGTTTTACCCATGTGAATGAAAATCGTGTGACTTTATTTCATAGGTTTTCACACAACTTTTGTGTTCTTGTGTAAAACAGCCAATTAACTCAAAGAACTTGAGTATCCTTTTCAACAAGATCTGCTTAAGACACTGCTTTTGTGAAAGCACGTCAAGGGCCGAGTGACGCATGCTTACTGTCAGTCTGTTGGTACAACAGCAGTCTATTCACCACAAACACGTCAGGACCAGTATAACGTGTACTCAATCCAGCTCCAGGTTTTAAATGGGCAGCAGATGCACTGAGCTTCAGTGGGAAAATGGAGGTGAGACGAGCCTCAAATATAACTGAATGTTTAAAACAAAGCGCAAACAACTGACACAGGTGTTTATTTCAGATCATTTTGATTTGTCCGGCCAGTTTACATCATTTTAACTAATACTTACCCATATTTGCCATTGATCTTTAAAGATCTTTCTCTCCAAAATAACAGGCAAGACCATATTTTCTGATCTTCTCACAACCCTGAGAAGCAATTATTTTTTAATGTATAGTTTATTGAAGAAATTACTGTATTTGTTGTTTTTTGATGCATGCACAATCAAACTATCAGTGATATGACATGAGCAAATTCGTTCTTATACCTATGCCAAAGACCGAGCTCCATGCTCATCAGAGTCGTCACTTAACAGTTCCTTATGCAGTCCTTCACTCATTTGATTGACGTTGTTTAATTTGTTATCTATCCCTACGGTATATGATTCTCACTGCCTCTATCTATAGCCTTCAGTCTGAGGAGGAAGAGGACCTGAGCTCTTCTTTATTTTTCCAACTAGAACAATAGAGTGGCAGTATAGCCTAGAGGTTAGAGTAACTAGTTGTGAGGGAGCTTGGTATATCCAGCAGACCTGACCTTGGTTTGATTCTCAGAACCTCGACTTACATACTTTGTGACTCTAAATAAGTCATTTAACCACCCAGTGCTCCCAGGTCACCCTTGAAAACAGGCACTTGTGCCTAGTGGGCCTTACCTGGTTACCAAAGACTAAAATAAATATATTCTAGTTCTATTCCTGACAGATTCTCCAACACTGCTGTACGTTTCTTGCATTTCAGTACTTTGTTGAGCAAGAGCTATGTGAACCTATCTTTCAGGAGATGCAGAGACAGAGTTATTTGCACCTTCCATTGGCTTGTTTTACAGATGGATACCCATTGGTCTTCTGTAGGGCTCTCACCTTTAAGCCTTCTCTGGATGAAAGCATTGATAGCTGCTACCGTAAAGATGTTAAAAAACAATATTCAGGCTACCCCAGTAATGTAGCAGTTTCAGTGGAGAAACTAACCGTAGGTTCTCAATGCACCAACAAGAAAAGCCCCACAGCTCACCCTTAAAAAGCTCTACACATGTTAAAATGAGGCACAAAGCACTTGGTGTGTGAAAGTGATTATAGTGTAATAATCTGGATAGTCACATGCCATGCAACATATGGTTGAAGTGCTAGACTAAGGTGCTATTCCTGCAGTGCATTACTAAACTCCTGACAGCATTTCTTTCAAACAAACAGAACTTTATCAAGGGTACATTTGGTTTTAAAATGTGTGCATGGTTGCTTACATCATCAAGTTGTCACCCTCTGGTCATGATTAATATTTAACAAAGTACATACGTGTATACAGTTTAAATAAGCATTTGTCAATGCCGAATGTTATCTTGCTGATGTTGACATTGGTAGGCAGGAGTTAAGCGATGCATAATCAGAATGGCAGTGAAGTATGGAACCAACGTCAACCTTGCCACCCTGCAGAGACTGACAGGCATTGGGGTGTGCCTGTGGGTCATCGGCGCAATAATGCTCAAGGCCAATTCACCTCACCCTACCCTGCAGACACCTACAAGTGTCGAGGTGTGCCTCGGGGTGTTCGGGCTTTACACTCACCCCATTTCATAAGGAAATACACTGAAATGGGTGCAGTATAGCAGAATGGGGTGAATTTGGGGGCTGAAGAGTCCAAGGCACACCTCAATGCCTGTCACTGGCTGCAGGGTGGGGGTGGAATGATGTGAGCATTACTGTCGACAGTCCCAAGGCACACCCCTGACACCTGTCAGTCCCTACAGGGTAGGGCGTTTTGGTGGGAAAGCCTAATGACCTGGGCGTTTCTTGGTATTTTTACTCCAAGTTTTCAACATTGGCTTTTTGTGCCCTTAGCGCATGAACAGTGACGCTAACAGTTCATCAGCTGAAAGGTGATTTTGCACAACAACTACGCCATTTGGCACCATAGGTGCAAAAACACATTTCAGACAGGATGTGAAAAATTACAGCTGCACTGTTCCGAGAGGTGTAAAAAATGGTAATGTTGAAAATGTGGAGTGAAAACATAACAAACTTGGTGGTCACAGTGTGCATAGAAACTGTGCAACATACACCCACAGTGCAATTATTTGGGGATTTCTTACAACAGATTTCCAACATAGGAATTTTGGGACCTCTGCTCATGAACAGTGGCACTGTGATTTCTTAAACTATCCCAAATGTTGATTTCGCTGCGGCCAGCGCCCATTAATGTGCCAGAGGTGCGAAAACATATTTGGAGCAACATGTGAAAATGACAGCTGTACTTATTCATCAGGCGGTGTTCAAAAATGATAATTTTGAGACTCTGGAGTAAAAATACAAGAAATTGGCGAAGTTATGAGCGTGCGTAGAAACTGCACAATGCACGTTGGTAACACAATAATTTGTGGTGCTTTTTTCATGAAATTTGCAACATACACTTTTTGGGACATCTCCTTATGAACGCTGTCACTGTGATTTTCTTAATCTGTCCTGAACATTGATTTCACACAGCGACCACGCCATTGTGCGCCACATGTGCGAAAACACATTTTGGGCCAGATGTGAAAAATAGCTGTACTTTTCATAAGGAGGTGTGGAAAAATGGCAATGTTGAAAATCTGGAATGAAAATATTAAAAATTCTTGAAGTTATGAGTGTGCGTGGGAACTGCACTACACACACCAGTAACACAGTCATTTTTGGGAATTTTTTCACAAAAGTTGCAACATAGCCTTTTTGGGAGCCTACCTCATGAAATGTGACACTGTCGTTTTGTGACTCAGTCCTGAAAGGTGATTCTGCGTCGCAAAATCACCTTTCAGGACTCAGTAATGAAATGACAGAGACTGAGTTCATGAGGTAGGGTCCCAAGAACCCCATGTTGAAAATTTGGTGCAAAAATTCATGAAAATGGCTGAGATAGCCACATAAGTTGAACCCCCTCCCATCTATTTATGCCAGTATATAGCTTACTGGCATTTCTTCAGTTCGCGGTCGGCTTTGAAGAGTGCAGACGTGTTCCCACTCCACCGAAGATCGTTGTGCCGGGCTCTGGAGGGAAGTATGGGGTTCAGGGGGGCATAGGGAGGTGGGTGCACAGAGGGTGACTGAGGGTTGGGGGAGGGGGCACTGAACTCAATGAGGGACCGTTTTTAATTACACAGGTTTAAAAAAAAAATGCGGGAAGGTTTTCAATTTTTCAGGTACTTTTGCACGCTGGGGTGGGCTTCTAGCGTGCCACCTGCGTGTTTTTTTGGGGGGGGTCCGTAGCCGATGGGGATTGGGCACCCCCATTGGATACATACAGAGTGTGGGCACATGAGCTGAGGGGGAATTGGGCACCCCTTTGGCAAATTAGTTTGGGAGGGGGGCATGCCAACAGGGGGATTGAGCACCTCCTGTCGGCTTTCAGGGGCACTGTGAGAGGCAGTGACTGTCCGTTGGCTTCCGTGAGGACTGTGAAAAGCGACGGGGAAGCCACTGCCATGTTTCTTGTAGGGGATAACAAGACAAGGCATGCAGTAATTTGCTGCTGCAATCAGGGACTGCCCCGGGGCACTCCCTGATTGCAGCGGTTAATTTCTTTCAAGTTGGTGGCACGCTTCAGAACTGCTGTCATAGACAGCATGCTGTGCCACTGGTGCCACAGAGCCCCGCCAGAAAAAGCAGCGATGCCATTGGCTGCAGCAGGACCACACCTCCAAAACCTACTTCTCCGCTCAAGCAATCACAATATGTTATCTGAGCTGTATGCGCAAGACAACATAAAAATATTCCTAACTAATACTATTAATCACTGCCTCATTTAATATTAAAAGGAAAGATAAATAAGCAGACGTTTGTACAAAAAGCACATATGGATTGCCCCAACCCTGATATTTTTTCTTTGAAATGGACTCATTCTCTTGTGAGCCCTACCAGAACATTAGAAGTAACTAGTTGCAGCTTTCGACAGTTTCATCACCAGGCTCAAGTTTTTTCTGGCACAATTTATTTCCCCAGGATTTGCTTAGAAACTGGTGACCTGAAACAACACACTTAACCAAAGCCCATTTCCAGGTGCAATGTAGATAATGCATCATGAAATGTAACGTGATAGCGATGAACCTGTAGCAGATGCATCTCATGCCTGAGAAAACAAAGGATCAATCAGATCTCAGACCCTCACTGGCACTAGCTTTCTGACATTCGGATTCAGAGCAAAATAAAGTGGTAGGGCATTACAGCATAGTGGATTAAAATCAGACAGGTCATTCCCTTCCCTTACAGCATTTATATTATAGGTTTTAATCGTGTAAGCTATTTTTATGATTGCGTTCACTTCTCAAGGAGCGTTGATTTCCATACATTTCTAGAACCAGGCAATGCAGCTTCATCAGGACTTTTCACACTACGGTATGTACTCTGCACCTATTGCAAGAATATCTTATCACCAGTGGCAGACATAATGGGTGGGGGTGGGGCTAAGGGGCTGAAAATCAGCCTGTTATTGGGTATTTTTGCAGCAGCTAAATTATTCTTGTCTTAATCTGTTGTTGCTGCATTATTACCAGCTTCTGACTTGGTTGTTAGTTTTTTGTGACTTCCTGTGGTGCGAAGATGATCTGTGTGTGTGTCTGGTGGGGGGGAGGGAGTCCGCAATTTATCTTAGGGCAACTTCTGCCACAAATTTTACATATGGCTCAGTGGTATACTAGCTTTCCCATGACTGCACATGCCATTGCCTGAGAGTACTATTTTTATTAGTTCATTTATTTATTTACTTGATATAGTACTGTAATGATTTAGTCGAAGATCACAAAATAATAACAGCATGGTTAATGACAGTGCAGAGAAAACAGCATGGTGCAAGATTGCAGTGCGGAAAAAGTGCGAAGCTGACAACATCACGATCCAGTGCTCTCCGACACCAGAAACTACAGAGCACACAATACTGAACGTATTTTTTAATGCTAGGGGCTATGCCCCCCCACACCTCCCATCATACATATAATCAACTCCGAGGGGGGGGGGACACACTCGAGAAGGGAGAAAAAATTCGGGACAACTAGAGTTGACTGCAATAAACTCTTAGAGGGAACACACATTTGGGAAGGGGGAAAAATGATGACAACAAGGGTCGTGCGCAAGAGAAAGAAAAAACAAAACGGAACACATAAGAGGTAAAGAACTCATGTAGCACAAGGGTTGGACTCAGACCTCTGATGTTTAGATCTCTGCTGTCTTCCAGGACTGTGGCTCTATCCTCTGAGCCACCACAGCAACACACTGATTTTGATCACAATTGTATACTTGGAGTACTCTGCCTGACTGAATAGAGCTACAGATACAGCGCTACCATTTCCAGTGCTATATCTGCCCCGTAGCTGTATTCAATCATGCTCATTTTACTGTGCTCATATTGCTTCGTGGTATTGACTGCATACCATACTGTAATGGTTGACTGGGTACAAATTAGTTGCCGTGCATTTTGTTCTTCCACCTGCTTCCCAGAATGCAACCCAACTGCGGCTCAGAAACACAGTATTCTCCCGACTGCTCACTGCTTTACCTGACAGTATGAAATGAATGAAGCGGTGCCAGAATAAAAAAAAGTCTTTATCTGGAGTTTAAAGTGGGGAGCAGACAGTGTAGCTGAAAGGTTCTCATACATGGAATGTGGGGAACCTCCTCCTCTCACTAAGTTGAGCACCCAGGATTTTGGGAGCCTAGAAAACATGTTTGTGACTATCAAGTTAATAAACAAACATCAGAATCTAGCAAAACGGGTTCAGTTTAACTAGTTTTTGAGGTTTATTTTTTTAAATCCTAGCATTTTTATGCATTTTCTACATGTGTTGTTTCATGGAAAAATCAACAAGATGGCAGTTGGCATGACACAAAAAATATTTGGTTGCCCGTCAATTCAGTGGCGCAAAAGCAAAAAATGAGTACGTGCTGACTGCAAATTTTAACTTTCACATGAGTGTTATCTGAAAACCCCACTAGGCATGTGCAGGTCGGAAAACACTAAAGCACTTATGACTAGGGAACCCTTTAATATGTTCTCACCAGACCTGTCAAATGCATTACTTTGGGACGACATGTCCCCTGCAAGTTTGGGGAAAAAATTCCATTTCATGTAGGTTATAGGGGAGAACAAAAAATGACACATGCAGCTCTCAGAAACTGCACAAGCTACTGTCACAAAAATGTCCACACATCAGGACATTGCCTCCTAGACAACATACACAATTTCAGCTCATTTCGTCAAAGAGAGCCAAATACATAAATGCGTAAAATCTGAGGTTTAACATAAAACAGCCTACTCAACGCTAACTATAGGGGCACTATGGCGCCCCTATACAGTACAAGCCACTTAATCAAGATGTCCACTTTATTGGGATATTCCTCTGGGCACCGATTACTTGGCTATTACTTTCAATGACATCCCCATCTGTTTAACAGGGATGGAGATGCCGGATGACTGGGATGATTCTGTCCTTCTCACACTATGGGATCACTTGATAATTGGCTTTCAAGAAGGTATTAAGCATTGTAAAAGTGCAGTCAACAAGTCACACGAGCCCCAATGCTCTCTGCCAGCACTATTCAGGTTTAGGCTCTCTCCTATTTAAACTGTCTTGTCAACAGCTTCCTTTTTGGACTTCAACTCACCAACTGATAATAATGTACGCTGTAGGTCTCTCTCGTTCTCTCTTTCAAGAGTTTCATCAGCATTTTATGTTCGATCTTAGCTGCACTAGCAGTTCCCTGTAATAGACAGTAGCAGACTCCATCTGTTTTTAAACTTGCAAATCTTTTCCTGACGCAAGTGGCTTTTCCCTGGCAGAGACCTTGACAGTGAGAGAAAGAGACAAAGAGAGAGAGAGAGAGAGAGAGATCCAGGCACTGGTAGCCTTGTTTGTTGTTTGCTTTTTTAACTTACAAATTGACTTTTCCCAACTTGAGTGGCTTTTCCTAGTGGAGACCATGGAGAGCGAGACCGCACACACACTATAGACAGAACTCCAGGCACTGTTCTTTCCTTTTTGTGCCTCTCAGTTTTTTGACCATATTGGAGTGAAACTGCAAGCCTCCAAGGCACAGGTAGGGTGGAGGGGAGGGTAAGCAGGTGAAGAGCAGTCTGCACAGACAGCGCAGTGTGTGTGGCACAAGCCATTTTAATGGCTTCTGATAAATGGGACGGCTGGTTAATCCGGATGAAAAGTCTGCCACTGGGATGTTCCAATTAAGTGGTTTCTACTGTAATGTTTTATATATGTATGTGTGTATATATATATATATTCATTGCAAAAAAATCCGTTAATGCATCAGTCAGGATTCATATTATAGTGACAAAATATGGAAATGTGGTGTTAGGGTTCCCAACCCTAATACTCCGTCCCATCCCTCCAACCAACCCTACCACCCCATCCCACCCCACCCATCCACACAACAACAGGCATCAGGGTGTGTCTTGGGTCATTGACCCTAACGCTCACCCCATTCCATGTTTAAGGAAGCTGAGATGGTACCTTAACTGATGCATTAACAGAGTTTTTTGCAATGACTTTCCTTACTTTTTGTGAAAGTATCACCATAGTTGTTTATTACCCGTAAGTGTACAGACAGTGTAATTAACCTTAATCGAAGGGCCCTGTGCTTCTATGATCTGTAATTTTCCTTATTTTATTGTGGGAGTGCAGGGTCCAAAGGACTCTGCGCACTCTTCACTCTGTAGATGTGTGAGCAAATTATCACCATAGCCATCTGATTACCCCTGGACTTGTACCTGGTACAGAAAATTTCAAATCATCACCAAGACATAATTCTGTGCAACTACAAAGCCATTCCATGCCACAGGTGTGAAAACACATTTTGGGTAGGATTTGAAAAATTACAGCTGTGACATACATGAGGTGGGGTAACAAGAAGGCTAGGTTGTAAATCTGGGGTCAAAATATTGAAAATTCCCTTAGTTATGAGTGGGTGCACCAAAATTGCAATGTATGGTCATAACTTTGTCATTTTTTCATATTTTGCCCCCAGATTTTCAACATACTGTAGTCATATCACCCCACAGGTTAAAATTTCATAATCTGTGGAAAAGTGCCATTCCATGCCACAGGTGAAGAAACACATTTCAGGCAGGATGTGAGAAATAACAGCTGTAGTGTTCATGAGGTGGTGTGGAGAAATTGCTACATTGAAAATTTGGAGTGAAAATATAAAAAATTACCACAGTTACACACATGCATAGAAACATTTCAATGGCTGCATGTAATGTGGGCATTTTTAGGTATTTTTTCACCAAATTCTCAACATGGGCTTTTTGGGACCCCACCTCATGAACACTGGTGCTATCATTTCATTACTCAGTCCTGAAAGGTGATTTCATGCAGCGACCACAAAATCACCTTACAGGTCTGATTAATGAAACAACAGTGGCAATGTTCATGAGGGGGGATCCTAAAAAGCCCATGTTGGAAATGTGGTGCAAAAATATCTAAAAATGGCCAAGATATCAACATAAGTTCAAAACACCATTGACAGCCATTATACAGCACTTACCTTGATTCTTCAGTTCACGGTTCGGCTTTGAAGAGTGCAGACGTGTCCCAGTCCTCAGAAAATGACAGGCAATGATCTCTGGTGGTAAGTATTTATTTATTTATTTAGTTTTTGTTAACTGGGTAGGTACACTAGACAGCATAGCTGCCTATTTTCAGGTATGACCCGGGAGATTACAACAAAGGATACGTAGACAATAGTAGATACAAGAAAACATCATGAGAACAAGTAGAAATCAGACATAATACACTTATACAAAATTTTCAGCAATGAGTACATTTGGAGGAATCTATATGTAGTAACAAAACAGAAATATAAGTGCAAATAACTAACAGTCATAAGTCATACAACTAGTGAGTAAGTGCTAGAAAGAGAAATAACAAGATTTCCAGGCAGATTTGAGGGTAGTAGTGGTTGGAGCCAGTAGGCAGCTAGGAGGAACCAGTACAGGAGTGGGTAGATAGAGGACAGAAGCAGGGTTCAGAGCTAGAAGAGCGCCTATGAAGCTCCTGTTTGAAGCTGCAGTATGTGGAGAAGGAGATTCTTAAACTCAGTGGAAGGAGTTCCATAGTTTAGGGGCCCAGCTAAAAGCATTCTCCCCATTTTGGTTCTACATCTTGGTTGGACAAGAAGGATTTGTCAGCTGATCTCAGTGGGTAGGCAGTGCTCGCAGGTTTGAGCAGTAGAGCCAGTTTGTCAGGTATCTGGGAGGAGATTATATTCTTTATAAAACAATAGAAGTAAACTGTCAGAAGGCTGAGGGTAAACCATCCCAGAGTGTAAGGCAAGGGTGGGGATTGCTCAGTGGGAGGGTCAGGAAGGGAGGGGACAGGGAGACAACGAGGGACTGTTTTCCTTTACAAGATTACAAAAAGTTGGGGGACAGTTTTATTTTAACAAGGTAAACAGCATTATTTTTGAGACACTGAGAGTGGGCTCACTAGTGTCCCACAGTGCTGGGAGGGTGTACTGGGATGCCAACATGGGACTGGGCACCTGATGTTGGCATCCATATTTTAAACAATGGCTATTTTTGGGGTCATCTGACACGGGGTTAGCATCCTGGTGTTGGAATTAACAATGAACTATTTCAGGACACTGGGAGTGGGCTCCCAGTGTCCCACACTACTGGGGCTAAATGTGTTCCGACACAGGAACTGGGAACCCTAATGTTGGAAAAGCATTTTTTTTGTATTAAAACCTTGTGCCCCTTGGAGGCAGTAAAGGATAAAACATCCTTTTATTAGGTAAACACCAACAGGTGTTTTACCAGAGACAAGGAAGCAGATTCTGCCATTATTTTGGGTAAAAATGTCTAGAAAATGTTTTAGGTTTTACAGGGGCCGATGCTTTTGGGTCAGGTTGCACAACAGTGCCATTAGTTGTCGCGAAACTACAATTTGTGGTAATTGCACAAACAAAGTGCTGTAAATAGTGACGCTACCAACCACTGATGTAAAAAACAGATTTCTGGTCACTATTTTTTAAAACTTATGACAGACACATGTTCCTCAGGCCCTGATTAGGTCAACACAACTGTTGTTGTTTACCAAGGGGCAATATTTTTTGAATTACAGTGGTTTTCCCTGTTGCTAACTGAAAACAAGATGGCAGCAGCACAACACTACAGATCCATTTGTGAAAGCAAAAAGTAGTTTTACAATAGCAGAAACTGCTTTTGCATGGCACATATAATTTTCCATAGGCTATAATCTGAAACTTAAAAGTTTAATAACTTTTGAATGGATTAATATTTTTCACCAAACCTTCAACCAGCACATCTGCGACCCAGACCCTATATACCATAACAATTTCATACCAAACCCCCAAGCCATTTTGGAGACATGGCGCAGCAAAAGGATTGGCACCAAAATGGTAATTTTCACATTTTTAACACTCCCACCACACATCTAAACTAGAACAAAACTTGCCACATCAGAGATCTATGGTCCCCGATGGTGCATGCAGAATTTCTCTGAATCGGTTGAACAGTTGCAAAGTTATTAAAGTGCAAAATTTGGGGTTTAACATAGAAGTGACTATTGAACCCTAACTATAGTGGTACTACCATGCCACTATAATAAATATATATTTTATTTTTTAAAATTATTTTTATTTATTTAAATTTTCTATTACAATACCATTGAGCCAGTGGCTCTTTTACAAAGGTTTCACGTCATGGGAGGAGCGGCAGTTAATGCAACAAGAATTACAAAAGCACAGCTCTCCAAGGAGATTAACATGGTAAAAACAATATACGACAATGTTCAGACAATATACATAGTAACAATTTTAGTGCAGCCAGTAGAGTGACTTTGTCTAACAAATTTGTAAGGAAAAGAGTAAAACCTAAGGAGGAGGAGGAAAAGAAATACAATGGGGGGGAAGGCAGGGGTGAGAATGAAAGAAAAGGGGAGTGAGGAGTGTGGGGAGGGATCGGTGAGTGAGGGCTAGAGAGCCGAGGGAGGCAGTATGATGAGGAGTAAGGGGGGAGAGATGAGGGATAAGGATGTTAGCAAGGGTGTACAGGTGCTTATTAGAAGGGTGGAATACAAGGTTTGTCAGGAAAGAGGAATGGAGTTACGGAGTGAAGGGGTAATGGGAGAAAGGTGGCACATTGTGGGGAAATAGATAAGGAGAGTGGCAGGATAGCTGGGGGGGCAGTCGCAGTTACTAAGTGCAGAGAGGTGTTGGTAGAGTTTGTACTTAAAGCGGGCTGTGCTTTATCTCATCAAGGATGGCCACTGGGAGGCTGTTTAGCCCACTGGGTGCTCTAAACATAAATGGTCTCTGTGCCTGGGAGGTACGATGAAAAGAAACTTGGTACATATCTATCTATCTATCTATCTATCTATCTATCTATCTATCTATCTATATAGATATAAAATAAAGTCATTACAACAAACTTTGTTAATGCACTAGTTAGGGTTAAAGTGACAAAAGTAGGGAAATGTGGTGTTAGGGTTCCCAAACCCTAACACCCACCCCCCACTCTGCAGGTAGCAACAGGAAAAAACATTTAAGTTTGACCTCTCTTTCATCTTTGCAAATCAGCCATGGGGTGTACCTTGGGGTTGTCAATCTTCTCACTCACCCCTTCTATCAGTAAATAAGCTGAGATGTGTACGGTATGTGAGAATGGGGTGAGAGTTGGGATTGGCAGCTGAAGTCGCCCTGTTTGTTTCTAATCAGGAGGAGAGATGAAACCAAAATGTGTTTTCTCGTTGCTGCCTGCAGGGTTGGGGTGAGGTATTAGGATTGGGAACTCTAATATCACATTTCCCCTACTTTTGTTGCTTTAACCCTAACTTGTGCTAACAAAGCTTTTGTAATGATTTCCTTACTTTGAGATAGTGTAATCATATACCTCATTTGCCTGTGGGAGTGCAGGACCCTCATTCGTTCATAGATGCATATATATATATATATATATATATAGTGTGTAGGCATGGAGCCCAGAGGGCCCTATGCTTCCATTTCTGCCAAAACAGCAATTTATTTGCTCTGTTGTATGGCTTGTTGAAGTTCCAGTGTTATCCTATGGGAATTTTGATTTTTGTTATATTTTTGTTTTTTTATATGGCCCCTGCCTTTTTTGGGGGTGAGGTGGAGTTATGTGGTATTCTTGTTGTACTAATTAAGACCTTTGTTTTGATATATAGATTGTCCCTTAAGCACAAATATTGAAAGAGTTATTGCTTGTTGAATTCAAATGTGGGGAAAAAACTAAGTTCAAAATCTTTTTCATATGAAGGATCCTTTTCATATGAATGAAAAACCCATATGAAAAAGGATCTGTTCATACAAAAAAAGAATAAGAGGAAAAAAACTAAGTTCAAAATCTTTTTTCGTATGAGGAAATCCTTTTTTGTATGAATGAAAAGCATACGAGAAAGGATCCCCTCATACGACAAAAGAATCGGGGGGAAAAGAACTAAGACTAAAATCTTTTTTCGTATGAGAGTATCCTTTTATATATGAATGAAAAAAACACATGAAAAAGGATGCCTTCATATGAAAAAAGAATCAAACAAAAAACTAAGTCCAAATAATTTTTTCATATGAAAGGGATCCTATTTTGTATGGGCCAATTCCTATTTCATATGCCCTTACGGAAAAAGAAATGGGATCATGAAAAGGATTTTTAAATGTATAAAAGACATTTCTGGGTAATTTGTTCCACAAACTAAGTGCAGAATCTAACTAATGGGGTCCTGATTAACAAGATACAAGTGCTGGTGTGTGTGTGCAGGATATCATTTTTATAGGTTTTGAAATGTCTTTTTTGAAGAAAACAGAAAAAGATGACACCCACGCGAAAAAAATATTTTTTGCTCATGAAAAAGTATTCATCCCATACAAAAGAATCCTTTTTCGTATGGACTAGATACTTTTTTTGTTCCAAGCAGCTATCCAAAAGACTATACTGAGCATGCCCAGAACTGACATTTCAAAATGTTATAACTTTGTAACAAATTAATATTTGTTCACTAAACAAGTGAAAGGCACCACTGTGGGCCAAGCCCTTTCTACCCTGAAAATTTCAGACCAAAATTCCAGACCCTCTGGGTGCTAGGTGATGACAAAATAAAAAGCAAAAAATCCTGATTTTTTTTTTTCAAATTGTTTGCTATTTGGATCTCAGAATGTGCACATTTGATCAGAACAACTCCTGGTTAAACAATTGGGGGAAAAAAGAACAAAGTTGGCAAGTCAAGAGATTTACCACCCCTCCATGACTATGCATGCAACCATTTGTGCAAATCTGTTGAACGCTTGCAAAGCTATTACAGTACAAAGTTTGAGGTTTAACATAGAAACTCCTGCTCAGCCCTAAATACAGTGGTGCTACCATAGCCACTATAATAATAATCATACAAGTGAAGTTTCATGTTCAGCTTATTACCTTTACAAAATATATAAAACACAATAGAACCATAAAATTACATTCAGATTGTACAAACAACTGAACAAACAAACATTATTCTTGAGGAAAAATAATAAGAACAATATATGTGGAACTATATTGAAATAATCAAAGTACCAAAGTACTAAAGGCACTGAACCATTAGTATGAGGTGCAGCATGAATATGAATGCGACAGGCTGTACCATCCATTTATGTTGCTTGCATGCATGTGCAAGAAACATAGTGCCATCATCGAGTTTTGGGAGGTGTGGCAGCCCTCTTCAATTCAGTCAGTGTGTTTGCAGGCGCGGCCGCAGTTCTCCAATTGCTGCTGGAGCTGTCTATGACAGCAGTCTAAAATGCAGTGGCGTACAGTTGAAAGGGGGAGCTACGCTTCATTGAGCAACGATAAGATATTGCCTGCTCATGCGCGCTCCCCCACACACACACACACACACACACACACACACACACACGCATGCATACTGCATGCTCAGCCCCTCCTCACACACTATGGCAGCGGGTGCCCAATCCCGTCGGCTCCACTGCTCCCCAGTACAAGGTGCCACGCTGGAGCCCACCCCAGCATGGCAACAGATGCTATCACTGGCGGTGCCCAATCCGATGTCGGCTCCATGGCCCCCAAACAGCATCCTTGTACCACGCTGGGAGCCTACCCCAGCGTGGCAAAGCGTCCCGCGTCGATCCTCCTGTTTAAAAAAACAAAAAAACAACCTGCAATACAAAAAGCGGTCCCTCGCTGTCTGGGCGCCCACCACTGTGCCCCGCCTCCCATACCCCCACCATACTCAGCTCAGACCTCAGTGCAACAATCTTGAGTGGACCAGAACACGTCTGCACTCTTCAAAGCCGACCATGAACTGAGGAAATGCGGTAAGCTGTATAATGTAGTAAATAGGGTTTTCAACTTTGCTGCATATCTCAGGCATTTTTGGGAATTTTGCACAAATTCTCAACATGGGGTTTTGGGACCCCTTCTCATGAGTGCTCTCACTGTCATGGTTATGTCGGACCTGAAGGGTGATTTACGCGGTCCTTGCATAAAATCCTGCTGACGCCAATTAATAAACGACACTGCCAGTGTTCATAAGGTGGGCTCTCAAAAGCCCTATGTTGAAAATTTGGTGGAAAAATTCCTAAAATGACTGTTTCTGGGCGTCGCTAAGTTCCTCATTGCCTTTCGTAAGTTCGCAAATTTTCAATATTTTCACTCCAGATTTTCAACATTGTCATTTACCACACCTCCTTATGAGCAGTATAGCTGCTCTTTTTTATATCTTGCCCAAAACATGTTTCCGCCCATGTAGCGCACAATGGCACAGTCGGTGTGCGAAATCACTGTATGGGACACATTAAGAAAATCACAGTGACACTGTTCATGAGCAGAGATCTTAAAATGACTATATTGAAAATTTGGTGGAAAAATTCCTAAAATGACTGTTTTATTTAGGCGCGTCGCTATGCAGTTCTACACACTGTAAGTTTGAATTTTCAATATTTTCACTCCAGATTTTCAACATTGTCTTTTTACCACACCTCCTTATGAGCAGTACTGCTGTCATTTTTTACATTTTGCTCAAAACGTGTTTCCGCCCATGTAGCGCACAATGGCGCAGTTGGTGTGAAAAATCACTGTATGGGACACATTAAGAAAATCACAGTGACACTGTTCATGAGCAGAGGTCTTAAAATGGCTATGTTGAAAATTTGGTGACAAAATTCCTAAAAATGACTGTTTCACGAGCATGCATTACGCAGTTCCTACGCACTCTCGTAAGTTTGCAAATTTTCAATATTTGCACTCCACTGACTTCCAAATACCTACACAGCACATACAAGCAAGAAACATTCGGCATTGACAAATGCTTGTTTATAGACCGCTTTAGAAACAGGAAACAGAAAGGGAACACAGTCACTGGGAACAGCTCCCCAGCTCACCTGAAATATTCAAACCACAGAAACAATTAACACTGTAGCATGGATGAGTGTGACAAACATCAGCGTCATGGAAAAATGTGAAACACACATATGGTTTTCATAGCAGTGGATGTACAAAGGTAACAGTGCTTTGACCTGAGATAATGTTTTCCATGTGTTTTGCGCAGTTGGTCTTAATTCTCCTTTCTCTTCGGTTATTTTGTCCTGTGTAATGGCTTTCACATAGCAGTGATGTAAAACAGCTGAAGAATAGTAGTTGCCTTGATGTTCACAGTTCTGTCAATCTGCTGTCTTCAGCTCCTCAAATGGATTGATTCTGTAGTACAAACTGATAATTAAACAGGTGAAGATGACTATATTTGTTCCTTTGTCTAGTGATTTCTACAATCCTGTGGTTCGTCTGCAATGACAAATGATGTGCTGAATTACTGGGAAATAGACTTAGCAGGAGGTGGCAACTGTGCCTTAAGGAATTTGGTGGTTTGTTTTTCTTGCACTTTGCAAGGAGCTGCTGGTAGAAATCCTGCAGAAATGGAAACATGTATGGCAAACTAGAGATGCTACAAATTAAAACTTTGCTGGCAAAGTTGCTGCAAAGTCAGGATTTGGAATATTGGGCTATGCCTAGCAAACTTTTCAACATTGCCCCCATCTTTGCTCGATGAAGGTTTTTTTTTTCAGTTTCCAAACCCACACCCCACCCACTGCATAAGCATCACCCATCCCCCCCAACAACCTGCCAGATAATTTTCACACTCTCCCCTATCAGCCCCGCTAGCACCAACCTTCCTTCTCCCCCCACCACAGTCCCAGCGAGGTACTATGTCTGTCATATAGGACAGAAACATAGGAACGTAGAAGCTGATGGGCAGAAAAGGACGCCTGGCCCATCCAGTCTCCCCATTTTTCTTTTTTCCCTGCAGACCCTACATGATCTCCAGCCTCTATCCTCCTGCCCCCTTCACCTACCAGTAGTGTCTGCTGCCCTTGTTCAGATTCTTGGTTTCCTACCATACCAGTTTTTGTGATACCCATGTGTCTATACCAGGCTTTCTTTAATCCAGTAGCCATTGTCAATCAATCAAGTCTTTATTTCAATCAAGTCTTTATTTAACCAGGCGTTCATCGTTGAGCAGAAGCTCATTTGCAAGATGGACCTGGGTGGAGCATGAACAATTGTATATACAGGTCAACACAGGTATTTACAAGGCAATACAGATAATACTCTTTACAGAGAGGAGAGAAAGAAGTTCATATGTACATAGAATTATACAGATATTGTACAGATTACACGGCATTTACATACATAGAAGTGTCTATAGGAAGATAAAGCAGGTTATCTAAGGTTGCAGGAGGAAGTAACGGAAGAAAAATAAAAATATACACCAGGTAGAGGTGAAGGTAGGGGAAAGAGAGGGAGGGAAGTAGGGGAGAAAGGCTAGGAGGCACAGGTGCACAGAAAGGAGTTGGTAAAGCTGGATGTAGAGGTGGATGGAAAAAAGGAGTATGTGAGCCCAGGTTGAATGCTATAAAGTGCAGGGCATGGTAGGATGTCACAACCCAGGGTAGTGAGCTCCTATCCGAGGTTGGGAAAGGAAGAATAAGGGATGGATGGGCCTAGTGTTGATAAGACAGGGGATAAGAGAGAACAATTAGGCTGGTGAGGAGCAAGCTGGGGGGTCAGTACTTAAAATTGGGTCTAGGTGTGGCTATATACAGTGAACACACAGTGCAGGTCTGAGTGGGTGAAAGCAGTTACATACTTCTCTGATTGTCTGGAAATAAAGCATCTTGAAAGCATTTATACCGATTAGAGTGCTTAATTTGAGGGGTTTTGTAGATCGTTCCATAAGGTAGGTATGCAAAACTTATGGCTTCTCTGCGAGCGAGTTTGCTTGGGTACTTTAAGTGTAATAGCTGAGTAACTGTAGCGTATTTCCCAATTATACTCAGGGGAAGACAGCAGGAGATATAGTAAGGCAGCTTATTAGAGATGGCTCTATAGGTCCAGAGAGCGGCGTTTCTGTGGCGCCTGAACTTTAGTGATGTCCATCCCACTGCCGCATATAGGGTGCAGTGATGTGTGTTGTAGGGGAGTCCCGTTATAAACCTCAGTGCTCGATGGTAGAGTGTGTCCAGTTTAGCCATGTAAGAGTTGGGGCATTGGCTGTAGAGGAAGTCAGCGTAATCAACCAATGATAGGAAAATGGATTAGACCAGTTGTTTCTTGGCATCTCTGGTGAGAAATTGGCTGATTCTAAAACACAGTCTAAGCCTTTGCCGAAGTCGTTTAGCAAGTCCTCGATATGTTCAATGAAGGAGAGTCTTTGGTCTATCAAACTCCCAGATACTTGAACTTTGTAACAAATTCTAGTTTTCACCTAGAACTGTGGTAATTTGAGGAACTGTCCCTGGACACAGGGTTAGCTTCATACGGATAAAAGGAGAGGACCATCGCTTTGGTTTTTGGCATTAAGGAGTAGCTTTTGTGGAGGTAGTGGCTTTGCAAAGGTTGAATTCTGACTGTAGGTCATGCAGGCAGCTTCAGGTGTTAGGCGACTCACGAGAGAACTGTATCATCTGCAAACAGATGAATGTTGGCTTCTTTTATACAGTAGTCGATGTTATTAATGTAGATTGCAAAAATGAGGCCCTAATATAGAACATTGAGGTACCCCTCTTTGCAGAGTTTTAAGGGACAGGCCTCCTTGACTTTAACTTGTTGAAGGCACACTGTAAGATAGTCAGTGAACCAACGCAGAGAGGTGAGGGGTCCATACCTATGGTTTGAAGGGGCGGAGAGGAGTAGACTATGGTCGACGGTGTCAAAGCCTTGCTTTAGATCAAGGAAAACAGCACAAATAAAGTTTTTGCTCTCAAGATTACGCTGCCAGTCATTAGTAACTTTGGCGAGGCCGAGATAGTGCTATGTTTAGCTCTGAATCCGGACTGCATAGGATTTAGCAGTTCCCTAGACTCAAGGTGAGTCCTCAGCTGTGCATTTACAATTTTCTCTAGGAGCTTGGACAGGACGGAAGGAGGAAATTGGCCTGTAGTTATTGAGATCTCCACGGTCACCTGATTTGAACAGTGGTATGACATGTGCTGTCTTCCATATAGGTGGTAAGGTGCCCTGAGACAGGGATAAGTTAAAAGGTGGGTGACGGGTATTGCTAGTGCAGCAGTGGCAATTTTAGGAAGTAAGGGTCAAGGGAGTGACCCAGCACTTTTCTAGTATCCAACTGAAGCAAGAGGTCTCTACCTCTTTCAGTGTGGCAGGTTGAAATGAGAAAGGCGGCCCTAAGCTATCGGAGTTTCAGGCAGTTGGCTGGCAGTCTGGGAGCGAAGTATGTTTGCAGGAGTTATCAAATGCCATGCCTGCAGTAGCAAAGTGGTTACTGAATGCGCAAGCATATCCATCTTTTTCGGGTTATAGTCAAGTTGCCAGAGGTAATCTTGGTCGGTAGTAATTTCCTGGGAGTGGCCTAGCAGATCACTGATTGTGTTCCAGAGCTTGATTGGGCTCTTTGTGGCAGAGTCAAGTTCGGATTTGAAGAAGGTGGCCTTGACATGTACTTGTCAGTTCCTGTCAGTAGACTGTCCCCTCACTCGCTTCCTCCCACAGCAACCTACGGAGCTGCAGTGTGAAAATGCCAGGCTGCAGGCTCCAGCTGAACAGTCCCTCATTTGCTTCCCTCCCACAGCAACCCACAGAGCTGCAGCATGAAAACACCAGGCTGCAGGCTCCAGCTGAACAGTCTCTCACTCGCTTCCCTCCCACAGTAACCCATGGAGCTGCAGCGTGAAAACACCAGGCTGCAGGCTCCAGCTGAACAGTCCCTCACTCGCTTCCCTCCCATAGCAACCCATGGAGCTGCAGCGTGAAAACACCAGGTATGGTCCCTGGAGAGAGCAACTAGTGAACTGAATAACCATCGACAAAGGTCTACTGATAGTTCTTGGGCATACAGGACAACTATGAGATTGCTAGCTCTCAGAGAGTTACTTTAAGACCTGACTGTTTAACTGTACACCTCCTGCCTTATATTTGTCCTGAGCCAGTATACTGAAGGGCTTTACCTGTATAGTGCATGCAGGAACTAGTTTTGAGAAGCGACTAGGATTTTTTGGCAGCTCTTGTTACCCAGCCTGTTTAGTTCTTACCTTGTTGTTTAATCCGCTTTCCACTCTGCATTCCTTCTCTGTGTTGTAGCGTGCTTGCGTATGCGCAGTGCACCACCCATCCCCCAGTCTATACTTTGCCTGCTTCTGCCTTCTTCTGCCTTTGAAATCTGGCCTTTTGTTTCAATGTAAATGTATTTGCTGACATGAGCCCTCTTTACTCTTTCTCCCCCAGGCTGCAGGCTCCAGCTGAACAGTTCCTCACTTGCTTCTCCCACAGCAACCCACGGAGCTGCAGTGTCAAATGCCAAGTATGGTCCCTGGGAGACAGCAACTAGTGAATTGTTGTGGCTTGTCGGTGCTTGCCGTCGACTGCCCCACCCACCTTAGGCCGTCCCTTCCTTTATAGGTAGGAGGGGTCACGTGACCTTGGTCACATGAATAGCATCCTCTGAAATTTTGGTTTAAGTCCTCATTTTCCCATTTGCAGATTATATTTCTTCACCACAAGGTGTCGCCAGTGTACCATCCTTACTTTTAGAAGAGCCCTCCATTTCCATCTACTAACCAATACTGTGTAGCCACTCGCTCTCTAGTGTTATCTTCTGGAATATACCAACTTCATCTCTCTCCCACTCTGTCCTGAAGTGGGTCTTGAATCTCCAACCACTAACACTAAAGGCAAGGACCCTACCACTGCGCCATTCTGGCAGCCCTCTTATATTAGCCTTGTCTCCTCTCCTTACCTTGCATTTTACACTGACTCACTAGCTAAAGGCCTCAACCCCCAGGCTTTCATCCGCTGAGTTCCATCCACTGAACACTAATCCTGCACGCCCCCCAGGTGCAGTCTATCTGCTCCCAGGGACTATGGCCAGTGACATCCCTCACACTTTATCTAGGGGCAGCACGTGGCACCATGTCTGTCCGTCCATCCCTTTAGTATGGTCCAACTCAACTTCCGGCTCCTGATAGTACTATTATCCATCATCCTCCACTCCTGGACACCTCTACCCTAACAAAGGTGACTGCCCTTCCATTCTGTTCCACTGCCTGTCCCTTTACTATACTATAAAGTTACCTCCACCCCTGAAATTCTATCATCATGGCCCTGCTCCACCCCACAACTCATGGCAATCTGCACAGAGCCGCTCCCCTACTCCCCTCCTTCCCTCTGTACTACACACTGTCACAATCCTCAACAAAGGAAGTAAGGCTCGTTCTGCATTCCGTAACCAAGTGCAGTTGCTAAAGCTCCTAAAATGGTGGGCAATAAGGATGGCCTGGCTACGTCTACTACTTTCAGGCAACATACATCCCAACCCTGGCCCCTCGCCCCCTGCATATGACCCCTTAATGAAATCAGGTGTATTGGACCCCTTAAAGAAATCTGGTGCCCTCACAATAGCCTCAATCAACATCTGCAGTCTTCTGGCCAAATTTGACTCCTTACAGGCCTGGGTATCACAACTCAACCCTGATGTGCTCTCCATTGTGGAAATGTGGCTCACACTGAGAATTCCTGACACGGCAATCCAGCTGGGGGTATACTTCCTTCAGGCAGGATGGGATTGGGAAGCGGGAGGTGGATGTGTATTTACACTAAGGACACTATCCAAGGGTGCATCCTCCCCTGCTCCACCACTAGCAGAAACTTTCAAATGCTGTCTGTCAATCTCATGCTTGGTGCTCACAACAAAGGTATAACACTTGTTACTGTCTACATACCCCCTAAAGAGCAATCGTCGGGCTTCACTGAACTCAAACTTCCTCCAACCTCCACCTGAACTCCGGTTTCTAGTCCTAGGGACATCGATATCAATTGGCAGTCACCTAAGGTGGCACCTTACAAAGATGCCATCTCCTCCTGCACATAACACTAGTTGATTCCCCACTCGTATGAATTATTGAACCAGCTCCAGCACCCTGCTTGACTGGCTAATTATGTGAGAATTTCCCATCCACTTGTCCTCCCAGATTCTATCAGTGATAATGCACCTATAATTTGTACCTGATCAAATAAATCCCCCAGAACCCCAGCAAAAATGCCGACACCCAGAGTACTAAAAAAAAGGTTGATTGGTCACTTTCAGGGTGCACCTTCTGCAGCTGTACTGGTCGAACCTCTACACTGCAAATGCCATCAGCACCTTGCTCAATCACTTCATCCAGACTTTCAATATGGTTTGCAATGCTTATGCTCCTCCCATCAAGCGTAAAGCCAAGGGGTGCAGTAAGTCATGGATCACCCCTACAATCCTCTTGCAGATGAAACATTGGGACAACTTTTGGCACAAGGCCAGAAGTACTGGCTCCTCTATAAACTTCCAGAACTGTAAAACCGCGTGCAACAGCTGCACCAGGGCTATCTGCTTGGCAAAAAGTAGCTACTTCAGGGATGAGTTGTTTAACTCCTGGGGAGACAGATGCAAATTCTGGGATAACCTGAAGACTCTAACTGGCAAACCCAATAAATATTCCCCAACCCTGCTCAACCTTAGTGGCATTACAACCCAGGACCCTACTACTATAGCTAACACCTTTAACAGGGCCTTTACAGACCATAGTAGTGTACTCCCCCTGGCTTTCTTGCTGCCTCCAGATGTCTCATACCCCCACAATCTGTCAATCTCCTCTACTGGCCCCATCCCACTTTTTCGTTTCAGAATTATCTCCCAGGCCAAAGCAAAAAAGTATCTCTCACAAGTCCTCAGCAAAACCAGAATGGGTAGTGATGGGCTTGACATGAAGCTCATTGCCTTAACCCTAGATGAATTATTACCACCACTTACCAGAATCCTTAATCTCTCACTCACAACCAGCAAACTCCCACAGGCATGGAAGTTGGCTGTGGTCACCCCCGTCTTCAAAAGTGGGGTCAGATTAATTCACAGCAATTATAGGCAGATCTCTATTCTCCCCTCTTTCTGTAAAGCCCTTGAGCATATTGTTCATGATCAGCTCGTTGATCACTGACAAATATCAGCTGCAATGCCCGGAGAAGCACGCTTCCCAAAACACGCAGCACCACCACCACCTTAGTGGGGTTCTCAGGCTTGACCATGGCCAACTGGTGGGGATGACATATATTGACCTCACCAAGGCTGGAGCTGGCTAGCCCATTTGGGACTCGCGCCTCAAACTGTGAGATGGTTTAGGAGCTACCTCACTGGGAGAACATAACAAGTGAAAATTGCTGATGTCATCTCTGAGAGTCAAGCGGTAGTTACAGGGTACCTAGGGTCAATCCTGGGCCCTTGCTTTTCAGCCTCTTCTTGAATGATCTCCCTGGGCATGTCAGGATAAGGTCTTCCCCTATGTTGATGATGCGCTGCTCTTTTCCAGCCAGTCGGACCCAGCTGTACTAGAACAATGAATGCAGTGCAACTCGCAGCAGTTGAAACTTGGTTCAACAACTCCAAACTCCTTTTAAACTATAAAAAAACTATGCTGTTTGCCTGCACCATAACTGGTATAAATGCCATCAAGTATGCATAGTGAACTCTCAACGCCTTAGAAATGGTCACAGTTTCAAATACCTTGGGGTTACCCTGGATAGCTCCCTTTCTTTTGCTTACCACATTGACTTAGTTGCTAAGGCAGCTAATGCTAGAGATGGACAATTTACTGAGGCATAAGCACTGTCTGATGGACAGCACCCTATATCTAGCCATTACTAGCTCTGTCCTACCTATAATTAATTATGGGCTAGCGGTGTATGGCGCTGCCATTGATTCAGCCCTCAAAAGGGTGAAGTTGGCCCTCAACAAAGCCTGATGGCTTATCCTAGACACCCCGCCTAACTCATACTCTGTGATCTCTACTCCCAGTCAGGGTGGATAAACCTGGATTGTAGGATTCAGTACCAGGTATGCCTGCTAGCCAAAAAATCCTTATTAGGCCATACACCACCTGGCATACATAGCCTCCTCTCCCTCACGGGCAATACTCGCACTACTAGAGGGTATGTTTCCCTGACCTTAAAATTTCCTTTCCATAGTACCACCCTGGGCCAGCGCTCCTTTAAATATTGTACCCCACTTTGGCTAAACTCTTTCAATGAAGACATGCTTTCCACCACTAAACTCGGCCCTTTCAAGGCTAAGCTTCGAGAATATCTTGCAGCCTTAAGTAGCTGCGATTGCCACACCTAACCTGCTCCAATCCCTTTCACCCCTTCTACTTCCCCATCTACATTCCCCCTTTGCCTCATATCTCTCACTATTGTCTCTCTCTCTGCTCTCTTGCCTGTCCACTCCTTCACCCCCACTAACCCCCTAACCCAGACCTGCATGCCCTGGCCCTCCTCATCCCCTCTCACTCTCCCACTACCCCCACCTCTCCCAATCTAAGGACAAAGCCTTTCAGGCTGCTGCAGTAGCTCCCTAATCCCTCCCCATTCCCTAACTTTCCCTCTCTACTCCTGCTACCACCTACTTTTGCACCCTTTGCCCCCACTACTCCCCTGACCAGTATTCATTTAAACACTTATGTTCACATTGTATATATGCTGCCTACAATTGTATCAATACATCTGTACTTCAGTTTGCTAGTCTGTAACCTCTCACTGTTTACAATATTTGCTTTGCCAGATTTTTTGTATAATTTTTGCATAATATATCACTATTTTGTCATGACGTGGAACCTTTGTAAATGCGTTCTCAGCTCAAAGGTTGTAATCCGAGGCTTAAATGAATAAATAAATAAAAGACGTGGAATAAACATAATTTCCCTAGGATGCTGTACTTTTCAGCTTCTTGATTAAATTAGGAATGTCACACATTTGGCAAGACCTTCTCCCATTTTCCTGGGGTTTTTCAGTAACCCTGTGCACTCCTTGTTTAAAAAAAACACATGGTGTTCCTTTGTGGCATTTATCATACCCAAAATCATATAAGAAACCAATATATAAGAGATATTTGTAAATAATGACTGGCAGTTGCTAGCTTGCCACATGAGGGTGAGCTGCTATCAGAGTGGCATTCAGGAAGGGTGACTGAAAAGCATTTGAAAGTGACCACACACCCTTTGATTAAATGAATTTAATACTAAGTAATTAATACCTAGATTACTATATAAGTGAAGAGAATCTGAGTTCTTATACTAGGTAATCAAGGAAGAGGGTAATAGATGGGTTTGTCCTACAAGCAGAACAAGCATTTGTCAATGCCGAATGTTGTCTTGCTGGCATTGGCATTGGTAGTGCAACAGTTAGAGAGATGTATAATAGGAATGGCAGTGAAGTACTGAACTGACACCAACCCCACCCCCACCCTGCAGAGACTGACAGGCATTGGGGTGTGCCTTTGGAGTCATCAGCCATAACAGCCACACCGTTCCACCTCACCCTACCCCTGCAGACACCGACAAGTGTTGCGGTGTGCCTTGGGGTCTTCGGGCCTTACTCTCACCCCATTCCATAAGGAAATATGCTGAGATGGGTGCAGTATAGAAGAATGGGGTGAATTGTGGGGCTGAAGAGTCCAAGGCACATCTCGATGCCTGTTACTGGCTGCAGGGTGGAGGTGGGGGTGGAATGGCATGAGCATTACAGCCGACAATTCCAAGTCACACCCCTGACGCCTGTCCGTCTCTACAGGGTGCAGCGTTACAGTTGGAAACCCTAACATCCTGGGCATTTGTTCATATTTTCACTCCAAATTTTCAACATGGGCTTTTTGTGACCCCACCTCACGAACAGTGGCACTATCAGTTTGTTAGCTGAAATGTGATTTTGCACAGCGACTACGCCATTTGGCGTCACAGGTATGAAAACACATCTTGGTCAGGATGTGAAAAATGACAGCTGTACTGTTCATGAGGAGGTGTAAAAAAAATGGCAATGCTGAAAATCTGAGTGCAAATATGAAAATTGGTGGTCACGAGTATGCGAGAATCTGCACAACTCACGCCAGTAACGCAATTATTTTCGGAATTTTGTTAACCACATTTTCAACGCAGGCATTTTGGGACATCCATTCATGAACAGTGGCACTGTGATTTTGTTAATCTGTCCTGAACATTGATTTCCACAGTGAATGCGCTGTTGTGTGCCAGATGTCTGAAAACACATTTTGGGCAGGATGTGAAAATGACAGTTATACTGTTCATAAGGAAGTGTGAAAAATGGCAATGTTGAAAATCTGTAGTGAAGATATTAAAAATTGTCACGCTACGAGGCAGTGGAAACTGTGCAATGCACACTATAACACAGTCATTTTTATGTTGGCGACTTGCAGCCAGCATCTTGGGCAGTGGAGATTTGGAGGTGCGGTAACTGTTGGATGAATGCAGGGCATGCATCAGTAGGTGCGTCCCTCATTCCCCAATCAGCCTGCATGCTGGCGCCACAACATGCATACTAATGTGACGAGCACATCTGAGGAAAGGCCTGCTGCAATCTGAGCAGTAGTCTCCCAACCCACCACCCACACCCACCCACTGTGCACCCTGCCTCCCCACACCCCCCTCACCCCATACTTATCTCTGGAGTCTGGTGCGACGATCTTCGGTGGACCAGGAACACGTCTGCACTCTTCAAAGCTGACCGTGAACTGAGGAAATGCCGGTAAGCTGTATAATGGAATAAATAGGTTTTTTTCAACGTGGATGCATATCTCAGGCATTTTTTGGAATTTTGGCACCAAATTTTTAACATGGGGTTTTTGGGACCCCTCCTCATGAATTCTTGCACTGTCATGGCGTTATTCGGTCCTGAAAGGTGATTTCACAGTCACTGCGTGTAATCACCTTTCAGGAGTGAGGAATGAAATGACAGTGCCAGTGTTCATGGGGGGAGGGGGGGCTCTCAAAAAGCCTATGTTGCAAATTTAGTGGGAAAAGCCAAAAATGACTGTTTTATTTAGTTGCACAGTAAAGTTACTACGCACGCCATAACTTAGCGAATTTGCAATATTTTCACCCACATGTTCAGCATTGGCACTTTTCACACCTTCTGGAACCGCACAGCTGTCATTTTTCACATGCTGCCCAAAATGTGTTTTCGCACTTCTGGCGCAGAATAGCGCAGTCGATGTGGGAAATCAGTGTTCAGGACAAATTACAAAAATGACAGTTACACTGTTCATGAGCATAGGTCCTAAAATGCCTATGCTGAAAATTTGGTGACGATACTCCATAACATGACCGTGTTACTATCGTGCATTGCGCAGTTTGCATGCACACTTGTAAATTCGCAAATTTATAATATTTTCACTCCAGATTTTCAACATTGCCATTGTTCTGCACCTCCTTATTAACAGTACAGCTGTAATTTTTCACATCCTGACCAAAATGTGTTTTCACACTTCCGGCACAGAATAGCACGGTTGCTGTGGAAAGTCCATGTTTGAGACACATTATGAAAATGACAGTGACACTGTTCATTAGCAGAGATCCTAAAATGCTTATGTTGAAAATCTGAGGCCAAAAGTCCATAAAATTAGTGTTTTACGAGCTTGTGTTGCACAGTTTGCATGCACGCTCGTAGCTTCGTGCATTTGTAATATTTTTACTCCACATGTTCAAAATTGGCATTTTTCCACACCTCCTTATGAACAGTACAGCTGTCGTTTTACATATCCTGCCTGAAATGTGTTTTCGCATGTCCAAAGCAGCATCGCATGGTGGCTGTGCGAAATCAGTTTTTGGGGCAGTTTAAGGAAATGACAATGACACTGTTCACGAGCAGAGGTCCTAAAATGCCTATGTTGAAAATTTGGTGCCGAAAGTCCTTAAATTGACTGTGCTGCAAGCGTACGTTGCACAGTTGCCACGCAGCCTTGTAACTTTGTACATTTGCAATATTTTCATGCTAGATTTTCACCACTGGCATTTGTGCACACCTACTTATCAACAGTACAGCTGCCATTTTTCAAAGCCTGCCCAAAACGCATTCCCGCAACTGTGGCGCATGATGGCGGCTTCGCTGTGGAAATCACCTTTGGGACATTAACAAAATCACAGCGCCACTGTTCATGAGGGAGGTCCCAAAATACCTATGTTGAAAATAGGTCTAAAAACTCCCACAAATAATTGGGTTGGACATCTGCTGCGTAGTTTGTATGCATGTTCATTGCTTCACCAATATTTCATATTGCCAGTCCAGATTTTCAACATTGCCATTTTATGCCTCCTCATGAACAATACAGTTGTCATTCTCCACATCCTGCCCAAAACTAAGTTTTCATCCCTCTGTCACCAAATGCCACAGCCGCTCAGCAAAACCATCTTTCAGCTAACAAAGTGATTGTGCCACTTTTCATGAGGTGGCCTGACAAGCAGCCCATGTTGAACATGTAGAGTGAAACTACCACTACATGCCTACGGTGTTAGGGTTTCCAACTGTAGCAGCCCACCTGGTACGGACTGACAGGCATCAGGGCTGTGACTTGGGATCATCGAATGTAATGCTCACACCATTCCATCCTCACCTCACCCCTGCAGCCACTGACAGGCATAGTGGTGTGTCTTGCACTGTTTGGCCACAACTTCACCCCACGCCCCATACTGCACCAACGCCAGCATATTCCCTTATGAAATGGGTAAGTATAATGCCAAAGACCCTAGGCACACCACAACACTTGTCAGTGTCTACAGGGTAGGGTGAGGTACAATGCCATGAGCATTATAGCCGATGAACAAAAGGCACACCCCAATGCCTGTCAGTCTCAACAGGGTGCGGGTGGGGTTGGCATCACTTCAATACTTCACTGCCATTCCTATTATGTGCCTCTAGCTCCACCACTGCCAATGCCAGCATGACAACATTCGGCATTGACAAATGCTTGTTTGAATTGTTTCACCAAACTTGCAAAATAGGTTGTTTGGGACCCCACCTCATGGACAGTGGCACTGTCATTTTGTTAATCGGTCCCAAAGGTGATTCTACACAGTGACCGTGGAAATGACCTTTCAGGACTGAATAATGAGATGACAGTGCATGTGTTCATGAGGTGGGGTCTCAAGAACCCCATGTTGAAAATTTGGAACCAAAATTCAAAAAGTGGCTGCGATATCCCACTAGCTGAAATTCCCCTACTGATGCCATTGTACAGCTTACCGCATTTCTTCATTTTGCATTTCAGCTTTGATGAGTCCAGAAGTGTTCCTGCTCCACCAGATATCTCAGTGCCAGACCTGGAGGTAAGTATGGGGTGAGGGAAGGTGGGGTGGGATGAGCAGCGGGTGGTGCGGGTTGGGGAGGGATGCTGTGGACAAGGTGAGGGACCATTTTCTTTTCTCAGGTACAGAAAAAATGAACGCTGCGGACTGTTCTTTCTTTAAAGGTGAAATAAAATAATGTTGGCCACACTGGGGTGACTCCTGTGCCATACAATAGGCGTGGGAGGAACATGCCGACACGTGTCGGCTTTTGTGTGAACAGCGCACACTGGGGTGGGATCCCAGCATGTCACACAATGAGGGGGGTGGAGATATGCCGACATGGGGATTGCACCCCATGTCAGCTTTCTTTGGGATTGTGTAGCAGCAGCTCCTTCTGCCGCCATATTTATTGAAATGTTTCACCAGGAAAGGCACGTATGAGAGGCGTGTCATCTGTGCCGCTGCATGATGAGCTTGTCTCCGACTGCAGCGGCACATTTCTTTCAAGTTGGTGGCACTTTACATAATGCTTGTGTCAGCGCTAGCATGCTGGCTAATTGGGGAATGAGGGACGCACCTACTAAAGCGTGCCCTGCATTCGCCAACACTGACACACCTCTGCATTTCTGCTACTACCACAAGATGTTGCTTGTGCGTGCGCAAGACAACATAATAAATGGTAAGTAATACCCGGCTTATGAGGAGAATAATAACAGTGAGGAGTTTAGCAAGATGATAAGCCAGGAGCCTGGAGGTGAATCCCCAAGCTAGAATTAATCTCCAGATATACAGAGTGGTCTGTCCCTATCGTTTGTTTTACATATATGTATATTACATTTGGTAAGCTGATAGGTAGCTTGATAGCCCCCCCCCCCACCAAAAAAAAAATATGGTTTGATTTTTGAAGCTTCATACTTATGGAGTGCTTCATTAGTTCAGGTTAAGTAAGCATTTTTGTTGCATGTTCCTGTAGTGTTTAATTACTGCTCATGAAGTCTCACACGAGGTGCCACTGTGGCTGTTAGAGCAGCAGGACAGCAAAATGGAATCTCCGACTCTTGTTTTTATATGGTTTGCTAGTTCAGTTTCTAAGCAGCTATTCTCAGGTTACTGTTTTTTTTTGTTCAAATGTGTTCCTTTTGTGTCACAAAGCCTGCTTTCTTTAGACACATTAGGAGAGGAAGAAAATGAATCATGTTAATTCTACTGAGCCATGTGTGTGTCTTTTGAAAGTTAAGATGAGCAGCTGCAGTATGAGATTTGGCCCAGGAGGGTCTGAATACCAACGGCTTCTAATTCATAATAATGCACAACAGAACATGTGTTGTTGTGTGATTTACACATGCCTTCTGTGGTGTGTCATGAGGCAGCCGAGTGACTTTAACCACACAAAAGTGTGTAAATCCTATTACACACACCCTGAAGTGCATTATTGTGTTTATAAAATGAATCTGTTATCAAAATTAAAAACAAAAAAAAAAGAATTAGGTTAAAAGAAGTAAACATTTGATCAGCGGGGTGTTTACCGGTTGTCTGTTGCAGAATTTACACATGGTCACGTGACATGTTTTGACCAATGAGGCTACAGAATATTCAAGACCCTTTGTATCATATAAGTTGTCACGCATTTTAGATGTTGTTTTTTTTATTCTAGATTATCCCAGGGGAGATATAGCATTTTACCTTCATCAGAACTCCTGATCTTTACCCATTACCTCAGCTGGATGACCTGGGAGGTCAAATGAGTTGTGAAAAGTCAGACAGTGAAATTTTAAAGTGTCAGTTAGTGACGTCATAATTGTATTGTTTGATTTTCAGGGTGTGCTAGTACTTGACTGATAATTTGGTAGTTATGATTGGATTTTTGATAAGCCTGTGCTTGGAGGGATTTTAATGGATGATGTCATAATTGTCATAATTTGTTTCATTTACAGTGTGGTAAGCTTGCAGTTTCCCTATGTGGAAAATTCTCAATCATGCCTTATTTCATAATATTACCATAACAGAGTTTGAACTTATACAGTATTTCAGGACACATTTGAACTTACTATCATGTAAATAATACCTGGGTTCCCATGCAATAAAGCAACAGTTCCTGTTCAAGGTAATCTATGGAGAAATGGGTTGCATTATTTATTTATTTACAAACTGGCGACAGGGAAAGGCAGACTGGGATAAGGCTTGCTTCCAGGTGTGACCAGGGAAGAACAGGAGACTGAAACACTAATCAAAATGCAACAATTGTTCAAGACAATAAAGTATAATAGTGCAAGAATAAAACATTATTTATTTATAATCTTCTGATGTTTTCGGGGAGATTTGGTACTGCTGGGAGACACTCAGATGTTCCTGTGTGATTAAGGTGATAAGATGAATGAAAATGAAGTTGAAAACTATATACTTACTAATTAAAAAATTGTGTAGTAATACCAAAATTCAGAAAAAGTTTAAAAATATTTTTTATTAAAACTGCTTGTTTTAAAAAACTGTCTTGTAATTTTATGTATTGACGCAAAAAATAGCATCCAGTGTAAAACAAAAAGAATGTCAGCTGCATGTCAAAATCACAGTGTTTTGACAAAGTGTCAGTGTGATGCGAAATGTTGACGTACTGTGAGGAGGTGCTACCTTTGTTTAATAACATATTTTGTACCGTGTCCTATGAAGTGCAGTTGAGTTGTTTTTGTTTTGCTCTGAATGGTTTTACTAGGACTCTGTTGTGAAGTCCTTAGCTGCCACCTTTGCGTTTAAATAAATAGTATCACTACGCTCACAGTCTATCTTTACAAAAAATAGTATTGACTCTGTGTATTTGCCTGTTTTGGCTGCGTCATAATTAAAACAAAGTATCATTATTATACAGAAAAGCAGGGCCAAATAGGACTGATACATGTAGGACAGTATTGACACATAAAAAACAGTATCGTCCGAGCTAATTCTTAATGGCTGGACTCAATATTTTTTAAATAAAAGTTTGAAGCTTCTAGCTCCAGTAGTTCAAAAGTTGCAACTTTCAAAATATAATTTCTTTAAAATGGAATCATTACTGTTAGATACTTAATTTGATTAAAATGAAAACCTGGAGTCAGATAAGTAGATGTATCAATAAGCTAGAACTACAACGAACATATATCGATATAAAAACATAAAATGTTACATATCGATATACAAAAAAATGGTTCACTAAATTTTTAAAGTCCTGTCATTTTGAACAAAATATTACATTGGCACGTATAGAACTTTATCGTTAGGCTCAATACATGTTGAATGGACTCCAAGCTTCCATTAAAAAAAATAATGTTTCTATGATTAACAGTTCAAATGTTACAGCTATTAAAATATATACAATATATACAAGATATATAAAATATCATAAATTATTATTTTTGGAAATGGTTGAAAGAAACTAGAGGCTGTTCTAAGAATAAACCCATTATCTTCTTGTTTAATTTTAATGTTTGACCAGGAGAATCACATTGAGTCAAGGATTGTTTCTAGGCGCAACTTATAGGAGGGGAATGGGATCGACACATCACATCTGAGGCCTCTTGCACACTGCCACTTTTTACTGAGTGTTAAACCATTTTAACTCTGTTAAAACAGTTTAAAAGTCTTGCATCCACACTGTAGCATGATAAAACCTGCTACAAACCTTGTTTAAAAACCGTTCTAAAACCCTGATCGAAACAGGGTTTTACACAGTTTCAGACCAACACAGTTGCCTTAAACCACGTTAACAGTAATGTGGATGCAAACCGTGCTGTAACATGATTTAAGGCAACCTCCTTCATACTTCTTGTGGCTTTTTACATGATGCCAAAATGAAAAGGAGAGGATTTACTGGCGTCCCCCGAACTTCCAATGAGCTCACGAACAAAATGATGCAATTTCAGCTGAATCTGTTACAGCGCCTGGTTGCAGTATCCGGGCATGCATTGCGGTACCTACAACCTCTGATACTTTGCAGTCTTGCTACAGTCATGCCTGGAACTGAGCAGGCAAGTACGGTGTTGGAACACAGTGTGGACGATCAACAACCATGCTCAAACGTGGAAATTAAAATTTTTAAAACTTTTTTTTTTAAATACATGCCGGTGTGGACAAGGCCTAATACAATAACATGATACAACACTTTGTAGACTCAGTATTTTGTATAAAAGGCTGGATTAGATATGAATGAAGTATAATGTGTAACGTGCAGCATATGTGCAGAAGAACAAATGGCTATCAGCCATGGAAAACAGACTGGTGTGACTGGAAGGTAAGCCAGGGAACAGTAGAAACAGGGGCAAGGGTGGGCTATGATGACAGGGAGAAGAGTCTTCTGTCCAGTAGAGGAGGAAGAGCTGATACTGATAGGGTGGTTGTTCCAGATGGAAGGGGGCCTAAAGTAGTAGGAGGCTTTCCATGTCTCAGTTTTGAAGAAGGGGATTGAGAAGGAGTGGTTGTCAGAGGGTCTGAATAAGTTAGAGGTAGCTGTGGAGGGAGAAAGGAGAGAGCTATAGAGTAAGAGTAAAGACACTGGCCAGGATATTCAGACAGAGGGGGATTCGCGGCATAATTAGATGCACTGCCCTAATGCTATATTCAAACAGGATGCGTGACCCCACCAGATCACGCATCCTGTTCAAATATAGCAACCTATGCGACTGGCGCAAATGGGGGTGGCCGACAAAGCGCCAATGCGTCCCGGGGGATGGGCTGAATACTGGGAATGGGGATGCGCATCGCATCTCCAGATGAGCTGATCCCAAATTCCTGATATTCAGCCCGCATGTGCAAACGAGCCCATCAGACATGAAAGGTGTAAATGGTCCATTTGCATGCCCATCATGGTCCCATTTGCATACATTACCATGCCTATGTCCGGCATGGTGTGCCAGGCCAACCCGCCCCCCCAAGCTCCATTCCCCGATGACCATGTATGGCCACAAATCCCCTTGATCATAGTGTAGAGACCACCACCCAGCCTGATCCCCATCTGTTTAAAAAATACCCCAACCCCCCATTTCCATAGTGTGGTTAACCCTCCTCCTGCCCAATCACCGTCCGCCTAATATATCCCAAGCCTCTGATTCCATAGTGTAGGAATCCCCTCCTGCCTGGTTGCTGTCCATCTAAAATCTATCCTAAGCACCCATTTCTGTGTTGTAGGAATCCCTCTCCCTGCCCAGTCACCGCATGTAAAAATCCCCAACCCCTTTTTCCATAGTGGGGTACCCCCTCCCACCCGATCACCATCCAAGTAGCATAGCACTGCAAATCCCTTTTCCATAGCATAGTGGACCCCCACCCCAGTGTCCCGAACCCTGTCTGAACCAGGACCCCACCCGTAAATGCTCTGTTGTGAACGGTCCTCCAACCCTGTCCCCAACCCATGCTCCCTGTTTGCACAATAATCTCCATTGCCATCATTTCCATAGTGTGGTGGCCCCACCCTGGTAGGCAGGACCCTCCCAGCACTACCCGTGCGGTGACTGACTCAGCTCTCCTCACCCTGCCACGGCCAGCCGCCGACTGCACAGCTCATGAAGCACTGTACTGTATAGAGTACTGAGTCCATCAGTGACAGCCAATGCAGGCCCTGTATTTAGAAACTGAGGTAGCAGATCGTGGGAGATGCCTGCCACCAAGGGAGAGACAGAGCCTTTATGTGTGGTGCAGTTTATGCAAAACAACAGAAGGTGTGGTAGAGGTAGTTCAATTGGACACAGATGGCTTTTGGCGCAGCATTGTTGACAACTTCTCTATAGTTAAAGGTCAGGAAGATCATTTTGAACACAGTCTTACGATGCCTGGGAATGGGATGCAGAATTTATTCTTGAAGAATGCACTCTATTAAAGGAGAACTGCACTGAACTTGTATGTCATTTCCTCCTCTAAAAGCTGATTTTTAAATACTAGTTTCAGTTCTGTTACTGTTCCAGCTCTACTGGTTTTTCAGTTATCCTAGTGGGTGTTTCTTTTTTTTTTTTAACTTAGCTTTATTCAAGACAAAAGCCTGTTACAATTGGTAAGTTCATTTCCATGTATGCATTCCACTGGAAGCTGTACAGTACAGTGAAAAGGCAGCAATGACTTCAAAACAGAAACAGCCGGAGAAGAAAAGTGTAATGCCCTGCCTGAAGAGGTGGTAGGCTGTAGTATGGTGGGGGGTTTTAAGAGGGTGTGGGACAGAATAAGGAGAGGGGTAATTAAGTGGAGTGGGAGGGACGGTGGGGCAGCTGCAAGTTGAGGGGCTAGCTGCACAATCGGGCATACTCAATAGACCGTTAGGCCTGTATCTGCTGGCATCTTCATATGTTCTATAAATCTCTATCTGCCTTTGGAAATATGGTGGTGTGTGGGTAATATGTTCAGAGACAAGCAGTACATATTGCTGGGGGGAGCAGTTCCATAACATTCTCATCTACACTTAAAACCCTCAATTCCTTAGACTTGCAACAACCAGATTTGTGGGAAGTAACAGCTACAGGTTGCTACCCGGAGGGCAGGGGATGAAATCAACCAATAGGGATAGGTGGGAGGTGGAGCACGAGGTTGCTGCCCCAGGGGCAGTGCTGCTCTTGGGCGAAATCCACCAATAGGAGTAAGCTGGAGGAGGAGGAGCTAAAAGGTGCTGCCACGGGGGCAGCACTGCCCCGAGAACAGCACTACGGGAACAAATCACACTCGAATCTCTCTCTCTCTCTCTCTCTCTCTGTGTCGAGGCGCTATGTATATAATGACTCCTCACTGACCTCCTCTTAGAGCTGTGTGTGTTAGCAGCCAGTGCCTGTCTTCTCTTTTTGCGGCTGCAATCATTGTTCTCTCCTTCCTACCTCCTGTCTTGAGTCTCCGGCTCTGCAGGATCTCCTTTGCTCATTTTACCCCTGTTCCTGGCTACCCCTGAAATAAAAAAAACATACCTCATTCAGTCTCCTCAAGTCACCACCTTCTGATGGGGCCAGCCCACAGCCCCCCCTCCTTGCCTGCTAGTCGCTCCAGCCTCTGGCTCTAACAGTCTCCAGTTCAGTCTGGCAGGCAACCAGGCAAGTCTTTGCAGCTGCTACTCCTCCTTCTCCTCCTCTCCAGGCTCTGCTTGTGTTGTTCTTACTTTTTCACAAGTGAAGTTCCCCAGCAGTAGCTCTGAGCCTGAGTGACTCGCACTTTGACTTAAGGCAAGTTTTTATGCTTTTAAAATTATAATGCATTAAAAAAACCTTATCATATTATGATGATGATGATGACGACGAAGAATACATTTTTTTTAATTAAATAAAATGTGTGGCTCCTTAAAGAATTCCCCTTTCTTCATCATGGGTGGTTGGGGGGTGTCATCATTGTGCCTGTTGAAACCGCAAACACTGTCAATGCTGTATCTTTTGAAACAGCCAGCAGTGAAGGGATCAAAAGTTCAATGTGACGGAAGCCTTCCTCTTTTTATGTCTCCACTCATACAGTTTGTGTATGTGACATATTCCAAACATTTTTTGCAAGTGATATGTGGGTGTCAGTCCCTACCTTTCTGCTTATAAAGGCTGTCATGGCCAGGGGTCTGGCTGCTGCTATTTCTGGCTCTGCTTTTAATTTCTGTCCTGCTCTGTGCCGAGGCATCTGCTGGGTGCCAAGGTTTGGTTTGTCTGACTGTACCAGCTATCTATTATCCCTTTCATCCTGTTGTAAGCAGTTTATTTTTGTTGCGCAAGGTGCTGAGTAGTGCAAAGGCTTCAGTTCTGGCAACATAATGGTGCCTGGATTACTGCGCTACATTTGGGAGTTTTCTTCTCATCTGCTACTAGGAAGCGATTGGCATCATGAATACATCTGATGCTGATCTGCCTAGCTGGAGTCTGTGTATTGAAGGACACAGGACTGCATAATACTGGTCAGTTTCTTTACACTCTAAAGACACTCACTTGACCACATTATCTAGTCGCTAGAGCACAGAACTGTGATCACAGAGCTACAG
The DNA here is from genome assembly GCA_016271365.2 of Neoceratodus forsteri. NCBI lineage: Eukaryota > Metazoa > Chordata > Ceratodontiformes > Ceratodontidae > Neoceratodus > Neoceratodus forsteri. Next base: position 1,617,812,656 of record CM028131.1, on the reverse strand, counting down.
GTTTGAATCTCACCATCGTCACTTTCTTACTGTGTGACTCAGAGCAGGTCACTTAATGTCCCTGTGCTTTAACTTACTTTTGGCCCTCTTTCCTGTCCTTAACTCACTTCAAGTTCACTTAACTTGCATAAATTTGCATACACTCATTATATGTCTAATAGTTGCTGTAGCTAATGACAGCTCGAAAGCACTTTGGCATGCAGTGTGCATGAAAGGCACTATATAAATCCCAATTTGCTTACAGTCGCTGCACCACCAGTGTGTAACTCATGACTTGTAAAGAATGTTGGGATACAGTGAGAATGAAAGGCACTGTATGAATCCAAATTATGTTTACAGTCCCATCACTACCAGTATGCACTGCAACTCATGACTTGTAAAGAATTTTGGGTTACAGTATGTATCATATCTCTCAACCTTTCATCACTCAAATGTGTGACAAATGGGCAAAATGTGTGACACATCAACAACAAGCATTTGTCAATGCCGAATGTTGCTTGCTTCTATGTGCTGTTTAGGAATTTGGAAGTCATTGGAGTGCAAATATTGAAAATTTGCGAACTTCCGAGTGTGCGTAGGTACTGCGCAATGCACGCTCGTAAAACAGTCATTTTTAGGAATTTTTTCACCAAATTTTCAACATAGCCATTTTAAGACCTCTGCTCATGAACAGTGTCACTGTGATATTTTAATGTGTCCATACATTGATTTACGCACACTGACTGCGTCATTGTAGCTACATGAAACAAACTGCGTTTCAGTAAGATGTGAAACGACAGCTATACTGCTCATAAGGAGGTGTGGTAAACGCAATGTTAAAAAATCTGGAGTGAAAATATTGAAATTTCGGTAAACCACGAAGGCAGTTTGTGGAACTGCGCAACGCACGCTCGTAAAACAGTCATTTTAGGAATTTTTTCACCAAATTTTCAACATAGCCATTTTAAGACCTCTGCTCATGAACAGTGTCACTGTGATTTTCTTAATGTGTCCTGTACATTGATTTTGCACACCGACTGCGCCATTGTGCGCTACATGGGCGGAAACACAGTTTGGGTGAGATGTGAAAAATGACAGCTGTACTGCTCATAAGAAGGTGTGGTAAAATGGCAATGTTGAAAATCTGGAGTGAAAATATTGAAAATTCGTGAACTTACGAGCGTGCGTGGGAACTCTGCGCAGCCGTAAAACAGTCAGTTTAGGAATTTTTCACCAAATTTTCAAAATAGGCTTTTGAGAACCCACCTTATGAACACTGATGGTGTCATTTTGTTAATCATTCTGAAAGGTGATTTCGCCAGAGTGGCTAAAGACCTTCGGCCAGAGTTGCGCCATGGCAGTGTAAGAATTCATGAGGAGGGGTCCCAAAACCCCATGTTGAAAATTTGGTGCAAAAATTCACAAAAATTGAGATATGCAACAAAGTTGAAAAACCCTATCTATCCCATTGTACAGCTTACCGACATTTCCTCAGTTCGCGGTCGGCTTTGAAGAGTGCAGAGCGTGTTCCCAGTCACGAAGATCATGTGGCGGACTCGGAGGTAAATATGGGGTGGGGGTGTGGGAAACGAGGTGTGCAGTGGTGGGGCAGGTGGTGCAGACACTACGAGGGACCGCTTTTTTTAGTTTTTTTTTTTTAATGACGCTGGACGCTTACACGCTGGGGTGGGCTCCCAGTGTAGCAGAAGGATGGCTGGGCGTGGAGCCGACGGGGATTGGGCACCCCGTCAGCCATGGCATCTGTTGCCACGCTGGGGTTGGCTCCAGGTGTGTGCACCCTGTGACTGGGGGGACAGTGGAGCCCACGAGGTTGGGCACCTCAGCCATAACATGATTTTGCCATGCTGGGGTGGGTTCCCAGCATGGCACCTGGATGCTTTGGGGGCGTGGAGCCCGGCAGGGCATTGGGCACCCCTTTGGCTGTACAGTGAGGGAAGGCACATGAGCACGGCAGTGTGCGTGTGTGTGTGTGTGTGTGTGTGTGTGTGTGTGTGTGTGGAGGAGGCTCTGCTCACTCAAGCGACTTCCCTTTCAGCTGTATGCCACTGCATTTTCAGCTTGTCATAGACAGCTGCAGCAGTGATTGGGGAACTTGGGCCATGCCTGCAAACACACTGACTGCATTGGAAGACAGGCTGACACATCTCAGAAAACTCGGATGATGGCACTATGTTTCTTGCACATGCGTAAGCAACATAATAAAAATAACATTGCAAGCTCAGAACACAGTCTAAATATGTGCACTTATGTTATAGTCGACTAGAAAAAATGTATAATTTCAGCTTTCAAGGTGCAGTGACCTCCACACTTCCATAAGCCCTGTTTCCTCTAATAATTTTGTTAAGAACCTTCCGGCAGGCTGATAAGTAGCAGACTGAGGACTATTGTGTTAGGCAGAAAGTACAGCATTAAAATCCCCCAAATAATATATAAGGAGTCCACATCTCTTACCATCTCCAGAATGACTTTTTTAAGGCATAATTTATAATCCCGTGCTTCATTTGGGGCATCTAAGTTTAAGAGTGCGTAATTAAGGGCTGTATATTTTACTTTCAGTTTCACAAATCTCCTTTTTGGATCACATTCAGAATAGCATATCTGACTAGATGAGCCCCAGCAAATTAATATGACGATCACTCTTCTTGGGGGTCCACCAGGAGGCTGTATGCACCTCACCCACCCAGGATCTTCAAGTTTATCATGTTCAGCATTTGTCAAATGTGTTTCTTGCAAATAGGTGAGTGTCACTTTGCCTTTTAAGTTTCTGTAGATTCTGCCCTTTAATTGCTCCATTAAGACCCTTGACATCGTAAGTTATCATGCAGAGCTCAGCCATGGTGCAGTGTGAATAAGCAAGCAATCAGCTGGTCATGTGTATAATGACACAAACTGCCCCACGGAAATAAGCCACCCCTCCCCCCCACACAGGAACTGCCCAATGACGGTGCACTGATGGTAAAACCAATGACAGTAATACAGAACAAACTAGTAAACACTGCAACCATTCAAACTGTAAACGTATTAGAAAATTGCACCAAAACTGGGTGGGACAAGCATCATGGTAACTTCCAACTGTGCCACCTTTTGCCCCTCTCAATGTATATACCAGGAGAGTGGATGGTGCAGCATCTGCAGACTATCCCAACCAAAGTACTTAAGACAGTGTACTTCAGTATCAGGTGTGGCATCAAGACCCCCATTGGTTGAAATCAGCTCTCCTGATCTCATTCTCATTCCCTGGGCTTCCCCATCACCAACTCAGACCCCAGGCCAGCGCCAGGAGGGGGCAATGAAAACAAAACAGCACTCCCCTCCTCAGATGGCCGAGGCCCGCCAGTGCGGAAGTGGGAATCCCAGTCCCAGATGGATAGGCAGGGTCCAGAGGTCTGCCTTTGAATATCAAAGGTGCAAGGGAAGGGCACTGCCTGTAACGGGCAACTCCTTCCCGGTGCAATCTTCACAGCAGTGGGAAGTTAGGTGACCGGATATGGGGTTGGGTGAACTGGGTGACAGGACTATGTTATAAATGCTGGGGTGGAGGCACAGTGAGTGTGGGCTGGGAGGGTCGGAGGAGCTGTAGGGTGGTGTTGTGGTAGATTGCCAAGCTGTGTCATGGCATCGGGGTTGGCTTGTGGTTAGGTGGGTGAGGCACCGGGTTCGGCTCGGCGCTGGTTCGATTTTTATTGCGCCTGGCTCTGAATCCTTTATTTTAATGCTTTCACCCTCCTTCGACATGCACCCCCCTAGAGTTGAGAATCCTTTAGTAGGGGTAGGGTATGTGTGTGGGTGCAGCCCCCCACAGAAAGCATTAAAATACATGTCCCGCGCCATTGTCCTGTGCTTGAGGGTATCAGAGTGCTAAAATATTTTCGGCACTCTGACTGTGTGATAACAGTGATCGCATTTAGGCTTTCGCCATTCTCACATAGAACCTGCAGTGAGTACCATGAAACCAAATTTGATCAAGGTGGACACCCCCATGCCCTAATGATCCTCTAGATTTGCTCTCCATCCCTATAAGGTGATGCACCTCTCAGGTACTTCACCCCCTCTCCCTTCCTCCTCTCACTCTTAAAACTAACCCCCTAAAAATAGGGTCCTCCACCAGCAGGCGGCTTCTCCTTGGCTGAGAGCTACGTCCTCATTCCTTGGGGCCTCCCTTTTGAGGACCCCCTACTCTCCCTTTCCACTACTACAGTTGCCTCCTCTTGGCTGCCCCATCCCACCAGTACAGCAAAGGAATTTGCAGTATTACAGGCTGAGGAACATGTACCCTTCCATTCGTTCCCACCCTCCCAGAGCCCACTAAGATCCACTTGCTCTGCCTTTGCCTAGGCATCTTCTGGGGGAGCAAGTAGTTGGTGGCCCCTGGGTGGGGCAGAAGAGTCTTCTGTACCTTTACCAGTTTAGCCGGAGTCCGGAACTTCTTCCCTTACCCCAAAGAGGTGACTGAGTAAAATGGGGCCGCACCTCAGTCTCCTGAATATGTCCAGAAAGACTGTGGCCCCACACCGTTATAGTGCACCACTCTCATGATCCTTCCTTCCTTTACTATTAGCCTGTTTAACATCTCTGTACTCTACTGCCTCCTTTCTATGCCCATTGTATTCTTTTCTATCTCTCTCACTTGCCTGAAACTTATTGTTATCCTACTCTAGAGAGGGTGTCTCTTGTTTTCCTTTTCTATCCACCTACCTCGCACTAACGCTGGGTGTCTACTACCACTACCATTAGCCTCATCTTTATTTATTACCCTACACATTTGCTTGTCTGAAACTTATTTGTTAGCCTACCCTAGATGGGTGTCTCTTATTTTCTCTTTATAACCCTCCTACCTGTACCTACCTTATTCTTACCCTACCAATCAGCAGCTACCTTCCTGTTGCTGGTTGTTCCAGTACACTGTACCTACTAATGTGCCTTCTCCTGCCTTGGTCTGGTGTCTCCTTGCAGAGTCTCCTGCGACTATCTGTGGATGCCTGTGGATGCCTTACAACAGACACTCTTGCTCCTTGCAGCTGCTTCCAGTCCTCCTGCTGCCACTACAGTGCCCACAGTATAAAAGGGCTCAGAAGCCCCCACTAAACCCAGGGAAGGGTTTTAAATTGTTAAAGAAAAACAACTGCTACCCACAGGCCCCACTAGCCCCCAAGACCCTCACTATCCACCACTAGCCCACCTCGTACTAAATAAATTACTGGCCACTCAGCCACCATAATGGGCAAAGGGGTCTATCGCTGAGCCTGCCTTCCCAAACCTCATTCCTTTACTCTGCTTTTCTTCTCGGTTATTGTTTTTTCTTCTACTAACCTATTTTTCTTTTTATTTCTACAGGGCTGACAGGACAGGGCTCTTACCTTATCAGATAAGTATACTTTTATTTCTAGCCTGTTCCTTCCATCCTTTGCACCTTTCAGAGCTGCATATCCTTTGTGACCCCTTTTTATCTTTTTATTTTACAGGGTATTCTGTCGTCACCTCTTCTGACTGCTACCCTGGCACCCTGTGGCAGGTAAGTCCTCTGTTTTACATATTATTTTGCTGGGTTGATTGTAACGGGTGGCTGTGCTCATTACAACTTTCTGCTGCACTATCGCTTCTAGTGGGGATGGCTGCAACTGCAACCCAGCTTATCCTCCTGTGCGTTGCCAGTGCCACAAATAAGCTCCGGCCCCTCAGAACCGGCCTTAGGATAGGCAAACTAGGCAGCCACCTAGGGTGCCATGAAATATGGGGCACCATGGAACAGAGTTTCATTCCATTTTATTATGTTACTTGTTTTTTTAAGTATCCTGTACCATGAAGTTGTAAATTTGGCAAACTTTTGTGTCATTTGGTGGGGTGGGGTGGGGGTGGAGTGTGAGATCTCTGTCTATCCATCATAACCAGCAGCCAATGACTACCAGGCAGCAATATGATGCTTGTTTCAGTTGTGTACACCCCCACACCTTACCCGCCAGCCCCTCTTCCCCATGTCTGACCATCATCATCAGTCCTTTTGGCACCAGGCCCAGAACGGCCGATCAGTAGCCCATGTGATGTGCGACTGCACAGGAGTGGTAAGGGTTGATGTGTTTTGGTGGGCGGGCAGCAGGCAACAAGAAAGCATGGGTTTCGAGCGAGATGGGTGGGCATTTGGCAACTAAATAAGTGGTCCTTGGTGACTGGCGCTCATGAGACAGACACGCGTTTAAAGTTCAAAGTTCAAGGAGGGTCAGGAGTCAGAAATGATCACAGCTGCCAGCCAGCCAAGACAACATGTTTGACTTTTGCTTGTGGGGGTGACAAACAGCTGGATCGGTGACCTCCTTGCTGCGGTCTGAATCTGTAGTTGGACTTGAGCCAGCTGCAGATAGCCTCGACACAGAAAAGTCTGAAAAATAGTCAAAACTGGAAATAGAAAAGGCAGCCACATCCACGTGAAGAACTACTTACTTTGAGACTGTGTTTCTTGCTTCAACTTAGTGTGTGGGCCTGTGGCATACGTAGGCAAACAAGGCAATGAAAGTAGGGAGGTGAGGATCTAGGTCATGTACTAGTGAATGTTTTCCTCCAGGAAAGACAATTTTTCAATTATTCAATTATATTTGAGGTTTTAGACACTCAGTTTTCAAATTTAAAGTGGGAGGCAAAATATTTAATTGTGACTGTTAATAGCACTGCATGGCAACTATTACTGTCTGTCTCAAACACTGAAAAGTGTCCCATTGTTTTTAAGGTAAATTGAGTGTCAATTCAACAGTCCGCTTATGTGATATAAAGATAGGGGATTGAGTGTAGAGCAGGACTTCTACAAAAGGCACCCCAGATGCACTTAAATTGTGTTTTCTAAATTAACACTTTTTCAAAGGTAAATTCTGCTGTTTGTTTAAGACACTCTGGGGGTGGTATTAAGAAAGCGCTACTAACAAACTGTTAAAGATTTGGAACCACGTCAGGCAGTGAGGAGGAGGGAGGTACAGAAGGGATAGGACAATTAAGAATTAAATATGAATTTTGGGTAAACTATTTGATCTGACCCAGGTAACGGGGGTCAAGAGACCTGCGATTGTGTTGCTGGAGATCAGTTTGGTTCTGCAGAGATAGACTAGGCTATCTGAGAAGAATGGGTGGGTCAAGTGATTCTTTTTCTGCAGACCCTAATTCTGTGTCTATGCTTTTATGTTATTGTTTTGAAGTTTGGTACTTACTAAGACTTCTAGGGTTGTCCGTTGGTCATGGCGGGACAGTGGGGGGTCCTCTAGACTGATTTGGCTGTAGTGAGCTGCATGTGTGCTCAGTGAGAGGTCGGGCCACCACACTATCCAGAAAATGACATTATATTACAACATGGGTGATCCAGGGGTGGAGCTCTACACTTCTGTGGTAAAGGGTCATGTTCATAGACATCGGCTGGCAAATTATGGGGTTAGATGATCAGATTCCCAAGCAATTTTTCCACCACTTCTTAGAATCATAGAAGTTGGTGGCAGATAAGAACCACAAGGCATCGGTCTGCCCATTTTTCTACCTTATGAATGTGCCATAGGCTGTACTCTGGCACATTCATAAGGTAGAAAAAATGGGCAGACTGGATGGGCCTTGCAGTTGCAGATAGAAGAATCAGAGCTAGTCTCACTTTAAAAACCTATTCATTTACCAGCTGCTGTCTGAGGAAAACACTATTCCCTAAGCTGTCTTTCTTACCAGACCTCTAGCTTCAGGGTTCTGGGGTTTCAAATGTTCCAAGTCCAAGAGGAAGTGCTTTCTTACAGCACCTCAATTTATTTCTTACTCCTGTGGGGAGGAGTCTCAATTCCTTTGAGTGACAGTTCTCCACTGCCCCCCAAAAAGGGTGGCTGTGTGTGTGTGTCTGCGTTGTGAGTGTAGATGGATGGACAACATCATTCAGGCCAGCTGGCTCACTCCACATCCACCACTGCCCGGTCCACTTTTGTGATTCTGTTTTTAAGAATGTCCAAGCTGTGTAACCTCATGCTTCTTGCCTTTTAAGCTGACTGAGGTGTTCAAAATGGTACTCTCCATTCAACTGCACAACTTTTGGCCAGTGTTTCCCATAAGACCTGTTTGGTCATGTGACATCAGAAGCCATATTTTGTGCCCAGTTATGACAGCAAAATTATTACAGTAACACAATACATTAACAAAAAAAAATAACTAGACCAGTCTGGTCACATGTCTGGCACATCTTATTTGTTTGTGGGAGCGTAGAGCCCTATGGGTCCTGCACTCCCATCCCTCCATAGATGCATATATGTATGTAGCTGTGGAAGCACAGAGTCCTCCCGGCCCTGCACTTCCATTTATAGGACAACAGTGGCCAAACTGTCAGCATAGCCATCTTATTATCCCACCTCATGTACCCAGTACAGAACATTTTCTAATCCCTGCAAAGCGTAATTCTGTTGCAACTGCAATGCAATTGCACACCACAGTGTGAAAACACCCTTTTTGGTCAAGATTTGAAAATGACATCTATGGCTTACATGAGGTGGGGTAATGAGAAGGCTATGTTGAAAATTTGGGGTCAAAATATTGAAAATTTCCAAAGTTATGAGTGTGTAGCAAAATTACAATGAATGGGCAAGTTTGACATTTTATATATTTTGACCCCAAATGTCAACATAACCATCTTATTACTCCGCCTCATGTACCCAGTACCGAGGCATTTCTAAACCCTGCCAAAACATTATTTGGTGCAACTGCACGCCATTCCATGCCACAGGTATGAAAACACATTTTGGCCAGGATTTGAAAAAAAGATAGCTGTGACATCATGAGCTGGAGTAATAAGAAGGCTATGTTGAAAATCTGTGGTCAAAATATTGAAAATTTCCAAAATTATGTGTCGTAGCAAAATTGTAACAAATGGCCATAACTTAGCCATTTTTTTACTTTTATTTTTCACTCCTACTGTCCTTCCAACCACCACTCCTTCCGTCCTCAAGGAGTGACACCCTCCCAACCCTTACCAACCAACTGGGTCTGCCCCTAGAATGCCACACTGTCTTCAGGGCCCTTGATGGCCTGGACTACCCACCGGGTGGGATGAGGAGAGATCCCCCCCACTCCCTCTTTCCCCCTGTGGTGAACTGCATAGTGGCGTCTGCCCTGGTTGGCGGGTTGCAAGACTGGCTCCAGAGGACTTCATCTAGGTGGCTGGAGGGCTTTTTTCTCTGAGTTGTAGCCCCAACATTTGGCATGCAATGAGGACAAGGCTGTCAGCGCGCATAGAGATGCACATCAAAGTCGGTCCTCTGCCAATGTCTGCCCTTGCATAGAGCATCTCCCCAGCTGCACTGACCACCCTGAGGTTCCCCCAACAGGTGGCAGTATCACAGCAGAGAGTACGATACCCCCTCCCTGGAGAAGGAGAGCAGCTGTTGGGCGCTCAATTCTTCTCCATCCTACCGACCCCATGACCAGAGTTCGTTTCCCAAACCGATTAGCCGGTGTAATGCAGGTGTGTCGTCCAGCACCACAATGCTCAGCGCCACTGGCCAGCCCATAATTCTCGTTATTTACATGGACCTCAAATTTTCAACACAGCCTTCTTATGACCCCACCTCATGAACAATATGACTATCATTACGCAGACCCTGCCTGAAAGGTGAATTTGCCAAGCGACTGTGGAATCACCTTTCAGGCAGGAGTTCCATAGTGACAGTCATATTGTTCATGAGGTGGGGTCCCAAAAGGGCTATTTTGAAAATTTGGGGTCAAAATGTAAAAAAATGGTTGAGTTATCAATAAAAGTTGAAACCCCCATTGAAATACATTGAACCGCATTTACCTTAGTTTCTCACATTGCAGTCGCCGGTTCCAGCATCAAGATGTGTCTTCCATCAGAGAGTGGATCTCGAACATGGGACTGTTTAGGTAAGTGAGGGTGTGTGGGGGTATTACTGGGGTGGGTGGGATGGTGGGTGCTGAGTGGGAAGTGGGGGGGGGGCTGATCAGTGAGGACCATTTTCTTTTTGACAGGTTTAAAAACATGGAAACTGTTTTCTTTATTTCAGGGTTGTGCTGCAATGGGAGGGGGGGTGCCACTAGACACCAGGGAACAAACAGCAAATAACTGGGATGGTGATCGAAGGGTGTGGGAGGGGGTGCCACTAGACACCAGGGAACAAACAACAAATAACTAGGAAGGTGATCGAAGGGTGGGGGGTGCCACTAGACACCAGGGAACAAACAACAAATAACTAGGAAGGTGATCGAAGGGTGGGGTGCCAAAGACACTAGGTAACACATTATCTGTTTCAGTTGTCTGTGCCTTTTTAACATTTAGTTACATTTAAGGCTTGTCCTCACTTTCCATGTCCCACTGAAGCTCAGCAGGTGTGTCGCCCGTTCAGTAGCTGGAGCTGGATTGAACACACATCATACTGGTTTTGATGTGTTTATAGCTACACTTTTTGTAAATCTTCGTAAAACAAAAACAAACAAATATGTTATTCTGTTAGTTCATTCAGTACACGTTGGTTGAATGAGTCGCCAGTTCATTGCTATGTTCTGTAGCAAAATCGGTACCATAAAAACAGTAAAACAACAAAGGAGCAAACTAAATGAATGCCATGTTTTACCCATGTGAATGAAAATCGTGTGACTTTATTTCATAGGTTTTCACAAATTTTGTGTTCTTGTGTAAAACAGCCAATTAACTCAAAGAACTTGAGTATCCTTTTCAACAAGATCTGCTTAAGACACTGCTTTTGTGAAAGCACGTCAAGGGCCGAGTGACGCATGCTTACTGTCAGTCTGTTGGTACAACAGCCAGTCTATTCACCACAAACACGTCAGGACCAGTATAACGTGTACTCAATCCAGCTCCAGGTTTTTAAATGGGCAGCAGATGCACTGAGCTTCAGTGGGAAAATGGAGGTGAGACGAGCCTCAAATATAACTGAATGTTTAAAAACAAAGACGCAAACAACTGACACAGGTGTTTATTTCAGATCATTTTGATTTGTCCGGGCCAGTTTACATCATTTTAACTAATACTTACCCATATTTGCCATTGATCTTTAAAGATCTTTCTCTCCAAAATAACAGGCAAGACCATATTTTCTGATCTTCTCACAACCCTGAGAAGCAATTATTTTTTAATGTATAGTTTATTGAAGAAATTACTGTATTTGTTGTTTTGATGCATGCACAATCAAACTATCAGTGATATGACATGAGCAAATTCGTTCTTATACCTATGCCAAGACCGAGCTCCATGCTCATCAGGTAGTCACTTAACAGTTCCTTATGCAGTCCTTCACTCATTTGATTGACGTTGTTTAATTTGTTATCTATCCCTACGGTATATGATTCTCACTGCCTCTATCTATAGCCTTCAGTCTGAGGAGGAAGAGGACCTGAGCTCTTCTTTATTTTTCCAACTAGAACAATAGAGTGGCAGTATAGCCTAGAGGTTAGAGTAACTAGTTGTGAGGGAGCTTGGTATATCCAGCAGACCTGACCTTGGTTTGATTCTCAGAACCTCGACTTACATACTTTGTGACTCTAAATAAGTCATTTAACCACCCAGTGCTCCCAGGTCACCCTTGAAAACAGGCACTTGTGCCTTAGTGGGCCTCTGGTTACCGAAGGCTAAAATAAATATATTCTAGTTCTATTCCTGACAGATTCTCCAACACTGCTGTCGTTTCTTGCATTTCAGTACTTTGTTGAGCAAGAGCTATGTGAACCTATCTTTCAGGAGATGCAGAGACAGAGTTATTTGCACCTTCCATTGGCTTGTTTACAGATGGATACCCATTGGTCTTCTGTAGGGCTCTCACCTTAAGCCTTCTCTGGATGAAAGCATTGATAGCTGCTACCGTAAAGATGTTAAAAAATATTCAGGCTACCCCAGTAATGTAGCAGTTTCAGTGGAGAAACTAACCGTGGGTTCTCAATGCACCAACAAGAAAACCCCACAGCTCACCCTAAAAGCTCTACACATGTTAAAATGAGGCACAAAGCACTTGGTGTGTGAAAGTGATTATAGTGTAATAATCTGGATAGTCACATGCCATGCAACATATGGTTGAAGTGCTAGACTAAGGTGCTATTCCTGCAGTGCATTACTAAACTCCTGACAGCATTTCTTTCAAACAAACAGAACTTTATCAAGGGTACATTTGGTTTTAAAATGTGTGCATGGTTGCTTACATCATCAAGTTGTCACCCCTCTGGTCATGATTAATATTTAACAAAGTACATACGTGTATACAGTTTAAACAAGCATTTGTCAATGCCGAATGTTATCTTGCTGATGTTGACATTGGTAGGCAGGAGTTAGAGCGATGCATAATCAGAATGGCAGTGAAGTATGGAACCAACGTCAACCTTGCCACCCTGCAGAGACTGACAGGCATTGGGGTGTGCCTGTGGGTCATCGGCAATAATGCTCAGGCCAATTCACCTCACCCTACCCTGCAGACACCTACAAGTGTCGAGGTGTGCCTCGGGGTGTTCGGGCTTTACACTCACCCCATTTCATAAGGAAATACACTGAAATGGGTGCAGTATAGCAGAATGGGGTGAATTTGGGGGCTGAAGAGTCCAAGGCACACCTCAATGCCTGTCACTGGCTGCAGGGTGGGGGTGGAATGATGTGAGCATTACTGTCGACAGTCCCAAGGCACACCCTGACACCTGTCAGTCCCTACAGGGTAGGGCGTTTTGGTGGGAAAGCCTAATGACCTGGGCGTTTCTTGGTATTTTTACTCCAAGTTTTCAACATTGGCTTTTTGTGCCCTTAGCGCATGAACAGTGACGCTAACAGTTCATCAGCTGAAAGGTGATTTTGCACAACAACTACGCCATTTGGCACCATAGGTGCAAAAACACATTTCAGACAGGATGTGAAAAATTACAGCTGCACTGTTCATGAGGAGGTGTAAAAAAATGGTAATGTTGAAAATGTGGAGTGAAAACATAACAAACTTGGTGGTCACGAGTGTGCATAGAAACTGTGCAACATACACCCACAGTGCAATTATTTGGGGGATTTCTTACAACAGATTTCCAACATAGGAATTTTGGGACCTCTGCTCATGAACAGTGGCACTGTGATTTTCTTAAACTATCCCAAATGTTGATTTCGCTCAGCGACCGCGCCCATTGTGTGCCAGAGGTGCGAAAACATATTTTGGGCAGCATGTGAAAAATGACAGCTGTACCATTCATCAGGCGGTGTGCAAAAATGATAATTTTGAGACTCTGGAGTAAAAATACAAGAAATTGGCGAAGTTATGAGCGTGCGTAGAAACTGCACAATGCACGTTGGTAACACAATAATTTGTGGTGCTTTTTTCATGAAATTTGCAACATACACTTTTTGGGACATCTCCTTATGAACGCTGTCACTGTGATTTTCTTAATCTGTCCTGAACATTGATTTCACACAGCCACCATTGTGCCACATGTGCGAAAACACATTTTTGGCCAGATGTGAAAAATAGCTGTACTTTTCATAAGGAGGTGTGGAAAAATGGCAATGTTGAAAATCTGGAATGAAAATATTAAAAATTCTTGAAGTTATGAGTGTGCGTGGGAACTGCACTACACACACCAGTAACACAGTCATTTTTGGGAATTTTTTCACAAAAGTTGCAACATAGCCTTTTTGGGAGCCTACCTCATGAAATGTGACACTGTCGTTTTGTGACTCAGTCCTGAAAGGTGATTCTGCGTCGCAAAGTCACCTTTCAGGACTCAGTAATGAAATGACAGAGACTGAGTTCATGAGGTAGGGTCCCAAGAACCCCATGTTGAAAATTTGGTGCAAAATTCATGAAAATGGCTGAGATAGCTAATAAGTTGAACCCCTCCCATCTATTTATGCCAGTATATAGCTTACTGGCATTTCTTCAGTTCGCGGTCGGCTTTGAAGAGTGCAGGCGTGTTCCCACTCCACGAAGATCGTTGTGCCGGGCTCTGGAGGAAATGTAGGGGTTCAGGGGGCATAGGGAGGTGGGTGCACAGAGGGTGACTGAGGTTGGGGAGGGCACTGAACTCAATGAGGGACCGTTTTAATTACACAGGTTTAAAAAAAAAATGCGGGAAGGTTTTCAATTTTTCAGGTACTTTTACTGCGCTGGGGTAGGCTTCTAAGCGTGCCACCTGCGTGTTTTGGGGGGTCCAGAGTCGATGGGGATTGGGCACCCCATTGGACATACAGAGTGTGGGCACATGAGCTGAGGGGAATTGGGCACCCCTTTGGCAAATTAGTTTGGGAGGGCATGCCAACAGGGGATTGAGCACCTCCTGTCGGCTTTCAGGGGCACTGTGAGAGGCAGTGACTGTCCGTTGGCTTCCGTGAGGACTGTGAAAGCGGCCAGAGGCCACTGCCATGTTTCTTGTGAGGGATAACAAGACAAGGCATGCAGTAATTTGCTGCTGCAATCAGGGACTGCCCGGGGCTCCTGATTGCAGCGGTTAATTCTTTCAAGTTGGTGTAGCAGCTTCAGAACTGCTGTCATAGACAGCATGCTGTGCCACTGGTGCCCTGAAACCCGCCAGAAAAAGCAGCGATGCCATTGGCTGCAGCAGGACCACACCTCAAAACCTACTTCTCCGCTCAAGCAATCACAATATGTTATCTGAGCTATATGAAGACAACATAAAATATTCCTAACTAATACTATTAATCACTGCCTCATTTAATATTAAAAGGAAAGATAAATAAGCAGACGTTTGTACAAAAAGCACATATGGATTGCCCCAACCCTGATATTTTTTCTTTGAAATGGACTCATTCTCTTGTGAGCCCTACCAGAACATTAGAAGTAACTAGTTGCAGCTTTCGACAGTTTCATCACCAGGCGCAAGTTTTTTCTGGCACAATTTATTTCCCCAGGATTTGCTTAGAAACTGGTGACCTGAAACAACACACTTAACCAAAGCCCATTTCCAGGTGCAATGTAGATAATGCATCATGAAATGTAACGTGATAGCGATGAACCTGTAGCAGATGCATCTCATGCCTGAGAAAAACAAAAGGATCAATCCAGATCTCAGACCCTCACTGGCACTAGCTTTCTGACATTCGGGATTCAGAGCAAAATAAAGTGGTAGGGCATTACAGCATGGTGGATTAAAATCAGACAGGTCATTCCCTTCCCTTACAGCATTTATATTATAGGTTTTAATCGTGTAAGCTATTTTTATGATTGCGTTCACTTCTCAAGGAACGTTGATTTCCATACATTTCTAGAACCAGGCAATGCAGCTTCATCAGGACTTTTCACACTACGGTATGTACTCTGCACCTATTGCAAGAATATCTTATCACCAGTGGCAGACATAATGGGTGGGGGTGGGGCTAAGGGGCTGAAAATCAGCCTGTTATTGGGTATTTTTGCAGCAGCTAAATTATTCTTGTCTTAATCTGTTGTTGCTGCATTATTACCAGCTTCTGACTTGGTTGTTAGTTTTTTGTGACTTCCTGTGGTGCGAAGATGATCTGTGTGTGTGTCTGGTGGGGGAGGAGTCCGCAATTTATCTTAGGGCAACTTCTGCCACAAATTTTACATATGGCTCAGTGGTATACTAGCTTCCCATGACTGCACATGCCATTGCCTGAGAGTACTATTTTTATTAGTTCATTTATTTATTTACTTGATATAGTACTGTAATGATTTAGTCGAAGATCACAAAATAATAACAGCATGGTTAATGACAGTGCAGAGAAAACAGCATGGTGCAAGATTGCAGTGCGGAAAAAGTGCGAAGCTGACAACATCACGATCCAGTGCTCTCCGACACCAGAAACTACAGAGCACACAATACTGAACGTATTTTTTAATGCTAGGGGCTATGCCCCCCCACACCTCCATCATACATATAATCAACTCGAGGGGGGACACACTCAGAAGGAGAAAAATTGGGACAACTAGAGTTGACTGCAATAAACTCTTAGAGGAACACACATTTGGGAAGGGGAAAATGATGACAAAGGGTCGTATGCAAGAGAAAGAAAAACAAAACGGAACACATAAGAGGTAAAGAACTCATGTAGCACAAGGGTTGGACTCAGACCTCTGATGTTTAGATCTCTGCTGTCTTCCAGGACTGTGGCTCTATCCTCTGAGCCACCACAGCAACACACTGATTTTGATCACAATTGTATACTTGGAGTACTCTGCCTGACTGAATAGAGCTACAGATACAGCGCTACCATTTCCAGTGCTATATCTGCCCGTAGCTGTATTCAATCATGCTCATTTACTGTGCTCATATTGCTTCGTGGTATTGACTGCATACCATACTGTAATGGTTGACTGGGTACAAATTAGTTGCCGTGCATTTTGTTCTTCCACCTGCTTCCCAGAATGCAACCCAACTGCGGCTCAGAAACACAGTATTCTCCCGACTGCTCACTGCTTTACCTGACAGTATGAAATGAATGAAGCGGTGCCAGAATAAAAAAAAGTCTTTATCTGGAGTTTAAAGTGGGGAGCAGACAGTGTAGCTGAAAGGTTCTCATACATGGAATGTGGGGAACCTCCTCCTCTCACTAAGTTGAGCACCCAGGATTTTGGGAGCCTAGAAAACATGTTTGTGACTATCAAGTTAATAAACAAACATCAGAATCTAGCAAAGCGGGTTCAGTTTAACTAGTTTTTGAGGTTTATTTTTTTAAATCCTAGCATTTTTATGCATTTTCTACATGTGTTGTTTCATGGAAAAATCAACAAGATGGCAGTTGGCATGACACAAAAAATATTTGGTTGCCCGTCAATTCAGTGGCGCAAAAGCAAAAAATGGTACGTGCGGCTTCAAATTTTAACTTTCACCTCAGAGTGTTATCTGAAAAACCCCACTAGGCATGTGCAGGTCGGAAAACACTAAAGCACTTATGACTAGGGAACCCTTTAATATGTTCTCACCAGACCTGTCAAATGCATTACTTTGGGACGTCACATGTCCCCTGCAAGTTTGGGGAAAAAATTCCATTTCATGTAGGTTATAGGGGAGAACAAAAAATGACACATGCAGCTCTCAGAAACTGCACAAGCTACTGTCACAAAAATGTCCACACATCAGGACATTGCCTCCTAGACAACATACACAATTTCAGCTCATTTCGTCAAAGAGAGCCAAATACATAAATGCGTAAAATCTGAGGTTTATCATAAAACAGCCTACTCA
The DNA here is from genome assembly GCA_016271365.2 of Neoceratodus forsteri. Classification (NCBI taxonomy): domain Eukaryota; kingdom Metazoa; phylum Chordata; order Ceratodontiformes; family Ceratodontidae; genus Neoceratodus; species Neoceratodus forsteri. The sequence continues at coordinate 1,617,795,505 of CM028131.1, read as the reverse complement.
ACGCTAACTATAGGGGCACTATGGCGCCCCTATACAGTACAAGCCACTTAATCAAGATGTCCACTTTATTGGGATATTCCTCTGGGCACCGATTACTTGGCTATTACTTTCAATGACATCCCCATCTGTTTAACAGGGATGGAGATGCCGGATGACTGGGATGATTCTGTCCTTCTCACACTATGGGATCACTTGATAATTGGCTTTCAAGAAGGTATTAAGCATTGTAAAAAGTGCAGTCAGCAAGTCACACTGAGCCCCCAATGCTCTCTGCCAGCACTATTCAGGTTTAGGCTCTCTCCTATTTAAACTGTCTTGTCAACAGCTTCCTTTTTGGACTTCAACTCACCAACTGATAATAATGTACGCTGTAGGTCTCTCTCGTTCTCTCTTTCAAGAGTTTCATCAGCATTTTATGTTCGATCTTAGCTGCACTAGCAGTTCCCTGTAATAGACAGTAGCAGACTCCATCTGTTTTTAAACTTGCAAATCTTTTCCTGACGCAAGTGGCTTTTCCCTGGCAGAGACCTTGACAGTGAGAGAAAGAGACAAAGAGAGAGAGAGAGAGAGAGAGAGATCCAGGCACTGGTAGCCTTGTTTGTTGTTTGCTTTTTTAACTTACAAATTGACTTTTCCCAACTTGAGTGGCTTTTCCTAGTGGAGACCATGGAGAGCGAGACCGCACACACACTATAGACAGAACTCCAGGCACTGTTCTTTCCTTTTTGTGCCTCTCAGTTTTTTGACCATATTGGAGTGAAACTGCAAGCCTCCAAGGCACAGGTAGGGTGGAGGGGAGGGTAAGCAGGTGAAGAGCAGTCTGCACAGACAGCGCAGTGTGTGTGGCACAAGCCATTTTAATGGCTTCTGATAAATGGGACGGCTGGTTAATCCGGATGAAAAGTCTGCCACTGGGATGTTCCAATTAAGTGGTTTCTACTGTAATGTTTTATATATGTATGTGTGTATATATATATATATATTCATTGCAAAAAAATCCGTTAATGCATCAGTCAGGATTCATATTATAGTGACAAAAATATGGAAATGTGGTGTTAGGGTTCCCAACCCTAATACTCCGTCCCATCCCTCCAACCAACCCTACCACCCCATCCCACCCCACCCATCCACACAACAACAGGCATCAGGGTGTGTCTTGGGGTCATTGACCCTAACGCCACCCCATTCCATGTTTAAGGAAGCTGAGATGGTACCTTAACTGATGCATTAACAGAGTTTTTGCAATGACTTTCCTTACTTTTGTGAAAGTATCACCATAGTTGTTTATTACCCGTAAGTGTACAGACAGTGTAATTAACCTTAATCGAAGGGCCCTGTGCTTCTATGATCTGTAATTTTCCTTATTTTATTGTGGGAGTGCAGGGTCCAAGGACTCTCGCACTCTTCACTCTGTAGATGTGTGAGCAAATTATCACCATAGCCATCTGATTACCCCTGGACTTGTACCTGGTACAGAAAATTTCAAATCATCACCAAGACATAATTCTGTGCAACTACAAAGCCATTCCATGCCACAGGTGTGAAAACACATTTTGGGTAGGATTTGAAAAATTACAGCTGTGACATACATGAGGTGGGGTAACAAGAAGGCTAGGTTGTAAATCTGGGGTCAAAATATTGAAAATTCCCTTAGTTATGAGTGGGTGCACCAAAATTGCAATGTATGGTCATAACTTTGTCATTTTTTCATATTTTGCCCCCAGATTTTCAACATACTGTAGTCATATCACCCCACAGGTTAAAATTTCATAATCTGTGGAAAAGTGCCATTCCATGCCACAGGTGAAGAAACACATTTCAGGCAGGATGTGAGAAATAACAGCTGTAGTGTTCATGAGGTGGTGTGGAGAAATTGCTACATTGAAAATTTGGAGTGAAAATATAAAAAATTACCACAGTTACACACATGCATAGAAACATTTCAATGGCTGCATGTAATGTGGGCATTTTAGGTATTTTTCACAAATTCTCAACATGGGCTGGGACCCCACCTCATGAACACTGGTGCTATCATTTCATTACTCAGTCCTGAAGGTGATTTCATGCAGCGACCACAAAATCACCCTTACAGGTCTGATTAATGAAACAACAGTGGCAATGTTCATGAGGGGGATCCTAAAAAGCCCATGTTGGAAATGTGGTGCAAAAATATCTAAAAATGGCCAAGATATCAACATAAGTTCAAAACACCATTGACAGCCATTATACAGCACTTACCTTGATTCTTCAGTTCACGGTTCGGCTTTGAAGAGTGCAGACGTGTCCCAGTCCTCAGAAAATGACAGGCAATGATCTCTGGTGGTAAGTATTTATTTATTTATTTAGTTTTTGTTAACTGGGTAGGTACACTAGACAGCATAGCTGCCTATTTTCAGGTATGACCCGGGAGATTACAACAAAGGATACGTAGACAATAGTAGATACAAGAAAACATCATGAGAACAAGTAGAAATCAGACATAATACACTTATACAAAATTTTCAGCAATGAGTACATTTGGAGGAATCTATATGTAGTAACAAAACAGAAATATAAGTGCAAATAACTAACAGTCATAAGTCATACAACTAGTGAGTAAGTGCTAGAAGAGAGGAAATAACAAGATTTCCAGGCAGATTTGAGGGTAGTAGTGGTTGGAGCCAGTAGGCAACTAGGAGGAACCAGTACAGGAGTGGGTAGATAGAGGACAGAAGCAGGGTTCAGAGCTTAGAAGAGCCATATGAAGCTCCTGTTTGAAGCTGCAGTATGTGGAGAAGAGGAGATTCTTAAACTCAGTGGAAGGGAGTTCCATAGTTTAGGGGCCCAGCTAAAGAAAGCATTCTCCCCCATTTTGGTTCTACATCTTGGTTGGACAAGAAGGGATTTGTCAGCTGATCTCAGTGGGTAGGCAGCGGTCGCAGGTTTGAGCAGTAGAGCCAGTTTGTCAGGTATCTGGGAGGAGATTATATTCTTTATAAAACAATAGAAGTAAACTGTCAGAAGGCTGAGGGGTAAACCATCCCAGAGTGTAAGGCAAGGGTGGGGGGATTGCTCAGTGGGAGGGTCAGGAAGGGGAAGGGGGACAGGGGAGACAACGAGGGACTGTTTTCCTTTTTACAAGATTACAAAAAAAGTTGGGGGACAGTTTTATTTTTAACAAGGTAAACAGCATTATTTTGAGACACTGAGAGTGGGCTCACTAGTGTCCCACAGTGCTGGGGAGGGTGTACTTCAGAATGCCAACATGGGGACTGGGCACCTGATGTTGGCATCCATATTTTAAACAATGGCTATTTTTTGGGGGGTCATCTGACACCGGGGGTTGGCATCCTGGTGTTGGAATTAACAATGAACTATTTCAGGACACTGGGAGTGGGCTCCCCAGTGTCCCACACTACTGGGGCTAAATGTGTTCCGACACAGGAACTGGGAACCCTAATGTTGGCAAAAGCATTTTTTTTTGTATTAAAACTTGCCTTGGCCCCCTTGGAGGCAGTAAAAGGATAAAACATCCTTTTATTAGGTAAACACCAACAGGTGTTTACCAGAGAGGGCCAAGGAAGCAGATTCTGCCATTATTTTGGGTAAAAAATGTCTAGAAAATGTTTTAGGTTTTTACAGGGGCCGATGCTTTTTGGGTCAGGTTTCGCACAACAGTGCCATTAGTTGTGCGAAAACTGCCACAATTTGTGGTAATTGCACAAACAAAGTGCTGTAAATAGTGACGCTACCAACCACTGATGTAAAAAACAGATTTCTGGTCACTATTTTTTAAAACTTATGACAGACACATGTTCCTCAGGCCCTGATTAGGTCAACACAACTGTTGTTGTTTACCAAGGGGCAATATTTTTTGAATTACAGTGGTTTTCCCTGTTGCTAACTGAAAACAAGATGGCAGCAGCACAACACTACAGATCCATTTGTGAAAGCAAAAAGTAGTTTTACAATAGCAGAAACTGCTTTTGCATGGCACATATAATTTTCCCATAGGCTATAATCTGAAACTTAAAAGTTTAATAACTTTTGAATGGATTAATATTTTTTCACCAAACCTTCAACCAGCACATCTGCGACCCAGACCCTATATACCATAACAATTTCATACCAAACCCCCAAGCCATTTTGGAGACATGGCGCAGCAAAGGATTGGCACCAAAATGGTAATTTTCACATTTTTTAACACTCCACAACCACACATCTAAACTAGAACAAAACTTGCCACATCGAGAGATCTATGGTCCCCGATGGTGCATGCAGAATTTCTTGTGAATCGGTTGAACAGTTGCAAAGTTATTAAAGTGCAAAATTTGGGGTTTAACATAGAAGTGACTATTGAACCCTAACTATAGTGGTACTACCATGCCACTATAATAAATATATATTTTATTTTTTAAAATTATTTTTATTTATTTAAATTTTCTATTACAATACCATTGAGCCAGTGGCTCTTTTACAAAGGTTTCACGTCATGGGAGGAGCGGCAGTTAATGCAACAAGAATTACAAAAGCACAGCTCTCCAAGGAGATTAACATGGTAAAAACAATATACGACAATGTTCAGACAATATACATAGTAACAATTTTAGTGCAGCCAGTAGAGTGACTTTGTCTGCAACAAATTTGTAAGGAAAAGAGTAAAACCTAAGGAGGAGTGGGAGGAAAAGAAATACAATGGGGGGGAAGGCAGGGGTGAGAATGAAAGAAAAGGGGAGTGAGGAGTGTGGGGAGGGATCGGTGAGTGAGGGCTAGAGAGCCGAGGGAGGCAGTATGATGAGGAGTAAGGGGGGAGAGATGAGGGATAAGGATGTTAGCAAGGGTGTACAGGTGCTTATTAGAAGGGTGGAATACAAGGTTTGTCAGGAAAGAGGGAATGGAGTTCCGGTGAGGGGTAATGGGAGAAAGGTGGCACATTGTGGGGAAATAGATAGGGAGAGTGGCAGGATAGCTGGGGGCAGTCACTTGATTACAAAGTGCAGAGAGGTGTTGGTAGAGTTTGTACTTAAAGCTGGGCTGTGCTTTATCTCATCAAGGATGGCCACTGGGAGGCTGTTTAGCCCACTGGGTGCTCTAAACATAAATGGTCTCTGTGCCTGGGAGGCAATGAAAAGAAACTTGGTACATATCTATCTATCTATCTATCTATCTATCTATCTATCTATCTATCTATATAGATATAAAATAAAGTCATTACAACAAACTTTGTTAATGCACTAGTTAAGGTTAAAGTAACAAAAGTAGAAATGTAGTGTTAGGGTTCCTGACCCTAACACCACCCCTCTGCAGGTAGCAACAGGAAAAAACATTTAAGTTTGACCTCTCTTTCATCTTTGCAAAATCAGCCATGGGGTGTACCTTGGGGTTGTCAATCTTCTCACTCACCCCTTCTATCAGTAAATAAGCTGAGATGTGTACGGTATGTGAGAATGGGGTGAGAGTTGGGATTGGCAGCTGAAGTCGCCCTGTTTGTTTCTAATCAGGAGAGAATGAAACCAAAATGTGTTTTCCGTTGCTGCCTGCAGGGTTGGGGTGAGGTATTAGGATTGGGAACTCTAATATCACATTTCCCCTACTTTTGTTGCTTTAACCCTAACTTGTGCTAACAAAGCTTTTGTAATGATTTCCTTACTTTTTGAGATAGTGTAATCATATACTCATTTGCCTGTGGGAGTGCAGGACCCTCTCATTCGTTCATAGATGCATATATATATATATATATATATATATGTCAGTGTGGAAGCGCAGGGCCCAGAGGGCCCTATGCTTCCATTTCTGTCAAAACAGCAATTTATTTGCTCTGTTGTATGGCTTGTTGAAGTTCCAGTGTTATCCTATGGGAATTTTGATTTTTGTTATATTTTTGTTTTTTTATATGGCCCCTGCCTTTTTTGGGGGTGAGGTGGAGTTATGTGGTATTCTTGTTGTACTAATTAAGACCTTTGTTTTGATATATAGATTGTCCCTTAAGCACAAATATTGAAAGAGTTATTGCTTGTTGAATTCAAATGTGGGGAAAAAACTAAGTTCAAAATCTTTTTTCATATGAAGGGATCCTTTTTCATATGAATGAAAAACCCATATGAAAAGGATCTGTTCATACAAAAAAGAATAAGAGGAAAAAAACTAAGTTCAAAATCTTTTTTGATATGAAATCCTTTTTGTATGAATGAAAAGCATCACGGAAAGGATCCTCATACGACAAAAGAATCGGGGGGAAAAGAACTAAGACTAAAATCTTTTTTCGTATGAGAGTATCCTTTTATATATGAATGAAAAAAACACATGAAAAAGGATGCCTTCATATGAAAAAAGAATCAAACAAAAAACTAAGTCCAAATAATTTTTTCATATGAAAGGGATCCTATTTTGTATGGGCCAATTCCTATTTCATATGCCCTTACGGAAAAAGAAAATGGGATCATGAAAAAGGATTTTTAAATGTATAAAAAAGACATTTCTGGGTAATTTGTTCCACAAACTAAGTGCAGAATCTAACTAATGGGGTCCTGATTAACAAGATACAAGTGCTGGTGTGTGTGTGCAGGATATCATTTTTATAGGTTTTGAAATGTCTTTTTTGAAGAAAACAGAAAAAGATGACACCACATGAAAAAAATATTTTTGCTCATGAAAAGTATTCATCCCATACAAAAGAATCCTTTTTTATGGACTAGATATTTTTTGTTCCAAGCAGCTATCCAAAAGACTATACTGAGCATGCCCAGAACTGACATTTCAAAATGTTATAACTTTGTAACAAATTAATATTTGTTCACTAAACAAGTGAAAGGCACCACTGTGGGCCAAGCCCTTTCTACCCTGAAAATTTCAGACCAAAATTCCAGACCCTCTGGGTGCTAGGTGATGACAAAATAAAAAGCAAAAAATCCTGATTTTTTTTTTTCAAATTGTTTGCTATTTGGATCTCAGAATGTGCACATTTGATCAGAACAACTCCTGGTTAAACAATTGGGGGAAAAAAGAACAAAAGTTGGCAAGTCAAGAGATTTACCACCCCCCTCCATGACTATGCATGCAACCATTTGTGCAAATCTGTTGAACGCTTGCAAAGCTATTACAGTACAAAGTTTGAGGTTTAACATAGAAACTCCTGCTCAGCCCTAAATACAGTGGTGCTACCATGCCACTATAATAATAATCATACAAGTGAAGTTTCATGTTCAGCTTATTACCTTTACAAAATATATAAAACACAATAGAACCATAAAATTACATTCAGATTGTACAAACAACTGAACAAACAAACATTATTCTTGAGGGAAAAAAATAATAAGAACAATATATGTGGGAACTATATTGAAATAATCAAAGTACCAAAGTACTAAAAGGCACTGAACCATTAGTATGAGGAGTGCAGCATGAATATGAATGCCGACAGGCTGTACCATCCATTTTATGTTGCTTGCATGCATGTGCAAGAAACATAGTGCCATCATCCGAGTTTTCGGAGGTGTGGCAGCCCTCTTCCAATTCAGTCAGTGTGTTTGCAGGCGCGGCCGCAGTTCTCCAATTGCTGCTGGAGCTGTCTATGACAGCAGTCTAAAATGCAGTGGCATTACAGTTGAAAGGGAGCTACGCTTCATTGAGCAGCGATAAGATATTGCCTGCTCATGCGCGCTCCCCTACACACACACACACACACACACACACACACACACACGCATCATACTGCATGCTCAGCCCCTCCTCACACACTATGGCAGCGGGTGCCCAATCCCGTCGGCTCCACTGCTCCCCAGTACAAGGTGCCACGCTGGAGCCCACCCCAGCATGGCAGCAGATGCTATCACTGGCGGGGTGCCCAATCCGATGTCGGCTCCATGGCCCCCAAACAGCATCCTTGTACCACGCTGGGAGCCTACCCCAGCGTGGCAAAGCGTCCCGCGTAAATCCTCCTGTTTAAAAAAAACAAAAAAACAACCTGCAATACAAAAAGCGGTCCCTCGCTGTCTGGCGCCCACCACTGTGCCCCGCCTCCCCATACCCCCACCCATGCCTAGCTCAGACCTCAGTGCAACAATCTTGGGTGGACCAGGAACACGTCTGCACTCTTCAAAGCCGACCGCGAACTGAGGAAATGCCGGTAAGCTGTATAATGTAGTAAATAGGGTTTTTTCAACTTTGCTGCATATCTCAGGCATTTTTGGGAATTTTTGCACCAAATTCTCAACATGGGGTTTTTGGGACCCCTTCTCATGAGTGCTCTCACTGTCATGGCGTTAATCGGGCCTGAAGGGTGATTTCGCAGTCACTGCCAAAATCACCTTTCAGCACCCAATTAATGAAACGACACTGCCAGTGTTCATAAGGTGGGCTCTCAAAAGCCCTATGTTGAAAATTTGGTGGAAAAATTCCTAAAATGACTGTTTCTGGGCGTCGTTATAGTTCCTACGCCATCCGAAGTTCGCGAATTTTCAATATTTTCACTCCAGATTTTCAACATTGTCATTTACCACCTCCTTATGAGCAGTATAGCTGCTCTTTTTATATCTTGCCCAAAACATGTTTCCGCCCATGTAGCAGTAAATGGCACAGTCGGTGTGCGTAAATCACTGTATGGGACACATTAAGAAAATCACAGTGACACTGTTCATGAGCAGAGATCTTAAAATGACTATATTGAAAATTTGGTGGAAAAATTCCTAAAATGACTGTTTTATTTAGGCCCGCGCTATGCAGTTCACACACTGTAAGTTTAATTTTCAATATTTTCACTCCAGATTTTCAACATTGTCTTTTTACCACACCTCCTTATGAGCAGTACTGCTGTCATTTTTTACATTTTGCTCAAAACGTGTTTCCGCCCATGTAGCGCACAATGGCGCAGTTGGTGTGAAAAATCACTGTATGGGACACATTAAGAAAATCACAGTGACACTGTTCATGAGCAGAGGTCTTAAATTGGCTATGTTGAAAATTTGGTGACAAAATTCCTAAAAATGACTGTTTCACGAGCATGCATTGCGCAGTTCCTACGCACGCTCGTAAGTTTGCAAATTTTCAATATTTGCACTCCACTGACTTCCAAATACCTACACAGCACATACAAGCAAGAAACATTCGGCATTGACAAATGCTTGTTTATAGACCGCTTTAGAAACAGGAAACAGAAAGGGAACACAGTCACTGGGAACAGCTCCCCAGCTCACCTGAAATATTCAAACCACAGAAACAATTAACACTGTAGCATGGATGAGTGTGACAAACATCAGCGTCATGGAAAAATGTGAAACACACATATGGTTTTCATAGCAGTGGATGTACAAAGGTAACTTGAGTGCTTTGACCTGAGATAATGTTTTCCATGTGTTTTGCGCAGTTGGTCTTAATTCTCCTTTCTCTTCGGTTATTTTGTCCTGTGTAATGGCTTTCACATAGCAGTGATGTAAAACAGCTGAAGAATAGTAGTTGCCTTGATGTTCACAGTTCTGTCAATCTGCTGTCTTCAGCTCCTCAAATGGATTGATTCTGTAGTACAAACTGATAATTAAACAGGTGAAGATGACTATATTTGTTCCTTTGTCTAGTGATTTCTACAATCCTGTGGTTCGTCTGCAATGACAAATGATGTGCTGAATTACTGGGAAATAGACTTAGCAGGAGGTGGCAACTGTCCTTAAGGAATTTGGTGGTTTGTTTTCTTGCACTTTGCAAGGAGCTGCTAGTAGAAATCCTGCAGAAATGGAAACATGTATGGCAAACTAGAGATGCTACAAATTAAAACTTTGCTGGCAAAGTTGCTGCAAAGTCAGGATTTGGAATATTGGGCTATGCCTAACAAACTTTTCAACATTGCCCCATCTTTTATCTCGATGAAGGTTTTTTTCAGTTTCCAAACCACACCCACCCACTGCATAAGCATCACCCATCCCCCAACAACCTGCCAGATAATTTTACACATCTCCCCTATCAGCCCCCGCTAGCACCAACCTTCCTTCTCCCCCCCACCACAGTCCCAGCGAGGTACTATGTCTGTCATATAGGACAGAAACATAGGAACGTAGAAGCTGATGGCAGAAAAGGACCGCCTGGCCCATCCAGTCTCCCCATTTTTCTTTTTTCCCTGCAGACCCTACATGATCTCCAGCCTCTATCCTCCTGCCCCCTTCACCTACCAGTAGTGTCTGCTGCCCTTGTTCAGATTCTTGGTTTCCTACCATACCAGTTTTTGTGATACCCATGTGTCTATACCAGGCTTTCTTTAATCCAGTAGCCATTGTCAATCAATCAAGTCTTTATTTCAATCAAGTCTTTATTTAACCAGGCGTTCATCGTTGAGCAGAAGCTCATTTGCAAGATGGACCTGGGTGGAGCATGAACAATTGTATATACAGGTCAACACAGGTATTTACAAGGCAATACAGATAATACTCTTTACAGAGAGGAAGAAAAAGAAGTTCATATGTACATAGAATTATACAGATATTGTACAGATTACACGGCATTTACATACATAGAAGTGTCTATAGGAAGATAAAGCAGGTTATCTAAGGTTGCAGGAGGAAGTAACGGAAGAAAAATAAAATATACACCAGGTAGAGGTGAAGGTGGGGAAAGAGAGGGAGGGAAGTAGGGAGAAAGGCTAGGAGGGCACGGTGCACAGAAAGAGGTTGGTAAAGCTGGATGTAGAGAGGTGGATGGAGAAAAGGAGTATGTGAGCCCAGGTTGAATGCTATAAGTGCAGGGCATGGTAGGATGTCACAACCCAGGGTAGTGAGCTCCTATCCGAGGTTGGGAAAGGAAGAATAAGGGATGGATGGGCCTAGTGTTGATAAGACAGGGGATAAGAGAAAACAATTAGGCTGGTGAGGAGCAAGCTGGGGGTCCAGTACTTAAAATTGGGTCTAGGTGTGGCTATATACAGTGCAGACCACAGTGCAGGTCTGAGTGGGTGAAAGCAGTTACATACTTCTCTGATTGTCGGAAATAAAGCATCTTGAAAGCATTTATACCGATTAGAGTGCTTAATTTGAGGGGTTTTGTAGATCGTTCCATAAGGTAGGTATGCAAAACTTATGGCTTCTCTGCGAGCGAGTTTGCTGGGTACTTTAAGTGTAATAGCTGAGTAACTGTAGCGTATTTCCCAATTATACTCAGGGGAAGACAGCAGGAGATATAGTAAGGCAGCTTATTAGAGATGGCTCTATAGGTCCAGAGGCGGGCGTTTCTGTGGCGCCTGAACTTTAGTGATGTCCATCCCACTGCCGCATATAGGGTGCAGTGATGTGTGTTGTAGGGGAGTCCCGTTATAAACCTCAGTGCTCGATGGTAGAGTGTGTCCAGTTTAGCCATGTAAGAGTTGGGGCATTGGCTGTAGAGGAAGTCAGCGTAATCAACCAATGATAGGAAAATGGATTAGACCAGTTGTTTCTTGGCATCTCTGGTGAGAAATTGGCTGATTCTAAAACACAGTCTAAGCCTTTGCCGAAGTCGTTTTAGCAAGTCCTCGATATGTTCAATGAAGGAGAGTCTTTGGTCTATCCAAACTCCCAGATACTTGAACTTTGTAACAAATTCTAGTTTTTCACCTAGAACTGTGGTAATTTGGGGAACTGTCCCACTGGACACAGGGTTAGCTTATACGGATAAAAGGAGAGGACCATCGCTTTAGTTTTTGGCATTAAGGAGTAGCTTTTGTGGAGAGTTGGCTTTGCAGGTTGAATTCTGACTGTAGGTCATTGCAGGCAGCTTCAGGTGTTGGGCGACTCAAGTAGAGAACTGTATCATCTGCAAACAGATGAATGTTGGCTTCTTTTATACAGTAGTCGATGTTATTAATGTAGATTGCAAAAAGTAAGGGCCCTAATATAGAACCTTGAGGTACCCCTCTTTGCAGAGTTTTTAAGGGGGACAGGCCTCCTTCGGCTTTAACTTGTTGAAGGCACCCTGTAAGATAGTCAGTGAACCAACGCAGAGAGGTGAGGGGTCCATACCTATGGTTTGAAGGGGCGGAGAGGAGTAGACTATGGTCGACGGTGTCAAAGCCTTGCTTTAGATCAAGGAAAACAGCACAAATAAAGTTTTTGCTCTCAAGATTACGCTGCCAGTCATTAGTAACTTGGCGAGGCGAGATAGTGCTATGTTTAGCTCTGAATCCGGACTGCATAGGATTTAGCAGTTCCCTAGACTCAAGGTGAGTCCTCAGCTGTGCATTTACAATTTTCTCTAGGAGCTTGGACAGGACCGGAAGGAGGAAATTGGCCTGTAGTTATTGAGATCTCCACGGTCACCTGATTTGAACAGTGGTATGACATGTGCTGTCTTCCATATAGGTGGTAAGGTGCCCTGAGACAGGGATAAGTTAAAAGGTGGGTGGACAGGTATTGCTATGCACGTGTAGGCAATTTTAGGAAGTAAGGGTCAAGGGAGTCGCCCAGCACTTTTCTAGTATCCAACTGAAGCAAGAGGTCTCTACCTCTTTCAGTGTGGCAGGTTGAAATGAGAAAGGCGGCGGTTATATCGGAGTTTCAGGCAGTTGGCTGGCAGTCTGGGAGCGAAGTATGTTTGCAGGAGTTATCAAATGCCATGCCTGCAGTAGCAAAGTGGTTATTGAATCGTCGAAGTATATCCATCTTTTTCGGGTTATAGTCAAGTTGCCAGAGGTAATCTTGGTCGGTAGTGAATTTCCTGGGAGTGGCCTAGCAGATCACTGATTGTGTTCCAGAGCTTGATTGGCCTTTTGTGGCAGAGTCGAGTTCGGATTTGAAGAAGGTGGCCTTTGATTCTCTGATTGTTTTGGTACATAAATTTAGTAGTCTCCTGAACTGGTTCCAATCCTCTGCAGTGTTCAGTCTCGTGCTTTTTCCAGAGCTTATCTCTTTCTAGAAGCAAGGACTTGATCTGAGGGTGAATCATTTACAGGTTTTGGTCTAGTTCGAACTTTAATAAGGAGCATACTTATTAAGGGCCCTTGATAGAATGTTGTGGAAGATATTGTAAGCTGGCGTAATCATTTTGGCCAGGTAGAAATCTTGCCACTCAGGGGAGTACTTAAGCTCGTTTAGGTAGGCATGTTCATTGAAGTTGCGCCTGGATCTCTTCATAGAGAACTTGCTGATGAGTGCTGGTTATGGTGGATCTTACTCCCTAATAAAACAATGGTCGCTGGCATCTGAGAAGAAGACATCAGCGTGGGAGAAGAGATGAGGTTTGCTCACCATTAGCACATCAAAGTGTACTTTTACTGGGGTTCTTCATGTTTGAGTGTTGGTTCAGTAATAAATTCGTCAGCCCATGTTCATCACAGAAGAGGATGCAAGGGGCAGCTGTGTTAGAAGAGCCAGTCAAAGCTGAGGTCTCCTAAAATAATAGTTTCTAGCAGCCCTGTCCCAACTTGTCACTTAGATATGACAAGCTGTAGGCCAGCAGGCGGTGGTCTGTAGCATCCTATTCGCAGAGTGCAGTAGTCTGTGTAATTTCCACTTTGAAATTAGGCATTGAATTCGCTGGCGACAGATGCCGAGGATAAGCAGGAGGCAGAAAATTTGTCTTTAACGTAGATAGCTACCCCTCCTCCTCTGGCATGCCTATCAGCTCTGAACAAGGCATAGTTGGGTATGTTTGCTTCTCTATCAGTGGTGCTGAGTCTAAGCCAAGTTTCGGAAATCACAAGTATGTCAGGAGAGGTGTGATTTACCCAGGTTTGTATTAAGGTTATCTTTTTAAGGAGGCTACATATGTTAATATGCAAGAAGCTTATTCCTTTTAAATTTGCTAGTTCTGCTGGCAAAAGCAATAGCTTCTGGGGCCAGGGTTGAGTTCTCGTTGCCTGAACAAAGCAGGAGGATAAGTAGGATTTTCTAAGGCGCTAATTATAAGCTTGTAATTCCTGCCTTTCTCCCGTCTAGTAGATCTGATGTTTTTAGGGACTGGAAAGTAGCCACCATAGAAGAGCTGATCTGTTGTAGCAAGAGCTAGTACCCCTACCACAATAGGCGGGGAGGAGATAGAAGTCTGCGTGGTGGGAGGTGGGCCTTGTGGTGGGGGAGTGTTATGTTAGGGTACTGTATGTGGTCCAAGAGCAAGGTTCGAGGTACTGGTACTTGGAATCACGGAGGCAATTAAAGGATAAGTTGTTATGTGGTATACAGCACAAGGTGCCGTTGTAGACCAAACATGATGGTAGTTCAGGTGTCCAATGCTGGGCAGCTGGTATCAGCAGAAGAAGGGGCAGTAAAAGGAGCCATATAGGGCCCGACATGATGGTACCTCAAAAAGGAACCACTCAATTAGCTCAGGGGCCAGTGGGGTTGCTGGATTAATGCAGCTTATCAGTAGCTTTCCAATCCAGGTTGACCCAAATTTGATAGCATTAAAGATATTTAGTGGTGAAGGCGCAGCCAAGGAGAGCCTATGTGTTTTAGCAAGGCGAGGCCCTGAGAGTTGGATCCCGTAGGCTGGATAGAGAAGAGGGGGATCACGAGCTAAGTCTCTATTGGTGGGGCACTGTGCCAGGGGACGTGGACTAATATTTTGGCAGGAGCTACTGTATTTAATAATCAGCGGAGGTGGGCGGTCGAAAAAGTTGCGGCAATTGCCGTTCCCATTGTAGCCCCCATCACTTCCACTGGGAGGCTGTTTCAGGGGTCTACTACCCTTTTCATGAAGAAATGCTTTCTTCTGTTCCATCTGATCCTTCCCCCCCTCCAGCTTCATACTGTGACCTCTAATCTTTGGGCATCTTTTTCTTTGAAAGGTGCTCCCTTCCTGTACCTTATTTATTCATATAGGCATGGAGTATTACACAAAATTGTTTTAATGTGCAAAAAAATAATGTCGAAGTGCATGCATGCAAAGTGCTCAGAGACAGTATGATAGAGGCACACCCCCTCTGATCTTCTGCAGCACCATGAGGAGGCCTTCCTGGAGATGCTGCAGTAGCGAAACTGGTCAAGGTCAAAGGGGGTGTGCTTCTTTCATGCTCTCTCTGGGCACTTTGTATGCATGCACTTTATAGTACCCTAAAGTTCGTCTGCAAGCAGACCAGGAAAACCCAGGAGGGAAAAGGTTAACCCCCACCCATCCCATACCCAGCCAGCTGGCTTGCTGACCAAGCAAGCTGTCTGACCACTTCTGGTCCTTATCCCCAATTTTCCCTCCCCTCCCCTTCTGTATTTTTCCCGGGCTGGATCCTTTGTCCTGGCCAGGCCAGGGCTCTGGCCAATGCCTAAAGGGGCCATAAATCAGACCAAGGGGCTGATCCAAGCCCCAGGGACCCAATCAATTGGCCAAAAGTGAAGTCCACCCCCAGGCTAGAAAAGGGTCTCCCCTGCTAGCCAGTGGGCAGTTTGGACTGGGTGGCTAACAGAGTGGAGAACCAGGAGCACGGACACCTAGAGGCTTACCTGAAGCTCGAGTCCGTCGCTCCTTGGGGGCTGCTTCTCTGTGGCCAGGGGTCTTGGGGTCAGCAGCAGCCACAGCAGCAGTGGTAGCTCTCCAGCCTGAAGGGTACAGCCGGTCCAGAAGTCCTCCAGCCATCCAGCAGCAGTTGGCCTCATTGGGTGAGCTCCCTTCCCTTGTCGGTTCTCTGGGGGGGGGTAGAGGGGTTTTCTTTTCCCTCCTTTGGTTGATGCTCATCCCCTGCACTGTACACCCCATTGGCCCTATTTTGTAGTCGGCTCTCTTTCATTGGGGGTGGGTCCAGTGGTCCATCTGCAGTTTGGGGCTCCCTTTTCTTTCATTCCGGTCTTGTGCGCTGAGGTGCCTGGGTGCAGCCCTCAAAAACTCTCACCCCCCACCCCGAATGCAAAGTCTGCCCGGTCTGATCCCTGGTGGCTAGTGGACAGTCCAGGCCATTCGGGGCCTCTCCCCTTCATTCTATCTCCCCCCTCCTTGTGCAGGCAGCGCTGGTGTAGGTGCAGCGCACACGGCATGGCCATCACACAACTCGCATCAGACGAGAGGGGGCGCAATTACAGGGTCACACCGCATGCTGTGGCAGTAAAAGGCATCCGGTTGGAAACCGCCCGGACAATCAAAGGCCCACACAGCGGCTGAAGGAGAATAACAAAGGAGTCGGATGGAAGCGTAACTCCCCAAACTCCACCCTTACCACCACCACCGAAGGAAGAGGAGTTGGAGGGCTCCGGTCTGGTGGCATACCTCTCAACTGCTATAAATTTCGCATAGCATTATGAGTTTCACACTTAAATTTACCCTTGCTCTGCATAGGTTTACTGAT
This sequence comes from Neoceratodus forsteri, assembly GCA_016271365.2. Taxonomy (NCBI): domain Eukaryota; kingdom Metazoa; phylum Chordata; order Ceratodontiformes; family Ceratodontidae; genus Neoceratodus; species Neoceratodus forsteri. The sequence continues at coordinate 1,617,779,304 of CM028131.1, read as the reverse complement.
GTTCCTCATAACGTTAGAGCTAGTTCTGGAAACGCAAGCTATTAACTCACTGAACTATGTTGATAGAAACAATCTTTATCACAAACTATATGGGGTTCAGTAGCTGTAGATGCATTATTGTTTAAAACAAGAAACTGGTATACATTCTGGCCCTTTGCTATGATTTTTGAAGGCCAGTGCTATGATTTTTAATGCTGAGAGGTTGAGAGGTATGTCCGGTGGTAAGTGGGCTGCTAGCCCAAAATAAACAAATGAGGAGGAAGAAGTGGGCAGAGCGCCCATAAAAGATATACAAGGGCACCCCGAATTTTAGCCCCAGGGACATAGTTCTAGCGCCAGATCAGCGCCCACCTCAGGGAGAAAGGGGTCAGAGTGGTATAAGAGGGGGGTAGGGGCCACATTTGCATTCAGAGTGCAGGGGTGGGGCTGCAGACCTGGGACTACAGCACTAGGGCAGAAAGTATGTAGTTATGCCCTAGGCCCTGCACTGTGAGGCTGCAGGCCAAAAATGTATATTTATTAGGGGCGGAGCCCAGTCTGGGCCCGCTGCATAGCCCAGCTGCCACCCCTCGTATATGTGCAAATGGTGTGGTCCTGGCCCAGGCTAGTCCCTGCAGGCATACCAAGCAAAAAGATTCTCTTAAAAGATTTAAAGGGCCAGTGCCCCATCTCGGAGGGAGACACCCCCCCCCAGAGGCCCAAGCCCTTTCCTGGGAGCTCAGACCACCCCCTATTGGCCATTCCATCTTCCCCCTAGGTTGCCTGATGGCAAATGGTGTGACCTGTGGACCGAGGGCAAGGCCAGTCCCATACTGTGCCATACTGCCTGCCATTTGAACCCTGGCCAGAGGTAAACCCAATACCTTGTAGGAGAAAAAAAAAGTGTTATTGTGTAATTGCCAATTGCAGTGTTCTCCCTAGGTTGGAACGTTGTTGACCCCAAATGACCGAACTGTTTGCATCGGGGTCTGGAAAAAGCTGCAGCAGGGCCTGAACTACCTGCCCTGCACCCACTGAAACTGCCAGTGGCACAGGGCTGAACTTGCTTGCCCTGCACCTCAATCAGTTGGTTCCTGGACTCTACTACATTGGGGCTTGAACTGCCTGCCCCACCACCAAATGCATTCTGCTACTTCAGTTTCCTTCCCTCCCCCAGCCTGAGCTGTTGCTGTGGGGGAGCAAACACACTGCCCAACAGTAGTCTGACCACTTGAACTAATTGCCCTACAAGAGACTGCAACTGCTTGCACCCCTAAATCCAGGGACCACCTTCCTTTCACCTGGCTAAAATTCCAGTGCCTTCCTCTCAGTCCACCAACATCCACCAAAGATGACAAAATACTACAGTAGCCAGCATAGCAATAGTTAGTCCCCCCCAGTATAGTCAGCCTAGGAGCCACCCTGGCTCATGATTGTTAGGTTCCCTCCACAATACGTGACTAGGATTGCCCCGTTTTTATTTTGCTTCTTCAAGGTGGCCATAGCTCCCTTCTTTGGCTGGGTGGCAACTCAGCAGCAGCCTTCCAGAGGACCCTCCATTGCAGCAGAAGGACATCGCTTCGACCAGCCTCCATCCTTCCATCATCGACCTCTTCAGTTCCCGAACCAGCCCTCATCCTTCATCTTCTGCATCCCCTTCCTCTTCTCCATCCTGTTGTCCTCAGTCTTCCTGCTGGTCAACGAGACCAATCTGGAGTCCTTACTGGCAGCTGTAAAAAGAAATCCTGTCCCTCGACTTGCTCCAAACAAGCAACCACCCCCTCTCCACTCTGTACAGAAACCTGACCCCTATAATTCAAGAAACTGCCCCCACTTCCCCCTGTAGCACTGAACCTCTCTCCTCTCCTCAAAGTCTCCCCTCAAAAATGAAAGGATAAGAAGGACTGGTACCAAAATGTTCAGTAATATGCTCCCTGTTTGGAGCAGTCAGCTCCCTTCACTATTGCTTCAATGAATGAAATGATATCCAGAGTAGCAGCATCTGATTGGCTGCTCTGCTGGCCGGGCATGGCCTTGTACCTCAGCATGCACCTGTTGCAACCTATGCATGGCTATGAGTGCCATGAGGCTGTTATTTGTGGCCTTCCTGCTGCTAATGGCTGGGTTTGCTATTGCTGGCTGTGTTCTGCTAGCTGTATTGTGTTTGGGCACTCATAAGGGCAGCCTTTTGTATTCATTATGTTGTGTTGTGCTTTGCTGCTTTTTGCACATTGAGGGTCTGAATATAGCATTGTGATGGTTTTCAGGTGTCCCTCCTTATTCTGTGCGGTGCATACGTTATTATTGGGCCTAGCTGCTATTGGTTTTGTGCCATGCTGTCCACTGCTTTGAACATGGCACTCCCTGTTTTACGGTGCTATTTTTCAAATTGCAATGCACTATTCCGGTTTGCGAGATGCAGTCTTTTTGAAAATGGGGCCCATAAAGACTTGTGTATTTTTTGGGTTATTTCTCAGAGGGTGGTAGTTAAAGGCACTCACCCTAAGAATGGAGGAGTGACTGGAGGGGTGATGCAGGGCTCAGTACTGGGATTGGTCCTCTTCAATGTCTTCATATGACATTGCGGATGAACTAGAAGGGAAGGTATGCCTTTCTGAAGATGATACCAAAATCTGTAGTAGGGTGGACAATCAGGAGGGGATGGAAAGAATGCATAAGGATCTTTGGAAACTTGAAGAATGGTCAAAAACATGGTAGTTGGGGTTCAATTCCAAAAAGTGCAATATTATGCATCTATGGCACAGGAACCGAGGAACTGAGTATAGGAAGTGGGGGTGCTGTCAGTCACTAAACAGGAAAGGGACCTTGAGATTATCATATTTGATGATCTCAGTGTGTCAGAAGAGTGTGATAAAGCAGTGGGTAGACCCAATGTAATGCTGGGATACATTGAGAGAGGTATCTTCAGCAGGAGGAGGGAACTGGTGTTGCCACTATATTGCTCACTGGTGAGACCCCGACTGGAGTACTGTGTCCAGTTGTATAGGCTGCACCTCAGAAAGGATGTAAACAGGATGGAAGCAGTCCAGAGGAGGACAATTAAAATGGTGCAGGGGTTGCACCAAAAGTTCAATGAGTAGAGACTGAGGGATCTCAACATCTACTTCCTGGAAGAGAAGAAAGCGAGAGGGGACATGATAATTGACAGAGACTTACAAGTACCTCATGGGGGAGAACAGGGTGCAGGAGGGGAGTCTCTTTCAAAGGAGGAAGACCACCAGCACCAGAGGGAATGCAGTGAAGCTGTGGGGTGAGCAAAAGAGGGTTGTGAGGAAGTACTAATTCATTGAAAGAGTGGTAGATGCCTAGGATAGACTGCCAGAGGAAGTGGTGGAGGTGAAAACAGTAGGGGGCTTCAAGCATGCATGGACTATACATAAGGAAATATTAGTGAACAGGCTGGGAGTAAGGTGGGTCGCAGGAGACCAGTTACGGTCTGTGGAAGCACACTAGGAAGAGACCATCTGGGCAGACTGGGTTGGCCAACCAGTCCTTTTCTGCTGATAAATTCTATATTTCTAACAAATACTGCACTATTGCCAAGGCATTGCTTTTTGATAATAATATACAAAAATAATGCAGTTCCCCAAAAGCCTTTTGATCAAAAATCTCCCACTTGAACTTCGTCAGGAATGAGAAGGTGCGAGTCCCATCAGTGCCAAACTAATCACACTATTAATTCCTGTCTTGTGCAGACTGTATATTCCTGGAATTGTTAGCCTGTCCAGGAGATCATGTTTTCAGATTATAAGGGTTACAGGAGTTCTCTGCCTCTCTCTTAATTCACTTTGATGGGGACCCAACTGTGCTAGAGGACTAGGTGCTGTATACCAGAGATGGGCACATTTTTTTTGTAATCATGTTTTATTGTAATTTTCCAAAAAGAAAAAATTTATACAACATTCATGTCAACTGCACAGTATAGACAACAAGAAATGTGAGGCAGTACAGTTCAGTTTAATAGAAAACAAAACAAAAAAGGGGTGCATTTCATTAATTATCTCTCTAACATCACTTGCTGGCTAAGACAGTAAGTGAGATGGGCAAATGCAAGTGCAGTTTGTTAAATCAGATTTGGCAAATAATACCCTTATCTTCAGATCAACGCTTATTGATCAGTGCATAAGCAGGCCATGCAAGGCACCCACAATAACGATGAGAGCTGTTGTAGCTGCCACAAAATAGCCTCTCTTTCTTTAAAGGTACATAAATTATGCAGTTTGTCAGATGTTGTAAATAGGAGTTTGCACAGTCTAATGGAATATTTTAGAGCACAAAGACCACTAGCATCCTCTCTAGGCAATACAATGGTAGCCAGAGATGTTTCCCAGTAAATCTTAGACCTATTGGGATGTTTCTCAGAGGATGACATTGAAAAGAACTGGGATTTCCAGTGCAATATCAAGTTATAAATAGATATACTGGGACGTCTCTTTGGCTACCACTGCATTTAACCAGGCCAGCTTCTACCAAGCTCTGTTCAGAGCCCAAATGCTCACTAATACATTAACTTGATAAGGTATATAGAATTAATGTTTGCTTTTGGAGTGTAATAAATTGTCACAGTACAATACCACACGTTAACTCTATATGTACTTGTGTTTTTTGTGGCCATACACTCACGTGTGGTAATGGATACCGGGTTGGGGGGGCATGAATGGTAAGCACTGTCACCATGTCAGGGTCCTCCCTTGTGGGCACTGGTTAAATCAAAGAGTAAATGAAATAAAAAAAAATTAATAAGTTGAAGTAAAGTAGCCAGTTGGGAGACAGGGAGACTCAAGGCCTCCAGCAGAAGAAGGGTTAGAGAAACTCAGAATGTTAAGGGTTAACTTCCAGTCTGTGTCAGCCTTATTTTTTTGAGTGTGGTGGTATGTATTTGTATTTTTAAACTGTCTAATGTTTCACACCTTTCTAATATGGAATCAATGGCATTGGTTTGGGGTTTGGTGTGCAGCTACTTTGTTCTTTATTGCCGTATGTAATAGCATAGTCACTTAAAAGGCAGCACCTTACAGTGCTGTATGCACATTTCTGTCTCCTTTCTATGGCTGTTGGTGGAACCTACAGCCGTTTTGCAATCTGTTGCTTAAAATGGCCGATCATGGCACCTTTTGTTGGACGTTTGGTAGTATCCTTTCCGAAAGTACAACAGAGCTTGTAACACTCTGCCACGGTCGGCCGCTACGGAGTAACAGTCTCACTATTTTGGCTGTTACTTCCACATTCGGGGACAAGGACTGCGCATGCGCACCTCGCACACATGCACAGTTCCGCTGGTGCTGCCATCTTGCAAATGGCATAATGCCATTCATCACAACTACAGATGCGCGAATGCTGCGCATGCGCACTTGCATCGCCACCACCATCTTGGAGATGGCACTCGGCGGCACTCACTCTTCGGAACTTTGCAAGCTCGCTACAGCCATATCGGCTCTGGCTAAAACTTGTTTAAAGCAGCTATACAAATGAAGACCTCTTCCCAAAAAACTAGTTTGAGCTATAATTAGTAAAACTATTAGCACACCTGTAAAATCTACTCTTCTAGGTTCCTCCTATGCAGTGCACCATGAGGGAGTGTTTTATTTTTTTAATGCTAACCCTCACTTGGTCTACGGTGCTATTTCTAAGTCAAATGTGGCGGCCATCTTTTTTTCTTGAGAAAAAAACTAAATTAACATTTTTATAAAATACTCTGATTCTGCTGGAACTGGAATATTTTACCACCAAATAAAACAGGGAGATCCTGGAATCTTTTACAGGGAAAAAGGGTCAGGTCAGATGTGTTGCTCAACCTTGTTGCACTGCTGCTTTAATAGCAAATTGAAGTACTTTTTACCTACTGTCCAGCATGCAGTTGTTGGTGGTGGTGTTGGGGGCTTGGTCTCAATGCACCTATGAATCACTCTGTACCTGGGGTGATGTGCTGTCTGATTGCATAGGCTAGTGATACAAGAGTGTGCAAGACCAACACACCATACAGTGGTGCACAACAGTGAGACGTACACCACAGTGAGAATCCCAGTGACATGCAGGGATTAAATTACTCAGGAGCCCACAGGAACTCTGTTCCCCCTATGTCTTACAAAATTGTATGAGAATCCATACACCTTTGTCATCTCTCTCCATTGAACACTACAGGAGAGTTCCACTACCTAGAAATGGCAGCTGTTCCACCTAACAAAATCTAGATGTGGACATTCTACCACCTAAACATTTCTAATTTAACCACTGGTTGACATGACAGAGACGCCCAATACATATTGACACACAAACAACACACTTAGTTACATTCAGACCACACATTCACACACAGCATACAACCAAGATCACATATTGTGGCCCAACTGACGCTAGATCTCTGTCCATAGAGGATCTCTCGTGTTATGAATCTATTACATGAATTATTTAATTAGTAAATTTGGTAGGGGATCCACTTCATCAATTTAATAAGCCATACAGTTAGGATACAAATTGCTCCACAACCTCCTCTCCCACATGGGCCACAAACTCAGTCTGAGAGATTTGGGGCTGTATCCGTACCAGACTGTTATTGCCCCACCTGGGGTTGGATCCATTCATGTTGAGAGGACTATAAATACCCAGTGAGTAACAAATTGTTTCCCTCCATCCATCCTTCATCCCTCTACCTAATCCATCCCCACCCAAAGGATGCAGAACATCTGTCTTCATGATGACTGAGTCACTGGTCTTCTCAAAACTTCTGGTCTGCTGCAGAAGTTAGGGTTAAATAATATTCTTGTCCTTTCTGCCCTGTCTGTTCAAGTGTGCTTTTAACCAGTTGCTTCCCTCCCTCTTGCCAGATACCCTCATAACACACTCACAGCCAAAAGCACCTGTTGTGTTTCCCCAGTGTCCTGAGCACAGCTCAGAAACTGTTTACCCCACTCATAGGGACATGACAGAGCTCCACTGGCAACTGTATATTTACTGCTAGTAACCCTCAGGAGGGGGAGTGCAAGACAGCTGGGCTGACTGCAGAGTTTGTTCCAATATCCCCCTTTTTAGTGGGGAACCAAAAGATGACCACACTGCTGGCAACATTTGTTCCAATGCCCCTTTCGATGGAGGGGGGCCGGAAGACAGTAACGCTGTCAGCAACATTTCTTCCAATCTCCCTTTCTGCAGAGGGGGACTGGGAGACAGCCGCACTGCTGGCAGAATTTGTTCCATTGCCCCCCTCTATGGAGGTAGGATTGGGAGGTAGCTGCATTGCCAGTGGCATTTGTTCCAAAGCCCCTTTCTTCATTGGGTCTCAAGCTCTGACTATCCAGCACCCCATTAAAGACAGACTCCGGGAACAACTATAAATGTTTGCTGTTAGGGATTCCTCCCACTGAGCTCAGCATCTGGTCAGAGATTGTCCCTGGGCATCACCCAAGAACTAACTGGGGTAACACCCCTGCCGTGATGATGCTCTAGTCAGGAAGAGGGGTCCAAAGGATAAGGACCGCACCTTTCCCCATCCAGAGTGGGTATTTCTTTGAAAATATGTGTAACCACCCAACTTGATGTAGCCATGGAATATAGGCAAGCATGATCAATGAACCTCTCATGGGCAGGGGTATTTCTGGCTTGCTGGGCATTCTCCTGCACTTGGCCACTTGTTATTACTTCACTCCTCCTGGTCTATGGGTTAGTACTGCACACCAGGTTTCTTGTCCCGAATGGATCACACACACCAGGTGTCTTTGTACATAGTCATCCTTTACTGAAGAATCAAACTGCAAGTGCATATGTGAGATTCAGAGATCATAAATCATTCTTCATTTCTGACTACATTTCTACAAGCAACCATTCTACTTTTATATGTAACAGTATATCCAGTCCCTTTTTTGGAGCTAATGATATTTTCAGTCCCTCTTTCAAGCTAACATTATTTCTGTCCCCCTTTATAGACCTTACTTCTCTTCTGGTGACTCAGGCTACCTCCCAATTCTTATGTATGCTGGTCTCGGCCGAACCAATATCCAAACACAGCCTCTTTCTGGATGCATGTTCATCCTGTCTAATTCCAGTGATTACCATGGTCTGCGCATTGCAGTAGATACACTTTGTACCTGACACTTCGACTCACCCTGCTGGTCTTCAGTTACATGAGCAATGATTGTGAGAGTCCCTTTTCTCTAGTCCTGTGAAACATAGCTGTACTTCAAGTTGTCTCCCACCTCCTGCTATATCTAATGGGGGTTCCGCCCTGTGTGCAATTCTTGTTCAATGCTTTAATCTGATTCTCATGCACAGTCTGGTTCTGTCACCTTGCAGGTGCCAGCCACCATTCTCAAGTTTTCACATCACTGTGTCCATTAAGGATTCCAGGGTAGGTGACCTGAGGGGCTGGTGCCTGCTTGCATGGCCACCCATGGTTACCTCCCTGTCTTAGCTTCAGTGGGGCACTGCACAGCTAATAACCACACAAACCATGTGTGCACAAGGGCTCCACCATCCATCATACCTGTTGAGCTGGATGGCTGCTGTTGTGCCAAGGTGCCCACTGCCTCAGGCCACCTCATTCATTCTGGAGATGGATCTCCTACTCTCCTACCTTGTCTGGCAGCTCTTCATTCTGTTGGAGCTTTGCCTGCTTCTTTGGGTGCTGTAACATCTACATGGGTACTCTTCTGGTCTTGCATCTCACCAGACTCTTCCTCAGTGTCCTCTGGGGAACCCACCACAGGTCTGAGGGCCATTGGATTATCTCCCTTTAGGGAGAATCTCCTGGAGTTTCCCACATCCCTTGGGGGGTCCCACAGTATACTACCTTGTATGGTTAAGTTACCATGAAACATCCTGAGAGCCACATGATCTGTCCTAGATCATCAGGCCTTACACCTTTTCATCCATATTCCACCAGTGCTACAAATGCCTGAGATCTGCCTCACACCCACTCCATCTCCTAGCTACCCCACCCCGACTAGCTCCCACTTTAAGTCTCCTGAAGCCCATCCCTAGACTCCTCTGCTTCTCTAAAACTCCAGGGCACCTTTCTTTCCTAATGTATGCTCCTCCTTTCCACCAAGCTACCCCTTCAGACTAATGCCAGACAATCAGACCGGAGTCCGAGCACCATAAAAAAACAACCAGCTTTCCTCTACTGAAAGGAGGTGATCCTTTTATATGGAGGCATAAAACAACAGAGGGCCTATACGGATCTGAGGCATGCTCAGTTATTCTGCTTTAAAACAACTAAATGCAAGGAGAGAGAGAGAGCACAATCACAAATGTGATGATGGTTTTGAAGCACATTTAAGTAGAAGGGAAGTAGAGAATTTGGCAGTTCTGCATTTATAAGAAAAGCCTGACCAATTTCCACTTGACAGCAGTGTGGGTGTGTGAATGCTGCAGACTGACTGACTGATTGTTTCTTAACTGAATCTGTCCATCTCTTTTTTCTCCCCCTTTTGTCTCCATCTCTGTTTAGTCACAGTCTGCCATAACACCGCATTTTGTTATGCATATACCTGTACCTGTACCTACAAGTTGTTAACATAACAATTATGAGCATGCATGCTGAGGTCACTGTCTGGATTATTCACCATTTTCATTCCAAAGGGCAATTCTTACCCCCCCCCCAAAAAAAAAAAAAGGTACCGTCTGAAAGGGTGGAGACTCATAGATACTGTTATTAGTCATTTCAACATGTGCATTCATGGGTCAGAAAGTTGCAGCCCCAGGCTTATGTGGTGCCATTTGTAACATTAACATTTTGCCCACAAATGGAATTTTACATACACAGTAAAGCTAAACAATCTGTATATAGTTTTGCTTAAAAATCCATATACTTCCAGATGCTGTTAAACCACAATATTGATGTCAGAATGTTTTTTTCATAGAGATCTTATATATGAACACTAGAGAGGTCATCAAATGACCCCTCCACTCATTTGCATTTTATCCCCGTAGACATAGTATAGGCCTCTTGCATACGGTGGCATGAAAATCCCTAGTACTCCATTTGATTTTTCAAGGAGGCAGTATAGCGTAGTGGTTTAAGGCTCTGAGCTGCAAATCTGGAGACCTGGGTTTGAATCCCAGAGCCCCCACTTGCATACTGTGTCACCCTGAGCAAGTCACTTAACTTCCGTGTGCTCCCAGGTCGCACCTGGAAACAAGCTTCTGCTTAATGTGCCTTTCCTGGTTCTAGTTGTTATATATAGGATATGCATGGCTGTTGTACCACAGAAGTGATGTCAGAATGCTGTTTACCACAATAGTGATGTCAGAATGCTCTTGTACCACAGTAGTGATGTCAGAATCCTGTTGCACCACAGAAGTAATGTCAGAATGCTGTTGTACCACAGTAGTGATGTCAGAATGCTGTTGTACCACAGTAGTGATGTCAGAATGCTGTTGCACCACAGAAGTAATGTCAGAATGCTGTTGTACCACAGAAGTGATGTCAGAATGCTGTTGTACCACAGAAGTGATGTCAGAATGCTGTTGTACCACAGGAGTGATGTCAGAATGCTGTTGCACCACAGAAATAATGTCAGAATGCTGTTGTACCACAGTACTGATATCAGAATGCTGCTTACCATAGGAGTGATGTCAGAATGCCCTTGTACCACAGTAGTGATGTTAGGATGCTGTTGTACCACAGTAGTGATGCCAGAATGGTCTTGTATCACAGTACTGATGTCAGAGTGCTGTTATGCTATTATACAACAGTAGTGATGTCAGAATGTTGTTGAACCACAGTAGTGATGTCAGAATGCTGTTGTACCACAGTAGTGATGTCAGAATGGTGTTATATCATGGTAGTGATGTCAGAATTCTGTTAAAACCACAGTAGCTAGCCATGTCACTACTCTGGTACCAAAGCATCAAATCCAATGTCTATACAGATTCGTCATGCTTACCTACACTGCAGAGTCCTCATAATGAAGATATCAGCAAGACTAAAAAAACAAGCATTTGTCAGTGCCGAATGTTGTCTTGTTGGTGTTGGCATTGGTAGTGCAGGAGTTAGAGAGATGCATAATAGGAGTGGCAGTGAAGTACTGAACTGACGCCAACTCCACCCTCACCCTACAGAGGCTGACAGGTGTTGGGGTGTCCTTTTGGGTTGTCAGCTATAACGCTCATGCCATTTTACCTCACCCTACCCTGTAGACACTGACAAGTGTTATGGTGTGCTTTGGGGTCCTTGGGCATTATACTTACCACATTCCATAAGGAAATACATCACAGTGGGTGCAGTATAGGAGAATGGGGTGAACTTTGTGGCTGAACTCTCCAAGGCACACCTTGATGCCTGTCAGTGGCTGCAGGGTGGGGGTGGGGGTGGAATGGTGGGAGCATTACAGCTGATGATCCCAAGTCACACCCCTGACGCCTGTCAGTCTCTACAGGGTGGTGTGTAACAGTTGGAAACCCTAACGCCGTAGGCGTGTGTTGGTATTTTCTCTCCAAATTATCAACATGGGCTTTTTGTGACCCCACCTCATGAAGAACGGCAGTATCAGTTTGTTAGCCGAAAGGTGATTTTGCACAGCGACTGTGCCATTTGGCATCACAGTTACGTAAATACATTTTGGGCAGGATATGAAAAATGACAACTGTATTGTTCTAGAGGAGGTTTAAAAAAATGGCAACGTTGAAAATCTGGAGCGAACATGAAAAATTGGTGAAGTCATGAGCATGCATAGAAAATGCACAACGCATGTCCGTAACCCAATTATTCTTTTGGGTTTTTAAACCACATTTTCAATATAGGCATTTTGGGACCTCCCCTCATGAACAGTGGCACTGTGATTTTCTTAATCTGTCCCTAAAGTTGATCTCCCACAGTGACCACGCCATTGTACGCCACAGGTGCAAAAACACATTTTGGGCAGGATGTGAAAAATTACAGCTGTACCGTTCGTAAGGAGGTGTGAAAAAATGCCAGTGTTGAAAATCTGGCATGAAAATATTGCAAATTTGTAAAGTTACAAGGGTGCATGGAAACTGCACAACACATGCTTGTAGCAGTCATTTTATGGACTTTCATCATCAGATTTTCAACATAGGCATTTTAGGACCACTGCTCATGAACAGGGACACTGTTGTTTTGTCAAACTGTCCCAAAAATTGATTTCGCACACCGACCGCTCTATTCTGCACTGGACATGCGAAAACACATTTTGGCCAAGATATGTAAAATAATAGCTGTACTTTTCATAAGAAGGTGTGGGAAAATGGCAATGCAGAAAATCTGGAGTGAAAATATTACAAAGTCACGAAGTTACGAGCGTGCATGGAAACTGCGCAACGCACGCTCATGAAACAGCCATTTTTGGATTTATATCACCAAATTTGCAACATAGGCTTTTTGAGAGCCCCCCGCAAGAACAGTGGCACTGTTGTTTCATGACTCTGTCCTGAAAGGTGATTCTGCCCAGTGACCGCGAAATCACCTTTCGGGACTGAATAACGCCATGACAGTGACTGAATTCATGAGGAGGAGGAGGAGGACCCAATAACCCCATATTGAAAATTTGGTGCCAAGATTCCCAAAAATGGCCAAGATATGCACCAAAGTTGAAAAAAAAACCTATTTATGCCATTATACAGCTTACCAGCATTTCTTCAGTTTGCGGTCGACTTTGAAGAGTGCAGACATGTTCTCGGTCCACTGAAGATGGTCGCGCCAGGCTCCGGAGGTAAGTATGGGGTGAGGGTGTGTGTGGGGAGGTGGGGTACGCCAAGGGTGGGTGCAGGTTGAGGGAAGGAGCAGGACAGCCCGCAAGGGACCGTTTTCTGATTTACAGGTTTTAAAAAAAAAAAACAACATTGCAGGACATTTTTTTTACAGGGGCATTTGGCACACTGGGGTGGGCTCTCAGTGTGCCACCTGAGTGTTTTGGGGGCGCTGTAGCCGACAGGGGGTTGGGCACTCTGTCAGCACATACCAAGGCAAAGGGGGGACAAGAGCCGACTCCCCTCAGCACACAATAAATGGGGGCATTATGCTGATGGGGACTGGGCTCTCCCATTGGCAAATTAAACTGGGAAGGGAGGACTAAAGCTGACGGGATTGGGCCCTCCCATTTGCAAAGAAAGACTGTTGGGGGAGCGCATGATGCCGAGGGGGACTGGACACCCCCTTGGCACACACGTGAAATGGGAGAGAGGGGGCATTATGGCAACAGGGAATGGGATCCCCCATCGGCAAATGAAGTGGATCAGGGCATGCCAACAGGGGGATTGGGCACCCCTGATGTCAGCTCTCTGCGCGACGGCAGTCAATACCGCCATGTCTATTGAACTGCTTCACCAGGAAAGGCACACCGCTGCATGACGAGCATGGCTCTCATTGCAGCAGACCTTTTCTTAGATCTGGTGGCCAGTTTGTGTGTTGCTGGAGTCAGCGCCTGCAGCTGCCTTACTGGGGAATGAGGGATGCACCTACTGATGTGTGCCCTGCATTCACCCACAGTGACTGCACCTCCAAATCTGCTGCTACTGCAATATGTTGGTTGGTGAGCAAGCGTGAACCAACACAAAAAAAAAATTATGTGAACTGCGAAATGTTGAACTACTAGAAATGTTACCTGCTTATGTAGCTATTGCTTAAATCACATTAAATGTTTTAATCTGTTCCTGCTGTTTGCTGTTTTCTGTTTATAAGACCACAGTTCTTTTTTTAAACTTGTATTTTATTCATCTTGAAAATATGACAGTTTTACACTCATCCAGAGAACATCAGTAAGGAGAAATAACAGAAGAAATGACATTCATTTTGCAGCCCTTACCCTGGTCAAGAGTGGCATCTTGTAACCAGGACCCCCTTACTTGTTACACAGACAAGGCAACAAACCACAAGTTGGCAGAAAATAAGTATTACCCCTGGCATTAGGGTAAATACTTGGCTTGGGCATCTAAGAGGTTGTGGGGGAGCTAGAGCACAAAATAACATTTATATTTACTCCGAGTCTCAGAGAGAGCTGCCAGGGCTATGCTATTTCCCCTATCAGAGAGGGTCCCATAACATTTCACTATGAATCACAGATGGATTGTCCACAACCAAAAATTGGGATTGTATTGTATGGCTTTATTTTCTGACAAGATGTTAAGCAGAACTACGGTAGTCCCCCAAGTTTGTACTGTCCAAGACAGATGACACAGCTTGCAGTAGAAGAAACTTTTGTTTTCACACAGAAGCAGTACTGTACAGTCCAACATGATCTTTTTCGAAAAAACACGAACTATCCACCCCTTTGCTTAGGGATCTCTGGATTTCTGACCAAGTATCTATATAGTGGGGGTTTCCACACACTTTACTTCATACTCCTGATGAGATGGACTATGTTAACACCTGCAGGCAATGGCGACTATCCGGTACCAAGTTAGCCCTGAACTGTGACTAAAAGTGAGGTTTTGCCCACCTTGGCCCCAGTCAGTCTCTGCCACTCCATTTAGGACACACAAAACTGGATCATTCAACCCCTCCTGGACTTCTAAAGGGATCCTTTACTTTAGTATACTGTACTTTGACAGCACATATCTGTGGTGAACTGACTCCTGAGTATTTGTAATCTAGTCAGTGTAGAGGGCATATACAACATGAGACAACCCAAAAAGTCTCTCTCAAATGCACACTGTACTCATGGTTTGGCATTCCCTTTGTTACAGGCATTTGACTATATTTGAAGAAACATACTTCTTCAAAATCCATAGCTTTTTTAGAACCTTTTTATGGTCTCTTTCTCTGGGCAGCTGTGACAATCTTCAGTCCATCAGGGGTTGCCCCTTGGAACTACTGCTTTTTCAGTCCTTTCTCACATCTTGAGTGAAAATGAACCCACTGGGGTTCCACTGGCACAGGTCTCCACCACTTCTTAAGGCAACACTGTTCCACACACTAGGGTGAGAAAAATGATGACCAGAGGTCCTTTGCCCAGCCCAAGGGAGGCTGGCAGGCATCTCTTGCCCTCTGCTGGGCAGAGAGCTCCTTCCTCTTCACTCTCCAAACTAGAACTCACACTCTGAACTCCCAAGATTCTAAACTGCTTCCCCTGCAGCTGAGCTAAAAGGCTTATGCTGCTGTGACAGTTCTAAATCACATCACTCCTTTTTTACCTAGCTTAAATAGGTAAACAATGATGTAATGTGGTAGAGAGTTTCTAAAAAAAATCCCTACTTGCTGCCCAGAGACTTATCTAGTCTGATACTGATGGGATTCTAGTAACTGGATGGTTACACTTCACAATAAGGAGATGAGTATCTCCCGGTTATACCGTTGAAGGAGCTTTTCCTAAATAGGTACAGTTCATAACTTGAACAAAACAGTTGTGGCTGTGTCACTGAAGCCTATCAGCACATGACATTAAACACAGTTCTAGACAGAGTTAGAAAGAAGGTAAATGAATTTAAACCAACATATGCTACACAAAATAATATATGGACAGCCGTACACAACAAGGCTGACATGTTTCTCTTGGGGCTGAGATGACATCACATAGTTCTCCTGAGCTTCGCTCTCAAGGTCTTTGATGTATTCTTAGCACTCAATGGAAACACAGCCTTGCCGTATATAGTTGCCTATACAGTATTCAATATTTTGCCCACAGAATGAGTTTTGTGGCACCATACACAGTCCCAATTGGTGGTGGCACACAATTAGGTTGTAAAAGGCTTCCCACTGCATTGTCATGAGAAACTATACCATACACCAACAAAAAACATAGTCACGGCCAGTGACAACGTCGCAATGTAAAGGATGATCTCCACATGTTAGTGGCCACAAAAGGGGTTTACGACCACTAACACCTGAGATGCAACCATCATGGAGAGTCATGCATGGCATAGCACTATGAATCCCACTCTTTTGTACTAGCATTGCCGTCATAGTCTTCTCCTCACTCACCTACCCCTACCTTACTTTTTTAAAACATTATTGTTATCAAGAAAACAATACATAGAAGCATGGACTCACATACTTAACGACACTAGGAAATACGGTAAATATAATCACAAGTATCATTACAGAATATGGCTGATGAAGTATCACGTAGGCATACAATCTGGCAAATGTGTGTGTTCATATCAGTGCGGCTCTAGCGCAATACCAACCCTTTACCTTTAGGACCACTTCTGGGCCGATGATATTCCTAGTTTTCATGCCTTCTTCAGGTGCTCCCTGCTGGTGCAGCAGCCAACCTCTGTTACCCCGGCTCTAGCACAATCCCAAGCATCCCTCAGATTTCACCCTCCCTAGCACATTTCCCCTGAACCAGTTTGTATTTTGATCCCTCAGCGATCTCTGTTCCACACTGTCTCCTCAGGTGGCCGCCACATGCCTGCTCCACCTTTGTAGAGCTGCTTCACATAGTGCTGCAGGGTCCGTGGCATTGTGGCTAGAAACAGTTAAGGACATTCAAACACAGAAAAATCCAAATGATAGTGACCAGAAATTGAAAGCATTTATAGCCCTCATAACAGAGCTGACAGTGCATTTTTAAAGGCAGTGTGCCAAACTGTGAAAAATCCTCTTTGTTCAGGTGGTCACTAGACCAGATATTTTAGTGGCCAATGCCTTATGCAACAATGACTATTTCATATACCATGCATCAGACACCGCACCTCACATACAAGCCACCCTTGAATGCAAGTCACAGGCCATAATGAAACATTGCGATAGAAGCCACCCTCAAATGTAAATAGCCACGGGCTCTAATCCTGTCAAATTAAGCACTTTCGATGGAATTTATACACTGTGCAGACACATTTTCTACAGCTGCAGTATAATTGTATCATCTGTCTGTGATTTCTATCTTAGCAAGTATGATCATTATTGAATTTCATGTTAAACTTATTACCCTAGTTGACAGTTATAGGAAGCAGACCATTAGCAGTGTAGTTAATCAAATCCTGTATGTGTTACAAGTTTAATTTTTCAGTACAAGCCACCCATGAAATATTAGCCACAAGTCAAAATACAAAACTGTAACAGAAGCCACAGCTTCTTCTTGAAGATGTACAGTAATTGTACTGAAGAAGCACCCAACACTTAACTGTCATTTTTGTTTTAGTGTATTTACCCAGCATAGTCCAGCTGAGTAAAAATAACTTATTTTCCATGGGGTGAAGTGTTTCCCAATTTTTACAGTTTATTTACCCAAGATAATACAGCTGAGATGGAATATCTTATTTACCAAGGGGTCCTGCTTTTAAGCATGTTTACAGTTTATTACCCAGGATAGCCCAGCTGAGACGGAATATATTGTTTTCAGTAGGGTCCTACTTTTTTTTTTTTATTGTCCCCTCTTCCTGGTCAGCCCTCTTTCAGAGTAGCGCACCAGACCCATCTTCCCAACGTCCGCCGGGACTTACCTGCTGACTGTGTTCTCCAGTGGTGTTCCCCAAGCCCTGCTGGAGAACGGATCCAGTTTGAGCCAGCATGCCTAATTGGTCAGGTGTGGGGCCTGCAGGTGCTCCTCTCATCTTGGCACTGGACCTCCCTTTTTCTGTCCCCTGGGAGGTGCGGTGTGCAATGACATCATGGTGTACGCCACACACTCCCACGTGATACCCTGCGGAGGAGGAGAGCAGTCCTACAGATGCATCCTCCCCCCCCCACTGATCAGCCCTCCAACACCCCAGATTTGCTTCTGAACCCAGGTCGGTGTCACAAGCAGTAGTGCTACTGTTACGCCAGCAGGCTGGCAGTAGGGTCCTACTTTTACCGGGTGGACTGAAACACTGGCAGATTAAGTGACTTGCTTAATCCTTGTGCCACAGACTCATATATCAGTTCAGAATTCCGATACATTCTAATTCTGTTGGCAGCATAGGTCAGCCCAGTGGTGTGGTGTGGTGGGTTGGGGTACCATACCACCTACTGCACTGGCGACCTGGGTCAAGAATGGACCAGAGTCACTTGGGGAGTCAACCGTGGGAAGGAGGATTGAGTATCCACAAACATCTCTCCTCCTTTGGGGAGCAGGGACAGTATGTGCCACTGCTTGGCTGCCATTTGGCCACCTCTCGGAGGGCTGGGTGCAGGTGGATGAGTACACGTGGCCTCTTCAGACCACATGCCCATATCAGTGCACACATGCATGCATGGAGATCTCGGGGGAGTGAAAAATGGGAGAAAACTGAAGCAGAAATACCCCAGACCACCAGGATGACTCCAGCTGCCTGCAGGCCCCGCACCTGACAACTTGAGCACCACCACCAACTGGATTCATGCCTCAGTGAAGAAATTCTCTTCCCCCACCAGGGGGGTAAACCCTAGGGGAGCAGTGTGGTGATGGCAAGTCCTGAAAGAAATCAGGGGGATGGGACTGGGGCAGCTGGCGTGGCTATGATGTGGGAAGGAAAAAGTTATATAGAAAGAAAGTGACTTCCTTAGGATCACTCCATAAGTAGGTGCACTGGGATTTGAACCCGAGTCTCAATTTCCAAACCTGCCCTGTACTCATTAGACCACGCTGTATCTCAGTGCTCCCTTTTGGATGAGACATAATACCATGGTCCCATCTGCCGGTTTGGGTGTTTTTAATGTGGACGTTAAAGATCCCATGCCCGATCTCAACACTGAGTTGGGTAATTTCCCTAGTATTCTGGCTAAATTTCATTAAATTCACTAATCCGCCAGTTTAATATTGGTCAGGGCTTTCTGTACAATTCTGCCCCGGGACAAGGCTAACAATAGGAAATATTTCTTTGCCTTCTCTTCCCAGTCAACAAAATTAAAAAAAAATGAATCAATAATTTGGGCCACCTGTGCTGGCCTGGTGGCGCTGAGAGCTGAGGCGCTGGTTGCCTCACCTCGCGCCACGCTGGTGATCCATGTTTGGGAACGAGCAAGGGTCATTAGGGGTTGGCAGGGTGGGAGAAGGATTGAGTGTCTGGAGGACTGCTCTCCTTCTCCAGGGAGGGAGGACTTCAGTGGGTAGCACGGGGCTGGCCCACAGTGGTGACTGGGGGGCAGTGCACCATCACTACAAGAATGGGGGAGGAGGTAGACGCCAGGAGGTGCATGTGCAGAAGCATGTGCGCTCCTCCCATTGGTGTCACTGCACACCCTTCCCAGCAGAGGAGAACACTGAAAAACACTCGGCAGCTACCTGCCGGCACTCCCATGATCGCATGCAAGTCAGCTCCCTCCTGGGTCCACTCTCCTGGTCTCCGCAGAGGCAGGGTAAGTACCCACTGCGATGCGACCAGAGGAGGGTAGTGACGGGGAGGTTAGAGTCTGTCCGCAACCAGGGCAGCAGCCAGGATGGCTGCCTGGACGGGGGGGGGGGGACCAAAGGCACAACCTCCCCAGTCGAGGAAACAAAGAAATAAACTAAAAAATTAAAAAAATAATTTGGGCCACCTGAACATTTTTTAATGGTGATATTTACTGCTTTGATGTGTTATTGGATGACTAAGTCTGATATGCTTGTACAACGTACTGTAAGTAGAATGGTTGGTAGGTCAGTTGGTACTAATAGTGTTCCAATAGCGCATCAACAGATCTGACTGTCTTCTGATGGATGGCACTGGTATCCATCTCCAGATTCAATATTTATTTGGCCAAAGCTGGGTTTCGGGCAGAAGCCAGATTCTGGATTCTAAGTTGGTTTCGTTGGATCAGTGGTTGGCTTCTCTGGATCTAAGGTTGGATCCTTGGATCTGAGGTCAGATCTACAGGTCAGATCTATGGATCTGAACGTTGAATCAGTGGACCGGAGTACAGTGCACTCCGTTTATAACAGACACTGGGCTAGATTCATGAAAGAAATACCACACTGTAAATGCATGCTAGTTCAAGTAACGTCTGCTATTTCATACATCCTGATTCATGAAACAGCTTTCAACAGAAACAGCAGCAATTAGCGGGGACACAACAGGACTCCAGCTAAACACTGTGGAAGTAGCACACGCTAACTGCGGGGGTCCATTAGCTGCAGGATAGCAGAGCAGGACACCACTGTCACTGAGAACAAAAACACAGTCAGCAATGCAGGCAAAGTAACAAAACATGCACACATGGTGCAGTTCATGAGGGATGCAGGCCACTCAGTGCAGCACACAAAACTGCTGCAAATGGAGCTGCTTTCACTAGTATGGCCATGATTAGCATACCAGCCACACCCCCAGAACACTGTAGCGCAGCATTCTGGGAGCAAATAGCACACTGTTCCTGCTGTGCTAAATAAGGGGGTTCTAACACACCTTTTAAATAGCACAGAACTGCACTAGGATGGAACACTGCCACAAAATGGCAACTGTATGGCTGCCTACATACTGGCAACCGCCCATGAGAGGGTCAAAAGGGATGCAGAGGTTTATTTTGTTTATTTTTATTTAGAAATTATTCATCCAGAATAGCCCAGCTGAGATGTAACATACTGGTTACAGAAGGTCCTTTCTCTATCCATTTTCTCAACTGGGTGGTGTGGAGCACTGGGAGGTAAAGTGACTTGCTCAAGCTCACACATTGATAATTTGGCTCTAGCTGGGTTTGAAAGTGTGTTCTTCCAGTTTAGAAGTCAAGACACCACACAAGATACTACAGCCCTGGGTGTCCAGGAAATAGACTGTCTACTGTATACCAGATGACTGCGTTTTTCAAGGCAGATAGCATGTGCTCTCTGCCCATTCTGAATCACATAGTGCTTGCACTGCTGCAGGCTCCTATGTAGTGGTGCCTGTGATGCCACCTTCTGCAGTCCAGATATGCTAATAACCTCATGAATATTAATATGCTATTTGCAAAACTGCACCACATGATTCATGAGTCTTCTTGATCAGAACTACCTTGCTTGTTAGTGTTTCTGTTGCTTTCTGCATCTTGTGGCACTGCAGAAATGGTAGTTGTCTCTTATTTACCATGTGTGTGGTATTGCTCTGGTAGACTTCTCGGTTTTTCACTCTGAGATGTGGATGCAACTGTCTTACTACCAGAACCAGTGTCACTCTCCAGCAGGTGTTCGGGCGTGGTGACACCATAGGTTCCTAGGTGGGTGGATGGAGGCACCCGACATGGAGAGCAGGTGTTGTACATAGAGATCAGCTGAAACAAAGATGTGTGTTTGACAGGAGGGGAAGGAGGACACGGTCATACAGGAAAACACCAACAGTGATGATGATGGGGAGTATGGACAGCATTATCATTATCTAGATAGTAATAACCTATAAATATCTAACGTAAACTGTAAAATGTACTGTAAGCTCTAGAGACCATATCAATAGCTCTGCAGGCTATGGCAATACTCTACAGGGTGTATGAGCACTCTACCCCAACCCTGAGGTCCATCTCGGCCCACTTGGGGCTACCTTTGGAGTACTCCAGACATGAGGACTGTTACTGTATGCTATAGCAAGACTCTAACAACTATACCACTTGCAATTCATGCACAACTATCAAAGTAAAAAGACTAGCGCCACCCTCCCCACATAGCATAACATTTAAACTTTCAAATGCCAAAAATGGCTATATTTACTTTCAAACTCCATGTGAGGAGAGGGTCCTCTTAGTTTCAGACTGGAATTCCAATTTGAATGAGCTAAATCCCCAACGTCAAAGTGGGGCCCTTCAATTTAGTCCCTAACCTTCCAATGCCTCAATGGCTACTAGCTAACTGCTTTTATACTGTGCTCCCAGCAGGGATTTTGCACAGGTGATTTAACTTCTCATTTTATACTGTGCTCCCAGAAGGGATGTAACACAGACATTTTAAAGGGAGCATGCTATAGAGGAGCACCATAAACTCCCCAAATACATGTAAAACCATAAAACCAAAAATAGCTGCTCAAACCTTTAAATTACTACACACTGGAATTCACATTTCTTATAAGGGGTGCTGCTAGATGGTGACAAATAACAAACAAAGCAAAAGACTAGCGACACCTTCCCCCACATAGCATGACATTTAAACTTTCAAGTGCCAAAATGGCTATATTTACTTTCAAACTCCATGTGAGGAGAGGGTCCTCTTAGTTTCAGACTGGAATTCCAATTTGAGTGAGCTAAATCACCAACGTCAAAGTGGGGCCCTTCGATTTAGTCCCTAACCTTCCAATGCCTCAATGGCTACTAGCTAACTGCTTTTATACTGTGCTCCCAGTCTGTGTTATATCCCTTCTGGGAGCACAGTATAAAATGAGAAGCTAAATCACCTGTGCAAAATCCCTGCTGGGAGCACAGTATAAAAGCAGTTAGCTAGTAGCCATTTGGCATTTGAAAGTTTAAATGTTATACTATGTGGGGGGGAGATTTGCCCACCAAATGAGAAATTTGTTTTGGAAGTCAAGAGAGAGTAAGTGCAGGAGAGATTCTCCAGTCTACCTTTATACCGAATTCTCACCGCATTTCTCTGCGGTGCAGCTTCTTTTTTTATCTTTGAAAAAAGTTCTGTTAGAAGGGGTTTCTGCTAAACATTCAGTCCCTCACTCTCTTCTGTGAGTTGTGATACTTCAGAGTCCTTTAGCTGGCTCTTATGTTCCTGCTCAACCCCCACCTTCTGAGGCAGAGAACACCGCTCGACTGAACCCTGGTCTTTTGCAGGTTGAAATAATGGAGATGCATCAGGTTGAAAGCGGATACTGGGCAGGAGCATTGGGGTTTGTAAATCAGTAGGGGGATATCATTCAGTGGTATTTTGTGTGAAATTAAGCTTCGGATCCCAATTCAGGTCCAGGTGCTAGGATCCGTCCGAGAGCTGTTTCTGTCCTGCTCCACTGAGAGCTCTCTGGGGAGACCAATGTTCACATGAAAAGTCCGAGTCAGTTGGTAGAGCAAAGGCTTTTGTTATTGCTGCCGTAGTAGCCAACTCCCTTGGCCCCATTGCCCCAGGATGGGGGTCAGTAATGTTAGAATCTAGTGACAGTTTTCAGGTTTCAGCAATATTTCTATTAGCCAGAATTAGCGCTGTGCATTTAGATTAACATTCTTCTCGAGCCCCCAGTTTAGCAGGAGACTGTCGTGCAGAAAAGGAGAAAGTGGTTAAATCATCCTGGGATGTGTTCGCAGTTTGGTATGTTATCTCTGTATTAGGTTTGTTAAGTTTCTTTACTGTCGTGTTCCGAAGAACAAATCCTGCTGTTTTAGCAAGAGCAGTGTGGGGCTGACATTTATCACTGTTAAGATTCTCTGTTTCTTTGGCCCTGACCTCCCTGCTTTCATTTGCCAGTGATTTTTCCTGTGACGGCAGCAGCGACTGGAAAAGGGATGAGCTGACAAGTTAATGAATGCAGTCTCTTTGCAGGGCATGGGGTGGCTATATCTGTATGGGGAAATGTTTAAATAAAAGCTTATGGTTTGGCTGCAGGGACACTATATGAACTGTGGACACTGTTTACATCCAGCCACCATCTTGGGCAGCCATGGGACACCAGCCAGCCAACCACTGAGCCAGGAATCCTGCCAGGGACTCTGGGACTGTGTGAACAGCCTTTGGGGGAAAACTACTGGGAAAAGTTTAGACGCCTTTTTGCTGCACCAATGGGGCATTGAGGGAGCCTCATATATATTCATTTTTGCCTAAGGACTGTGGCTCCAGCCAATGGGGAGCAAGGAAAGGGCTCCCAATAAAGCAAGGACAATTGGAGTTTGAGTCAGTTCAGTGGGAGCTTCTCCAGGAGAAGGGGGCTTCTGTCCCTGGAGAGAATGGGGCTACAGGATGGGCCTGCCTGGGGCCGCCAGCAATTTGTCCCCCAGGGCAGGGAGTGCTTGTCCCATCAGGAAAAGGGAAAGGAGAAGCTGGAGAGAGAAAAAAGGCATAAAGAAGCAGATTGGCAGAGAGACAAGGAAAGCTGCAGGATGCTGAATGTTCTGTGTTGCGCTGAAATTGCACCACAGCGGTGCGATGAAGATGAGGGAAGAGGTTGTGTCCTGAACCTGGAAAATGGGCAAAGGCTGTGTCTTGATCCTGAAAAAAGGCAAAGGTTGCATCCAGAGCCTGGAAAAAGGATGAAGGCTGTGTTCTGAGCCAGGTAAAAGGACATCTCAGCCTGGGAAAAGACAGGAATGATGAATGATGAGGAACAAGAGAATGTAAATGTGCTGAGAGAGAAGAAAAAGGAAGAGTGAGCCTCTTCAGCTGAAGAATTGCTATGTAGCTGCACGGTTATAAAAACTGACTTTGAGAGTGCAGGTGATGTGTGTGAGCCAGAGCGAGAATGTGGCTGTGTTAAAGGTGAAAGACTGTGAAAGCAGAAGGTTGGGTAGGCACCTTTCGGGGATGGGTACCTGTTGTCTGCTCCTGAGATACAGGAAGAAAAAGAAACGGATTGCTGTGGCTACACACTGTGACAGGAAAGAGAAAGAAGGAGAAGCAGAAGGGAATGTGCTGAATGTTTCTGCTGACACCCAGGGTCAGATGGGGGAATTCGTTAACCCCCCCATCAAGTGGGGTCTGCCGCTGCAGGTGATCACGGGTCTTGTACCGGAGTGCTAGGGTGCTCTGATCGGAGGGAACCAGGCTGTGGGGCCACTCCCAGGTCTGGGTCCTCCATAGTTGGCAGGCCTTGCACACGTGCCCTGCAATGGGGCCTGTAATGGGCCAAAGGGGACAAGCTGCAAGATCTGCAAGCAAGAGAGAGAGAGAGACAGAGAGAGAGCAAGCTGCAGCCTCTGTGTCCCCTGTGTCATGCATTGTGCCCAGTTCTGCTGGGTTGCCATCCATCCATTCCCAAGACTTCAGTGAACTGTGCCATCCAAGGTCTGATTCTGCAGAACCATGAGTAAAAAGCAGGAATTGCCCTGTACCTGGGGACAGTAAATAGTTTAAGCATGCATACCAGGGCAGGAGATAGAGCCAAGGGTTGAGAGAGAGGACTGTAAAAGTTAAACTCTTCAAGCGTGTCAGTGCTAGCTACCAGCTGCACCTCAGGCCTGCAACTTAAATCTGGGTACCCAGTGAAGGACTTTGAGGTTTAAAAGGGACTGGGACCAGTGGGTCTGGGCTTGGGTTACACTTGTAGCAGTTAGCTAGTTAGACGGATCTGGTGGCTGCATTGATGAAGGTTTGAATAAAAGGGAAATGTGATTTGGGGAAATGCAGAATCAAAAGCGTGCTTAACCTCTGTTTCCATTTACCCCATTCCTAAACCCTCTCCCCCTGTAAATAAACTACGGAGTTATATTTTTGCAGCAGAAAATGGAGCCAGAGCCTAATTTTAGTGAGCAGATTATTGACTGAAATGGAAAAGGTAAATGATGTAATGGAATGTGAGAAGGTTCAAATCTTGGCAAGTCCATGTCAGGGTAACTGTTGGGGAGGTACTTGAGCTTGAGGTGGGTTAGTACGACATCCCAGGGGGTTGTGCTGCAGGTAACAGACCCACTAATATGTACTCTGGGTGGAGGCACCACCATTTTATTTTAACTTTTGGGAAAGGACGCCCATAGGTCAGCTGTGGGAATCCAGGCCCCTTGCCCTTGGTCGGGCTCGCAAGGCAGGGGCAGTGGACTGCTCCAGGATGGTGCCAGAGAGGGGCTAAATAATATTCTGTGGGTTGCCTTGGTCATTGCAAAGAGCCCAGCAAGATCTGAAATATTTTTAGACAAATTAAAAAAAAAAAGTTTATAATCTAAGGCAGTCGGCTATGTCCTGGGCCTTAACTCCTCCCAAAGGTTATAATTATCCTCCAGGAATGGCCCTCATTCTCAGTTCTTTTAAGGTTGTGGGGGTTATAAGGTAGAAAAAGAAATGGGCAGACTGGATGGGCCTTGCGGTCCTTATCTGCCATCAACTTCTATGTTTCTATGTTTCTATGACTGTTTGTGCATTTGTGCAGCTTTGTGTAGGGTGGGGGGTTGTAATTTTTTGACTGTCTGAAAATGTAAACTGATGGTTGTGTGTGTGGGGAGTTTACGACTTGCTAAAGCTTAGGGGAAGACATTTTTTTTTTAAATCCATACGGTGAACACTTGCTGCCTCTTTTCTCTACTACTAGGTTTCTAATCTCAAGCAGCAGTTTTATTGCATGAAGCTCTAAATTTCAGTTAGAACTGTGCAGCATAATTATTTAACAGGAGCAATACTGTGTCACTCACCAGGCCACGATGAAGTTAGCTGTCTCTATAGGGTAAAAACTCTTAGAAATTTACTATATTCACCTCTGCCATTTGAATCATTCTCTGGGGTAATGTGAGAGAAATAGGCTCACAGAATGCACATTCCCTGGTTCTGTGGCAGAACAGTATCTGCTATTGTATAACCAGGATCAGATTGCCTCTCCTAGAAATGTAGGAGTGGGAAGGAAGGTCCGACAAATACGTGATGTGACGAAGCCAAGTAGTTTGAACAACAAACATGTAGTTTATATATTATCCACTAGGTGGCACTAGAGCACATTGTCTAAGTCATGTCAGGCTCTGGATTCCTTGGTCCCATGGATTCAATTTCAATTTCAACTTCAATCAAATCATGGGTCTCTGTTACCCATCATGAGTGACATCACACATTTTGCCCTCGGAAGCCCTGTGTTCCACATGAACAAAGTGTCATTCCACACTTTACATAGTGACTTCAAAGTAGAAATGTATATTAATTTGCAACATTCGATTAACAGTGAACACCATGAGCACCAAGGGACTGTTTCCCACAGATTTTTGAGTAGTTTTTTAAGGATTTTAATGCCATTTGTTTGGCATGGTATCCCTGCCATAAACCTGTGCTGCCTGCTGTCCTGGAGCCCAATTCCCTCAAGGAACTCAACCAGCTTATCCTTTAGGATGGTTTCCGTCAGCTTGCTAACAATTGATGTCAAGCTGACTAGTCTATAGTTTCCCGGTTCAACCCTAGGTCCACTCTTGTGCAGGGGCACCACATCAGCTGTCCACCACTCACACAGAACCACCCCTGTGTTCCGCAAGCAGTTGAACAGGCCAGCCAGGGGTACTGCAAAGACTGCTGCCAACTCTTTCTGCTCCCTCGGGTGCATGCCATCCGGCCTTTGGGACTTGTCCACCCTGAGGGCCTTGAGCCCTTTGAGGATTCTGTCCTCTTTTATTGCTTACTCCTTCACCCCGACTGCCCCATGTCTCTATTTTCCCTTGTGATAGTGGTCCATTCTTCTCCTTAGTGAAAACTGAGCAGAAATATCCGTTCAGTGCTTCCCACCTTTTTCCTGTTTACTCCCACCCTTTTAGACCCCCGTCTCAGCCTCAGTATTTCCACTTTTGTTGTTTTTTTTCTCCTGAATGTATCAGAAGAAGGTCTTGTTGCCCTTTTTGACCCCCTCAGCTGTTCTTCATTCCACATCCACCTTGGCTTGCCGCCCTGCAGGTTGATTTCAGCTGCCCTACATAGTCTGTCCTGTCCTCTTTCTGCTGGGTATTCTTGTATTTCCTGTAAGAAACCCCTTTCTCCCTCACTGCTCTGCTCGCCTCTCTGCAAACCACACTGGCTTCCTTCATCCTCTTGCTTCTTTTATCCCTCTACTTAAGGCAGGTTGTAATGAGTGCCTGGACCCCCTATAAATTACTGCCCATCTACCTTCCACACCCAAGTCCTCCCTTAGTTTCTCAATCTTTCCCCTAGCTTCTCCCCATGCGTGCATACAAAATCCACCCTTTTGAAGTCAAGGACATGTGCTTTCATGTTTAGCACTTCATGTCCCATGTCCACCAGCTACACAGTCTGGTGGTCATGCCCTCCCAGGGACCCAGAGATCCTGATGCTTTTTTCCATCCTTTGTTTCTCCCCTTGTCGCCCAAGCAGCCCCTTCTGACAGTGACCCACAGCCCTGTCACCCACCATCCTGGGCCTTGTCCCAGCTACTTAGTTACTGCTGTGGGTGACTGGGTGCCTTGGGTGGTGGAGCAGAACCTGAGGAGTTGCTAGTCATCATCCAGCTGCTTGGGGGAGTTGTTCCTCTGATTTTCTCCCCATCCCTGAGGTTGGCAATACATGCAGTGGCATGGGCACATAGCCTGAAGATGCCACACATGCTCTGCATCTGTACCTAGCCCTCCAAAAAGTATATGCTGTTACTGTACCACCCAACCTCTGCTTGTTGTTAGGCAAGCAGTGGCTCCCACTGTCCCCCTCCACAAAGGAGGAGGAGAGCTGGCAGAGGATGCTTGATTCTCCTGCCCCTGACTGACACCCATGCAACTCTGGTCTGTTCCTGAACCCAGATCACTGGTGTGATGGGTGGGGTGGCCCCAAGTGCCTCAACCCATCATACCATTGGGCTGACTCAATCCTGATGCTTTTGAGGAGATCGCAGTTCATCAGGACTAGGTCCAGGATGGCCCGATCCCTTGTTGGTTCCATGCCCATCTGTGACAGAAGACCATCCTGGAATGCATCTAGGATCACTTGGCTCATGCTGCTGCTGGCCTGTGAAATGCTCCAGTCCATTATTACAACTTCTCCCTCCTCTGCAGCCTTTCTTATCTCATCCCCCCACTCCATCCCTGTCTGTGGTATTGTCCTGACTTGGCAATCGGTACACTACCCCAACTTTTATTTTCCTCCCCACCCCTGACTGCATCTGTGCCCATAGCATCTCTATACTCTTCCCCCCCATGTCCTTACTTATGACCTGTATCCGTTGCCTAACACAGACTTCCACCCTTCCGCCCCTGCCCTTTGTTCTCTCCTTCCTGTAGAGAGTGCATCCAGGAACATGAGAGTGCAAGCTCATCCAAGGAGATCATTCAACCAACAGCTCCCTAATGCACCACAGCCTGCAGTGTGTGCAAGTTCAGCAGAGACGATCTGAGGATCCCAGGAGCTCCCAGTGGAGCAGGAAGTAATCAAAATAAGATACCAATCGCTTTACCAACACACAAAGCAGGGGCATGCAGCTCACTGCATACAGGGCTAAAAAAGAAGATCTACACTAAAGAAAAATTGTCAAGAGCAGCTACAGAGTTATGGCTACTTAGACAAGTTCTGGTCAGAGCCAACACGGCTGCTATCCATTAACCTGTCACAAAGTCAGCTTTTGTGTTTTTTTAGAAAGGTCCTTCCAAAACTGAGGAGACCATGGGCCAGTGTTGCTGCTCATGGTCAGTATACAATTAAAGTGTTATTTAGTTGTCTTGGAACTATATTAATCTGTATGGTTTTTATTTGTTACCAAGAATTGCCATCTTCAGCACTGTGTCTCCTGCTCTCTTGTCTCCTCCTTCATAGGGTTAGTTGTACACACCTTAAAAGACTGAGGGTGGAAACTGAATCCCAAGTAGTAATATGCTGCCAGTTTGAGGTTAAACAAAATACAAATGCAATATTGGAATGTTACAAGGTCCTTCCTATACGTGTAACCCCTAGATGGCGCTATCCTAAAGGCTACTACCTCTGCCTGTGTGACTAGCAAAGGTTGAGAGGCCTGAGTTCAGTGAACAGGTGCCTCCATCCGGAGGAATGGTTCTGGGGTAGCGTAACTGCTGTTGGCATATCCCTCCAGGATGCTACACCCCCACCAACCCCTCTAGTGGCCTAAACAGTATGGCAACAAAACATTCACATGGATCGTACGGCAGTAATGACTTGCTCACACCCCTTGCACTTACCACCAGGGCTAGATCCTCTGCAACTGCCCTGGAGACCCCCTGTAAAATAAGAAAAATGATGCAACAATATAGTAACAGTACTGTATCCCCAACAAGAAGGTACACACTAGTGAGATTTAAATGTAAAAAACAACAATTTGATTTATTCAGTGGGCTATGAACAGGAGTGGGGCATGAATCTAGCAGATGATTAGCAGATCTGAACAATTCAGGCTGCACAGGCATGCACAGTGAGTCCCTTTGATACAGTCACACAACCCTAACTACCCAGTATGGAATAATAGGCTAGCCTGATGCACTGCCCGGGGTAGGCTGGCGTTGCAGCTGTTGTTGGGTCCCTTAGGAAAGAAAACAATTAGCATGCACAGCAACCCAGAATTTGTAATCCAGAGCCGGATGGCTTAGTTTGTTGCAATAAACCCAGACAAGCAAATCAGATGGCACACACAAGTGATTTGCAGCTTTGTTACAGGGAGCTACCCTGTTTGTACTCACACTACCCAGACTGTATGATGATCCGACGAAATGAGACCTGGTGCAAATGGCTTGGTGAAGCAGTGGGAGAATTCCCTCATGGTCCTCATTGAAATGTTGGTCTTTGGGATGCAGGAGCAATTCAACAGTGGCCAAAAACAAGCAAACTGAACATCTCGAACTAATCGGCCGCGCAAACACTCTGGCTAACTAAGCACATTTATATGTAAGGCTCTGTCCTCCTCTGGTCCTTCCAGCCAGCTTGCAGACTGATTCTGATTTCTCAGCTTGGGTGCTGCTTGAATTCCCTGCTGCTGTGACCCCAAATGTGGGCCAACTGGACTCTTTGGACCACGGACTGATGACCGGAAAGTCTAGGCCTGGCAGGCCTAACCCCTGAGAGCTGGCAAGCTCCCCAGAGGCTCACACTGAACTCCTGGATGAAGCTCTCAAATCTGACCCAACTGAGCAGTTACCCCCTTTTATGTGGGGCTGAGTTCCAGAGATTCTGTTGGCTGTCAAAGCTGTCTTAAACAGTCCCCAGATGTTAAATGGCTCAATTTTTGGTGCCTAGAAATTATCCCAGTTAATCCCCCATAAGTCTCTAGCATTGTCCCAAGAGCCCCTTTGTTTAATTCTGGTTTCTGATATTGGCTGTTAAAATGATGGCTGCATGCTCAAGATTAGGCAGTCTGTTTCATTGTTCCAACACATAAAGTTCTGGTGCAGCCAGGAGCAACATTATTTTAATTTATTTTACCCAGATGCTTGTAGCCCCAAATGTTCTGTCTTAAAGAAGTCCACTCTTAAACAAATAGCTTGTACCCTTAGTGAGTCACTGCTCCCATAACGCACTGCCCCTTGGAACACTGGCAAAGCTTATGAATATTCATGAGGGCACTCTAGGATGTAACCTTTGTTCCTGACCGATGTCCCTTAACTGTCTGGTGTCCCAGAGGCAGCGCTTTATGCATCTGCCTATTTATTTATTTAAACATACTTTTTCCCCTTGCTTTGTTTTGTCCCCAGTGCCTATTTAACTTAGACATGGCACCGGGAACCGCTGGACCCACATTTTCACTTTTGATGCATTGGTGGTCTGATGCACAGTGCATCCTCCTTGAACGTGCGAACAGCAGCTCTAAAACACGCTGACTACTCACAAATGGGTTTTGTGAGCCCCGCAGGGCTTATTTCAAGTAGCGGAACACTCAGAGAAATGGAAAGCAGCTGGAAGTGCCGTGAAGTAGCTGGGATGCCGGCGGCAGTGGGAGAAACCCAAAGGTATATTTAAGGTAAGCCCCGCAAATGGGGGGTGGTTACATATTCATCTACATAGTGAACAAGCATTGTATACCTTAAAGCACAGTCTCAGTCATTGGTCGTGACATCAGGGGGGTTTTGTACTTTATGTATACAGCTACCCTCATTTCAATCCATTGGATCTGCAGCCTTTCAGTGGAGTTATGATGAAATGCTGTACTGTACAGTACCTGACGTCATCAGACCTGTACAGAGTTGTTCTCCCAGAAGGCGTATTTCTCTTATAAGGAAAATACCACTGCAGTATGGATTTGAATGCGTTAGCAGGAGGTGAAAAGGGAGCAGATAAGACAACGTTGAGGATGGCATTTTTCAGTAAGAAATTGAAAACACAGCATAGTATTTATTAATGTACAGTACACTGTACGGTAGCACAAAAACAGCTAAAGAACACTAAAGAGAATCTAGTGAACATGAGCCCTGGTGCATGGTTGGCTCAGTTTCACTTTATTTCAGGAGACAGACATAGACATGCCCAGAATTATCACTTCCCTCAACCACCCTCCAAAAGTTTCATAAGTTTAAAAGGCAGACTAACAAATCACATCAGTTAGACACAGATGTAGTAGTAGTGAAAACCTTTATTTTTTATACAGGATAGTAGATGGTACATTTCACATCATTAGGACAGTATGTCCTCTTTACAAGATGGTCCTGTTATTTAAAAGTTTCAAAAAACTCAAGACTTACAAGTACTATCAAAATTTAACAAAGACAAACAGATATACAATGTAAATATGATCATTTAAATGTCAAACAACACTTTTGTACCCCAATAAACAAATAACAAACTTTTGGTTTGATCCTACAATCCAGTGCATATAAAACACATTTTAATAAACAGAGAATTCTACCTATAGCACTCACATCTGGTCTTTAATTCAGTTTTCAAGCTACTTGAAAAAGCCTTAATACTGTCATATTGCTTTGCTGTATCTGATTTTAGGGATTTCCATAGTCTATTCATGATTATGGGAAATCACATATTACTATAGTTATTCTTAACTTTTGGGAACTCAAAACTTCTAGTATTTATACCTCTCATATTACGGGCATATGTTTTCTTTTCTAATTTTTCATAAAGATAAATTGGCTGTTTTATGGTTACTACGCTGTATATCTGATTTGCCTAGACTAATTTTCTTTTATTTTCTTGGGTCAACCAATCAAGTTCTTCCTGTAGTTTACAGTAATGTTCATGATAATCCTTTCTTAAGACAAATCGAGCCAGACGGTTATACATTACATCAATTTTAGACAACATTCCTTTTGTAGCAAGGCCATACACATGGCTACCGTACTCAAGCAGAGGGAGAAGAAATTGTTTTATTATGGTCTCCCTCATTAACTTGTTTATGCAATCTGCACTTATCTGACACAGGACTAGACCCTGGCTGAGTGTCACTCTGGAATCTTTGCTGGACATCGATGACGAACGCTGTGCAGTGATGTTCACTGCTACTGAATGCCTGCTGACTGTCTCGTCCTGCTTTGCCTGGCTACAGTCTGCCTGAGTGAAGGGAAAGTATGTCTCTTTGCAGATGACACAAAGATCTGCAACAGGGTTGATACACAAGGTGGGGTGGAAAGGATGAAAAGGGACTTGTCAAGGTTGGAGGAATGGTCAAATGTATGACAGCTTAGATTCAGTGCAAAAAAGTGCAAAGTAATGCACCTGGGAAACAAAAATCCAGGGGAAGAGTACACAATGGGGGGTGAGATGCTGACAACAACAAAAATGGAAAGGGACCTGGGGGTAGTCATATCAGATGACTTAAAGGTGGGCAAGCAATGAGAGGGCAGTAAGGAGGGTGGGGGATACTGGGATGCATAGGGAGAGGCATCACCAGTAGAAAACAGGAAGTTGTTATCCCTCTGTACAGACAGCTGGTGAGACCCCATCTGAGTACTGTGTGCAGTTCTGGAGACCCAATCTCCGCAAGGACATAGACAAGATGGAAGCTGTCCAGAGGAGGGCACTAAAATGGTGCAGGGTCTGCACCAGAAGACATATGAAGAGAGACTAAAGGAGCTTAATATGTATAGCCTCGAGGAAAGAGGGGGACATGATAGAAACTTTCAAGTACCTCAAGGGAATCAACGAAGTCCAAGAGGGTAGCATCTTTCAAAAAAAGAGGTGTGCAAGAACAAGGGGGCACAATTTGAAGATGGGGGGGCGGCTCAGAGGTAATGTAAGGAAGTATTTTTTCACAGAGAGGGTTGTGGATGCATGGAACGTCCTTCCGGAGGAGGCTGTGGAGTCAAAAACAGTGACTGAATTCAAGCATGCAGGATCTGCAGCTTATCCATTAGGAAGGGAAATGGGCAGACTGGGTGGGCCAAGCGGTCCTTATCTGCCGTCAAATTCTATGTTTCTATGTTTCTATATTGTATCAGTTATATGGAAATCAAATTTTAGGGAGTTATCAATCCATACTCCAAGATATTTATATTCAGAGACCTGGGCTAATATTTCATTCTGTGGTGTTATAATTTGTACTTGTTTCTTACTCTTACCCTGAACTTTTCCCCTTTTTTGAAATACCTTAAACTTTGTTTTCTTACTGTTTACTATCAACCTTGAGTCCGATAGCCATGTGCAAAGCCTTGTGAAATCTTCTTGCAGATGCACTGCAGATGTACCTCTCAAGAACCATAATTGCCTGTTCAGCTAATTCAAGGCTCGATTTGGCTGAAAACCTTTTCTCAAATAAGTACCCCCCCAATGGTTCCAGGGCCCCTACAGAGTGAGAGATCTGTCTCCAGGTTTCAAAATGCAAAACTATATTTTAAACCTGTATAAGTACACACACGTTGTTTGAGGAAGTAATTTTAGTTATATTTCATAAAGTGTAAACGATCTCCCTGGATGAAATAAGAGCACCCAATAAGGATCCACGCATTTTTTAGATAACATAGCATATATATAATGTTTCAATTATTGCTTCCATTTCCACCTAAGAGCAACTCACCATTGCAATAGGTAGCATTCTGTTCTTGGCAGCTGTCGGAATGAACTGCCCTGTACGCTCATTCTGTAGGCTCGTTCACACGGCGAGAAAGTTGGATTGCTGCTGTGTAGATGGTTGCAGCCAAGCGATCTGAAATGCAGTGGAGCAGCATTCACACTGCATAACTCTAGAACACTGCAGGTGCTGCAAAAGAAGTTCCGGCATTTTGAGGAGGGTTCCGGTTGTGCAGTCAACAATTCTACAGTGGAGGGGGTCTTCAGACCCAAGTTCAGCCAAAGGTAGTTTTAGGTACATTAAGCACAGCTGAACTCGGGCAAGTAGTTATTTTCAAAAACCGAGGGCTGCAAGTTGAGAAAACACGGTCCCATAGTGGAGCTGTGACACTGGGCAACATATTGGATGGTGCTGGCTGTTTACACTGCCAAACAAACTGGTGCAAAACTTCTACTCCACTGCGCTGTCCCAAGAAAACAGGGATCATGGGCACAACAGAACGCAAATGGAAAATGGCAGAATGGTGGCATTCGCATGTGCACAGGAGCACCGATCTGGGCGCTGTGCACCACCAGCAATGACTCAGAAAATGCAGTGTGAATGAGCCTGGTGTCTGTTTAAATAGTGCAGTTCAGAAGAGATGGGACCACTGCCCACAATCATACAGCACCAGAGACCGATCTACCACTGACATCAGTGTACACGGCTGCTGCTGGTCAGGGGTAGCCTGCAGTTGCTAAGTAGCTATCAACAGCAACTTGGAAGATACCTGATTTTATGGTAGCAACCTTAAGTAAATAGATGATTTGACACATAAAATTGTCCTGGATTACTATATTTACTAAGTTATCAATGTTACAAACTCAAAATGTCATCTCTATAGCTGGTCATCACGGAAAGATAATTTGGCTGATACATCTCACAAGCCTTGCCTGCTACTGAATTTAAAATCACAAGGTTATTAACAGGTCTGTTAAATATATATGTGAAAGCAATTCCTACCAACTGCAATGTCCTATTGCAGTTCTCATACTTTGTGTAGGGCTTTATAAAATAAGCATTGATAGTGAAGGCAAGAAACACCACTCCTCGTCATTGCCTAGCAACTGTCATCAGACTCTTAATGAAGAAAAAGAAAGATATACTTGGCCCTTTTCGCATT
Organism: Neoceratodus forsteri; assembly: GCA_016271365.2. Lineage (NCBI taxonomy): Eukaryota > Metazoa > Chordata > Ceratodontiformes > Ceratodontidae > Neoceratodus > Neoceratodus forsteri. The sequence continues at coordinate 1,617,743,903 of CM028131.1, read as the reverse complement.
AACGAAAAGTTTTTATAGGGGGAAGTAAATAGCTTTTATTGTGTAAAAAACAAAAGTTTATTAAATTAATAGGGTCCATGGACAATGAATAAATTCTTACACCAAGTGAGCCTGGTCTATTTTTTCAAATTACAGTCATGGAGCAGTCAGAATGAGTCCATAGTTTCCAGTGTAAAAAAGACTATTTCTCACAGTAATGTGTTATAGCAGGTCTTTTGCTCAATACTATAGTTCACAAAACAACTTTGTTAATAAAGGCAGCAGTACACTGCTCCTCATCATAGCTTAGCAACTGTCATGTGAGTCTAATGAAAAGAAAACGCCAAGAATGTAGTCTCACTCACATAGGAAATTCTTTAAGTGCATGCAGCTTTTGACTAACATAGTTCATAGCTAAAATTAAAATTGTGACAGCTACTAACAAATCTCAGACATCTAACAGCACTGTCTCAGGATGTGGATCCCAACTCTGCTGACTTGGGCGCTTTACAATTTCTTAGTAGGGTAAACAGGAAGACTGCTATCTCTAAATATAAAAGGGACTTCCCAATAACTCACCAAGGACAATCAAAGTGTCTGGTGTGGTTGCTGACACTTTCTAATCCAGCAATTTTGTACAATTACAGGACATTTAACAGACACAGAAAATGAGTTATGTTGCGTATTGACCCTTGTTACAAAAGATCTAGAGAAAAAGAAATTATTTGATTATTTTATTGGACCAACATAGATGGTATAAAAGAAAATAGAAGCTTGAGCTTTCGAATTACATAGAATTATTCACAGCTGTGCTGTGTTTGTATGGTGGTGCTGACTTGGTGTTATGTCTGGCTTAGCGAGTGGGTAAAAAAAATGGCTTCCACTCAGTTTTAAAATTCAGACTGGCACAGGAATACCAGTTTCTGAGTGAGGCATCCCAGGTTGGAACTTTTTATGTGCTGGGCATCTACTGAAAGTTAATGTACCCCCCTGGCAGGGGTACTAGCCAATCAGAGCCCAGCAAATAAAAAGCCCATTTTCTAATATAGAACAGTTCCATGGACAGAGATCGATGTTACACTTCGAAGGTACACCATATACTACTTATTTCAGTGATCCTCCAATGTTAAACAGCAGTAAAGGCTAATATGATTCTATTTAATAAGCAGTATGTAGCGTGCCTTCAGAGTGTAACGTATCTCTCCATGGAACTATTCTATATCAGAAAATGGGCTTTTAATTTGCTGGGCTCTCATTGGCTGGTACCTCTGCCAGGAGGGTACATTAACTTTCAGTAGACGCCCACCAAATAAAAAGTTTCAATCTGGGATGCCTCACTCAGAAACTGGCATCCCTGTGCCATTTTGAATTTTAAAATACTGAGTGGCCGCAATTTTTTCCACACTTACTAAGCAATTCATAACACCAAGTCAGCACCACCACACAAACATGGCATAACTCTGCCCATAGTTAGTTCAGCTTAGTTTTCATTTCCCTGCTACCTCTGTCGACCTCCATTGTACAAAATCCTTCCCCCCCCCCAACTGCTAAGCAAATTTTTTTCTCCCACTTAGCGGGCTCACTGTGCTCCTGCCAGCTTGCTCTCCCAAAAACCCATTAAAAAAACACACACAAATGACACAACAGTTTTTATGTTTGCTTGCATGCATGCACAAGAAACAGTGCCACCATACGACTTTTTTGGAGGTGTGCCACCCACTCTACCAATGCCCTGGTCCATTTTGCAGGTGCAACCACACCACACCAATGAATGGCTGAGCTGTCTATGACAGGAGTTCAGATGCTGTGGCATGCAGTTGAAAGAAAACCACTGCTGCAATCAGCGGTGGTAATGTGTAGGCATATTGCATATTGATGGCAAGTGGCAGCTGTCGCCGGCCGCCTCTCAGTCCCATGAAAGCCGATGGGACAAATTAAGAAAATCATTGTGACACTGTTCATGAGCAGAGGTCACAAAATGTCTATGTTGAAAATTTGGTGAAATAATTCCACTAAATGACTGTGTTACGAGCGTGCATTGCGCAGTTTCCATGTACACTTGTAACTTCAAGCATTTTTAATATTTTCACTCCAGATTTTCAACATTACCATCTCTTCACACCTCCCTATGAATGGTGCAGCTGTCATTTTTCATATGTTGCCCGAACTTTGTTTTCTCACATCTGGCGCAGAATGGTGCGATCACTGTGGGAAATCAACATTTGGGACAGATTACCTTGGATGGGTGATGTTCTGGAGGATGGTTTGCTGTACAACATCATTGCCCAGTGTGGACCAAAAGGGGAAGGGGTGGTGTTGATGGGGGACCTTAATATGCCAGGTACAAACTGGGGAATCATGTCTTCTAAGGTGGTCAAGGAGCAGAGGCTGCTGGATGGCTTCCAGGATGTGTTCTTAACACAGCATGTGATGGAGCCCACAAGGGAGGGGCATGTCCTGGATGTGGTTCTGGTGGATGGGGATCTGGTAAGGGACCTGGTTGTAGAGGATCCCCTGACTGGGAGCGACCACAATACTGTCAGGTTTCAAATAAGCATGGGGGGGGGGAGAGATCTAGGACACTGGCAGTGGACTTCGGGGGGGCAGACTTTGTGGGCATCAGAAATATTCTCAAGGATCATCTGAAGGGGATTACAACAATGACAAATGTGGAAAAGAGATGGGACGTCATAAAACGGGGACTTCATGAGGCAGTCAGGACCTGCTCTAAGGTAAAGCATAAGGGAGCAAGGTCACATAAACCATGCTGGTGGTCCAGTGAGATTCAGGTAGTGGTCAGAGAAAAGAAGGCTGCCTACAAAAAATATAAAACAACAAGAGGGGATAGGGAAAAGGAAATGTACCATCTTGCATCTAGAAAAATCACCCGGATGGTGCGGGGGGCAAAGTCCAGTAAGGAGCAGTGGCTGGCACAGAGGATACAGGGAGGGGAAAATGGGTTCTTCCAGTACATTGGGGAGTTGAGAAAAACTAAGGGCCATCTTGGCAGATTGAGATCAGAAGGAGGTAAGGTGGAAGAGGAGAGGGACCAGGCAGAGGTATTAGAGTACTTCGCCTCTGTGTTCACTAGGGAAGGGTATGGGATATCTACAAAGCAAAGCATGATGGGGATAGAAGCGGTAGTGAGTGGGATCAGGGGAGCAACAGAAATGGAGCAAGAGGGAGGGGGAGAGGTACCCCAGGGGTGTCACATCAGGATAAGGATAAAAAGGTCAATAAGGTGGAGGGGACGGATGATGCTATCTCCACCGAAAAGGTGAGGTTAGCCCTTAAGGCCCTAAAGAAAGATAAATCTCCTGGGCCAGATAGCATTCATCTGAGAGTACTATGGGAATTGGTGGACATACTGGCTGCACCCCTAGTGGAGCTCTTCAACAGGTTGCTTGAGACAGGGAGGGTACCTAGGGATTGGTAAGAGGCATATGTGGTGCCAATCCATAAAGGGGGGTCGAGAGAAGTACCAGGTAAATATAGACCCATCAGTTTGACCTTGGTGGTGGAAAAAATAATGGAATGTATACTAAAGGAACGATTGGGGGTGTACTTGGAGGAGGTGGGAGGTCTGGATAGTCAGCAACATGGGTTTGTGCCAGGTAGATCACGTCAAACCAATCTTGTGGAGTTTTATGAATGGGTAGCATCAGAACTGGATAGGGGGAGATCCTGTGAATGCATTATTCTTGGACTTCAGCAAGGCATTTGACTCTGTCCCCCACAGTGGTCTGGTGGAGAAACTGATGGGGTTGGGAGTAGGACCATTGATGGTCAGATGGACTGAAAACTGGCTAGCTGGATGCACTCAGAGAATGGTGATTGGTGGGAAGCTCTCGAACCCTAGAGAGGTCAGTAGTGGGGTACCGCAGGGCTCTGTTCTGGGTCCGATCCTGTTTAATGCATACATATCGGACATCAGGGAGGGTATAGGGTGTGAAATGAGTCTCTTCGCTGATGACTCCAAAATGTGAGCAGTAATTGAGGGGGAAGAGGGGAGGTTGGCCCTGCAAGTGGGACCTGGACACCCTGGAAAGGTGGGCTCACACATGGAAATTAAATTTCAATATCACAAAGTGCAAGGTGTTACATCTTAGGGAAACCCTAAACACATGTACACCCTGGAAGGGGAGGTGCGGAGGCCTCAACAGGGAAAAATACCTAGGGGTCATGGTGGATGCATGTATGAATAACTCTGAGCAGTGCAGGAGAGCAGCTAGCAAAGCAAACAGGATGTTGGGATGCATCATAAGGGGGATCACCTCTAGGAGCAGGGAAATGATTCTGCCGCTGTACAATGGACTGGTTAGACCACACCTTGAGTACTGTGTACAGTACTGGAGACCACACTTGAAGAGGAACATACAGCTCCTGGAGAGGGTACAGAGGAGGGCAACTAAGATGATACGAGGACTAGGGGATTTGACATATGAGGACAAACTTGAGGAACTTTGCCTATTTTCACTGGAGGAGAGGAGAGATGGGGGGACATGATTGAGGTCTTCAAGTACCTCAAGGGAATAAATAGGGTAAACATGGAGGGGATCTTTAGACTAAAGCAGGGAGGTATCACCAGAGGGCATGGTTTGAAGTTGGAAGGTGGAAGGGTGAGGGGGGGAAAGAGGAGGTTTCTCACTGAGAGGGTGGTGGATCCTTGGAACGCGCTGCCTGGCGAGCTGGTTCAGAGATCCACAGTGGAGGGCTTCAAGAGAGGGTGGGACAGACACAGAACGCGGATGTATCAGATAATGGTCTGGCCCAGGGGGGTGGGGATGGATGATAGGGGTTTCTGGAACACAAGGGGGGGAGGGCCTTGGTACCCAACTAGGGATCTGAGGTTTGAGCAGACTCGATAGACCGTAAGGCCTAATCTGTTGGCATTAGTATGTTAGGTTAACAAAATCACAGCGCCACTGTTCATGAGCAGAGGTCCCAAATACTTTCATGAGGTGGGGGGGTCACAAAAAGGCAATGTTGACAATTTGTAGTGCAAATACCAACAAACACCTGAGGCGTTAGGGTTTCTAACTACAACGTCCCACCCTATACAGACTGACAGGCATCAGGGGTGTGCCTTTGGATTGCCAGCTGTACTGCTCATTCCGTTCCACCCCCACTCCCACCCTAAAGCCAGTGACAGGCATTGAGGTGTGCCTTGGACTCTTCAGCCCCAGAGTTCACCTCATTCTTCTATACTGCACCCATTTCAGCGTATGTCCTCATGGAGTGGGGTGACTGTCAAGCCGAACACCCCAAGGCACACCTCAGCACTTGTCGGTGTCTGCAGGATAGGGTGAGGAGAAATGCCGTGAACCTTAGGGGTGATGACCCACATGCACACCCCAATGCCTGTCCATCACTGCAGGGTGGAGGTGGGGTTGGCGTGAGTTCAATACTTCACTGCCATTCCTATTCTGCATCTGTCTAACTTCTGCACGTCCAATGCTAATACCAGCAAGCAAACATTCGGCATTGACAAATGCTTGTTGTAATTTAAATTGTACCTTTTTTTTTTGATTACTCGATCCCTAGCCTTGCCGCCTACATTTTCGGACAGCGCAACTCCCTGACTGTCACACATGAATCCCGACTCACCTCCCAATGTGTGCCTCGCACATTCACGGCGGTTTCTCCTTTGGGGGAAGGGGTGACACCATACACCACTAGCAAAGAGTTGCTGAGTTAAACTTAAGGAAAAAAAATTAAAAAATAAATTAGACCACTGTCATTTTGCATCAGACGTCTCCATCTCCACTTTCTGGTTTTACTTCCAGGATCATGTCAGGTCATGCATAACAGCCACATCTTCAAAACAAAAAAACAACAAAAGAAAAGTGTTCCAGGAAAGGCAGAGAACTGTTTCCCCAAACACAAAAACAATGCCAAGAGACTGCTGGGGGCAAAATTAAATAAAAAACTCTATTTCTTCTTGACATGATGGTGTGGGGGGTATGTAAAAGAATGGCCCTATGGGTGGGGGTGGGGCAACAGAAGATTGAACAGCACAGAAACAGACAGACTACTTTAACACACACACACAACAAAAATTGTAACATTTATATGTGTTTTCAAAGTCATTTTCTCTGTTATTTTATTAATTGACCATTGCACAGATGCCCATTTTCTAAGTGCAATAATACCCTCCGGGGTGGGTGGTATTGGGCAATACTGGACCTTCTGGGGCTATCAGGCCCTCTGCCTGCGGTGTCAGACCTCACTACACCCCTGGGTGGTCCGGGATTGCCCAATACTGCCCATCCTGTCGGGTATTATTGCTTACATAGTTCCATGGACAGAGATCCATGTAACACTCAGAAAGCATGCCACATACTGCTTATTTCAGTGTTCCCTCAATGTCAAACAGCAATAAAGGCTAGTATGTTTCTACTTAATAAGCAGTATGTAGCAAGCCTTCGGAGTGTAACATGGATCTCTGTCCATGGAACTATTCAATAATATAATCATGAACTCGTTAACATACATGCTTTAACTGTTTAGAAATGCTGGGCATTGGATGTTAAATTTCATGTAACAGAACAAAACTGTTGGTTTAGAAAGTGTCAGCAACCACAACAGAACCTTTGATTGTCCTTGGTGCATAAAGCAGCTCAAACTGCATCAGAAAATCTGCACAGTAAAAAATACTGAAAAATGGAACTGAAGAACCAGGACTTTGCAAATATAGCAAGGACAACGAGAAGAGCAGTTGCTCTTTTCTGTACAGAGCTGTAATATTTTTGCAGTTTACTGCATTTTCCATGTAACAGCTCCAGTACAGAGCAGCGCTTAAATATGCCTCATTACCGAAGTCCTGAATCACAAATTCCGAATCACAAAGATAACAGTCACTCCTGTATGTACAGAGTTGTAATGTTTCTGTGACCTGCTACAATTCCAGTATAACAGCTCCAGCACAGAGCCACGTTTAGATCTGCTGCATAACTGAAGTCCTGAATAACAAGTTCCGAATCATGTATGATGACTCAGTACCAGACCGAAAATAAGCAATACTGAAGGTTGTGGTTGTAATCACGAATGCATATAAAAATTAAAAGGTTTTTTTTTTAAAACTCTAGGATTACAAATACATTTGAGCAAGAACTGCTCATTTACAAAGGTTCCATGTCAGAGGATGAAGGGTAACATATATACAAAGGCAGATGACATTTACAGTCTAACACTAATTACAGTCACAGTCAGATTTGTTGTTAAAATACAGAGGGCAGCTTAAATAAAGTTTCAGGGTAACACAAAAAAAGAAGCGAGTGGAGGGACAGTTTGGGTGTGGTGGGTAGTGGAGAAACCAGAAGGTATAGGCAGGCAGAGGTGCCCCTGTCGGAGTGTAGGGTGGTTGGAAGTAGTGAAAGCAGTTTTGGAGAAGAGGGGGGCAGATGCTTGAGGGTGCATAGGTGGAGGGAGGTGGTGTGAAAGAACGGGAGGGGCAGGAGTGAGGTGGTGGTGGTGGGGGAGGGCATGAATAGGGTAGGAGGCAGGTGCCATAGGAAGGTGAGCTGTTAAGGGTTACAGGTCGCAGGTAAGAAATGACCAGGGGGACGGAGAGCCAGTTACTTAGGAGAAGCAGTTACATTGTGTGGTTGAGGTGAGATAGAGTCTGAGATTCCTTTTGAAGGATCCAAACAAAGTAAAAGAAAGTGCTTCCTTGTTGAGGGTGTTGTACCACTGAGGCGCCCTGTGCCCTGTTCACTTAATAAGAGGGACAGCTACCAAACTGATGCTGTTCGGCTAGTAGATTAAAATAATTCATATACAATTGCTTATTTTAGTTGTGACAGTGAAAATGCAGCCAGTTGTAAACACAGTGCAGTTCTGTATATAAACAAGCATTTGTCAATGCTGAATGTTTGCTTACTGGCATTAGAATTGGAAGTGCAGGAGTTAGATGCAGAATAGGAATGGCAGTGAAGTATTGAAGTGATGCCAACCCCACCCCCACCCTGCTGAGATGGACAGGCATTGGGGTGTGCCTTTGGGTCGTCGCCCATAACGCTCACTCCATTTCACCTCACCCTGTCCTGCAGACACCGATAAGTGTCGAGGTGTGCCTTCAGGTGTTAGGGCCTTACATTCATCCCATTCCATAAGGAAATATGTTGAAATAGGTACAATATAGGAGAATGGAGTGAATTTTGGGGCCAAAGAATCCAAGGCAAACCTCGATGCCTGTTACTGGTTGCAGGGTGGGGTTGGGGGTGGAATGATGTGAGCATTACTGTTGGCAATCCCAAGTCACACCATTGACACCTGTCAGTCCCTACAGGGTAGGGCATTATGGTTGGAAACCCTAACGCCCTGGGCATTTCTTGGTATTTTCATGCCAAGTTTCCAACTTGGACTTTTTGTGACCCCATCGCATGAACAGTGACACTATCAGTTCATTAGCTGAAAGGTGATTTTGCACAGTAACTGTGCCATTTGGCGCCGCAGGTGCAAAAACACATTTAGAACAGGAAGTGAAAAATTACAACTGTACTGTTCATGAGGAGGTGTAAAAAAGTGGAAATGTTGAAAATCTGGAGTGAAAATATAAAAAAAAGGGTGAAGTCACGAGGGTGCATAGAAACTGCACAACGCATACCCGTAATGCAATTATTTTGGGGATTTTTCACATCAGATTTTCAACATAAGCATTTTGGGACCTACGCTTATGAACAGTGACACTGTGATTTTCTTAATCTGTCCCAAACGTTGATTTCGCACAGTGACCGTGCCCACTGTGTGCCACAGGTGTGAAAACATGTTTTGGGTCAGGATGTGAAAAATGACAGCTGTACTGCTCATAAGGCAGTGTACAAAAATGACAATGTTGAAAATGTGGAGTAAAAATATAGAAAATTGGCAAGGTTATGGGCGTGTGCAAAAACTGTGCAACGCACGCTGGTAACGCAGTCTTTTTTTGGAATTTGTTCACCAAATTTGCAACATGGGCTTTTTGGGACCTCTCCTTATGAACACTGTCACTGTGATTTTCTTAATCTGTCCCAAACATTGATTTTGCACAGGGACTGCGCCATTGTGTGCCAGAAGTGTGAAAACACATTTTTAGCAGGATATGAAATATGACAGCTGTACTGTTCATTAGGAGGTGTGGAAAAATGGCAATATTGAAAATCTGGAGTGAAAATATAAAACATTCTTGAAGTTATGAGCTTGTGTGGGAACTGCACAATGCACACTTGTAACACAGTAATTTTTGGGAATTTTTTCACTAAATTTGCAACATAGGTTTTTTGGGAGCCCACCTCATGAACAGTGACACTGTGATTTTGTTAATCATTCCCAGAAGGTGATTCCGCGCAGTGACCACAAAATCATCTTTTGGGACAGAATAACGACATGACAGTGACTGACTTCATGAGGCGGGGTCCCAAGAACTCCATGTTGAAAATTTGGTGCCAAAAGTCGCAAAAATGGCCGAGATATCCACTTAAGTTGAAAACCTCCCATTGATACCAATTATACACCTTACCAGCATTTCTTCGTCTCGCAATTGACTTTGAAGAGTGCAGACGTGTTCCCGCTCCACCAAAGATCACTGTGCCAGGCTCCGGAGGTAAGTATGGGATGAGGGGTGTAGGGAGGTGGGGTGCACAGAGGGTGGGTGCGGGTTCGGGGGAGGGCACAGAACAATGAGGGACCGCTTTCTTGTTTACAGGGTAAAAAAAAAAATTTGCAGGAAGGCTTCCTTTTTTTGCAGGGACATTTGGCATGCTGGAGTGGGCTCCCAGTGGGCCACCTGGGTGTTTTGGGGGGGACTGGAGCTGAATGGGATTGGGCACCCCGTCTTCAAAGAAAAAAAGTCTGTGTTTGGGGGGCATGATGCCGAAGGGGATTGGGCACCCCCTCGGCAGACAAACTACAGGGACATCATGCTGACAGAGATTGGGCTTCCCTGTCTGCAAATGAACGGGGAAGGGGACATGCCGACAGGGGGACTGGGTACTCCTGAAGTCAGCTTTTGTGGGACTGTGAGAGGCAGATGGTAATAGCCACCGCCATGTTTATTGAAATGTTACACTAGGCAAGACACACCCTCCAATGAGGGGGGCACTCCCTCATTGCAGCGGCGAAATCATTTCACGTTGGTGGCATGCTTGCAGACTACTGTCACAGCCAGTGTGCTCCTTCATTGGTGACACACAGGTGAACCCCAAAAAGCAGTGGCGGCATTGGCCACAACACTGCCACACCTCCACAACCTGCTTCTCCAGCAAGCTGTCACAATATGTTTCTTGTGCATGCATGCAAGCAAACATAAAAAGAGGGACTGTTTCCATTGTTTTTGGTGTATATATGAAATCCTGTTTTTCAGGTTCCATTTGTGAGCATGTTTTGCTATGCAGGCTCTGTGGTGCAATATGAGTTATTTTAATCCATTGGTCATTCAGCAACAATTTAGTTGTCACTCTTATTAAGTAAACCTTTCCTTTTTTTGCTTGCTCTTTTTGTCTGCCCCTGCCAACCCAACCGCCCACTCCTTCAGGTGGCCATCCCACCGCCGCCTCTTCCCCATTCCGCCATCCACTGCCACCATCCGTTCTGACTGTCCTAATGTATCCCTTCATTAGGGGGCCCCCTACCCGCCAGTGCTACCAGGAGGGGAGATCAAAGTGCCTGCAGGCACGTCCTTGCATCTTGGTCGGGTGGAGGTGCAGCTTGGGGGCTTCCCAGCCTTGGAGCGGGGGAGGCAGAGCCACCATCATTCGGCTGGGACAGATGGCCCTTTTTCTCCCCACCCACCCTGATTGGACCAGACTGGAGTGGCAACCTGTGGCAAGGATGTTCGGGGGGAGGTGCATTGAGGCTACACGCTGCCTAGCACATCCACCAATCCACTGCAGGTACCAAGGGCCTGCCCCTCCGGAAGGGAAGCATCCAGTGGACACTCTGGAATCCCTCCCTGCCAGTCTGCACTCCTGACACCCATGCTTGGGGTGCAAACCTGGGTTGCCAGCGTGCTGAGCGAACCCCTTCGCTTGGCACCACGGAAAGTAAACCTTTTTAATTTTTTATACGTATTAGTGATTATAATCATGACCTTCAGTATTGCCTGCTTTCTGTCTGGTACTGAGTCATCATACATGATTTGGAACTTGTTATTCATGATTTCAGTTATGCAGCAGATCTAAATGCAGCTCTGTACTACAGCTGTTACATTGGAATTGTAGCAGGTCACAAAAACATTACAGCTCTGTACATAAAGGAGTGATTGTTATCTTGGAGATTTGGAACTTGTGGTTCAGTAAAAAAGGAATGGGGAAAGGGGAAGGGGAAGAGTGAACACTGTGGGAGAGGAATAGTAGGGAAGGGGGAAAAAGACCAGGAGTGGGGACGAGCTAGTACAGTAGTCAGAGGAAGGGAGGACCAGGAAGGGAAAGGGGGACAGGATACATGTAGCAGATTGGCTCTGTACTGGAGCTATCACATTGAAAATGCAGTCCAAGAATAAAGTCAGAAATAGAAATGTTATGCCGCATACTGCACAGCCAGATAAATGAAAGCTTTACTTACCATGTCCCCCACTGCTATCCTCTGTAGTGTGAAGCAGTGGAACAAAGAGAACTTTGAAACCATGGTCTCTCTGATCCTGCTCCAGCCTGAACCTGGAAGTGAACTGGAAGTGTGGAAGGACACTGCGTAGGTATCCGACCATGAGCTTCCATCGTCCCTTCTCTCTCTCTCTCCTACTCATAGCAATATGTCAGCATGGCTCTGCCTATGCAGCTATAAAAATGAGTGCATAAAAGCAAAAGATAGTATAGACAGAGTAAATGGTCCAGGTTAACATTGTGCTTGGAGGAGACAAAAGTAATAAAATAGAGAACTTGATTACCTAACAGCTATCATTTTTCACTGAGAATATAAAAGATACGTACATACTATGTGAGGGTGATTGAAACAAATATACACATAGAGGCTCTTGAACATGAATTAGTGAGGATTACTCACACTCTCAGGAACATCACTATCACCCTTATATAAAATACAGGTGTATTTATTTATTTAAAAGTTTGATAACCAGGGAAGGCACACTGAGCTGAGGCTCGTTTCCAGGTGTGACCTGGAGGAAAGGGGAGAGGGATTAAGCATACAGGACAGGTGCAAACATCAAAGGAGCAATTACTGTCAAAAATATGAGTACAGTATACAAACTGGCAACAATACAGAGCACCAAGTATGCAGGGAATGCAAACTGAGAGGCATCAGTAAGAATTTGGGGGTATAAAACCGAGATGAGTAAGCTCCGATTAGAAAGAGTAAAATGGGAATCGGGGGGGGGGAGGCAGAAACAGGAAGGGGTCAGGAGAGTCTGAATAGATGTTTTGTAGGATGGAGAGAGGGGGAAGGGATGAGGGGGGAAGGGGAGGAGGGTTAGGTATGGGTGAGGAAATAACACACACAAATGAGGAGGACATGGCAGGGGTTGGAAGCTCCAGAGGTAAGAGCCCATGGAGAGAGAGGAGAGGAATCTGAGGTGAGAAAGGGAGATGAGGGATCAGGAGGGGGTGTGACAGGAACAGGGAGGAGGAGGAGAGAGGCTGAGTGGATGTTGTGGGGGGGGGAGGCGAACAGGATAAGAGAGAAGGTTCCACAGGGAGGGGAGTCAGTAGGAGAAGACAGCTTGGCCAGAGCATGAGTGGGGGGTGAGATAAGAAGAAGGTGCGAGGGTCCCTTGAACATAGGGTCTAGGAGGAGGGTGGGGAAGGGGAGACTGTCCTGAAGAAGCTAACATTAGAGAAACGTTGACTGCAGAGTGTGATCTGCTATGTCTCCATATTCAACATTTTTAAACAATAGATGGAAGATACATAACAACCTTTGGGACTTGAGTATGCTATTTGATGAGTGGGTCAGATAGTTCAAACTATGGTTTGCTGTATCCAGGAACAGACAGATCCCAGTTATGGCTTGGGGTTGCCCAGGTCTTGATGACCACCACCAGATCTGCTTGGCCTGCTGTCATCATGGCCTGAAGTGGCAGAAGTCCTGGCAGAACCCTTGGCACACCTGCTCAATGCATCCCTGGACTCAGGGAGTGTACCTCAGGGCTGGAAGATGGCGCACATGGTACCCCTCCACATGAACGGCCCCAAGGATAAGCCAGGAAACTACAGACCAGAAAGCCTCACATCCATCTTGGGAAAGCTGATGGAGACAATCCTAAAGGAGAGGCTAGTTTCCCTCCTAGAGGCTAATGGGCTGCAGAACAGCAGACAGCATGGGATTGTCTCAGGCAGATCCTGTCAGACCAACCTGGTGGAGTACTATGACTGGGTAACCAGGCAATTAGATAAGGGCCATGCAGTGGATGTCCTGTACCTAGATTTCAGCAAGGCCTTTGATTTGGTGCTGCATGGGAGGCTATGAAATAAGTTGGAAGGCACCGGGGTGGGGGCAAAGATGGTTGGATGGGTAGTGAACTGGCTGCAAGGGAGACAGCAGAGGGTGGTGGTGGGAGGGGAGCTCTCATCTCCCAGGATGGTGACAAGCGGGATGCAACAAGGCTCTTTACTGGGACTGGTGTTGTTTGGGATCTTCATAGCAGACATCTCAATAGGCATCAAGAGCAAGATCAGTCAGTTTGCAGATGACACCAAGATGGGAGCAGTAGTGGATGACTTAGGAGGGTGGTAGGGGTTGTAAGATGATCTGGCAAAATTGGAGGCCTGGTTGGACACTTGACAGCTGGGGTTCAATGCCAAGAAATGTAAGGTGCTACATTTCAGTGTAAAAAACCCAAGGAGGAGCTACCAGTTAGGGGGATTCAACTAGTCAGTCCAGAGGAGAAGGAGAAGGATCTGGGGCTGATCATGATGGGAGCAATGAACAACTCGGCACAGTGTTGAAAGGCAACTGCAAAGGCCAACAGGAGGCTGGGTTGTATTGCCAGAGACATATCCTCCAGGAGAGAAGGAGGTTATCCTGCTGCTCTATAGGTCACTGGTTAGACCACACCTAGAGTACTGTGTTCTGGTAACCGTACCTGAAGAAGGACATTAGGTTACTGGAGGGGGTGCAGCACAGGGCAACAGAAATGATCCAGGGTCTAGGGGACTTACCCTATGAGAGCAGGCTGAGGGAGCTGAACATGTACTCCCTGGAGGAAAGGAGGGATGGGGGGACATGACTGAAACCTTCAAGTACATGAAGGGAATAAAGAAGATGGGCATGGAAGGGCTTTTCAAATTAAGGAGGGGAGGGACACTTGTGGGTACTATCTGAGATTGGAAGGGGGAAGGTTCAGGAGGGAAATGAGGAGATGCTTTTTTATGGAGAGGGTGGTGTCTGGGTGGAACGCATTGCCAAAGAAAGTGGTATCCTGTAGAACAGTGGGCTGCTTCAAAAGGGGATGGGACAAGGTAAGGGGGAGTGTCACTGGAGGGGAAGGGGAGGGAGGGGCAGCTGCAGTATAAGGGCTGCTAGCTGCACAATCAAGCAAACTTGATAGACCATAAGGTCTTTATCTACTGGCAATTTCACATGTTCATATGTTCGTATTTTGTTCCCCAGACTCCTGGCATTCATGGATATCACTCGCAACATCCCATGTTTCCCACCCCCTTCCCTTCCTGGTCACCCCTCCTTCCTCTGGCTACCCTACTAGCTTGTCCCCACTCCTTGTCTTTTACCCCTCCTTCCCTATCCCACAGTATTCACCTTTCCCCTCACCCCTTCCCCCTTTCCCTTTTTACTTACTGTCCCATCTGCTTGGTGGAGGACTTCCTGCCTCCTCCTGTTGTGAACCCAGGGTTCTGCACTCCCAGATAGTTCCCCACCACTCGGTTTAAATTCAAGCTGTCCCTGATATACGCCCATAATCTGTCACATAGTAGCCTGGTTCCCCCCCCCCGCCACTGGATTTCTCATCCAAGACACTTCCTCAGTACCCCACACAAGCAAAGTCCTCCTCCTTGCACCAGTCTCTTAGCCACTGATTGAACTCAGAGACATGGAGCTTCCTAGCCAAGCTGGACCTGGGTACTGGTAGCACCTCTGAAAATGTCATCGACTTTGACACCTTCTAACTTTCCTCCCAAGCTCTCTAAACCTATTCTGTACCTCTCCTACTTCACACCCTGCCAGCTTGTCTGTGCCCAGGTGGAGGATCACATTAGGTCCCCCCTCCTCACTGCACAAGTGTGTGCACCATAGGAATGGTCCTCTCAGCTGTCATACCTGGGAGGCACACAACATTCCTTCTCTGTAGTCTCCCTCTCCCCTGTGGCCATCTAACTCGCTTCACAATTGAGTCCCCTATCACCAGAACTCTGCAAGTTTCTCTTGTTTTTTGTGTATCCTCTCTGGCTGTCCTTGCCTTTGTATTCCCCCCTTCTACTCCAATTCTTTCCTCCTGATCCACTATTCCACCATCATCTCCTGTCTTGCTCAGTCCTGGTCCCTGCTGTTCCCCATTTTCTACACTAACTCTCTCACACTCAGAACCCCCCCCCCCCGCACATTTGCCATGATCCTTTTACCAGTTAGGGGGTTTCTCCCTGCTGGCTTCTCCCCTTATTGCACCCCTTGAGCCTCCTCCTGATACTCTCTCAATCTTCCCCTGTATCCATTTCCTGACTCCCTTTAGGTCCATAATCAGTGACCAAGACCGCCCCATGGTCGGATGTGCTAATGAGAGTAAAAATTCAATCAGAACAGCCACTCCAGCACAAACCCACTGCCACAAATCACAAGTAGAGATATAAATAATACAACTTTAATTCACACTAACAGTGTGTAGTCCTCTAAAGCATGTTAAAGATGCAGACCGGTACAACAGTAGCAGGGCTCAACAACCTCCTACCAGTTTCACCTTAGTGTCCTCAGGGAGTGTCCCAACCTCACTGATACATGATTATTTAACTGTAATACTTAACGGTACATACCCTGCTTTATGTGAATAATGTGCAAACCATGAAAAGTAAATAATATTAAATATCACAATGTAAAAATATACAATTCAAATCCATTAGTATCTCTGCTATATCTAATGTCAGGGACTTCAGCCACTATCAGCAATGCCATGGGCATTTTCATAATAATAAAAATTCCTAAATGTCTATATACATAAACAGTGAAGGCAGAATTTGTTCAAAATAAATAAGGGGGAAAATACTTATAATAGACTCCACCAATCCATATATTAAATACTTCATTACATGTAATATAGTAGATATGAATCCAGCTTGAATTATATATAATAAAAATCTAATAAGGAGCAAAAATAGGTACTTATAACTAGATCAGCGGGTTCAAATCCCACCTGCTATTCCCAAAATAAATTCTTCAGGATATCTAATCAATTATTACCAAAATGAAAAATTCTCTGGGGAAACAAGATCCCATGACACTCATATATCCTTATATTTAAACCAAAAAAGGTTAAATCAATATTCATATAGGTGAATCTATCCTTCGGAACCTATAAAAAGTACCCCAAATACTGACAATTAAATTAAGGCTGTATTCATAATTTGGTATGTGGAGCACAGTAAATCTCCCCCTATATAAATGTTATAGTGAAGAGGATGGTACCCTGTGTCATATGTGAGTATGCCCTAGGGTAATTTCCTTATGGACACTGGTACAAAACAAGCTTCCTTCATTCTTTGGGTACTCTAAATTTTTTACAAGGGAGATCTGCACAAGGACAAAGGAGCTTTGCCCATACAAAACAATTTATAGAGGGAGTAATATAGGTTGTGCAAAATATTGAACTGCAGCAGTCTGAGACGGTCCTCTTTAATAAGCCTATACATGTCAGACCATATTTTAGACCAGTAAAGATCAGGCTGAACTATATTACTGAGTTTTTCCAATAAAAAGCTACCAGTGAAACTAAGGTCCAAACTTGCTGGTTAAGTTTCTGATAAAGATGAGATATAGATTTGTTCTGGAGAGAATGGGTTGTCATTTTCTGAAAAAGCTATGTTGGACCATGGGGGAGGGCCTAAGTGTTTTAACAAACAGTGCCGAAGTCGAGTATAATAGAAAAATTGTTGTGAAGTAAATGCAAATTTAGACCGAAAATCAGAAAATGGAAGAAATGTATGCCCTTGAATAAGGTCTGCTATTGCATTCACATTGAGGCCCTTCCACCTGCCAGCAATCAAAGGGATACCCGAAATATGAAAATTCTGATTATTAAAAAAAGGTTGGCTGAGGTCCTTTAGATGGGAAAGCTTTAAGTGTTTGCAGAGATGAGAGTGGGCCCTAATAGACCAGCCTATAGGGTTGAATGGAGATCCTTGGGCAGGCTAGATAGGGAAACGTACGATAAACAGGGCAGAGACAGATGATATTTATTGACTAAGTTATGTTTGACAGCAAGCCAACTAGAGGAAGAAGGGTCACTGGTTTCCGGATTGCCCTATCGAAAATATTTGGCCCCGTGATGGGAGAAGGTAATAGCTAAAAAAGTTGGGTAACTGAAGCCCTCCCAGTTGACGAGGCCTACAAAGTTTGTAGTATGATCTACAGGGAGGTGCATTCAACCAAAGAAAAGCTGAACAGAGGGACTGCAATTTTAAAAACCAACTCTTGGGGATAAAGATGTTGAGCATGTTAAGGTGGTACAATAGTTTGACAGAACATTCATTTTGATAACATTTGCTCTACTCTAAAACAAAAATGGTAGGTTGTGCCATCTGTGGAGGTCCATTTCTATCTGTTTGAGCACTGGGTCTAAATTTAAAGCTTTTAAAGAAATTACATTTTGAAACAGCTTGATGCCCAAATAAAGAAGAGCTTTGGAGTCCCACTGAAGGCTGAGCTTAAGGATGTCCTCCTTAGGGCAGGAATGGGATAAGAGGTATACCACAGTCTTGTACAAATTAAATTTATAATCTGAAAATTGGCTGAATTTGGAAATTACCCTAAGCACAGCAGGAAGGGAAGACCGCCAGTTTGATATGTGAAGTAAAATGTGATCCGCAAAGGAAGACAACTTGAATTCCTGGCCACCACATCTGATCCCCTGAATATCACCAGAAAAATTAATTTTACGCATCAGGGGTTCACTATATAGGTTAAATAAGTATGGGGATAAGATGTAGCCCTGACGTGTTCCCCTGGTTAAACTAAAGACGTCTGAAAGTTCGTTATTGCACAATATGCATGCTGAGGGGTTAGAATATAGAATTTGCAGTTTTTTAATGAATTCTGGGGGCAACCCATACATCTTGAGAACCTCAAACAGGTAAGGCCATGCCACAAGGTCGAAAGCTTTCTCTACATCTAGGAGAAATCAGCACAGAGTCCTTGCTAGCCTTCCCAGATACAGAGTGAAGATAGAACAACTTCCAAAAATGATCGCTGGAATTGTGGCCAGCAACAAACCCAGCCTGTTCTGGGCCCAAAAGGGGTATCCGAACACTTGCCAATTGTGTAGCCAGAATTTTAGTGAACAGTTTTATATCCACATTTAGCAAGAATATTGGCCGGTAGTTCTCAGCCCTGGTAGAATCCTTCCCTTTTTTAGGGAGGAGGACAATACAGGCCTCAAATAGAGATGATTCCTGAGGAGGAGGAAAAGGGTGCCAAGAATTAAACAAACTAACTAGTAAAGGAGTCAGGTCCTCTTTAAAGGTTTTGTAAAAAAGAGGAGAGAATCCGTCCGGTCCATGGGACTTTGGCCAAAGGAAGAGAAGAGATAGCAACGGCTACCTCAGACTCAGTTATTGGACCAGCCAGGAGGGTCTAGTACTCCTCAGAGACGGGGTAACTCAATAGTGGAGAAAAACTCTGTAAACGCAACTGAGGAAGTGGGGTTGGGAGGTGGAGCTGAGTACAGGAGGTGGTACACTTTCTGAAAGCTGGTAGTTATCCATGGTGTCCCATGACATGGGTGACCGCAATTGGGTGCATACAAAAATGGTGACTCAACTGCAGTGCATGTCATCGGGGCTACCAACCAGGGAGGGTGACTGGATTGGGGGGGTTCATGCATATAGTGACAGGATGTCGCTACATTTACACGCACGTGGGGGAGCGAGCATGCTCAGCAGGGGTGGGATGGGAGAGAGGGTTTTTGAGGGGTGGTGCCATGGTGAGCTGCTGAGCTGGCCCCATGGCATGGTGGGTGGGTTCATGGCTGGGGTTCTGAGGGTGCTGGGTTCGGGTCTGGGCGCAGGTACATTTTGTTGCACCTGGACCAAACTTTCTTTTTCCTGTTTTGCACCCCCCAAACATGCATCCCCCTGGAGTTGAGAATCCTATAGTAGGGGATTGCGGGGGGTGCAGCCCCCCGCATAAAATTGAAAATTTTAAGTGTCCGGCATCCTTTTGCTGTGTGCCAGGGGGTACATCGCCAAAACTGATTTTTGGCGATGCACAGTCGCCCTAATGGCGATTGCCTTTTGCCAGTCACCGTTATGACATAGAACCGTCATCCCTTTAGCATCACTGGTGGGAATGCCAGTTGCAGGATCAACCAGGGCTGGTATCCATCGAGGAGCACAGTGCTGCTTAAGTCATAAAGCCAAGAGCTTGCCGGCCTTATTGCCTTGACCAATGTACATAGCTTTAAAACATGTGGCAGCTTTGCCCACTTTTTCTAATAAGTGAGCAGTGTATTCTGAGCACAGTTTGACAAGTGCAGTTCTGACTGAGTCAGAAGAAAGAAGGGGAAAGTAATTTTTCTAGAGCACCAATATTGTGAAGTCAGCTTTCTACCTGAACCTGCAAATTCTTTTTACGAACCGATGCCTGCCTTATTAATTCCCCTCACCATATGGCTTTAAGTGCACCCCAGAACGCATCATATGCCTGGATAGAGCCCTGGTTGTCCTGAATAGATTGAATCAAGAAGGACCTAAAATATGAGATTGTGGAGAGATATTTCAATAATATAGTGTTGAGACACCAGGTGTGAGGCCTAAGCTTCAAATAAGGAGGTTCTAAGAAGAGAAAAACTGGGGAATGATCAGATATGACACATGCCTGTATTTGACAATCCAGTAGAAAGGACAGTAATTAGTGGTTGGTTAAAAAAATAATCTATGCTAGATGATACACCGTGGGGAGTAGAATAGAAGGTATAGTCAGACTCTAAGGTGTGCAGCGCCCTCCAAGGGTCTACTAAACCTAAGTGGTCTAAAAGTTCAAGAAGAGCTCGCTGAGCTGGGGACAGTCCTACCTTAAGTCTATATGTCCTGTCTAGGCCATTCGCGAGGTCAAGGTTCCAATCCCCTACTATAAGTATAGGCAGGTGACTACAGGGGGATAGAGCAGAGGCCAGTGCCAGAAAAAAGGAGGGGGTATCCAAGTTGGGGCTGTATACCACACCCAGGACACGCTCCACATGGCCCAACCTGCCATGTACAAATAAGTATTGACCCTCCTGATCTTTAGCTTCATCATCGAAGGCAAAGGGGAACCAATTTGGCAACAAGGACCGACACCCCTGCCAGTGTGTACTGTTCCTTGCGCCAAAGACTTGGCCAAGCAATGTCTTACATAAATGTTTTACTCGATTGTCTGGTAGGTGGGTTTCCTGGTGAAGAGCAACATGGGGATAAAAGGAGTTCAAATGGCGAAGAACTGCAAATTGTTTGAGGTTGTCCCTGCCTCCCTTAATATTCCAGGTTACAATAGTTAATGAATTAGCCGTCAGGTAGAAAACTTTGCTGACAATACAAGTATATACCTAAACCCATTAGGAGTGCATGAGATACAATAACCCCTTAAATCTCCCACCCCAATGTAACATAAGAAAAAGAACCAAAAGTCTTCCCCTTGCAAGTGCCAACAGACTATGGCTGAGTACAGAATATATAAAAAATAGCTCTATCCGGGCCAAGTGCCCACTCCTGACCATATGGCCTGTGACTGGACTGAGTATACCCCATCTGGACCATACTCCAACCTGATCAAAAAGGAATGAACCCCGCCGCCCCCCGCATACTAGGTAATTCCTCCGGCCTGGAAAAACAGAAAGAAAAAAAAGAGGAATGGCAGATATACACTAAAATAGTGAGGGACTCTCCTAATCTCCTAAATAACTAATAAATAACAGCAATATTGACAAGCAGTGCTGATATATAATGTCAGACAAAAAATGTGGTCATTAGACAAAGTAAGGGCACAAATAGTATACACCACCTCATATCCTAACCTTCGGAATAAACGGGGGATTTGACACCATAACAGAAAAAAAGATTTTTCCAACTCAGTCCCTATCTAAACCCTTACTTTGAAAAAGCTGCTATGTTTACAGATCAAGCATAATGATTTAACCCTGGGACAGGAACAAAAGGACTGTGAATCAAAAATTCCCACAGCCAACCATAGCTATCAAAGAAGCTCAACGAAGCAGCTCAAAATGACATCTGGGAATAAAGAGAAATAAGAAAAGTAAATTGCTGGAGCTGCCTAGGCAAAAGCCAAAATAACTGGGCTGCTGTAGAGACTGAAGATTTGAAAAAATCTCAACAATTGCACCCAAGACAGAGTTAAAATATGGCATATAAGTGAAAACGCCAAATATGAATTGCAATCTGGTACTTTAAATCAAGTTTAACAACATTTGAGTTACTAAGCCCTCAAATGCATGCAGTCCTTAACAAACTGTACAGAGAATTATATATAAACGGGTAAGAAAAATGTTAGTCCTGTAGGAGGATCGGAAACCTTCCAGAAGAGTCTCTGACCAGGATATTCAATGCAGATGTGCCCTGCCCAACCAAGTTGTGCTGGTGCATTCCCTTCTATGCATCCCTGGGCATATCTGCAGCTGCAGTTTATCCAAATTGGATGTGCCGCCGCGCACATCCGGAGGGGGTGTTTCCATGCATGTGCAGCACATCTCCATATTCAGCCAAGATGTGCGGTGCAGCTGCCTGCACATCCTGGCAGTGTCACTGGCTCAGTAGGTAGCACACTCGCCTCTGAGGCCGGGAGATCAGAGGGCTGTGGGTTCAGTTCCCACATCTGGCACTTGGGTTAATATCCCAGTACTGACACTGTAGTGCAGCATGAAAGGGATGCTGCACTTCTGAGGTGCCGTCTTTCGGATCAGACGTTAAACTGAGGTTCCATCTGCCTGGATTGGTGGTAGTTCAGGTGGATGTTAAAGATCCCATGGCACTTATCGAAAAGAGTAGGGGAGTTTTTATTGTAATAATGAACATAGAAAACAACACAAATAAACTCATAAATCAATCAAATTCCAAGAATACAAATCCGCAAAGGGAAAGAAACCCAACACATCATTTAAACTTTATAAAATGAAGAAACCCTTTCCACCACTTTAAAAGAGTGGCAGGAGCCAATCGCTGTTCATCCTGAGAATAGATTTTCGAAAGTTCATTCACAACTAACATACTAAAAACATTATAAGGCATCTTTCTTTGGTACAACACCCATAGACATCTAGCTTGCCATAAATAAAACCTTAAACAGCAAAAAAATAATGATAAAGTCCCATCATGAAAACAAGAAAAACCCACTGGGTAGCATCTTAAAACCAAAATATCATAGGAAAGTGAAGTTAACCAAGGTAAACCCCACACGTTAGCCAAAAAGGCCCACAAACCAGTGAAAAAAGAACACTGAAGAAAAAACTGTTCCAGAGTCTCCACTGCATTAATGCAGTCAAGATAAGGACAATTCCTCTCCTCGATTGCCTTATACTTAGCATTACCTCGGACATTTAAACGACCATAAAAAATTAGCCACTGTATTTCCCATTGGTGATGAGGCAATCTGAGACTGTTCAAATTAGCTAAAACTTTAGAGTTCAAGTCCGCAGGGCAATTCTTGAAACAGGGCTCCTGAGGGTGTATATTTGACATGATGGAGTGATAAAGACCTTTATTCTTATAAGTCAAAATCATCTCTTTAGTAATACCCCACTTATATAGTTTCTGGGCAGCAGGCCGAAAATAACAAGGAAACCAGACTCGTGGATTAATTTTAGGGGCCAAAACAAGCCAATTCTGGAAATATTTTGCCAGTGGTTGCGGAGACCATACTTCCACATTTGCTTTAACTAAACCCAAGCCACTCTTAACTGTACACATAAAAAATAATGCGTGTAAAAAAACAACAGGATCAATCATCCCGAGGCCACCAGATTTAATATCCAAATACGTAAAAGCCCTCTTAATCGGGTTTAAGCGGTTACCCCACAACATTTGGAAAAACAAACTATACACCCTTGTCTCCAGGTTAACTGGGAGAGGAAAAATCATTGCAATATATTGCAGACTTGGCAAAAGGAACTGCTTAATCACCTGTACACGTTTGAGTTTAGAAAATTTCCACTTCTTCCATCTAGCAACTTTGCGCTCCACAACTTGAAGAGCCGATTTCTAGTTATCTACTGGCAAATTCTGAGAACCAAACAAAACGCCCAAAATTTTAAGAGGGGTTCTGGAAATAAGAATTCCCTCCTGGAAGGCCTCAACAGGGCCTAAAGCCCCGATAATCAACCCTTTTGTTTTTTGTAAATTCAACTTAGCATTCGAAATACTAGAAAAATCAGCAAAAGCTTCCAAAAATAAATGTACAGAGGTTTGATCAGAAAAATACAAAACTAAATCATCGGCATATACTTGCAGCAAGAGATGCTGGTCCTGAGATAAAGTTCCCGAAACCCCAGTCCAGCGTGGAACCTGAACCAAGGTTTGCAAAAGGGGATCTAAAGAAAAAACATAAAGAAGGGGGCTGAGGGGACAGCCTTGACGCACTCCAGTAGACAAAAACTGGTGGCCGTATGCCCTCTTAAAAAGGGAAAAACAATATTATGCTGATAAAACTTCCTAAGCAAGGCAACCAGTTGTACCGGAACCCCATAACTTTCCAGGGTTAAAAACAAAAAAGGTAAATGGACACAGTCAAAAGCCTTTTCCAAATCAGCTGCAACCAGACAACTACTAATACCAGATACCGATAGGTGCTCAATAACATCCCGCAGCATCATTAAAGCTGATTGAATTTTCCTATCGGGAATCCCACAGAATTGGAAGGGAGAAACCACCAATCTAGCACAATTCTTTAATCGGTTATTCAAAATATTAGTAAAAATTTTATAATCCGAGTTTAAAAGAGTTATAGGCCGCCAATTCCTAATATCCTGTCTATTCCCAGATTTAAATAAATAGATCAATAAACCAATAAACCACCGTTCATGAACATGATGAAAAAGGGCCTGTCATTTACAAGCTGTGGGTATTAAGAGAGCCCCAAAGAAACCTCATTTATGGGCAGAGTGGGAGGAGAGAAAAAAAACAAACTCCTTATTTTTTTCTCTTCTTTTGTTTTTCTCTTTATAATTATCCACGGACTGCGACAAAGAGGATTTCTGAGAATCTGAGTCACCTAAATCCATTTTCGTATCCCCCCCCAAGGGGTGAAAAGAGCCGCATATGAGTTACTGATTTCAAGGCCAGTAACAGAAGGGGGAGATTTAGGATGCAAATTCCGAGAAGATCTGCGCCTGGGCAAAGCTGGCCCAAGTGCAGAGGTCTTAGGCTCTTTTCCAGCAACCCTGGAGACCTCCTCCGAATAACATACAGGAGGAAAGTCCAAGGAGCTGGGAGGGCCCATACAAGGTTTTTCATCCACCAATGTAACAGAGACCACTTCATCAGAAGGGAGAGGGGAGAAAGGTACTGTACTTATAGCCACTACTTGTTTTTCATCTGAAGAAGGAGGTAGTTGTCTTGAAAGGGAAGGGAAAGGAGGGGGAAGATTTGAGGAGAATTTTCCTAAAGGAGTAGGGGAAGAATGGGGGAGGGGCAAAGGCATCCTGGGCATTCTGAATAAGACGGTCTGAACTAATACAATTAACCTTATTCCTGGCAGCCCTTGAACAAACACGAAAGCTATGACCAGATTCGTCACAGAGGTCACACTTAGAGATATTAATGCATTGCATAATAACATGTCCTACCTCCCCACAATTTTCACAACGTGGTCGATCACAAATGCTAGAAAGGTGAGTCCTGGACCCACACTTGTAACAAGCACGTGGTTAACCCCCATAAAAACAGACCCCCCCATCTCTTCCTAGCATAAAGGAATTTGGAATATGGGCTACCCCAGACTCAGATTGCCTCAAGTTTGACCTTATATTTCCAGCCCCCTGTCCAAAAACATTCAGAATCTAAAATAGGTTCAGGGCTGCTTAAAACCTCACATTTCTGTGTCAACCAAAAAGTGATATCCTCCACATGGACCCCCTCATTTCTAAACATCACCGTAATATATTTGATTAAAGGTTTAGAAAGAGGTATAACTATAAAGGGGTCCATGTGGGGAAAACTTACCTGACCATAACGGTCCCAAACAAATCCAAGCCACGAGAAGTAATGGAAACTGACATCAAAATTAGCTTCACCAGATATGTTAATAAAGGCATACACGCCTTGGGGAGTAAAATGCAAAGAATCCTTCAGAAGGCCTTTCCCACATAATGTCTGTCAGGCCTGTCCTGCAGGCCCCTCTTATATTGTATACGAACTGCATTTCGTCGGGGTGCCGCTTCCCTTTTGGAAGAAGAAAAAAGATCGGACATAAGGGGTTTCTGGGATGAGGATTTGGGCATGGAATAGTCTTGAATCAGTGCTTCATTCACCAAAGGAGGCAATCCTGCAGTTGTAGGAAGTCGGGGCAATGAGGAGTCCTGTGAGGGGGCACTCTTATCCTGAAGTGGCAAATCAATACTTGTAAGGGGGGGGTACTGTAACCGGAGGAAGGGAAGCAAGGGGCAGAGGCCCAGTTCCTAAAGATGTAGTATGCTTGTTGCTAGCCGAGTCCTTAGGCTGAGGAATTGGATTCCATTCTGGAGAATGTTGAGAAAGGGAAATGTCAGAATCCCAGACTGGGTCAGGCTTCCAAACCCCCGAGGGAGCCTGTGTCCAACCAGCCCCTAAAAGAGCTTGCTCCAGAGAACAGGATTCCTGAAGAATATTACTCGAAAGGGAGACAGAGGCTGGCGCTGTAGGTTGCATAATGACCCGTTTAGGCTGTTGAGTAATAGAGGCCCCAAAAGTGAATTCAGTGACCCCTGTTTGAGAAGTAGCCAACGATTGATAAATGATATCAGAATTCCCCTGAGTATCCACAGGAGGAAGATTTTTTTTGAAAACAAACCCAGCTGCTTTCGACAAAGGAACTGAAATATTCTGGAGAAACGCAGAGGAGCCAACCCCTGCTGTAGCGATATTGCTCCCAACATCCAAACCAGAAGCCCCATTCCATGGAGCAGAATGCACTCCCTCAGGCTGTAGGCACTCGCTACAACTCGCGACTTTACTGCCAGCCTGGAGTAGTGCTGCTGCTATGCTAGAAGCACTGTGAGCAAGCAAAGCTGTCTCAGGAATGCGGCCGCTCCCCTCGGGTGCTCCCAGGGCAGAAACAGCCGACTGCAGCATGACAAGCAGAGATTCTGATTTCACAGAACAAATTTGCGCTTTCGAACGCTTTTCAGAGACAGGCTCCACAAAAGCTTTAATTAACTTGATGTTGTCCACAAACCGAGCCATATCAATACCGGCAAACTCAGTACAAGTCAATGGTAGATTTTTTCTCAAAGCAGTCCACAACACGCACAGCCGAAGCTGCCACAGGAGAAGGCAAAACTACAAGGGCATGGTCAGAAATAGAAATATTTAACAGAGGTCTTACACGCTCGCGGAATCACCAGAGGAAGGTCACATCTGTAGGAATTTAGGAGAATCAGCAGTGCTGCAAACCGGGGATTCCACAGAGTCTTGCAACTGTTTGTTCGAATTCACAGGGTCAGTCGTAACGACAAGTTTTGAACTGGGAGCAACAAATCCTTGAGATAAGTCCAAAATAGGCAAAACAGAATCGACGGGACCTGACTGAGGAGCAGAATCTGCCCATACAAGCGGAGCATCCTGAAAGTCATTATCGGAATCGAAATCTGATTGAGAAACAGCCTCCATAGCACTGTCGACGGGAGCAGAGGCTAATGCTCCTAGCAAGCCAGCAACCTCCTCCTTCGATGTCAGCTGCAGAGTGGCCATCCTGACGACGACCAGACCCCCTGCTGGCAGTAATGCAACAGCAGAGTAGGGGAATTTTATTGATAAATTGGACGTCATTACAGAAGAAAAACAAAACACAAGTCAACAATTAGAAAAAACAAGTCAAAGTCATGTAACAGGAAATAAAGCATCACAATTTTTCCACAACAGTGCAGCTTGAAAACCAGGGTGAACTAAAAATCATTTTTTTAACAGAACATAAAACTGTGCAATATTACAAAGGACTTCACTATTTAAAATAGTTTTTGGTGTAAAACTAATAAACATCTTGCTTGCCATATTTGATATCGAACAATAGCAAAAATTATATACAAGGTATCTTCGTGATATCTGTCGTTGAGCAGATCATTAGTGCAAAACATGATATGTTCATAAGAAATCAGAGAGCAGAGGTTCTGACAATCAACAGCTAATGCAGACCAAACTTCTAAAGAAAACGGACATTCACAAACAAATGTTGTTGGGTTTCAAGAACCTGGAGACAAGACGCTCTAGGGCAATACCTCAAATTCAAAGCTTTGTGCTTATGATTATTATTAACCCCTAGTCTGTCATAGTTACCTAACCAAACCATGTCCCATAAATAGGGTGGTAATCGCAGATTTTGGAGTTGATGGAGTACCCAAGGGAGACGCTTAGGAGGGCAGAATGGAAAACAACCTCTTCCTGGGCCTCCATCCTCCAAAGTCTATTATATATCATTAATCTAGATAAGATACAGAAATCCTGAGGAGAAGGCTCCAGGTTAAGGCCATCTTGAAACTCTCTTTCCATAAGCAGGGACTACTGGGATTTAGTAATAACACCCTTATAATGAGCGCCCAATTGTCTAAACAAAAGGAGAACCACGCCAAAAATAGGGTTTCCAAAAGACATCCCAGGTTTCAAAGCCTTCCCAAAATTGTAATTGAAAAAAAAAGGCAGAAAACAACAGGGTGGATCATATTGATGCCACTTTTCTTTTATTGGCCGGTATGTAAAACCTCTTTAATGGGATTCAATCTAGATCCCAAAAAAACCCTTAAAAAATACCATTTAATTTAGTAAACAAAGAAAGAGGTGTGGAAACACATAGCTAAGATATAAAAAATTGGGGTAACCAAAGTTTTAAGTAACACAATTCTTTTCTTTACCAATCAAATGACGCTTCCAACTATTAATCAAATTATCAGCTTTCTGTAAAGCAAGGTTCCAATTGTACACTTGTACATGTTAATCACGGCCAAAAAAATACCAAATACGGGAAAACTCCTAATGAAACAGAAACTCCGCAAAAGGCCTGTGCTGGGAAGAGAGTCATGCCCTAATGGCACACATATACTTTTATTTAGGTTTATTTTTGAACCAGAAACTGAAGAGAAAGTTTGAGGACCTGAACAATAGCCTCCTGCCGTGTCGAAGAATCAATAGCCAAAATTAAATCATCAGCATAGGCTAATGTTTTAATTGGTGGAGAGGAAGGGTACAAAGTAATCCAACAATCTGTGGACAAAGAAAATAGTCCTCAGAAAAGTATCTATATAAAACTATACAACAGAGGACTGAGCGGACATCCCTGTCGGACACCACAGGCTAGAGAAATAGGACTTACTATCCAACCATTGACATTAGGCCGATCACAACATCTTGTATAACAAGCGGATCCAGGAAAGGAAACGCACTGGAAACCCAAAAGCTGTCAGCACCTGGAATAAGAAGTCATGAGAAACTTTATCAAAAGCTTTTCCTGGTCCAAGCTTAAAATCCACCCAGAGACAGCTTTTTATCTCCTAAAGCTAAAAATTTCGCGCAATAAAATGAGGTTGTCATAAGGATATCGTCTTGGGATACCACAGGTTTGTGTAGAACTTATCATATGGGATGCTAAAGTAAGTATTCTAGACAGTAAAACTTTTGGCAAGAATCTTATAATCAACGCTTAACAGACTAATGGGTCTCCAGTTATTAATATCAGGCGGATCCCTTCTTTTGAAAAGTAGAATCAGTAAGGCTTCTTTCATCGAGGCCAAAGTATCACAACGGTAACATTTCATTATAAACTATCGCTAACACAGGGACAAGATGGTGGAAAAGGTTTTGTAAAAATGTGAGGTCAGTCCGTCTGACCCTGGGGCGAATGTGGATTCAAACTATTAATAGCGGATAATACTTCCTGTTCACTAAGATCAGAAGACAACTTGGCTTGATCGAATCTGAAAGCTGGGGTAATGTCAATGATTTAAGAAAGGGTTCGCCATTAGCCAGGTCAGGCTTTTGTACCAAACATATTAAAGACATGATTCTCAATGTTGAAGCAGTCCTCCAGGTGTCGTGAATAAATTCTCGACTGGGATAGAAAAGAGGAAACTAATTTAGTGTCAATCCTATCTTTGCAGGCTCTAAAAGAATCCAGACAACCTTTAGTGACTCGAGTAGCAAAGAGCTTCCTGGCCTAAAGAGTCAGCTCGATTATACTGGAACGACCTCATTTGAGTACTGATCTCACCAATTTGTGAGCTAAAATCATGATCAGTGGAGCTAGCCAAAGAAATTAAATGCTGTAGTTGATGCCTTAAAGTTAAATAAGTCAAATATCTAGTATTGTGTTTGTCAGCCGCTTTTTTTTGAAAAAGCTGTTTCCAGCTCTGTTTAGAAGCCTCCCACCAGTCCATCCCAGTATCATAAAATTCGGCCACAGACAAACGAGCTAGAAACTCCCTACGCCAAAGTTTCAGAAAAAAGGAATCATTCAGTAAGGAGTCATTGAGGCGCCAACCAGCTTTCCTACACCTTGGGGTCAAGCCCAAGTAAAAGAGGCGATAAAGCAACATGGTCTGAAAAATTCAATTCCACAGTTTACAAGAAAGTAAAATCAAAACTTTAGATAGAAAGATGAAATCTATCCTAGTGTGTAAAGACCCTTGAAAATGTAAACCCTCCAGACTTGTGGAATGCTATATGCATCCACAAGCCTAGCTGCGTGAACTATAGTATTTAAAGCCATAGAGTCACAAAAAGCTTGGAAGTCTGAAGGCCTCGATCTGATTGATGTAAGCCACAATTGAAGTCACCAACCCATAAAAGTAGTCTAGATGTGAAAAGGTAGGGCTTAATCAGATGAAAAAGGGAACCCGCTGAGTTTAGTTTGGGGCATAAGTCCCTATCAACCTAAACCTCTCAGATTTGTAAGAAAAGTCTAACAACAAGGCTGTGCCAGGGGAAATATCTACTTGTCTGATACCGAAATTCAGAACTGGAAAATAATATCCCAATTCCGTCACAAGTGTCCGGTCCGATAGACCAAAAGAGGGTCCCGCAGTCCATGCCTTCGAGGCCTGGAATAGTTCCCCATGGGTTTTAATCTGGTATCAACTAAGCAAAAAAATATCACAGTTTAGGTCTGAAAGGGTCAAAAATCCCACCCAGCTTTCTTTTCCCTAATACTATTTACATTCAAAGAACATATATTCAGGGAAGACATAGTTAAAAAGTGGATGGAGATTTACCTCTCCCTCCGCTGCCTAGTACGCTTGCTACGGGATCAGTGTCAGCCCTGTCAGCCCCTTCAGGAAAGGAAAGAAGAGAGGAGGTATCAGTATCCTCTCCCCCAGAGTCTCTATCGGAAATGTCAGTGGCTAAAACCGCAAATTTGTTAGGGGTGTGCCAGTTACGAGAAGTGGTATCCTTACTACGACTGGCAACAGCAAGGCCCTTCCTAGTTCGTTTGTGAGTGACAGTAGTAAAACTAGGAACTTCTGTTTCCAAACTTATATGAGGGGGGGGAGGCATAGCATCCTCTATTACTGTGGGAGTGGTAACAGGGGGAGGGACAGTAGAAGCAGCAAGAGATACTCCGTGTAAAGGAGTTTGGGAATCTAAAGCAGGGACTGCAGGAGGATCATCAGAAGTAACCACCGGTAAAGGGGGGGAGACAATGTCTAAGGTAGAAGAGGCTAAGTTATGGGCATGTAATTGCTGAGCAACTGTAATAAGGCCGTCATGGGAAGGGCAATTGTCCCTATTATGAGAGGCCCAAGGGCATCGGCCATAAGCATGGCCAGTTCCCTCACACAAGTTACATTTAAAAGAATTGGAACATTTAGCAGAAGTGTGGCCATATTCAAAACAGTGACTGCATTTAAGAGTGTCACACGCAGAGCTCAAATGAGTGCGTGCACCACACTTAAAACAGGACTTTGGCTGCCCAGCGTAAAAAATGAAACCCTTGTCCTTACCCAAAAAAAAAAATTAGGCAAATGTTTTGGGCCAGTATTAGTAGGAAAGAGCTAACCCTCACCCGCCAACTACCATCCCAAATTTGTTCAGAGTCAAGGTTAGGACAGGCCTATTTAAAACCTCACACCGCTTGTTCAACCAAAATAAAATGTCTTCAATATGGACCCCTTCATTTTAAACACAACAGTAATATTAATGTATAGCTGGCTTAGTAAGGGAACGGCTTGAAAAGGGGACCAGACAGGTGTAGATTGAAGTTTGTCATATTGGGCCCAAAACCTATCAAGCCCAGACATATGCTTGAAACTAATATCAAAATTAGAATTACCAATATTAATCAACGTAAAATATCTGATGAAAAACTTCATTGACCCTTTAAGAAGGGTTTGGCAATATATACGGTCAGGGGAAGTTCTAAACCACCCTTATAAAGTAATCTAACTGCATTTCTTCTTGGTGCAGGTTCACCTTGGAAGAAAACAAATCAGCAAGTTTAAAAGTAGCATCATGAGATAAATTAGCAGTAGCTTGCAAAGTAGGTCCTGAAAAAACAGCTTTAGTCCCTTCCAGAGCAGGAGCAACTTAGAAACAGTGGGTTTATCACAAAAACTGGACGAGCCAGCAGTAGTTTGAGGACAAGACACACCTCGAGGTTGAGCTCATACAGTCCTTAACAGTAGATTTTTTGAAGCATCTTTAAATATATGGGATCTTGGGAATCAGGGTCCAAACCTTCAACTCCTTTCTCCCACCCTGCATTTTGCAGCGCTTTTGTCCAGTGACCAGTCCGCATGGGTATCCTGGCTGGGCTTGGTTTTTTGTGGAAAAGGAACTCCCATTTTTAGACCAGCCAGGATCTCGATTGGCAGAGAAAAAAATACTGATGGTTGTTTGGAGGCAGAAACAGATGCAGCAGGTATACAGGAATCACTTACTCGTGTGGAGACTGCGCTAGTCGAGGCAGTAGCAGGAGGTCCATGGATTTGTTGCGGCAAGTCGGCTGCAGGAACGGCTGGAGGCTGTCAGCACTAGGCACGCCGGTTTCTCCAACGCGAAGAGACTGAGGCGCAACCGCCTGTAGGACGCCGACCGGGGCTTTCCAGAGTTGGCGCCGCGAGGAAAGAGAGGCTACGAATAGCGGCCGAGGCGTTGCTCAGCAGAAGACTATTGCTGTATCAAGAAGTTGCAATTGCAGGACCAACGCCAGTCGCTGCTCCTGGAGGCTGAAACAGGAGAAGGAACTCCAACCTGAACAGGTACAACAGAAAGTTCCTCAATAGGCATAGTAGGCAAAATGGAATCCGCTTCAATACAGTCATGCTGCTAGTAGCAGCAACATCCAGACGCTCTAAGGCCTCTAGGGAAGGTAGCACAGAGGAGGAGGCCCACCCCTGAGCTAGTAGCATCCATCTCTTCCAGGGGATCATGCGAACTGGGCCATCTCACAGCCAGCGCAAGGGCTCCACTCTACACAGAGTAGAGGAATTTCCCCGGTGTCCTGGTCAAATTTCCCTCATTCACTTAAATACCACCAACAGCTTAATCTGGTTCAATGTCAGTTGGCATTCATCTGTATCCCCTCTCCCGGGTCGTGCCTGAAAGTAGGCAGGATTTGTCTAGTGCACTTACCTGGTCAACAAAAACTAAATAAATAAAATAAAAATCAAGATAGGCATGGAAAGCATGCCTAAGTTGTAGCCACAGGCGGGCTGCCTTATTACACAGCAGTCCAGCCCCTGGGTGGGTACACCCCCCATCCCTGAACGCATGCCACACAAAAGGGCAGCCATCCCTAGTAGTCTAGTGTCCCTCCCTGCCCATCCCTGATCAGAATATAAAGGAAATCCCCCAGCTCCGGTAGTCTAGTGGCCCCCACCCACTGAGGAACCCCCACTGCCCTGTCCCATAATCAATGTCTGTGCCTCACACCCCGGGGGTACACATGATGCATTCATCTGGCACAGCTCTGTGCCATGCCAGAGGTTCAAACATGGGGACATCCCCACGGGCCACCTGGTGGATGAGTAGGGCATGGGTCAGGGGGTGTGCGTGGCATGGCAGTGGGAGGGAGGAGGGAGGGCAGACAGGGTGGGCATGGCAGAGTGGGCAGTGGGTGGCAGGGACAGGGTGGTCACCACAACACAGCGCAGTGCTAACCATGTTATTCCTCACACAGGTGACAGTGCATATCTGCTCAGGCCCTGGCTGCTCACCCATTCCAGCGAATGTCATCCCCCATGGAGGAGAGATACAATGAGGCACATGCCAGGATGCGCAGTATCATCAAGCGTGTCTTTGGCATGCTGAATATGTGATTCCATTGCCTAGACAGGTCTGGCGGTGCCCTACAATACAGCCCATTGAAAGCCTGTGGCCTATTCCTGGTCTGCTGCATTCTGCACAACATGGCCATTGACTATGGGATAGCTGTCCAGGAGGATGAGTGCGACAGCAGCGGGGACAATGGCGAGGATGTGTTGGAGGGTGGTGGGCAGCCACCACCAAGGAGGCGGGACCCCTGCCTGGCAGTGGAGGCCTTTGCGGCATCGAGACACAGTTGCATAGGAACATTATGGTGAGCGCAGTTATGTGCATGGGACACACGGACCAGCACACCACACACACAGGCCTGTACATGCACAGCAGGATGCATGCAGGGAATGGGGTGCACTGCAGGCATGGTGGACGCAGTGGCACACACACACACACAACAGGCATGCACACACACACAGATATGCACAGGCTGAGGAACATGGCATGGATCAGAAGCATGACAACAGTGCACAGGCACAACTGGTGTGGAGCTGTCCTCATCACACCCATGCCACACATCCCAGCAGCCCGGACGGCACACACAGGGGGCATGTGCCACAACACACATATGTGCCACCACATGCATGCTGTATCACCACAGCCAATGTGTGCACGGGTCAGCAGCAGCAGACAGCAGGTCAGGACACCACACACCTCAGACCAAACGCATGGTTCCTTGGCCACCACGGCCACATGGGCAAATGCGCTGGGGCCATTCAGCTGCCACAGGCTGTGCATCTGCCATGGGGGGGTGTCCAATGCACCCCCAGGGGTTGAAATCCTGGACCATGACCATGTCCTCGCAGGGGTGTTGAGGAGACTAAACAGGCTAGCGCCAGGGGTGTCCAGGATGCCAACACTGGAGCCTGGTGTCTGCTGTCAGGGGGTTGCCAGATGCTGGGACCATGGGGTGGACTGAGCACTGCGTGGGGTCCTCTGTGCATGGCCAAGCCCAGTGGCTGCCATTGATGCAAGCCCGTCCACAATGGCATGCAGTCCAATGATGCAGTCATGGCCTCATGATGCAGAGCTCATCAATGAGCCATGCAGTGCCCCTGTACTGCTGCTCGGCCAGCTGATGCAGCTCTGCCTGCAGTGCACGCACCTCTGTGGCAAGCAGTGCCTGGTTCTCAATGGATGCCCACAGCAGCCAGGTGTGCTCAGCCAGCCATTCGGCATTCTTCACCTCCTGGGCTGGATGCCGGGATGCTGGGGTGACACGGCATGCTGCCCAGCATTCCGCTCTAGTGGGGGTGACACGGCATGCTTACCAGCATCCCGATCTGGTGGGGGTGACACGGCATGCTTCCCAGCATCCCGCTCTAGTGGGGGTGACACGGCATGCTGCCCAGCATCCCGCTGTGGTGGGGGTGACACGGCATGCTTCCCAGCATCCCGCTCTAGTGGGGGTGACACGGCATGCTTCCCAGCATCCCGCTCTAGTGGAGGTGACACGGCATGCTTCCCAGCATTCCGCTCTAGTGAGGGTGACACGGCATGCTTCCCAGCATCCCGCTCTAGTGGGGGTGACACGGCATGCTGCCCAGCATTCCGCTCTAGTGAGGGTGACACGGCATGCTTCCCAGCATCCCGCTCTAGTGGGGGTGACACGGCATGCTGCCCAGCATTCCGCTTTAGTGGGGGTGACACGGCATGCTGCCCAGCATCCCGCTGTGGTGGGGGTGACACGGCATGCTGCCCAGCATCCCGCTGTGGTGGGGGTGACACGGCATGCTTCCAGCATCCCGCTCTGGTGGACACTGCACAGGAGGCCATATTGGGGGTACAGTGTCCTCAGGCGCAATGGCGGCAGACCCTGGGTCATGCTGCTCGGTGGTACCTGCATCCTGCTGCTGCTGCCCAACCATCTGCTTGGCAGTGTGCTGCACCGCCACTGCCACAACAGCATCACCACTCACACGGGACACAGAGGGTGTGCCACACACCACCGTGCTGATGGGGATGGGTGGAAGCCACGCAGCCGCTGGCACAGGACTGGGTCCTGATGTTGCCCATGATACTCCCAGGGGTGTGCCAGGCACCACAGCCCCTACGCTGTCCAGGATCAGTGTTAGGTCATCATTGGAGCTGGACCCAGCCTCCAGCTGAGTCTCAGTGCACAGCACTAACAGGCAGGCATCCTGAAAGAACTCAGCCAGGGCATCGTCTGACCCCAGGCCAAGGACATTCACTTGCTCCACACAGCCGAGCCATGGCCTGTCCCCCCTATGGATGCCAGTGCAGGTGAACGATGCGGCATCCATGGTGGTGGCCATAGCCACCTCTGCTCCATCCTCCCCATGGAGGCATGATGGTGCTGCAAGAAAGAAACAGAGTTAGTGGAGCTGTATTGTCCATGTGTCTTCCACCCACCCCCATGTGAATGTTGCCACTGGCGAATGTGGTACCATGCATGGCTGTGACCACCCACGCATGTGACACGCAGCATGACAGCAGGCACACCTGCATGTCCATCCCACACCTGCCAGACATGTCTGAGTGCATACTCACCATGCAGTGAGAGGCTGCTACCCATCTGGAAGCTGCCACCAGGCACACCCTCCACCGCTGTGCAGCTGATGGTGGCTGCCACCAGCTCCTCTGTGGCCGACATTGTTGGGGCGGTGGATGGGCCACCACCGGTCATGCTGTGGGATGCTTGCATGGCCACCACCTTCTCCTTGATCCTCCTGTTGTGCATGCTGACCTTCTTACGGCACTATTGCACAGTGCGCTGGTGCCTGCCATGTGTGTTCACATACCTTGCCACCTCCTCCCACCCTGCCAACCTCTCTTGAGGTGTGCCCATGGCATCACTGAGCAGGCCCTCCCTGTCCAGGTAGGCCTCGAACAGGGCATTCTGCTCCTCTCTTGTGAAGTTGGGCCTGCGTTTGCATGCAGGCATATGCTTCTCCTCTCCATCATTGCCCGACATGTCGCTGCCTGTGAACAGGGAAAGCACAGAAGGTCAGTGTCAGCATGGCCCATAGCATTCCCCTGTAGCAGTACTGTATTAGGCCTCTGTTTCACTGAGTTTGCATCCACTTACCTAACAGGTTGCAATACCAGTCTGTGACCTGTGCTGTTCGTTGGCGCTTATATGGTGCATCGCATGCAAATGAGCTTGTGCGCAATGTTAACGATATGCTAATGAACCCTACTGTGCCATGCTTTCGCTGATGAGGTGATTTGCATACGGCGGCTGAATGTCACATAAATGCGCTGTGTGAAATTGAGTTGAGCTGGAGCAACTCCTGTTGTGCAAGTGCGATGCATACATGGTGCGTGTGCCTGCAGTGCACATGTGTGCACACTGTACCACATATCTATCACGTGACTGATGTGCCATTGCGCGATGCCATGCCATTGCGTATGTGGTACAGGGGGGCCATTGCGCATTTGTGCGCCTCATAGCACTGCCTCCTACCACACAGCTGCACAACATGCACATGGTGGGTACGTATGCAATGCTGTGTGGGGTCATGCCCTGTGCCCTTCGGGTTGTGTACATGACCTCATGCACCTGCCGGCCAGTGGCATTGTGCGCATGCATGTTACTGCGCTATGCACCCACATTGTGCACTGAGATTGCGCATCCTCATGTTGCGCGATTGCATCCTGCTGTTCACAATCACGCAGATTACACATGTGGCCCCACGTATGGTTTTGCCGCCCATTTCCCCCGGCATCCATCGCAAGACCTGGTTGGAGCCATGGCACAAGGGAGATGTAGAAGGGCCACAAACTGGTCTGACCTGGAGGTGATCAACCTCATGGCCTTTGTACAGCCCTTTGAGGGGCAGCTATTTGGACTGGTGCCCCTCCATTAGCCAGGGAACGAGGTGTGACAGCGGGTGGCCAGGGATCTGGAGAGGAGGACATGGGTGGCCAGGACCCTGGAGCAGTGCCGCCACAGGTTCGGGGACCTGAGAAAGAGGAACCCAGATAGGCTAAGGAGGCTGCAAGTGTGAGTGCAGCGCTGGTTGGTGCCACAGCCAGGTAGGTGTGCGCAGCTGGCAGGAATGCTCAGGTGCTCTACTGTGGTAGGTGTACAGCTGTGTGGCATGGTCCACTGCTGGGGTTTGTCACAGTCCTGGTGGTCGCTGCGCATC
Source organism: Neoceratodus forsteri (assembly GCA_016271365.2). Classification (NCBI taxonomy): domain Eukaryota; kingdom Metazoa; phylum Chordata; order Ceratodontiformes; family Ceratodontidae; genus Neoceratodus; species Neoceratodus forsteri. Next base: position 1,617,706,240 of record CM028131.1, on the reverse strand, counting down.
ATGCATGGCTGCTGCGCATGTTGCAGTCATGCAGGCATGGGAGCCACTGGACAGATGGGGACATGTCTTGCACCATATGGGCTGTATGGTGGTGGGGGGCTGTCCATGTGTGCTTGTGTACTCATGTCCTCCTTTCTTCTTTCCTTCCACAGGGCCAGAGGACTGCAGGTGGGTCAGGGCAGCCATGGCAGAGGCACAGGCCCCTGTTAGGGCACAGCCAGCAGCACCAGCTGGACGGCACTGGGCAGGTAGGTTTAGTCACATTGCTGTTACATGTCTCTGTGGGATAATAGTGGGGACAGTGTCCAGCCATGGTCACTCCAGCCATGTGTCTGCACAGCCATGGTTGGCGCACTGTCTGTTCTGTGTGCCAGTGTCGCACGTACTTTGGTGGCCTTGTGCTGGTGGGTGGGCGGGGCGTGTACTCTGCTACCACCATGTGTGCTGTGACAGTGCTGTCGCTCTGTGCCGCGTGCCCATGCTCGTGCGCACATGCGCATACTGTGTTACACTGTCTGCCTGTCTGCACCATTGTGGTGTGCTGTGTGGATGGCTGGTGTGGCCCTCTGGGCACAGGTCCATTGTGGTCCCTTCAGTGCTGTGTGCCCCCACTGTCCACTGCACGCTGTGGGTGGGCCGGGGTTCTTTGGGGCATGACACTGATTGCCTGTCCTGTCCCTTCTCCTAGGTGGACCCAGGATGGCAGTGTGAAGGGGAGCACAGAGGTTGTTCCTGGCCATGTACCAGGTGCTGGCCTTTCAGAGGAGGATACCTCTCATCCAGCGGAGGCAGCTGTGGGAGATTGCCACATTGAGGAGGGCCGTTGAGCGAATGGAGCAGGTGGCCAGGGGGTGTTGAGAGGCCCCACTTGTATATAACCCCCTTCACCCTTGACTACCCTGTTTCCCTGCAGTCCCACTTCCCATTGTTTAGCCCCTGTTTTCTGACCCCATCCTACTCTCACCCTCACCCATCCCTGCCCGTTATTTGTTTGTACTGTTCCGTATTTTGTTATAAAGCTTTATTCTGCTACATCCCTGTGTCCATGTCTGCTTTGCAGGTGGCACGTGGAGCCATGCTGCAATTGTCTATTCTGCTGTGCGTTGCCATGTCTCTGGTGTCCCTCCAGCATCCCTTGGGCCATTGCCCCTGTGATCACTGGGCAGGTGGGCCTCGCATGGCCCTGTGTCATGTGTCCCATTTTGGCCTTTGTCTGCACCCTGCACCTTGTGCACCTGTCTGCCTGGCCTGCCGTTTGCTTGTGGGGCTGCGCATATACACTGTGGGCAGTGCTGCGGTGCCCCTCCCCACTGCAGACAGTGCCCTGTATGGCTTTGTGTGGCCTGTGCCTTGCTCGCACCCGATCACCTGTTCTATGTTTGCATCATCACCTGGCACAGTGCCCTTGGCTCCCTGTGGCCCTGCCTGGTGGGTGTCTGTTGCATGGCCCTACCTTTGGCATGACTGTGATGGCAGGGTTTTGGACGGTTGCTTCTTCAATGGTTGGTGGACCAGGGTTGTCTGTGTACTATCCCCTGATGCCCTGTGTTCCCTCCAGGTCAATGCTTCTGTGTACCTGTGTGTGCCCTGCTGGTGGGATCCTGTACCCCTTTCCCTGTGCTTCTTTGTATATGTGTCCCTGCAGCCTGTTGCTCTTGCCCTGCTCACTGGGTTTGTGCTCAGATCTGCTCCGTACATCCATGGTTGCGCCGGCGCATCTATGGTTGGGCTGTGGTGCTTCTTTGACATATTCAGCCGACTTGCGCAGTAGCATTTCAGGGGGCGCATCTTCTGAATATGGCTCCCGTTTTGCCATGGCGCATCTGACTTGTGCTGCGCCGGACTTGCGCCGGCATTGGGCGCATTTCTGAGTATCTCCCCCCTAGTAAACAATAAAACCAAGAAGTGTCACTATATTCATATATTAAATATATTAATAGGATTACTACTATAAAGAATCATTTCTTTGTACAAACATGGGAAGAAAAAGGACTATATCATTTGAGACAACTTTATAAAAATGGACAGTTTATACATTTTTAAACCCTATAAGAAAGACTAAACAGAGGAGGAGGGCATTATCCGACATATTTACAAATTTGGGATTTTCTATAAAAATGGGTGGGCAGTCTTTCAGATATGCCTTTATCAAGAATTGAAGATGCTCTGGTTACCAAAACATTGAATAAACGAATTAATAGGGAAGCTTTGCAATATATTAATGGGAAAATATTCTAGATCCTTAGACAAAACATATCTGGCCTGGAAAAAAGATCTAAGATACTTTAGATGAATAAAAAAAAGTACGCTAGATATATCTAAAAATAATAAAATGAAGCAAATTCAATTTAATATAGTGCACAGAGTATATTATACTCCAGAAAGACTTACTAGATTAAAAAAATACAATATCTGATAAAAGTCCTATATGCTTAAAAGAAACCAGCTCCCTGTTATATGTGTTCATCACTTGTCCTTTCTTGCTAGAATACTGGGTTGGTATTTGCACAACAATTAATAAGATATTTGGGCACAATATCCCATTCGACCCAGGTATTCTGATCTTCGGCAAATGTCTCTCACAATCAAGAGAGTGGTCTTTTGGACAGGAAACATTTTTTAATATTGCCCTGGTTAATGCAAAAAAATATAAATAATCCTACAAAAATAGAAAGATAAGGAACCTCCAACAGTAAAACATTGTTTGAATCTTTTAGTAGATTGTGCAAATTTTGAAAGAATTTCTTATAGTCAAGAAAGGGAGATTTTATATATATATATAGTCTCTCTCTATATATACATATATATCTACATATAAATTTGCGTAGATATGGGACCCCCTTATACAATACCTAAAATCATGATAGGACATAGGCAAAAAACAAACAAACACAGCTCCACTTGCATATCTTGCTTACTTGGTGTAGCGATTTAGTATTTGAGATGGTGGTTTGGTCTGGAGAGCTCATCCCAGACACATAAAGGAACAAGCATTTGTCAATGCCGAATGTTGGCTTGCTGGCACTGGCATTGGTAGTGCAGGAGTTAAAGAGATGCACAACAGGATTGACAGTGAAGTAGTGAACTGACGCTGACCCCAGCCCCACGATGCAGAAAGTGACAGGCGTTGGGGTGTGCGTTTGGGTTGTTGGCCATAATGCTCATGCCATTTCACCTCACCCTACCCCGCAGAGACTGACAAGTGCCGTGATGTGGCTTGGGCTCTTCCGGCATTACGCTCAACCCATTCAAAAAGGAAATATACTGACATGGGTGCAGTGTAGGAGAATAAGATGAATGTTGCGGCCAAAGAGTCCAAGGCACACTTCGATACCTGTCACTGGCAGCAGGGTGGAGGGTGGAATGGTGTGAGCATTACAGCCGACAGTGCCAAGTCACACCCCTGACGCCTGTCAGTCTGTACAGGGTGGGGCATTATGGTTGGAAACCCTATTGCCCAGGGCATTTGTTGGTATTTTCACTCCAAATTTTTAATATGGGCCGTTGGTGACCCCACCTCATGAACAGTGGCACTATGAGTTCATTTGCCAAAAGGTGATTTTATACAGCGACTGTGCATTTTGGCGCCACAGGTGCGAAAACACATTTCGGGCAGGATGTGAAAAATGACAGTTGCACTGTTCATGAGGAGGTTAATATGTATAGCCTCGAGGAAAGAAGGGAGAGGGGGGACATGATAGAAACGTTCAAGTACCTCAAGGGAATCAACAAAGTCCAAGAGGGTAGCATCTTTCAAAAAAAGAGGTGTGCAAGAACAAGAGGGCACAATTTGAAAATAGAGGGGGGGCGGCTGAGAGGTAATTTAAGGAAGTATTTTTTTACAGAGAGGGTTGTGGATGCATGGAACGGCCTTCCGAAGGAGGTTGTGGAGTCAAAATCAGTGGTGGAATTCAAGCATGCATGGGATAGTCATAAGGCAGTTCTGGGGGATGGGGGTAGGAAGAAGTAGGCTGCTGGTTAACTAGGATCTGCAGCTTATCCAGTAGGTAGGGAAATGGGCAGACTGGGTGGGCCAAGCGGTCCTTATCTGCCGTCAAATTCTATGTTTCTATGTTTCTATGTTTAGGTGTAAAAAAAAATGGCATTGTTGAAAATCTGGAGTGAAAATATGAAAAATTGGTGACATCACGAGCGTGCATAGAAACTGCACAATACACACCCGTATCACAATTATTTGGGGGATTTGTTTAACCAAATTTTCAACAGAGGCATTTTGGAAACTCCAGACATGAACAGTGTCACTGTGATTTTGTTAATCTGGCCTGAACATTGATTTTCCACAGCGACCGCGCCATTGTGTGACACGTGCGAAACATTTCAGGCAGGATGTGAAAAATGACAGCTGTACTGTTCATAAGTAGGTGTACAAAAATGACAATGGTGAAAATTTGGAGTGAAAATATGAACAACTGGTGATGTCACGAGCAAGTATAGAAACTGCACAATGCACGCATGTAATGCAATTATTTGGGGTATTTTTTTATCAAATTTTCAACACAGGTATTTTAGGACCTCCACTCATGAAGAGTGTCACTGTGATTTTGTTAATGTGTCCTGAACATTGATTTCACACAGCGACCGTGCCATTGTGCGCCACATGCATGAAAACACATTTTGGGCAGGATATGAAAAATGACAGCTGTACTGTTCATAAGGAGGTGTGAAAAAAGGGCAATGTTGAAAATCTGGAGTGAAAATATAAAAAATTGTCAAAGTTATGAGCGTGCGTTGAAACTGCACAATGCACGCTAGTAACACAGTCATGTTTTGGAATGTTTCCACCATATTTACAAGATAGGGTTTTTGGGACCCCACCTCATGAACAGTGGCATTGTCATTTTATTAATCAGTCCCAAAAGGTGATTTCACACAGTGACTGTGAAATGACCTTTTGGGGCTGAATAATGAGATGACAGTACATGTGTTCATGAGGTGGGGTTCCCAAGCAACCCATGTTGAAAATTTGGAGACAAAATTCCAAAAAATGGCTGAGATATCCACCTAAATTGAAAAAACCCATTTGTGCCTTTATACAGCTTACTGGCCTTTCTTCAGTTCGTGGTCGGCTTTGAAGAGTCCAGATGTGTTCCCGGTCCACCAAAGATCGTTGTACTGGGCTCCGGAGGTAAGTATGGGTTGAGAGGTGTGTGTGGGGAGGTGAGGTGTGCAGAGGGTGGCTGTGGGTTGGGGGAGGGGACCCCATGGCGAGGGACTGTTTTCTTTCTTTCAGGTAACTAAATAAAAAAAAAAAAACGAACACTGCGGACAGTTTTATTTTTTTACAGGTGTATGAAAAAACTGTTGTGCACACTGAGTTGGGTTCCCAGTGTACTCCATGACTTGGGGGGTGATGTTGGTCGCACTGGGGTGGGCATCCAGTGTGGCACAGAATGGGGCCAGGGGCCGGAACATTCCGACGACGGTCGGATTGGATTACGGGGAGACACACTGGGGTGGGCTCCCAGCGTGCCACACAGTCTTGGGGGGGGTTATTTAGCGTGCCGACAGGGGGATTGGGCACCCCTGAAGTCTGCTTTGTAGGCATTGTGCGGTAGGCGGCGGCAGCCACTGCTGCCATGTTTATTGAAATACTTCACCAGGAAAGGCACGTCGGGAGGCATGTTATTGTGTCGCTGCATGACGAGATTTTCTCTCATTACAGCAACACTTTCTTTACAAGTTTTGACCACTTTACATATTTCTTGTGTGAGCGGCTGCATACTGGCTTATTGGGGAATGGGGGACACACCTACTAAAGCGTGCTCTGCATTCGCCCACACTGACGCACCTCCGAAATCTGCTACTACCGCAAGATGTTGGCTTGCGCTCAGGCACAAGCCAACATAAAAATGATGACTAGCAACTATGTCCCTAAAATAAGTACGGGGAGATATGTTACTGTCTGATTCCTTAAAAAGAAACACACACAGAAACATAGACAACAATGGCTGAAAAAGACCAATGGTCCAGCCCGTCTGCCCATGTTCCCTTTTTAGTCTTGGGACCTACTGTCCTCTCAGGGTCTTAGCCCTCCCCATCCTTCACCGAATTCCCCTCCCAGCTTCTGCCACCCTGAGTAACCACTATGTCCTTCATTCTATCCCAGCCACTTTAACCCACCAACAGTTTTAGCACCCACCACTTCGGCAGGCTGACTGTTCCATGGCTCCACCACCCTTTCAGTAAAATAATACTTACTCGTGTTCCTTCTGAGCTTCCCTCCTGTCAGTTTCAACTTGTGTCCACATGATTGTGAACTAGTATTCAAGTTAAATATTTCCCCACAGTTCACCTTGTGAATTCCTTTTAGTAACTTGGAGGCCTCTACTGCATCTCCTCTCTTCCTTCTGCTCTCCAGCGAATACATGTTCAGTCCCTTGAGGCGCTCCTCATAGGACCTACCCTGTCGGCCCTGAATCAATTTTGTTACACTGCACTGCATCATCTCTAACCTATCTCTATCCTTCCTGAAGCAAGGACTCCAGAACTGGGTACGGTATTCCAGGTGTGCCTTACTAAGGATCTATATAGGAGATGTATTACCTCTTCCCTTCTGCTATGAAGACCCTACCTGATACATGCTTGCATCCTACTTGCTTTGCTATATGCCTCATTGCACTGACTTGATTGTTTGAGGGGGTCACTGATAACTCCAAAGTCCCATTTCTCAGCCATAGTGCTAAGTCTCACCCCTCCCATCCAGTACTCTGTCCTGGGGTTCTTGTTTCCTAGCTGCAGTACCTTGCACTTTTTGGGACTGAATTTCAACTGCCAAACCTTAAACCACCCTTCTAGCTTTCATGGAAACAGAAAATGATGACAAAAAAGACAATTGATCTATCGAGTCTGCCCATAAAATCCTAACACACCTAGGACCTATTGTCCATGCAGGTTTCTAACCCACACTATCCACACCATGCTCCCAGCCCTACTGCTTCCACCCTCAGAAACCACTTAGCCCTCTATTCTGTTCCAGCCATGTTTGAAACCATTGATAGTTTTGACACCCATCACATCAGCTGGCAGATTGTTCCACGGCTCCACCACCCTTTCTGTAAAATAACACTTTCTCACTTCCCTTTTGAACCTCCCCCCATCAGTTTCCATTTGTGCCCCGTGTTCTTGATCCACTACTTATGCTAAATGGTAGTTCCTCGCAATTTACCTTGTTCAAGAACTTGAAGGTCTCTATCATATCTCCCCTCTTTCATCTGGCCTCCAGCGAGTACATGTTAAGTGCCTTGAGATGATCTTCATAAGATCTTCCCTGCTGGCCCCGAATCATTTTGGTCACCCTGTGTTGCACTGTCTCTCTAGCCTGTCCTTATCTTTCTTTTGGGGAGGACTCCAGAACTAGGCAGAGTGCTGCAGGTGATATCTCTCCAGTGATCTAAAGAGAGGTAGTAATACCTCCTTCCTTCTGCTGTAAATACCCCTTCCTATACATCCCAGCATCATGTTTGCCTTACTTTGTGCTTTGTTACACTGGCTTTATTGCTTCAGGGAGTCACGGATGATGACACTCTAAGTCTGTTTCCTCAGAAGCCATGCCCAGCTTTACACCCATATACAGCAATCTGTCCTGGGGTTCTTGTTCCCTATATGTATCGCCTTGCACTTTTGGCATTGAATTTCAACTGCCAAACCTTTGACCACCTCTGTAGCCTGTACAAGTCTCTTTGCATACTCGTAACCCCTTCCACACTCTGTATCATGACAGAGCTTAGTGTCTTCTGTGAAGAGACATATCTTGCCTGGATTCCTTCTCCCATGTCGCTGATGAACATATTGACAAGGACTGGACCCAGGGCTAATCCTTGTGGCACCCCACTGGGAACTTCCCTCTCTTCAGATTTGATTCCTTTAACCACAACCCTCTGCTGTCTCCCTTCCAACCAGTTTCTCATTCATTTAACTGTGTTCTTTGACATATCCAGATCCTCTAGCTTCTTCAGTAACCTTCTGTGAGGCACTGAGGCTAAAGCCTTGCTGAAACTGAAGTAGAGTAAATTCACAGCATGGTCCTTATCCACTACCCTCATTACCCATTCAAAGAATAATATTAGGTTGGTCCTTTTACAAGACCGCCTTGGCACAAACCCATGCTGTTTACTATCCTGGAGTCTATTACTTTTCAGGTAGTTCATGAGTTCCCCTTTGACTAGTGTCTCCCTTAGTTTACACACAGTAGAGGTAAGACCCATAGGTAGCTACCCAGTTACTTCTTTTCACCCTGTTTTGGAGTAGGACTATGTGTGCTACCATTCAGTCTTTTGGAACTAACCCTGTCTGAATTGAGCTATTAAATAGCCCTACCAAGGGTTCATTTAGTTCTATTTCCAATTCTTTGAGCACCCTCAGATGCATCCCATCTGGCCCCAGGGCCTTATCCATCTTTAGGGCTGCTAGCCCTTTCCAAACCCTTTCACTGGTAAATGCTTGCTGCCTCATCTCAGGGATTCCACCATATAGCTGCCTTAATGCTGCTGTCTGGCAGATGCCCTCTGGCTTCCCTTGTGAATACAGAGCAGAAGTAGTAATTAGGAACAACTGCTTTTTGCCTGTCTTCCTCAATTGCCCTACCTCCCTCTGTTAGCGTAGCAATTCCTCTTCCCTTCATAGTAACGCAGTAAATCAAGTTTATTGAGAGGACGAGAACAAGGAGGGGGAGCAAATCTGAGTAAATGAATACTGTTCTGGAAACCCCAGATTACTTAAAGAGCAGCTGATACCTTTGGGAAAATTTTGGAAACAACTGACACAATTTAGCTTGTATTTCATATATCGTCTGTAGATTTCTCCTCACTATTATTTATTACTGAAGAAATTCCCCAAAAGACAAGATCTTGTCTGCCTCTGTAGCTTATTCTGTACTTGAAATTATAATGCTCTGTTGTGACATCAGTCTGTTACCATGAGAATAACTGAGATATCACAGCCAGAGTATTATGACATCAGGTCAGGAAGAAGCAATAAGGGCCGATGAACCCTCAGGGAACAACTATCCTGTTTTCCCTCATGTGACCTCAGTAATAAATAATGGGGCTAAGAAATTCAGAGCTTATGAGAAATATAGGCAGCTTTGTGTCCAAAGACGATGCTTTTCAAAGTTATTCTTAAGGAAAAACTTGTTGTAATTCAAACCATTGACTACCTCACAAAGTACAGCCTTCTCTCTGACACCCAACATGACTTCCGTGAAGGTCATAGTACCTCTACAGCGCTTCTCAAATTCACTACTGATGTGCTTACCAGTACGGACGCTGGCCAGCTGACAGGGGCAGTTTTTATCGACCTTACAAAGGCCTTTGATCTTGTTGATCACCCCCTGCTCCGCTCCACTCTTTGCAATCTGAGCTTTTCACTCCCAGTTGTCGCCTGGTATGGAAGCTCCCAGTTGTCGCCTGGTATGGAAGCTATCTATCAATTAGAACTCAAATTGTGAAATTCAACTCTTCTTTATCTAATGGTGCTACCATCAATATTGGGGTTCCCCAGGGCTCTATTCTGGGACCTCATCTTTTCTCACTTTTTGTCAATAACATAGATGAGGTTTTTCTTTCATGCTCATCTATTCTCTATGCAGATGATCTTGTACTCTATTCAAGCTCTGATAAGGTCACCAGCATAAATGCATCCCTTTCTTCAGATTTCACAAATGTCCAGAATTGGCTTTCTGTGCATAAGCTTGTACTTAATGCTAAGAAAACCCAAGCAATGTTACTTGGATCTGCCCATAAACTTAGGACATGTCAAACTCCCCTGTTGGTGCAAGACCGCAGTGGCTCACAAATGGAATGCGTTACATCTTTTAAGTACCTGGGAATTCTTCTGGACCAATCCCTGGACTTCAGTCTACATATACAATCTGCCTGCAAGGCAGTGAATGCTAAACTGGGGGTTGCTTACAAATCCAGTTTCATGCTAACTCCCTTTGCTAAACTTGCTATTGCCAGAGGCATATTATTCCCTGCCCTCACCTACGACACACCGATCTTTGCTGCCACACACAAAACCATCCTTTATAAGTGGGATATCACTTATAATATCTGTTGATATGCCTCCTCGTCACCTCGACTTAAGCACCACTGCCAACTGTACAGGGACCTGGGCTGGTTATCTCCCTCAGCTTGCTGTCAATATTCTCTTGGCTTCCTGATTGACTCTATACTCAGAAATCAGACCCCTTCAGCACTTGCAACATTGCTGGTACCTCAAATCTCCTCCTATAGACTGCTCTTGGTAAATAAACCCCTGCTGAATGTACCTAGATGTAAAACATCAAAAGGCTCTGCTGTCTTCAATCACTCTGCTCCTAAGCTTTGGAACTCTCTCCCCCCAAGCACTTCGGATATCCAGATTACACGACGGAGCTGCATGACGGAGCTGCGCCTACATCTATTCTTGCTGATCTGTGCACGTGTTTTAATCTTTCTTAATCCACTCACTCGCCAATGCTTCCTGGACAAACTTTCACCGATCTACTTCATAGCGCTTCTTACCCTTACTATCTCCTTGAGAGCTAATCTACGCCAGCCCCCCCCCCCACACCTGACCCTTGTTTCGGAGGCCATGATAATACATCCTGCCCAGTCAGGAATTTGCCCTTGCCTTGTTTTGCTGTCTATTTGAACCTTCATTGTTGTAACTCAGTTGAACAATATTTCTTTGCTGCTATGTTGTGGTATCTCCTCCTTGACTGTGTGGGTTTTTTATGCCTAAAAATTCTATGTGAATTTCATTAATTGTTATTGTACTGGCTGTTTATGTATTCATTGCTACTGACTGCTTTGACCTATACTATCATAATTTCGTTGTACTCATGCTATGTACCTGCCTTTGATTGTTGTACTCTCTCAGGTCGTACCTGACAATAGTAATTTCATGGCTAGTGCACCTACCTGGTTAACAAAAACTAAATAAATAAAATAAAAATAAGGCGTCAATGGCTCTTTAAGCACACATTCATGCCAGGTGGCCATAATAGTTTGAAAACCCAAGGAAAGCTCTTTCAAATGAGGATTGGGTTCATGGGTTCATCTGTAGGTGGAAGCACTTCAGTGAAATATCTATTTCTATAGCTACACATTATAGGGGTGCGGTTGTGCCCCTATAGTTAGGATTCAACCTTCACGTCTATGTTAAACTTGAAATTCTACACCTTAATAACTTCGCAACCATTCAAGCGATCTGCATGAAATTCTGCATGCACCATCAGGGACCAAGGATCTATTGATATGACAAGTTTCGTTCCGGTTGGATGTCGGAGTGTCAAACAAGTGAAAATTACTGTTTTATGTAAAATTCTTTGTCACACCACTGTGCAAACACAGTGTGGAATTTTGATCTGAAATTTTTATGGTACAAAGGTCTTGGGTCACAGATGTGCTTTTTGAAGATTTGGTGAAAAAATATTAACATATAATTAATTTGGTCCCTTTATTAAACAGTCTTGCAGCTACTGGGTAACCAGAATGTGGTGCCGCTGGCCAGAATCGGGGCCTGGGGTTGCAGCTGTTGTTGGGGCCCTTGACGAAAAGAAGTAATCAACATTAACAGTGCAAAGCAAATTAAATTATTTGAATCCGAGGCCAGCTGGCCTAGTCTATTGAAACCCTGGAAGTTAAGCTGAAAACAATTAGATGGTACCAAAAGATAGTCAAGATGCTTGTTGCATTGGCCGGCCCGGTGGCACTGAGGGTTGAGGCACTGGACCCCACACCTCGTACCACGCCAGCGACCAGGGTTCGGGAGTGGACTTGGGTGGTTGGGGGATGGCAGGGCAGGGCAGGGAAGGATTGAGCATCCTGAGAACTGCTCTCCTCCCCTGGGAGGGGGGGGGACAAGACCATACCATTCTGGCAACCCCCAGTGGAGACTGGGAATCCTATCCAGCAGTCATGGTTCAGCCAATGGGGATCGTCCGCAGTGGCTCTCTTGTGGACATGCGCAGGAGTGCACACGTACCACGCTGGACAGCATTGCACTGCCGGGACAGTGGGGGGGTGAGCATAATTAGAAAACCCCCCTCGGCCTGCCGATAAGCAAAAGCTGCGCCTGGGACTGGCCACACTCCCGCCGTCAGACTCACCTGACTGGGTGTGGCCAGCACTCCAGTTTTGGTGCTTCAGACTTTCAGATAGAGCATCAGGGTGGGTGGCCCTGCCTCAGGGGGCTCAGAGCTGGGGGGATTGCCAAGCTGGAGTGGCCTGGCCCAGATGGGTTTCAGACAGGGAGGTAGAGCTGGTTCCTGGGGGGTAGCTGGAAAGATTTCTGCAGGAGTCCCGGGGGAGATAATTAAAGTTAAAAAAAAAAAGATGCATGTTGCAGGGAGCTACCCTGAGTTTATTCACTGTACCAGAAGATTGAAGACAACCTTGCAAAATGAAGACCTGATGCTGGAGCTGCTACACATGGGGAAACTGGGCTGCCACGACTCACCTCCTCTTCATGGCCTTTCCCTGTAGGTGTCCACAACCTGTGATGATTTGCTGCACAGGGGCTGGATCCCTGAAGCCAGTCTCTTGCCAAAAAAAAAACTGTAACTGGCACAGGAACAGACAGCATGAGCCGGGATAGACCTAGGCCCAAGTTCAACAGAGTGTCTCTGGCAAAGTTCATTTTATCTGCTGGTGACCCTTCCAATTGGTAAACAGTTTGGTCACTGATAAAGGCAGGCTCCTCTCTGGCAATCAGGAGTCCCTGGACAATAGGCCTTGACCCACAATAAGCATTCAGTACATTTATTTTAAGGAACATCCAAACTTTTCGAGTCCTCTCTCAGCTCCTGGCCAGTTCGCAATGTCAGCCGCTTTGCTGAGCAAACCTCTTAATCTGCAGTGGGCAGTTCCTGGAGATTGAATCACCCTTCAGGACCGCAGGATGCATGCCAGAGGAAAATGAGGCCTCTCCTAGGCCGGATCCCCACAGAGCCTACAAGCTCCATGCTCCACCGAGTCTCGGGATGAATTGCCACCCTAGTTTTGGAATTGCCTTTTCTTGGAGTTTAGTCACTCTAGGTATCTTTCCTGCTGGCAGGTTAGGCATGACAGGCCCTTTTCCCTCCTGTTTTCTTAGCTCGCACAGAAGCTCCTTTCAATTCAAGAGCTCGAGCTGCACTGACTCCTGTTTGAAAACAGTTCTCGGCTGGCCTGGTGGCGGTGATGGTTGAGGTGCTGGATGCCACACCTCATGCCACGCCGGTGACCCCTGTTTGGGAATGGGTATAGGCCGCCAGGGGTCGGCAGGGGCGGGGAAGGATCGAGCGTCTGGAGGACTGCTCTCCTTCCCCAGGAAGGGGGGGATCTGCAGCACCAGCACCTGAGTGCCTCCTGGCGGAGGCTGGGGAGCAAGGTGATGTGCGTGAGCAAGGGTGCAGCCGAGTGCAGACGCTTCGAGGGGAGCATGCATGGGAGCGTGCAAGTTCTGCCTCAGCTGGCGTCATTGCATGCACCTGGCTCCAGAGGGAGCAAAATAGAAAATCCCACAGCAGCACCTCCATGACGCCACCATGCCACCCCTTCTCGCTCTCAGGCTGGCTCCTATAATCAGACCCCTGTCCGTGACACCTTGGCCAGTGCCATGGCCCTTCCCTCTGGGGTAAGCCGGGGAAAAATGGGATAAAACCTGATTTGGGAGTGAGGCACGATGGGGGGCCATGACAGGGCTAAAGCCAGCACTGAGATGGACAAAAAAAAAGAAAACAGTTCTCGGACTAGTCCGTTTTTCCTGCTATCTGGTTGGCTGAAGGAGTGATCAGTCACTATCTTGTACTCCTATTGGTTCCATTAGGAGCCAAACACTAGAGTTCACAGTTTCTCCCACAAGGCACCTGAGCTAAGGACCCCTTGAGGTCCCCTGTGTCCTAATTGGTCCAAATGGGAAGTCCTGGTCCAAACATGGTGGTTCCCATCGGGAAATACATGCTGCAATAAAGGCAGGTTAAGCAACAATCTGTATTTTAAAGACAGATATGCATTAGAAGTAAACATTTGCAGTGCTATGTAGGGCTCCCTCTGCTTTATTAGCGACAGCAGAGTGGAGCAGATTGGGGTGATGCCTGGCTGGTCACGAACTGTGAAACACTCAGACCCAGCCCAGGCTGTTTACAGCATATATACTGGCTGTGGCACTTAGAGGGACAGGCGTGGAGACGACACATGGCAGTCTCACACAGATCAATAGGAGGACACTAACAACCATGGATTTATCATCTTTGCAGGATGTCTGCCTGGCGGTGGGCAGTAGCAGAGCCTCGGGAGACACTTAAGGTAAGCCTCTGATTTGGGGGGGGGTTACACAAGCGTTAGCTCTGTTTTTGGCTACTGACTGCACAGCACTGCTCACTCAGCTCTGAAGGCTCCAAATCATATGAGGTTTGCTATGCAACACAGAACTCTCACTTCTTGCATGCCAGTCATGGTTTGCTGGTCTCGTAACTGGTACTCCATCAGCAAATTCCTTGCACTTTATTGTTGTCTTTGCGATGATGGGTGGGCAAGAGGGCAGTCTGAGATGCCAGTAGGACTCTGCTGCCCTGCGGTATGCAGAGCAGAAACAATCAAGTATTGTTGCTTATCTGGAATGAGAAAAATGTGAGTTAGAGAACATTTGTCAAAAACCTCTTAGAAGGGAGGGTCGAGGAGCTGGCAAACAAATGGCAGCTAGCATCAGCAAAACTAAACTGTGTACTATGACCCCAAAATATTTTCCATATTACAAAAATGTAGTGTATAGTACAAACAAATCATGCAATCAACAGGAAAACCCAAGAGTAACATTGCACAGCAGGTTTGGATCTGCTACACTAGAAAGGCTGGTGTTAGCCAGTGGCTTCATGTTCTGCTCCATCTGTACCACCCACCTGCTCTACTTTGCTCCACTGGTGCAATTTTGCAGGTGTAATATTGTGTAATGATCAGCAAAACTATTTTATTCCCGTAAGGGATAAATGGAAGACTTTCAAGGATCAGACACAGGCGATATGTTTCTCTCTGAAAAATAACCAAATGCTTACTCCTGCAGCTGGAATCTAACTGGTATGTGTGTCTTTCAATAACAGTAATGAGGCCAACAGTGGTGTACCAGTGCAGTGGCTCCAACAGACTTACATAGAAACATAGAAGTTGATGGCAGATAAGGTCCGCAAGGCCCATACAGTCTGCCCATTTTTTCTACCTTACGACTGTGCCATAGGCCTTTGCTCTGTCAATGGCCTATCTATTCATACTCTTCTGTATTGCTCCCTTATGCCTATCCCATGCCTGTTTGAAGCCCTGCACTGTATTCATATCCACCACTTCTTGAGGGAGGCCATTCCATGCATCCACCACCCTTTCTGTGAAAAAGAACTTCCTCACATTACCCCTTAATCAGCCTTCCTCTAATCTCATGCTCTGTCCTCTTGTCCTGCTATTTTTTTCTTATGTTGAAAACATTAGACTCTTTCACCTTGTCAATGCCCTTAAGATGTTTGAATGTTTCGATCATATCACCTCTCTCCCTCCTTTGCTCTAGGGTATACAGACTTATGAAGAAGTCAATGACAATTGGAGTCACATAGGGAAAAATGGAAAGTGTAAACATATAACAAAAATCAACAAAATGCAGTCACACTGATTAAAAAGGAAAATCTTTTATGTACATGGGTCATCAAAGCAATACCACTTTCAGAGACAGTCAGTGACAGTGTAGCACAGAATGCTGAAGAACCCAGCAGCAGAAGTGGGGTTTTAAACAACAAGGGAACGTAGTACATTGGCTCATATTTGTCCAGCTAGGATAAAGGATAGTACAGCAGCATAAATGTATTTTATATATCATCTCTCACTTTGACATTGGACTCATTCTGTACAGAGTGGGCATGTTTTAAAATATCAGTTGTAGAATGGGCTCACGGAGTAGTGTAACTCTGGTTGGAGGTATATCACCAGTGGTACGGAATATCCTTTCTGATGGTACAGTGGTAGGTAGGCAACAAGGTAATAGGCACAAACATGAACAAGATGTTTCCAAAGGGTTCTCTTAGTCCGCAGCTACAACAGGGGATCTGCCTCAGGGCTGAGGGTCTCTGGATTCTTTCAGGTATGCAGTGAGTAGTCATTTACCTCTGACATCCTCCTCAGACTGACTTGCTAAAATTTGTTTTGTTTTTTCAATCTGACCTTAGCAAGTCCAGCTATTGACAAGGTGTTGTCTGTGCTGTTTATTTTGTTCAGCCCTACTAGACAATGGGATGCCTCTTGGTGTATATTTCCATATCTAAACTGCAACCTACATCTGGTGCCTGAGTACAATTTTGATGGTGATGTCGGAAGCCTAACTTGCAAGAGAGTTTTGGTCACATGCACTTCTCTGATAATGTTCTCTTCACAGTCCTGTAAAGTAGTAGTATCTTGCAAGTACTCTGGCCAGTTCTGGAGAGGCTGCACCTCAGAAAGTACACAGGTAGGGTGGAGGTAGTCCAGAAGAGGGCAACTAAAATGGGGCACTGAAAGAGTGGTGGATGCCTGGAATAGACTGCCAGTGGGAGTAGTGGAGGTGAAAAAGTAAGGAGCTTCAAGCATGTGTGGGATAGACATGGAGGGATCCTGCTCCTGTGGCCACACCCTGGGGGGTAAGCCAGGGCAAGATACCGATGACTGTGGGGAGGGGGTGCCCACCTGATGGCCCCGCCCGGGGGGTTAAGCCTAGATATGGGGGACGGCATGCAGGTATGGGCTGAGCTCCTTTCAGGGTGGGGGGGGCAGATCAAAAACACTAAAATAAAAAAAAAAAAAAAAGAGTAGTTCTGCCAAAGTCATGTAATATTACTGTAACCCCTATGTGGTACTATCCCAAGGGCTACTACCCCTGCCTGCTTGGCTAGTAGCAAGTTAAGGGACCTGAGTTCTGAAACAGGTGCCTTCACCTGGAGGTCATAGCTGGTAGTGGTCAAGCTAACCTGGGCACAGCCCTCCGGGACACTGTAACCCCCCTCTTTCCCCTCTAGTGGCCTGAACACTGTACAATAATCACTTTAACAATACCCCTGGTACACCACACAAGTACCCACACAGTTTGCACTTACCACCAGGACTGGTTCCTCTGGCTCGACTCTGGCAAAACAAGGTTATGCACAGCAAATAGCAACAGTACAGTACTTTGAGCACAAACTGGAACCACAGTCAGATTACATGCAGAAAACGTTAGATCTGATTTATTCAGGGGACTTGAACAAGGGAGGGGCAAAATCAGGGTAATTAGCTTAAAGGTTATATCAGTCAAGCAGTTATGCATGCGCTTTGAGTCCCTCCACACAGTCCACCCCTGGGTACCCAGGTGGAGAAGAGATGGGCTAGCCAGGACTGTTGCCCGTGGTTGCAGCTGGTTGGGGCCCTGTGATGGAAACCACAACATGCATAGTACACAATATTTGTAATCCGGAGCCAGAGGGCTCAGTTTGTAAAGGAAACGAAACAACAAGACAATCAGATGACATGCTTAGATTAAGCTGTTGTTGCAGGGAGCTACCCTAGTATTTACTCACAATACTCAAAACTGGACACAGGCTGGACGAAAATCAAGACTGCAGGTGGTTGATCTGGAATGCCAGGAGAAGCAGGGCCCACATGAGTTGCAGAGATATCATTCCTGTTCAAGCGTGGAGCAGGGGGCTGATCCCCAGGCAGGTCTCTCGTCGATGGCTTCTCTGTGCAGTGGGTAGTCTGGCTGGGCCAGTCTGGCAAGGCCCAGACCGCATGGAGACAAATTCGGATGCAGTCCATTTTGGGCTGGATATAGCTTCCAGCAAGCAGAACACAGTTCACACGGTGGGGGACTAACTCACGACCCACTAGCAGCTCATAGCATGTTTACATGTAAGGGAATTCTACTGTACCAGCAAAGCGCTCCCTGGTCACAATCACAAAGTCTCTGCACACACCGGGAGCTTAGGGGTAGCCGGAACTCTTGACAGGCCGATTGCATTCAGCAAAATCTTCGGTCTTCTTCAGGTTGAGCCTGGCCCACTTCAGTAGATTACTTTAGTCACACAAACTTGGATTTAGTCCAAAATAATTCTCTTCTCTCCCTCTCAGGAGCAGCACACCGACATGCAGGCCAAAAACTTAGCTTTTTCACAGTTTTCCCATGCGAATCCACTCAGGATTGCTGCCCAAAATCATTTCAGCTCCTCTCATTTCACTTCTCGGCTCAGAACTAACTGAAAACTGCAAGCAGCCCAGGTCTTCCCCAAGATCCAAAAGATTTGGTTGGCTGATTTGGCTGACAGTCAAAGCAAGAGCTCCCCCTTCAGTTGCAAAAAAGGCACAAAAAGCTCAAACCACAGTTCTTACAGATTTTGAATTCAGACAGCTCCTGTAGTCTGGCTACATTTTAGGTCCCACCAGAACTGATTGGTCCAATTTGCAGTCCAGGGCCAAGGACGTGGAGACAAACAAAACAGTCCTTGCAACAAAGAAAACAGGTTAGACAAACTACATTATCATTATCACTCTAAATGATTTTCAGTAAATAGTTACATCTTTCAACAGAGCTTTCTCTCAAATTACTTAAGCTGCAATCAGGCAGCTCTTAAAGAGACAGTACACAGAGGCTATACAGGCTCTGGTAATCACATTTAAATTGCTAAAATGCAGGATACCAGCCTGGCAGTGAAAATTTAGTCAAGCTCAAGGAAGACTTTTTGGGAACCCCCATTTGTAGGGAGGTTACATTACTATTGTATGTATGGCCATCTTTTGCTCCACCAGTCCTTTTACCATTATAATACAGTAGGTCTGGTGCACCCGTAAAACGAGCTGGCAACATTTGTAGAAAATTGCCAGAAGACTTGCCAGGTGATAGGTGGTACAGAAATGGTGCCCAGGTCTTGGATGGTAGGAGAGGTTCAGCAGGACCTGTAAGAAATAGAGAGAGCAAAATGTAACTTCATATTATAGGGGCGCGGTAGCACATCCCCTATAGTTAAGAGTTGAGTAGCCTGTTTAATGTTAAACTTCTAACTTTGCACATTAATACCTTTGGCTCCCTTTGATGAAATAAGCTGACATTTGTACGTGTTGTCTAGAAGGCAAAGTCTTGATGTGTGGAAATGTTTATGATGACAGCTTGTGTGGTTTCTGAGATCCACATGAGTTCATTTTTTGTACAAACCTAACTTTTTTCCTATACTTAACATGTTTTTTATGCTCTCCCCTACAGTCTACATGGAATGGAATTTTTATGCCAAACTTGCAGGGGACATGTGTCATGTCCAAAGGTAGTGCCTTTGACAGGTCTGGTGAGAAAATATTAAAGGGCTCCCAAATTATAAGGCTTTAAAAATCTATTATTTTCTGACCTGCGCATATGCAGTAGGATTTTTGAGATAACGTTGCTCGGTGGAAGTAAAAATTTGGTGCCGCAAATGCTGGTTTTTGTTTCACACCACTGAATTGGCAGGGCACCAAACATTTTTTGTGTCATGCCAACTGCCATCTTGTTGATCTTTTCCATTAACCAACAAACATGGAAAATACATAATAGTGCTGGGATTTTAAAAAACAAACATCGGAACCTAGCTAAACAGGACCCGTTTAGCTACATTATAGTGTTTGTTTTTTAATATAGTGGCCACAAATATCTTTTCTGGGCACCCAAAATCCTGGGTGCCCAGCTTAGTGAGAGGAGCACTTCATCACATTCTCTATATGAGAACAATCGGAATTTCTTCACTTCTGCAGTCGTAGCTGAACTTGTGCTGCCGGCTACAGTGTGAGCTGTAAGTCACCCTTTTCTCTGGTGTCTAGTGGCACCCCCACTTGTCAATCACTGTCTTCGACTCCCCATAAAGCAATACATGTATTCCTTGGTGTCTAGTGGCACTCCCCACCCGCTGATCACCATTCCAGCTTTCCCTGGTGTCTAGTGGCACCCCCGACCCACTGATCCCCATATATCTCAGAGTATTTATAAGTAGAGTACTATAAAAGTGTCTTTTATGACCCATATGAGAAATCTAACATTATTAAGATAAGTCCTTCTACTGTTATATTCAACTATATTACAGTTAATGAGGTTCTTATGGCCATATACTCTTTAAAAAGGAATAAAGCTGCAGAGCCAGATGGGATACCCGCTGAAATACATTTTACAGAACTCACTTTATGGTCTAAATTTTTGACTATTCTTTATAACAAATGTATTGAGTCTAATAGTTATCCAGAGACATGGAAGGGGGCAAATTTGGTTCCTATACATAAGAAGGGGAGTTTAGATGACCCAACAATGTATAGGCTGATTGGCCTTTTAGATGTTAATTTGAAAATATTCTCTAGGGTAACACTAGTAAGGCTCAGAAAAGAAGTGGATCGGACAGGAGGGATTTCAGTATACCAAGCAGGTTTCAGGCCTAATCATTCTACCATTGATAATTTGTTTATTCCCAACCATTTAAATGAGAAATATGTCAGACTTAGAGGTCAAAAACTGTATACTGTCTTTACAGACTACTCTGATGCTTTTGATAGTATTTCAAGGGGAACTCTGTGGGAAATCCTGATCAAACGGGATATTGACCAGAATCTGGTGGTTATTTTGACCCAAATATATTCCAACACGTGGGCAAAAATTAGAATGGGTTGTGATGGATGGGTATCTGGTGCTTTTGGTAGCAATATGGGTGTAAGGCAGGGGTGTCTCCTCGCCCCTTTACTTTTCATATTGTATATAGAAAAAATGCTACTTGATATTAATACAGTTGATCAGGATTCTCCAAAAATTAAGAGTATGTCTTGCCCTGTATTAGCTATGCAGATGACATTGTATTATTTCCTTTGACCAAAAAAGGATTACAGTCCAAATTGAGTTTTTTATATGAAAGATCTAAGCTTCTGAATCTCAGGATAAATATAAGTAAGTCCAAGGTTCTAATTTTTGGAGAGAAAATGGCTAAGGGCACATGGCTAGTAGGAAAGGACAAAATAGAAGCGGTACCAAATTATGTCTATTTAGGGGTTACAGTACAAGCAAATCTGTATTGGACAAGGTAGGCAGACTTGCTTCTAGCTAAATTAAGAAATACTATTTTGAGGCTAAGTAAGTTTTATCGTATTTATGGAAGAATGACTGTTAGACCCTTAATTCAAGTTATAAAGATGACATATTATATGCAGCTCCTATCTGGTTCTGAGGTTTGGAATATAAAGGATATAAATAAACTTATGGTGCCACTACGTAAGGTTCTTTGTTATTTACTAGGACTGGGTCATGCATGCCCGGCGGCCTGTTTGAGGTCAGAATTTGGACTTGTTGATATTCGTGCATAGATTGAAACTAAACAGCTGAGTTATTGGATTAAGTTAACAAGGATGGAGGATGGCAGACTAGCCAAACAATGTCTCAAGGAAAAAGAAATTTGGCACAGTGTGGGTTTCCAACGGGAATATTGGTACAATGGTATAAATTTACTACTTAATAGGTACAAATTGATGAACCTCAGACGCATAGTGGAGAAAGGTATTACAATCAGCTTGAAATGCAATAAATATATCTCAAAACGGATAAATAGACAGTGGGAGGTGATTGATATGGAAACAATTGCAGCTTCTCACTATTCCCAGTGGTTTTCAAAGAATAATTTCTATCACAGGTTTAAACCATATTTGGATATAATCACAGTTCCAAAACTTAGATTGGTATTTATGAGCTATAATTTTGAGCAATTTAGCAGTAACATCTTGGCACTTAGATATAAAAAATCAGGAGTTCAAACAGAGGAATGTGACTGCAGGAATGATGATCGGGAAGATTTAAACCATGTAGTATGGTCCTGCAAATGGTACGAGAAACAGAGAAAATACTGGCTAAGTCCCTTCCTCCCAGCCCAGTATAATGTTGATAGAGTTTTATTAACCAATATATTAATTCACACAGAGGATCCCTAGTCAGTAGATAGGATGGCAAAATATTTTCATGCAATTATGCAAATCAAAAAATGTATAAGGATACTTTAATTATCATGACATCTTTTGCAAAATCTCTGGGTTAGACAAAAGTGTTATCTTCTGTGTAACTTGATATCTGTTTGTGAGTTGGTAGTTATTTATTCCCTTTTATGACCTTGAATGTAAATCAGTATCTCTGAGCAGTGTATCTCTATGTATGTATGTAGATATGTCCTATTTTATTTTGTTATGCTTGATTATTTATGATATTCTGATTGTAAAGGCTAATCAGCCAAACAATAAACTGATTTTGATTTGATCCCCATACAGAAATGTATGTATTCCCTCGTGT
Source organism: Neoceratodus forsteri (assembly GCA_016271365.2). Classification (NCBI taxonomy): domain Eukaryota; kingdom Metazoa; phylum Chordata; order Ceratodontiformes; family Ceratodontidae; genus Neoceratodus; species Neoceratodus forsteri. The sequence goes on along the minus strand of CM028131.1, from coordinate 1,617,683,941 downwards.
CTAGTAGCACTCTCCACCCACCGATCACTGTCCACAACTCCCTATAAATATTGAAATATATGTATTCCCTGGTGTCTAGTGGCATCCCCACCTGCTGATTGCCATCCTGATTTGTAATTGTTATATTCCCTGGTGTCTAGTGCCACCCCTCTCACCCTTCCATAACAGGCAAAAGCTGAAATTAAGAAAACAGTCCCTTGATGATTTTTTTAACAAAACCTATGGGAAAAAAAAGTCCTTCGCCGATCAGTCCCCCACCTCCCACTCAGCACCCACCACCCCACACCCTCCAGTACACCCTCACACCCTTAGTCACCTGAACAGGTCAGAGGTTCAAGACACACTCTATGATCGAAGACACATCTTGCTACTGGAACCGGCGACTGCAGTATGAGAAACTAGGTAGATGCGGTTCAATGTATTTCAATGGGGATTTCAGCTTTTATGCGTAACTTTGCCATTTTTTAACATTTTTCCCTCAAATTTTCAAGATGACCTTTTGGGGACTCCACCTCATGAATAATAGGACTGTCATTATGCAACTCCTGCATGAAAGGTAATTTTGCGGGCGCTTGGAAAATTTACCATTTGGGTGGGATTTGGAATTTTTTTCAGCCCTTGTTCATGGGGTGGGGTCATAAGAAGGCCACTAACTTGTTTTTTTTCTCTTTTAGATATTTCCTGAAGAAGACCTAAGGTCGAAACGTAGATTTTTAACTCTATTTTCTATTTTCAGCGTGCATTTAATATAACCATTTTGTTTTGCTTTTAGACCACATGCTGATGCAGCGCCTTGTCTTTGTTTTTTTATAAGAAGGCTATGTTGAAAATTTGGAGTCAAAATATGTAAAAATGGCAAAGTTATAACCATTCAATGCAATTTCACTACCCACGCTCGTAACTTTGGGAATTTTTTTATATTTTGACCTCAGATTTTCAGCATAGTCTTCTTATTACCCCACCTCACGTATGTCACAGCTGTCATTTTTCAAATCCTGGCCACAATGTATTTTCGCACCTGTGGGGCAGAATGGCATTGCAGTTGTGCAGAATTATGTTTTGGCGGGGATTTGGAAAACTTCTGTACCTGGTACATGAGGTGGGGTAATAAGATGGCTATGCTGACAATTTGGTCACTGTTGCCCTATAAATGGAAGTGCAGGGCCTGGTGGGCCCTGTGCTTTCACAGCTACATACAGATATGCATCTATGGAGGGATGGGAGTGTAGGGCCTGGAGTCCCATGCGCTTCTACAGGAAAATAGGGATATGATTATAGTATCTCAAAAAGTAAGGAAATAAATTGCAAAAAACTTTGTTCATGCTCTTTCTAGTTAGGGTTAAAGCCACAAAAGTAGTGAAATGTGGCATTAGAGTTTCCAAAGCTAACACCTCACCCCACCCTGCACACACCAACAGGTGTTGAGGGTGTGCCTTCAGGTCATCAGCCCTAATGTTCACCCTGTTCTCCTATACTGTACCCATCTCAGCCTATTTACTTATGGAATGGGGTGAGCATTAGGGCTGATAACCCCAAGGCACACTCGTGATGCCGGTTGGTGTGTGCAGGGTGGGGGTGAGGTGTTAGCTTTGGAGATTGTAATGCCACATTTCCCTACTTTTGTGGCTTTAACCCTAACTAGAGCATTAACAAAGGTTTTTGCAATATATATATTATGATAGCACGGTAGTGCTATCATAGTTAGGGTTGAATAGCACTTTTAAGGTTAAAGGGTCAAACTTTGCACCTTAATAACTTTGCCACCATTCAATAGAGTTGCCTGAAATTTGGAATGCATGATCAAGCACCATACATCTTGGAACATGCCAACTTTTGTACTGGTCGAATATACAGCTGTGGAGTTACTAAGTGTGATCTGCACATGCATTCATGGTTTCTGGTGAATTCTTTGCTCACGTCAGGTCACACGATTTGTGTGACTGGTCCAAAAACTTCAGGGAACATGCGGCTGGGGTCCCCAATGTGCCTTTCGAAGATTTCGTGAAAAAATATTAAACGGTTCTAAAGTTATTCGAAAAACAAGTTCCCATTATAAGTCAATGGGAAAAGTTAACAAACATTTCGACAGTGTCGCAAATACACTTTTTAGTGTTGCAGATGGCCCTAGTAGTGTCGCAAATCTGCCATTTTGTTTTCAGTTGGTGATCAGAAAAATGCTTGGCATTTAAAATTGGGACCATCTAGGGACGCAGTTCTTTTTGTGTTTACCTAGTCGAGCCCTGAGGATGCTAGGCATGTCTTTATTTTGGGGTTAAACACCCTAGAAATATGTTTTTCAAATTTCTGGAAAAAATAGTGTAGCAAAGTAGTGTCGCACTCATGACACTTTCGCAAATGTTTGTGAAAGCTTTCGCAAATCACTGTACTACTTTTTCAGACTATGGCCAAAATGACAGCAGTTCTTTGCCACCCTGCTGCAAAAGAATGGTTTGGTCTTTTGAGCTGAAATTTGGAAGGAGCACAGCCAACATCTCACAGATGTGCCTTTTGGTGGTTTGATGAAAAAATATTTCATGGCTGCAAAGTAACAGTACTCTGAAGTTGCCATTTTTTCCCATAGACTAACATGGTGGCATATGCCGCGCCTTTCGGGGCTCATATCTCAAAAACGGTGAGAGATGTGGAATTTTCGTCATGCAGTGAAAATGTAGACAGGAAAATCATGAATCATGTGAATTTATTTTTTTTTCCACGTCGTACGGTTACTGAGATATAAGCAATTTAGTATTCCAACACCTAATTTTCGTCTTCGAGGCCCATTATTATGCATACATTCTTTGTACACACTGGGTGGGATATTCAGAAGGGTTGCACATGGTGCAACACAGTTGCACCATGTGCAATCCACTGATGTGCCCCGGCACAATATTCAAAAAGGGAAAGTGTCTGGCACAAATCCCGATGCACCGGAGCGCATCAGTAATGTATGTGGCGCAAGTGGGGGGGCATAAGGACAATAACGGTGCATAGGGCCCTGCACTCCCACAGCCAACTAAGGACAGTTATGCAGGGTGGGAGCACAGGGCCCTCCACAGGCAAATAAGGATACAAGTAAACTATCTGAAAAAGCCAAGAAATTCATTGCAAAAAACTTTGTATATCAGGGCTGTTGTGACAAAAGTAGGGAAATGTGGCATTAGGTTTTCTAACCCTAACAACCAACCCCCCACCCTGCACACAACAAAAGGTGTCTGGGGTGTGCATAGCAGTCATCAGCCCTAATGATCACCCCATTTCATAAGTAAATAAGCTGAGATGGGTACAGTATAGCAGAATGGGGTGAGCATTAGGGCTGCCAACTGCAAGGTACACCCCTGATGCCTGTTAGTGTGTGCAGGGTATAATGCCACATTTCTCTACTTTTGTCATGGCAGCCCTAACTGATGCATTAATGATGTTTTTTGCAGTGGATGTATAATAGGTATATTCTTTGCCAAAAAAACTTAGTTAATGCACTAGTGTTAAACTGACAAAAGTGGGGAAATGTGGCATTAGGGTTTCCAACCCTAACTTCCCACCCCCACCTTCCAGGCACCATCAGGGAAAAACCATTACGGGTTTACCTCCCTGCGTATTCACAAACAAGACATGGGGTGTGCCTTGGGGTCATCAACCTTAACACTCACCCCATTTGATCATTAAAGAAGCTGAGATATGTAGAGTATATGAAAATAGAGTGAGCATTGGGTTGACAACTCCAAGGCACACCCCACACCTGATTTTGCAAAGATGCAGGACAGGTGAAACCATAACGTTTTTTTCCTGTAGCTGCCTGGAGGATCGTAGGGGTGTTAGGGTTGGAAACCCTAATGTCACATTTCTCTGCCTTTGTTGGTTTAACCCTAACTAGTGCATTAACAAAGTTTTTTGCAAAGAACTTCCTTTCTTTTTGAGACAGTATAATCATATCCTCATTCACACAGGTCCCTTTTAGAACTTGATGCCGTGTACTAAGGGAACACTCCGTCCACCTCCAGAAGTGCAGAGACCTTCACAGGCCTTTCACTTCAGTAAAGCAGTGGATGTGAAGAATTCGTGGGTCTGTCTAGTGGGCAGCAGAAGCGCAGGGCCCTATGGTCCTTATGTTTCCATGTGGCTGCAGATACAGATACACAGGGCAAAGAGTGCATCTTTCAGACAATGTACAGGGCCCTCTGCCACCCAGGGGTCCAGAGGTCCAGGGGTCTATGCCAAGAGGATAACTGCCTTCACTATATGGTACCCAGACCCGTGCGGACAACCATGCAACTTTCATTCCCTGGCTGGGGGGGGCTACATAACAACACCATTCCCCCCACCTCATCCAGCTGGGTCACTGAACTCACCCTTGAACTGAGCTTACCAGCAGAAGATCACAAAGCATACCCATTGAGATCAAGAGAGGCACTACACACAAAATGTATTTATAATTATAATTTTTTTTTCAGTTTTGGCCTCAAATTTTCAAGATACTCGTTTTATGATTAGCCTTATCAACACGACACGTACCATTTATAATAAATATAATTTAGCACCAGAAGTGTAAAAACGCATTTCATCTAGGATTTGAAAAACTACACATGTCACGTTTATGAGCAGGTGCGGAAAAATAGTCATACTGAAAGTTTTGACTCAAAATAGTGAAAATTAGTGCAGTTATGAGTGAACATTGAAATACTTCAACATTCACTCATAACCTGGGCATTTAACTATATTTGTACACCAAATTGTCAGCATAGTCTTCTTATTACTGGCAGTATAGCCTAGAGGTTAGAGTAACAAGCCATGAACGAGCTTGGTGTAGACAAGACCTGGGTTTGATTCTCACATTCTCCACTTGCACACTGTGTTACTCTGAACAAGTCACTTAACTGCCCAGCGATCCCAGATTGCCCCTGAAAACAGGCACGTGTGCCTAGTGGGCCTTACTCAGTTACCAAAGACTAAAATAATTTGAAAAAATTACCCCACCTCATGAATCCGGTAGTGAAAATTTGCTTATTTTTTCTTACACCAAAGTGGGTGAATAGTTGACAGAGCACTGTAAATAGCTTTTGATCAGGCTTCGTTATTCTACATCCAGAACCAGATAACATTTGTTTATTCTGGATTTATTTAATACTGATTTTCTGTGGTTCACTAAATAGAATCTATTTAGCACTCTGTGAGGCAGATATTTTTATGTTTTGGAAGAGAGGCAACACATCTTATATGTTTATGATTAATTTTAGCTACACAAGCTTTCCTTCATGTTTAAAACATATTCAAGTGTCCGTGTATTCATTTATCAGTTTATGCTGACTAATACATGTTGCATTAAACTGTAAAGGATTTATTGTGAAGCACTCAGAGTCTATAGTAGGACTCCCTCAATTTCCCCTCAATGTTTGAAAAAAATCTCTGCAATTTCAGGTTACTTTTTCTGCAGTTTGCCCATGTGTGCTGATACTTGTATTGTTTTGTATCATCCAGTGTAATATAACTAATAAAAGATGTTTAGGCACATACATAAAAACTTTTGAAAGTGTCAATGGCTCAGGAGGTAGCACGCTCGCCTCTGAAGCCGGGAGATCAGAGGGCTGTGGGTTCAGTTCCCACATCTGGCACTTGGGTTAATATCCCAGTACTGACACTGTAGTGCAGCATGAGAGGGGTGGTGCACTTCTGAGGTGCCGTCTTTCGGATGAGATGTTAAACTGAGGTCCCATCTGCCTGGATTGGTAGTAGTTCAGGTGGATGTTAAAGATCCCATGGCACTTATCGAAAAGAGTAGGGGACATTTTTATTCAGAATTCAAAACCAAAAAATCAAAAGAAACACAATCAATAGAAAAGAAATTAAATCATCCATATTACACATAAAGTGCAAAACCGTGCAAAGTACAAACCGTCTCTATATGATTTCAATAATAGCGTACTAAATAGCCACTAACATCATTAAAACCCCACCACCAAAAAATCAAAAGAACTTAATATTAAGAACCATTGTCCTGCTGAGAAGTTGTCAAACTGTTTTGATTAACTAATAAAGGCACATTAATGTAAGACATTAACCCACCCATCCAACATTTTTCCACAGTTTTGACACCACCACTTGCCCCAGAGTATGCTTTTTGTACTCATAAATATTATCAAGCTCTTGCTGTATTCTAAAGAAAACATCTTGTTATTGGATCACTTTACCTTTCAGGAACCTAAGGCATCTCGCCTGCCAAATGGACCACTTTATGCATACTGAAAGGATTTGACTGTACTTTTTGTCCATTTTTTCCAGGTGACCGGGATTTATCCTAAAATTAAAATGTCACAGTTCATTGATAGAAAAAATGTTTCCCCCCACAAATCAGACAACAATTTCCAAAAACCAGTAACATGTACACACTCAAAAAAGAGATGCTGCATTGTCTCCACAGTGTCAGCACAAGCACACTCCCCACACCTTCTATCGTCTTGCTGCTTATGCTTCTGATTGCCTCTTACTTGTAATTTTTGATGACCACATATCCAAACAAAATCCTGCATTGTAAGAGGAACCCTAGGATCGATTATACTTTCTAAAAGCAAACTAGTTTTAACCGTAGATGAAACCTGGAAAACTGGCTCCTCTCGATACCATTTATCTAAAATACTTTTATAAAACAATTTTTTTCCCTTTTCCTAAATGCCATTTCAATTCAATCTGCCAAGTTCGTATGTAGCATAGAGTGGTTTGCACATAACCTGGAAGCAACTTATCTATAGGATGCCATTTACCTCTACCCCGTGCCTCTAAAAAGGGCTTACCCCACAACTGCATACATACTTGCCCCAACCCTGCTGTCTGCAACAACACAGAGCAAATAGAACTAAAAAAGAAATTCCCAAAAAAATAAACCAGAGGATGAACCATATTTAATCCTCCTTCTTTCCTTACCCTGTAAGTATGAACCCTTTTAACAGGGTTCGATCTACTTCCCCACAAAAAATGGAAAAATAGACCTATAACTTTAGTGTGCATCTTATAAGGAAGGGGAAACACATGTGATACATATAAAAAAAAATAGGCACTATATACTTCCTTAATAAATAAAAACCCACTTTTTTCCTAGACATTTTCCATGATAACCAAGATAATACCTTAAGTTGCACTTTGTCATAGACAGTATTTCAATTATTCTCTTCTGACTCCTTGGTTCCAAAAAATAAACCTAAAACTTTAATACCACTCGTAGTCATTAGAATTGGAAAACCCTCTACCTTCCCAATATCCCCTAATGCCAAAACAATACTCTTACCCATATTAAGTCTAATTCCTGTAATATAGACCTCTTGTAGCATAATTAATACCCGGGTACCTGACTCCCCATCTGCTACTGTAAAGACACAATCATCCGCATAAGCAGAAACCTTCTGAAACACATAGCCATCACAATTCGTAATGGCTCTAATATCTTTATTTTGCCCAATTCTCCTGAGCAAAGGATCCAGAGCAAAAACATATAACAGGGGGCTCATCGGGCAACCCTGTTTTACCCCATTTTTTAAGTAGATCGACACCCTTAACTAACCATTCACTAATGAAGTAGCTTGAGCCTCAGTATATAATACTTTAATTAAATCTAAAAAGGGTTTAGGAATCCCATAATGCTGCAAAACCATCCAAATATACTCCTGTCAAACTGTATCAAAAGCAGTTTCCTGATCTACTGACATTAAGTATCCTTCTAACTTTTTTCCTAAACTTTGTTCCACAACATCCCTGACAAAAGCCAAATTTTGAATAATATTCCTACCTGGAATTGCACAAGTCTGCTCCAGGACAATTAACTGTTGTGCAACTTTTGCCAACCGAGAGGTAAGTATTTTTGCCAAAATTTTATAATCCGTATTTAACAGAGTTAATGGCCTCCAATTTTTTAATTCTTAGGGGTCTTCCATTTTATGTAAAAAAATCATAATCTCCATTTTCATAGACGGGGCAAGCCTATTTTCCTCCCAAATGGCTTTGTAAAGTAATTCCAAACAAGGGGCCAAAATATCAACAAAAGCTTTATAGAAGTCATTTGGTATCCCATCATATCCTGGAGTAGTCTTGGCTGACAATTGAGAAATAGCTTCCTTAATCTTCAGCTCTGTAATAGACAAGACCAATCTTTCTTTCTCTTCATCAGCTAAAAAAGGTATAACTAAGTCTGAAAAAAAGGATTCATGATGTCCCTTAACCTCCTTTTGAAAAGTTGCTACAACATGCTGCTGCACAATAAGCATCAACTCCTGATTTTGCACCTGTAAATTACCCTGCTCATCTCTCAGTGTCATCATAACCAACTTCTGTACTCCCTGCATACTTAAATCAAACGGATTCACCTCCTCCTTTGTGCCTATAGTTTGATATTTCTGCTGACTTGTGACCTTCTTAGTAGTGTCCTACAAGTACTGACACATTTGCTCCTTAAGGCTCTGCAAGTGCACTGAAACACTATTTGATCTATCTGTTGCTTGTGTCAGAACTCACATATATTGTGCTCTAAGCCCTAGGTATGCAATATATTTATCTTTTGCCTTCTTTTCATAAGAGATACATGCAAACATTGCAAGTCCCTTTTCGTATCCTCCCACCAATCTATGGGACTATCATACAAAAAGCCAACATCTGTTCTTAACAAAAACAAATCCTTTATAGAGTTTTGTATGAAACAATCCTGCAACACTGAAATATTAATTTTCCAATAACCCCTACCAGCTATTAACTTCTGTCTATCTCCCAATAACAACTTAACTGCCAATGATCTGAAGTTTCTAATGGCAACTGAGTTACTCCTTGGTAGGTTATCCATGCTGATACAAACCAAAAATCTATCCTAGTAGATAGTTTGCCTTTAAAAAAGGTGTGTTTTGGTACCTGATGTAGGACCTCATAAACATCTTTTAAATTATTCCTACGCAAAATTGCCAACAAAGTATTGGAATCACCAAACATTTTTTTTGTAGTCCTCCCCCAGTCTCTGTGTGACAGCCCACAATTAAAATCACCACCCCACAGAACCAATTTAGATGTATGCAAATACGGCTGCACTTTCTTAAACAAATTAGACCAATCTGCTTTAGTCTGGGGGGCATATATATTAATAATCCTGAAAACTTCTTTCTTTAAAACTACATGAACAACCATAGCTCTTCCTGGCTGTATATCATAAACATGTAGAATTCTAACTGTTATCCCTAAAAAAAGTAACCCTATTCCAGAACATTGTTCCTACCCTATTGGCCAACAGGAGACGCCCCATGTCCATTCTCTCTGAGCTGCCTGTACTTCAAACAAAGTATGCAGCCTAGTGTCTTGCAACAATATTATTTGCCCACCCCCTGTACTAAGACTTAAAAAGGTATTCTGCCTTCTTTCATAAGACTTAATACTATTGACATTAACTGTGAGTAATGAGAAAAGCATAACAAACCTAATAAAGGAAAAAAAGAATGTTAACCTAATCATTTCTTTTTCTTCCTTTTCCTCATCTTAGGCTTATCAGGAAGACCTATCTCTGAAGCACCTTCCGCCTGGGAGGAGGCCACAAAGGAAAAATCCGAATCAAACCCATTCTCCTCCACCCCCTGCTCAAATAATAAAACATAAGAATTTTGTACTGTTACCCCGTCCATACTTTTGGATGTTACCTGAGAACCTGCTAGAAGTTTACCTGCTTTAGACTGGATCACCCTCTGAAATTCTGCCTCTAATTGCACGGTTGGGGGGGGCCATTCAAACTCCCTCCTCCATTGCTTTGACACATTGTTCTACATTATCTATATCTTCCTTCCCTCTCTCATTGTTTCCAGACTGACAAGGGAGACTTGTTACACCTTCAACCTCTTCTGACCTTATTTCACTCTCTGACTCCTGTGCTGTGCTATTAACAGCTTCCTCTAATACCTCTTTCCCTACCTCCTTCTCCTGGGTCCCAGTCCTATTTGGTTTCCTTGGGATCCTCTGAGGCAGGGGATTCCTATCAGGGACAGTGCTAAGTAATTCGATCACGCGCATTTTTTTTCTTTTGAGCAGTGGCCACATAAACATCCTGTTCAGCTCTAACAGCTATATCCACATTATTATGTGATGCCCATGAGCAGGTACGAAATGAATGCCCCTATTCATCACATAAGTTACAACGTAAAGGCTGCCGACAATAAGCCCCAACATGCCCCAGCTCCCCACACAAACCACATTTCTGCTTGTCGCAAACATTACTAAGATGCCCAACATCCCCACATTTAAAACGTCCCCGTGGCTGTCCAAGATAAAAAATCACCCCCCTGTCCCAACCCAGAAAAAAACAATTTGGCAAATGACAAGCTTGGCCATTTTCAAGTTTCAAAACTACTTGATATTTTCACCCCCCAGTCCACAATTGTTCCTCATCCAAAATAGGTTCAGGAAAACCTTTAACAGTGTAGTGTTGTTGCAACCAGTAGGTTATGTCCACAACATTCACCCCCTCATTCCTAAACAATACAGTAATCTTTTTTGTAAGAGGTTTTGTTAATGGAATTGCTAAGAAAGGCCTCCATGAAGGAGAGAGTTTCAAAAGACGATAGTGTTTCCAAAATCTTTCCAGGCCCGCAGGATGCTTAAAGCTGACATCAAAAATTGAATCCCCTGGAACATGAATTAAGGCATATGTTTCATATGCATAATATTTCATACTGTCTTTTAACAGTGTTCTTCCAACAAAATGTCAGTCTGGAACTGTAGAAATATCACCCCTATATTTCAGCCTCACTGCATTCCTTCTCACTGCTGGTTCTAATAATGGGTCTCTCTCAGCTGGAATCAAATGTTCATTTACCTTTCCATGCCACACTTTAGCAGGAGCTGATACCAGAGGAGCTAATGCTGGTAGGTCATCTGAAACAGGGCCTTGTTGCTCTAAAACAGGACTTATTGATTCCTCAGTAGAAGAATTAGGATCCTCTGTTTCTTGCTCTCTATTTCTAATAAAGGATGGGATTCTTCTTGCTACTGAACTAGCCCACTCCCTGAAGGTGAGCACTGCCCTAGCATTAATGAGCCCAGAGCACTATCGGGGGGGTAATATTGAAGCACCAGAAAACACTGACGGAGAAACTTGCAAAAATCCTGCACCATTCAAATTCTCATCCCACCCAGTACCTGCAGGATTTTTAACCCACCCTGCAGCTTGCAAGGCTGTTGACACCCAATTTATTGGGCCCTGGTCTGCTTTCTGCATACTTTTTCCTTGCATGGGACCATCAGTTACATGTACCTGCAGCTTTCTGCTTTTTTCCACCCCTTCCTTTAGTAGCCTCTTTGCGCGTCCTACCAAGGACCCTATATTAAAAGTCACCATAGACAAGGCAGTTTGAGCAGAAGCTCCCGATGCTTGTTTTAAGTCTTTGGCCTGCCCATTAAGTAATACTTCATTCTGCACAGCTGATACCACGCTAACATCATTAAGTTTTTTATTTTGGGCCCCCGCTACTGACTCTGAGGTAGTACAGGTGCTTACTGAACATTCTGCTGCAGAAATCTCTTCAACCAAACTCACCCAGTCTCCTGTAGAACCCACAACTGCGACAGCTGCTTCTGCTTCCATTGCTGGAATCTGTGCATCCATTTCCTGCTCAACATAATTTTCTGGCTGACTGTCAAGTGGCTCTTGCAATCGCTATCTTGCTGCTCGGTAGGAGCGTTCCGCTTCCTCCAACTGCACTCACAAAACAGCCATATTATCATCATCATTTGCAGACTGTGCTGCAGCTTGCTTATTCTGGACTCCCGATGCCGATTCAGTTGGTAATCCTCCATCTACTTCTTTTCCAACCAGCTCAGTAGGGTCCATAATATCCATCTCCTGGAAAAAGTCTCCATCGGTCTCCATTGAAGGCAAGGGGGCCAAGGAGGAGACCAGCTCCTTAGCCACCCATACGTCTGTCTCCCTCGAGACTCTAGACGCCACTGAGCAGGATCGATACTCAGCCACACAGCGCCCTATCTCACAGAGTAGGGGAATTTTTTATTGTCATATCAATAAACCAAAAATAAATATAAACAGTGTTTAAGTAACACAAGATAATACACAAATCATATAGAAAACAAAACCAGAGAAGTATTACAATCATACAATATCAAAACATTACAAAAGGAATAGTGTGAGAACATCTCCTCCCCCCACTAAAAAGAGTAGGGGAAATTTTTATTGAAGAACAAAAACGTAATACAAGCAATAGAAATACAAAAAAATTAAAGCAACAAAGCAGTTCAAGAAGACAATAAAGTAGAAAACAAAACTATAAGTTTAGGAACAGATGAACAATATAACAATCATACAAAAAGCAATAAAACACCAGTGGAATTAACCCACCCACTCAACATGGCACCATAAATGACTACCAACAGCAGACCCCAGTGTACGAAACTCATATTCGTATAAAGCATCCAAATCATTCTGAATACGGAAAAAAACATCTTGCATCAGAACAGTTTTAGCTTGGAGACTGTGTAAACATCTAGCATGCCATATGGCCCATTTAAGGCAAGCCAATATTACAAAAGCTGTGCCTTGATGACATTTATGCCATTCAGCAGGAATTTGTCCCAGAATTAAAATATCATACGTCATAAACTGAAACAGAGGTTCACCCCACATAACAGCCAAGGTAGACCAGAAACCCTGTATCTGAAAACAATCAAAATACAAATGATGCATAGTTTCTAGACATCCTGTACAAGACGAGTCAGAGCAATATCTGTCACCTAACTGCTTATGCTTTTGATTATTTCGTACATTAAGCTTCTGATGTCCACAAAGCCAAACAACATCTTGCATTTTCTTTGGGATTCTAGGTTCAATCATGCTGACCAACAACAAGTCAGTATTTACTGAGGTAGGGACCAGAAATAAAGGATCTTCAAAAAAACAAGATTCCATTATATGTGTATAAAATACTTTTTTCGTATGTGACAGGAACCAAAGAAGTTCAATTTTCTATAATCTGATGTATTTTAAAGTGATTTGAACATATTCTGGCAGCAATTTTTCTGATCGATGCCATTTACCTCTACCCCAGGCCGTAAGAAATTCAGTGCCCCATAAACTCATACATAATGGTCCCATACCATCAGTATCCAGTAACATCGGATGTATGGTACTATAAAAAAAATTCCCCCCAAAAAATACTAAAGGTTGTATCATATGAAGACCCCCTGACTTCCAAGCCCTGTATGTATGCGCCCATTTAACAGGATTTAAGCGACTCCCCCAGAGAAAGGAAAAAAAAAAGACCCGTAATCTTAGCATGCATACTGAAAGGAAGGGGAAATACATGCGAGACATATAAAAAAATTGGAAGAATATATGAATGTAAAAGAAATACTCTTTTCTTCCTAGTCATTTTCCAAGATTGCCACTTAGCCACCTTTTGTTGAGCAGTATCAAAGACCATATCCCAATTATATTGGGAGGCCATAGAAGTGCCATAATAGATACCCAATAATTTCACATTACCCTGCACTATCGGGATATCAAAAGAATCTGAAATTAAAGTAGAACCTAAAGCCAATATCCTGCTTTTCAAATAATTAATCTGTATACCAGTAACAGACTGTAATTCCTGAAAGACCTGAAGAACTCGCATACTAGACTTTAAATCAGCTACAGTAAATATACAATCATCAGCATACGCTGAAACTTTGTGAAATACACCACCTGTTACCAAAGAAATAGGCACCACCTGAGAGTCAGCATTTATATACCGTAAAATAGGATCAAGTCCAAAAACAAATAACAGAGGACTTAAGGGACACCCCTGCCGCACTCCAACATTAAGACGAATGGGGACACCCAGATATCCATTCACCAAGGGAGTAATCAATGACCCAGAATACAGAACAACTAATATAGCAATAAAGTGTGCAGGTATACCATAATACTTTAGAACTGCCCAAATTTACTCATGACGAATCGCATCAAATGCAGTTTGTTGATCAAGAGATAAAAGATAACCAGACAAGGACTGAGACAAACCTAGTTCAATCAATTAATGTAAATAAGTTAAATTATGAATAATATTTCGACCAGGAACAGCACATGACTGTGTTGCAATAAGTAGGTGACCTGCCACTTTAGCAAGTCTAGCAGTCAGAATCATGGCCAAAATCTTATAGTCAGAGGTCAAAAGACTAATGGATCTCCAGTTCGATAACTGCTGTGAATCCCCTTTATTTTTATAATGAAAAACCATAATACCATTACACATACTAGGAGTTAACTTTTGTTCCAACCAAATTGACTGAAAAAGAACATGCAACCAAGGTATCACAGTATCAGAAAAAGTTTTATAAAATTCATTAGGAATACCATCTATGCCTGGAGCAGTCTGAGTAGATAATTTAGTAATAGCAAATTAAATTTCCTCTATAGTGACAGGAGACACCAAAGTTTCTTGATCCGCAACTGAAAGGGAAGAATATCTAAATTATGAAAAAAGAAACTAGGTGTAGCTGGGGGTACTTCCTGAAATTTAGAAGTAACAAAGGCTTGTACAACACCACAAATACCTCTCACATCATGTACTCGATTACCATCATCATCCAGTAAGACAGACATGCCAAATCGTTCCGTAGATTGTGAAAAAGCATATGGATTGACTTGCTGTTTGGAACCAGAGACCAAATACTTTTGCTGGGAAAAACTCTTATCTTCCCGAGACTTTAAAAAAGCACACATTTTCAATTTAATATCTTGAAGTTCAGATAAAGTAGAATCATCTGAAACTGACACCTGACCCAGAAGCTTAATATATTGGACCCTATACCCTAAATAGTCCAAATACTGACTTCTAGCTTGATGCTTAGAAACCTGTATAAATAATTTTAAGTCTAACTTAACATTTTCCCACCATTCAAGTGGACTACCATAAAGAAAACAAAGATCAGCATGTACAGCAAATAAGTCATGGACCTGGCCTACAGTAATAGCATCATATAATAGGTTCACATTTAGTTTCCAATAAGCACTGCCCATAGGAAGTTGTTGGTACGAGCCCAATCGTAGTAGCACTACCAAATGATCCGATGTTTCCAAGGGAAGAAGAGCAACCTCAGAACAGGTAATTCTACGAGATAAAAAAACAAAAATCTATGCTGGTAGATAGAGTTCCCTTAAAAAAGGTGTGTGACGGGGTGATATGTAATATATCACGAACATCAACCAGATTGTGACATGTAAGCACCTCTAGAAGAGTGTTAGTATCACAAAAAACGTTCTTGGTCTTTCTACCCCAATCCCGGGGACCCAAGCCACAATTAAAATCACCACCCACAAGACCAGTTTGGACGTATGGAGATATGGGGAAATTTTGTGAAACAAAGCTGCCCTGTCTGCCTTTTGTTGAGGTGCATAGACATTAATCAAGCGATAAGCACAATTTGAATAGACAAAATCCACCAACAGAGCTCTTCCTGGAAAGATATCAAATACTTTCAATATCTTAATTTCAAGATCTGAAAATAATATACCCACCCCATCACAAACATCCTCACCCATGGACCATAAAGAAATACCCCATCTCCAATCTTTTTCAGCTGCTTTAAGTTGTAACAAAGAATGCAACCTAGTGTCTTGTAGTAATAAAATATTACCCCGACATTCCCGTAAACTAGCAAAAGTTACTTGCCTTTTTGAGAGCTTTTAATGCCATTAACATTAATAATCAGGAAAGTCACTCCATTATCCATAGAAAATGATATTTAAGGAGATGGAACAAAAACAGGAAAAAAGTAAACAATTTATGTCACCCAAGACACATCATTTCCTCTTTTTCCATTTTTTTGGCTTCGGTTTATCACAGACACCAATGTCTAAACTTGTGTCTGCATGGGAAAAGGCCACTGAAGAAATGTCTGATTCTAAACTATCATCTTCCTCTTCATGATCCTGTAATGGTGTAGAGGCATTTTGCAAAGGAAGGGGGTCAGGATCAATAGTAGAATCTACTGAAACCTTATGGGCCTTAGAACGAGTTATTCTATGAAAGGACGCCTCCTGCTGTATTTCTGGAGGAGGCATACTTGTAAGGGCCATGGAAGTAGAAGGGCAGGAAGAAGAGGCCTGATCCACATCAACTATACAAGAATCTTCTTCTGGTAACTCAGTAGAAATCACAGGCTTATCTAGAGCCAAAGCCGATTCTACTTCCATCACAGGAAAAACTTTAGTAGAAGGAGCCAAATTAGAGGTAGAAGGGATTTCTAAAGGAACCAAAGATTTTGGAGGGGGGAGCAAATGAGAAGGCTGGGAATGTGTAAGCAAGGCCTGAAATTTCTGGCTCTCCTTCTGAGCTGCTGCTACATAGACGTCTTGCTCTGCCCTAGTAGCTGGATCCACACAGTTATGGGAAGCCCAAGAACAGAGTCTAAAAGTATGACCCACTTCATCACAGAGATTACACCTAGGAGGATTCCTACAATGTGCACCAATATGTCCTAGATCACCACAGAGGCCACACTTTTGTCGATCACAAACATTACTAAGATGACCCAAGGTCCCACATTTATAGCAGGCCCAAGGCTGACCCAGGTAGAAAACTACCCCCCTGTCCCTCCCCAGAAAAAAACAATTTGGTAAATGCTGGGTTAAGCCATTTTCCATCCTTAAATCTACCAAAAACTTCCATCCCCCAGTCCATAAACATTCATCATCCAGGCTAGGTTCCGGTTGTCCTTTCACTACACAATGCTGTTGCAACCAATATGTAATGTCAGCAACATTAACACCTTCGTTTCGAAACATTACTGTAATTTTCTTAGTTTCAGGTTTAGTCAAAGGTATGGCCATAAAAGAACTCCATAATGGAGTATGTTTTAGGAGCTGAAACTGTTTCCAAAATCTATCCAACCCAGAAGTGGTCTTAAAACTGATGTCAAAGACAGAATCTCCAGGCATATGAATTAGAGCATAAATCTCATAGGCGTAGAATTTCATGCTCCCCTTCAAAAGGTCTCGACCAACAAATTGTCTATTAGGAACTTCAGACACAGGACCCTTAAACTTCAGACGCACCGCATTACGCCATGCTGCTGGTTCGGAGGAAAGTCCAAAAGTAGCAGGAAAAAGTTTCTCTTTAATGCCAGTATGCCATACAGAAGGTACAGCAGATGATGCAGGTACAGGCTCCACTAGGACTGCCGCAGGACCTTCTGAGGACACATCTTGAACAGTAGACTGTAAAGACTCGGGGGTCAATGAAGAAGATTCTCCTTCTAAACATTTTATGTCATCCAAAAGAGATGTAGAAAGAGGCAAAGTAGTGGAGGGGATATGTGCTGCAGGGGAACCTTGACCCAAAGAGAGAGAGGCAGAAGATATAGCTGCCTGCGCAGTATCCACACTAATTTTAACAGGGGAAGAAGGTACTAGGTTTGGATCCCACCCTGCACCATCAGAGGACCTAACCCATCCTGCCACTTCCAAAGCCTGAGAAACCCATGCTTCAGGAGCAATAACAGCATCATTAGAAAGGGTTTTGTCCAGAGAAGGCAGAGAAGAAGAAGCAGACTGCCGACAATCAGCAGAGAAGTCAAAGGCAGGCGTAGAGACAGCACACTGCTGTGCAGAGGCAGAGTCAGACATAGTAGAATCCAATATAGGAGGCTGAGAGGAAATAGAAACATCTGCAGACTGGGAGCAAAAAACAGAACTAGGGGATACTTTCAAAGCGCTACTCGGCGTAACCGACTCCCTCATCAGAATACTGGAACCAATAGTACTTACAGAGCTCTCTGAAAGAGCTAGCGGGGAAAAATCCTCAGCAGAATCCACTGGCTGAACCTTAGCAGAGGTTTCAGCCACATTAACCTGCATACCATCGTCGCAATGAGGAAGGAGCACCACTTCCTCTTCCTGTGCAGCACCAGTAGCGTTCCGTGCAGATTCTAAATCCTGCAACAAGCGGTTCCGTACCTCCAGGTACCGACTTTCTTCTAAGGCCAACTGCCTGTGAATGCTATCCGGTGCAGAATCATTCACTGAAGTCAACATATCATCAGAAACCAAGGTAGAAGATGCAGCGACACAAGCCTGATCCATCGGAACAAAAGTACTCCCCTGTACAGGTACACCCAAAGACATTTCGATCACTAGGGAGAAAAGGAAGGCCGAGGAGGTGATCAGCACCTCAGCCTTCCACATGTCTGCACTCCTCAATGCCCTAACAAACTCTGCAGTAGTTTGCACAGTGTCACAGCAGCCACCTCCAATGGAGTAGGGGAATTTCCCCGGTGTCCTGTCCAAATTTCCCTCATTCACTAAAAAAAATAAAAAATACCACCAACAGCTTCTTAATCTGGTTTAATGTCAGTTAGCATTCATCTGTATCCTCCTCCCACGGGTCGTGCCTGAAAATAGGCAGGATTTGACTAGTGCACTTACCTGGTCAATAAAAACTAAATAAATACTAAATGAAAATTGTGCTTTCAGGAAGGAAAGCAGTCCTCAGTTGGTGGGAAGCATGGGTGGTAAAACAGAAGCATAGCTGGTTACAACAAAACAGTGTGGGTGGTTTCCTTACTGATTCCATAAGCAACAAAGCAGAAAGAATGTGCAGCAGAGCAGCATTCAGTTTAAAATGCTGAAATCTGAGCCGGCCCATAGGCACCGCGGTAGCGCTGCTACTTGTATTGCCAGTGACCCAGGGTCGGAAGCAAACTCGAGTTGCTGGAGGGCTGGCTGGGGGAGTAGGATGGAATGCCCAGGGAGCTGCTGTCCTCCTCTGGGGAGGGTGGGCTTCATTCAGCGAAATTACTGATTTTGTGGCAATTTCACTGGTGAAATAAAATTTCGCAACATCTCTAATCTTTTTTTATAACTTTGTATTCATTTGTTTCATTGTAAACACATAGTTTTTTCCTGATGCAGTACATTAGGATATAGAAAAAAGGCATACAAGGGCGCCACCCCTCTTAATACATGCTTTATCAGATTCGACTGAGATCTATAAGATACGGCAATAGCAGGAATCCCAATTACTATTAACGCCCATATTTTAAATCCAACACATGCCGTGCAGTTAAAGCCCATGAGCTGCATGGATAATAAGGCAATTTTAACTTGAATTGTTCCCAGGTTCCTCTTCCTATAAAGGAAAAATATAAAATGTCATGCTTCACCAATGTAGAAGGTACCACAAAGGTACTATATAAATGGGATTAAAGTCAGGAGCTATATATAAGGTCCACGTTAATGAACTTTGCTTTATAACTTGATTTCTAGACTTAGCTTAATGTCCAACAATAAGGTAGATTATACCGGCACTACAGAACATCCAGTCTGGGTTTGGAAGGGTATTAGAAGCTTACCCCAATCTTAGTCTTTGTTATTACCAGCTAGCTCCTGTATACTCGCCAAGCCTACTATGCCTCCTTAAGATAAATGAAAAGGGGAACAATAGCAAGAATTCTTAAACAGTGAAGGAGACTAAACATATAGCTTTGCCTGTACAGATTATTATTTTAACCCCCAGAAACCCAATGTCTCTCACAATGTATCGTCTCCTTCCTTATCCTCAGATGAAGATTGTGAGGGCTCTCATCTCCTTCTTGATAGCTGGACATGTTTTTGAGTCTATTTTAGGGCCTCTGCAATGTCCAAAAAAATGTAGATCTTCTGCTTGAACACCAGTCGGAGCCTAGCAGGGAATAGCATCATGGAGTACGGCCCGAATGCCATCAAAGCGTTTCTTTTTCTGGCTGGTCGCGTAACTTAGGTTGGGAAAGAGAGAGGCCCTCTGACCATCTTGCAGCAGTGTACATTTTTGTCTGGCTATTGATAGAATGAAATCTCTAGTCCCCATATTGTCCAGCACTGCGACTATCGCTCGTGGTGCCTCGGTGTTGGAGGGCCTGCTCTAAAAGGTTACCCTGTAGGCCTTCTGAATTGCTCAATTCCTGTCCAATAGAGGTTGACCCAGATGGTGTTCGAGCCATTCTTTTAAACACAAGATGAGGTGGTCCCCATCCGTTCCTTCCAGCATCCCTATGATCCTTAGGTTAGCGGCTCTAGCTTGATTTTCTGGATTTTCGAGCTGGGCCCTCAAATACAAGTTCTCCTTCACCAAGTTCACTGCGATGCCTAGAGCTGCCTCCAATTATTTCTTTGCCTTATGTGCCTCTGTTTTCATTGATCCGGTGTCTGTCTCCAGTATAGTGACCCTATTTGTTAGGGCATCAAAGTGGTCAGAGAGTCCAGCCATTGAGGTTAGCATTCAGTTCGTCTTGTGCCCTAACATCAGTAGGGTCTCCTCTCCTTCGCTATTTAACTCTGGAAGGATGCGGACTTACACCGACTGTGTGGCTGGTGTAGCTGAGGAACTTTTGCTATTTGTGCCTTCTCCAGCCTGTCTGTTCTTTTTCAGATTCCCCATTTGGATTCCAGAGACATTCCAAAGTTCACCGAAGTGGTTTGTGGATATTTCTCTGCACTGGTAAGAGGTATAAAGCAGTGTTTTATTTAATTGTTTCGAGGCACTTCACTCCCCTGTGGCCATATTGCTCAGGCTCCACAGCACCCCCCCCACAACATCTCTAATCTTGACCTACAGCAGAGAAGTGCTTGGTTCTAGAAGAGTCAAAAATACCTCCCTACTACCTTCCAGCTTAATTGCCTCCAATAGTTGGAAGACGATGTTCCGAAAACCCCCTCCCACACATTTGTCTACCCTAAGTCAGTTAATTGAATCTGAGCTTCCCTCTCCCAAGCAGTCTGACTGGGAGGGGGAGTAGTTCCTGCAGTTGGTTTATAACAGAGGACCATTTGTGATATAAACTTTTTTACATCATGGCCCCTACCTGCCTGTTCAATAAACTCAACCATGGGGTGCAGGTCTATCTGTAAGTCTTGTAACCAATTATCAACTTTAATAAATGAGGTGACCTGAAGATATCTGAAAAAATCCATACTCTGAAGATGACATTCAACCTGCACCTCCCGAAAATTCTTGATCTGCCCATGATGCACAAGTTAAGCAAAGGTTGTGAGACCACTGTGTCTCCACCTCCTATAAACTAGATCTGTTCTAGATGGGTCAAATGCCTCACAGCAATCTATATTCATGTGCCATGTTATAATAGCTGTGATCCCCATAGTCTTACGAACTTGTTCCCAAATGGTGCACATTTGTTTCATCCAAGGGTTAGTGATTGCAGGGAACTGGGGATGAGTAGCAAACAACTCGGATCTGGATAAATGGCGGGCAGACACATCGCTATTCTGCTCCATGGTTAACCAGACATTATCTGGATCCCGTCATTTAAACACTACCCACGGAAGAATTTGAGTCATGTGAAAATATTTCAAATTGGGGAGACCCCCCGCCTTTTGTTTTAGGACATTGAAGATCTTCCCATTTAGTTCTTGGTTTTCCTTTCAGTCAGACAAAAGTACGGAGCACCTTTTCTATTTTCATCCAGTCTGTTCTCAGTATGGTAAGAGGAGGGTTTGAAATAAAAATAATAATCTAGGTAGAACATTCATTTGAATAGATTCAGTTCTACCGAATAGTGGCAAAAGTACCAGCTTCCAATGTTTAAGATCTGTCAGAACTTCCGCAATTAGTTTCCCATAATTTACCCGATATAGCCTAGCCAAATCCACCAGGATTTGTATCCCACAATATTGTATCTGGGAAGTAATCTATTGATAGGGTATACATGTTTTTAAGTTCTGGGATCAGCTGACCAGTCAATTAAATAACTTCAGTTTTAGTTTTGCAAAATTTAAAGTCAGATAAAGTGCCAAAAGATTTTGGTATATGTTCCAGGAACAGAAAGGTCCTAATAGGATCTTGAAGGTACAACATGGTGTTGTCAGCATATAATGAAATTCTGGACTCTTCCCTTCTAACTCAGATCCCCTCTATATCTGGATGAGACCTTATCATAGCCACCAAAGGTTCCGTGCTTAAGGTGAATAAGACAGGGGACTGGGACAACCCTGTCTGGTCCCGATTGGGGTCAGAAACTGTACCATTTACTTTAAATCAGTCTTGAGGGCCAGAATAAAGTTCCTTAATCCAGTCAGATTGCCCACCAGCCTACAATTCAGCCCTCCAGGTGTGGAGCCATCCAGGGACAGAACACTGCATCTAAACTAGTGTAGCCCATCCACCCACCCAGGGTTGTCCCTAAATTTATTGGGCACCTGTGGTCAGGTTACCCTTTAAGATTTCATCTAAGTGCCCTTTTCCCCATTTGCAACCTAAACTCCTGAACCACTAGGAGTAGCTAGTGAGTATTCAGTCTTCCTTTCCTTCCCAGCTACTCTCCCCCTCCCTTCACTTGAGTTTTCTACTCTGCCCTCTAGTGATAGCCTCTAACACTAACTTTCCTGCTTTTCTCAGGCACCTGACTATAGCTAGCCTTGAACCCCCAACCTTCGGCACTAAAGGCAGTCACCCTACCACTGTGCTATCCCAGCAACCTAACTATTTGCTAAACTCCCACACATCTTATGATCTCTGCCCTAGATTTAGGGCACATACCAAGCTCCCCCCCCCCAACCTGGTGATTCTCACAGCACCTCCCTTCTCTTCTCCCTCACTCACCTGCTATAAGTGTGCTCCTTGCTAGCAGGTATCACATTCCCAACCATCATAATAAGGACCCTACCCATAGTGTTCACACTACTCTTAATACTAGTCATGCCACTCTCCACACTGCTTAGGATGAAATCTCCTCTTGCACCCTCTGTTATCACTGGATCCCAATTCGCATGGGACAAACTTTGTCTCCCAAATCCTGCCACAAATGCCCAACTGGACAGGACTCGTATATTGAGAGGCCCTCTGACATTTTCATGTACTCCTTATTCCCTCCCCAAGTACATCTAGACCTGCTCATACTTGCTGTCAAATCACAGCTATAATCAATCCTGCCCAGAATTCTCTCATTTGATTTTGCTTTTTGGGTTTTCATACCAGTTGTATTTTCCATTATATACGCCCTTCTACAGTTGTCACATACCAAAAACAAAATCAAATGAGAGAATTCTGGGCAGGATTGATTGTAACACAATGGTAAGTTTGAGGTAGTCCATTATCTAAAGAAGTGAATAAGTGAAGAATACAAGATCATCTTCGCTCCCCCCCCCAATAGGGTTACCCACAAATTACTGTAGTCATACATTCAGTTGAATGATTTGGGTATATTTTAGGCGCCAAGTGCAGGATTAACTGTTTCTCCAAACACTGGTATCTTGCTGCAATTCAGGATTTTTTATTTATTTTTTCAGGTCACCCCAGGTGCCCCTTCACACAAGGATTTGGAACTTTTCATCATTTTCCCTACGGACTATGTCGTTCGATAGGATTAAGATAACAGGATTCTATAATGCTCTGGCACACTTGAAAAACTCTAATTGTGTGCATAATGAATGTGTTTAATTTTTGTTGATTTAAAAGACTACACTGAAATTTTATTGGTGGAGATCATCACATGGTTTTAATCACAGGGTATTTAAGGGTCATTACAATGTATTTTTTCATTCTCTGATGAAGCCTCCAAGGAGAGGTGAAACGTAAGACGGGGCAGGAGCCCTAAGTTCTGGTTATTGCTTGTCTGAAGTCTATGGCTGAGTAAAACTAGGCAAAACCTGCACCCACCCTCTGTGCACCCCACCTCCTCGCACCCCCTTCACCCCATACTTACCTCCGGAGGTCCGGCACTGCTTTCTTCAGTGGAGCGGGAACACATCTGGACTCTTTAAAGCTGAACTGCAAAATGAAGAAATGCTGGTAAGCTGTATAATGGCATCAATGGGGTTCAACCTAGGTGGATATCTCAGCCATTTTTTTTTATTTTGGCTCCAAATTTTCAACATTGGGTTCTTGGGACCCCATCTCATGAACACATGAACTGTCATCTCGTTATTTGGTCCTGAAAGGTGATTTCACGGTCACTGCACAGAATCACCTTTCAGGACCGAGTAATGAAATGACAGTGCCACTGTTCATGAGGTGGGGTCCCAAGAACCCCATGTTGAAAAAATTCTGAAAAATGACTGCATTACAAGCATGCATTGTGCAGTTTCCATGCATGCTCTTAACTTCGACAATTTTTAATATTTTCACTCCAGATTTTCAACATTGCCAGTTTTTCACACCTCCTCATGAGTAGTACAGCTGTCACATTTCATATCCTGCCTGAAATGTGTTTTGGTACATCTGGCACACAATGGCATGGTCGCTGTGGGAAATCAACTTTTGGGACAGATTAACAAATTCACAGTGCCTTTGTTCATAAGTGAAGGTCCTAAAATGCCTTTGCTGAAAATCTGGTTAAAAAAAATCCCCCAAATAATTGTGTTGCGGGCATGCGTTGCGCAGTTTCTACGCATGCTCGTGACTTCACCAATGTTTCATATTTTCACTCCAGATTTTCAAATTTGCCATTTTTACACCTTCTCATGAACAGTACAGCTGTCATTTTTCACATCCTGCCCAAAATGTGTTTTTGCACCTGTGGCACCAAATGGCGCAGTCGCTGTGCAAAATCACCTTTAGGCTAACGAACTGATAGTGCCACTGTTCATGAGGTGGGGTCACAAAAAGCCCATTTTGAAAATTTGTAGTGAAAATACCAACAAACACCCAGGGCATTAGGGTTTCCAACCATAATGCCCCACTCTATAGAGACTGACAGGCATCAGGGGTGTGACTGGGATTGTCGGCTGTAATGCTTATGCCATTCCACCTCTCACTCTGCAGCCAATGACAGGCATCAAGGTGTGCCTTGGACTCTTTGGCCCCACAGTTTACCCCATTCTCCTATACTGCACCCATCTCAGTGTATTTCCTTGTGGAATGGGGTGAGTGACTGAGCGTAAGGCCTGAAGACCCCAAGGCACACTGTGACACTTGTTGGTGTCTGCAGGGCAGGGTGAGGTGAAATGGTATGAGTGTTATGGCCAACGACCCAAAGGCACACCCCAATGCCTGTCAGTCTCTGCAGAGTGGGGTTGGGGTTGGCGTCAGTTCAATACTTCACTGCTGTTCCTATTATGAATCTCCCTGCACTACCAATGCCAATGCCAACAAGACAACGTTCGGCATTGACAAATGCTTGTTTTTACCATTATTGTACTGATGATGTAAGTTCTGTAATTCTCCCAGGTTATTCCTGAAAATAGACATATGCATTCTTACTGTATATTAACTGGTATAAAAAATTAAATAAATAAATAGCTATATTAGTAACTTTTTATTATTATTTTGGACTCATTTTATGCAAGATGGCCTATAAAGCCATGAAGTTTGTTTACAACAGGGTCCTGCCCCAAACGGCTCATGTTTCCGCAGGCAGCATTCTGCAGTTAGACTGCAAAACACTATTACTAAACAAAGACTAATTTTAGAATCAGAGTCATAGTTTCCAGGTTTGTGATGTGCATAGTATCAGTGTCAAGGTTTTTTTGAAGTAGCAAGGCTAGGAGCTAATTGAATGTTCAATGAAGTGGATTACATATTGCAGACTCTTTATAAACAGTGATACCAAAGAGGCTTCTCCATAATTAGATCTCGCAGTACAGCATAATAGATTTCCGTTTATGCTGCTCCTAGCATGCTGGGAGTGCATGATTGACAGGAACATTCCTGCCAAGTAATCTAGGGCTAAGCTGTTCAAACAGTGATGCATCATTTCTACTGTGCCAGTGAGTACTCCTCACTGTTAGGGTGTGTACAGCAGGCTAGCTAATATAATGACAGGAACATAGAAATAGAGACAGTGTGCTCTAAATTATGGAGTGCAAACTTGGGATTCAGACGACACAAGAGACCCAGGTTCAAATCCAACCAGAGCCACTTACTCTGTGTCCTCTACCAAGTCACTTAAACTCCCAATGTCTCAGGTTACCCAACTGTAAAAGTAGGACCCCACTGAAATCTAGATACTTGTGCTTCTCAGCTGGGTAGTTGGAATGTTTAGATAAGTATTTTTAATTGCCCTTCTCTGGGTTATTTTGGGGTAAAAAAATGGTAAAAAAAAAAAGCTTGTAAGTGCTCTCGAGTCTCTTGTTCACTGTTCCAATAAAGGGCCAAAGAATGCCAAAAAGGAGACCCACATGATCTTTCTCTTATGGTGGTAGTGGTGGGGAGGGGGCTGTAATGCATGGCATTCTCCAACATCCCCAGTAGTCAAGCTGAAGAGCAAGGGCCTACTTAAATAAGGCTCTGTAAAGACTGAGCAGTGGTTCACAAATGTTAAATGCTTTTGACAATAACCATACACATTCACGGAATGATACATCTACGTCTTGTTTATGTTGCTATCTCTTTTCCCGTTGAACTATTAGTTACTGAACACGTGTTGCATTTTATTTAAAACAATAAGAACATTGTAAATGAAAAAAAAATGTTTTAAAAAAACGTTTTGGAATCTGGTTCCCAGCACGGTTGTCAGAGCGTCCCCACTCCACTCCAAATTCTTGCTTTCCTGACCATGTTCCTAGGCATGATTGTGCCACAAGTGCAAAGCATTGCAGGTGCTGCAATGCATGATGGAACATTCCCGATTGCACCCGGTAATGGATTGTGGTAAAAAGTACATTATCAATTTAGGAGCTCATGGGGAGCTCCTCCATATATGGTGAGTATTTTTGTTTAATTTTTCAGGCTAAAAATGAGTTTTCTTTTTCATCAGGTT
Source organism: Neoceratodus forsteri (assembly GCA_016271365.2). Lineage (NCBI taxonomy): Eukaryota > Metazoa > Chordata > Ceratodontiformes > Ceratodontidae > Neoceratodus > Neoceratodus forsteri. The sequence goes on along the minus strand of CM028131.1, from coordinate 1,617,657,253 downwards.
GCCTTAACCCATGTTACATCCCGGATCATGTCCACGCTACTAACATAGGTCAAGGCAACCGTGTTTGTCTAAAACCATGCTAAAGCCTTGCTCTGAGCGGGATTTGAGCAGGGTTTTAGAACATGGAGTGTAGCATGGTTTCTACCATGCTACAATCTGGGTGCTACCCTCTTACAGCATTTAACTTGAGTAACACATTTTATAGGAAAACAGCACACAATGCCGGTATTTCACCCAGACAAGTAAAAACATCCGATTAGGGGTTCTATGACTAAAACGACATTTTTTTTTACCATTTTAAGATGTTTTAATGCCATTTCTAACACTGTGCTGAAACTTCTGATTGGCAGAGATGCCTATGCCCCCTGCCCCCTGCATCCTCTTCACCCCTGTGAGGTACTTGTAGGTCTCTGGCATGTTCCCCCTTTCCGTCCTCTCTTCTAGGGTATACGTACTGGGATCCCTCAGTCTTTTCTTGCAGGACCTTTGATGTAACCCTGCACCATTTTAGTTGCTCTCTTCTGGACTGCCTCCACCCTGTCTAGTCTATGTCCTTTCTGAGATGTGGCCTCCAGAACTGGACACAGTACTCCAGGTGGGGTCTCACCAGGAATCAGTATGGTGATAACACCAGAATACCACCTCTTTCCTCCTGCTGGTGATGCCTCTCCCTATGCACCCCAGCATCCCACTGGCCATGCCCACTGCTTTGTCCACTGCCCTACCACTTTGAGATCATTAGATATAATAACCCCAAGGTCTCTTTCCTGCTTAGTGACTGTCAATACCTCCACCCTCATTTTATACCCAGCTCCTGGGTTTCTATGCCCTAAGTGCATGGTTTTGCACTTTTGGGAATCGAACCCCAGCTGCCATGCCCTTGACCACTATTTGAGTTTCCCAAGGTCCCAGTGCATTTTCTCTCCACCCCTTTCTGAGTATCCACCCTATTACAGATTTTGGTATCATCTGCAAAAAAGGCATACCTTCCCTTCCAGTTCTTCTGCAATGTCACTTATGAATCTACTTACTGAAATGCACATGTGGTAAATTTTATGTGGGGAGAACAATGTGTAAATTAAGATACAGACTTAATGAACATAGTTTGATAATAAGGAATAAGAACCCTAAATATGCCATGGCTCTCCATATGAATAACCAAATGAACCTAAGTAGCCATAAGATGAGTGCAATAGGCATTGATGTTATGGGAAAAAATGTGAGAGGGGGGATTTTAGAAAATGCGCTTAATAAAAAAGCGCAAAAATGGATTTACAAATTAGGGGCCTTGAGGCCTCAGTGGCAAGTTTGAGGTAGTCCGTTATCTAAAGAAGTGAATAAGTGAAGCATACAAGTTCATCTTTACCCCCCCTCATAGGGTTACCCACAAATGACTGTAGTCATACATTCAGTTGAATGATTTGGGTATATTTTAGGCTCCAAGTACAGGATTAACTGTTTTTCCAAACACTGGTGTCTTGCTGCAATTTCGGATTTTTTATTTATTTTTTCAGGTCCCCCCCCCCCCAGGTGCCACTTCACACGAGGATTTGGAACTTTTCATAATTTTTGCTACGGACTATGTCGTTCGATAGGATTAAGATAACAGGATTCTATAATGCTCTGGCACACTAGAAAAACTCTGATTCTCTGTGTGTAATGAATGTGTTTAATTTTTGTTGATTTAAAAGACTACACTGAAATTTTATTGGTGGAGGTTGTCACATGGTTTTAATCACAGGGTATTTAAGAGTCATTACAATGTATCTTTTTCATTCACTGATGAAGCCTCCAGGGGGAGGTGAAACATAAGATGGGGCAGGAGCCCTGAGTTCTGGTTATTGCTTGTCTGAAGTCTATGGCTGAATAAAACTAGGTGAAATCTAAGTTTTCATCTTTGAGACCTATATTGCAGGGCTGAGTGCGCCTCTCCTTTATAAACTACTTACTTATTTATTTCAAGATTTTTTATCAGGAGCGACATACTGAACTGGCAACAGCTGATTTTCAGATGTGTCCCGGGGGGAAGTGAGGGGAGTAAACAATACAGGATGAGCAAGTGAAAATAACTGTAAGGTGCAGTGGTAATACAAATAAAATAAAATACAAAAAGAAATACATTACAAAAATAGAAGTAAAAATACATCACAGTTGTGCAGTCACAATATACAGGCATGTAATCAGGGCAAATAAAATAAAAATGCATAACAATGTAAACTAAGGCACAAGTGTGTCAGAGTACTGCGGAGCCATGCCAGATAAGGAGCAGTTACTACCTGCCCAGGTGCAAAAGTGCAGGTAGGAATTATCAGTGCCAGAGCAGTAGGTTAGGTACAGGGGAAAAATATTTCCAAGTGCAACAACTGATTAGAGCAGTTTAGCCTAGGGTGGGAAGGAAACTTTTCACGCAGGGGAAAAGGTGTGAGTGGGGGTATCAATAAAATAGGAAGGGAGGGAACACAGGGGTCAGTAACAGTTACTGGAGGGAGTAGAAAAGTCACAAAGAAGGGACTTGATGGAGGAGATGGTTGAGGCTGAGCAGATCGACTGGGTAAGAGAGGACCAGAGCTGAGGAAAACGATACAACACCCATATGGATTAGATACAATGTCTTTTCTTTTGAACTTTTTTTTTCACCATTTTATAAGCATAATGGCACACTTCAAGGTGTATGGCTATGTAGTGCTGTCAGTGCTTCCTGAGTGGTTGAGGGCTGCGCCTGATACCTCACAACAATCCACGTGGTACTTGAGATTATTATAGTAAGGAGGGAAGGCTCCAGGTGAGTAAACTCCCCAGGGGCAGGGGCGCAAGAAGAGAGGGGTGGGGACAAGTCAGAGGACAAGGAGGGTGTAATCGTCTCACCCCTTCATTCCTAGTCCTTAAGCACCTACTCAGACCCACACCCAGTGCTACTTGCTGCTGCCCTTCCACCCCCTAGCCTCTACTTCATGGTGTCAGCGTGGCTCAGTTGGTAGCACATCCGCCTCTGGACCAGAAGGTCGTGGGTTCTCATCCCATACCAGGATTGGACTTGCACCTAAAAAATCGCTGGCATCCGAATGCAATATTGGGGGGTGCTGTACTGCTGGGGTGTGCCGTCCTTCGGATGAGATGCTAAACCGAGGTCCCTTCTGCCCATTCTGGTGTTGTCCTGGTGGGTGTCCAGGTGGAAGTAAAAGAACCCAGGGCACTCTTTGCAAAGAGCAGGGAACATTCCCGGTGTCCTGGTCAACATTCCCCTTCCCATAAACCGGTTCATGCAATTATCCAGGCTGTGTGTGTGGGTGATGATGTGCGATATGGCTGCCACCACACATTCAGTCACTTCACTACCAGTCTAGCATTGCTTGTAAAGCACTTTGGGATACTGTGTATGAAAAGCGCTATATAAATGCAGATTCTTCTTCTTCGTCCCCATGGTCCTTTACTAGCATGTCATTTGGCCTCTACTAGACTGCCTGCGTTTGCGCCCTATTTTAGTTTTGCTGTTTTGGTTACTATGCTGAATTATCAGGTTTGCTGCCTTTGCGTATTTTAACCAATGCTATGTATAACTTTTCTCACATATTGTATTATGTTTAAGTGGCATTATGTTATTTTTATTTGTCTCCCTTTGTTTGTATCTGTCTTCCTTCTTCCCGGGACACACCTGGTAATGAACCTTGGCTCAGCATGCCTTTCCCAGTTACCAAATTTTAAATAAAAATAAATAAAACTTAGATTAGCAAGAAGGAAGCGGTAAAAGAAATGGGTAACAGAGAAGGTAACAAGTGAAGACGTGGGTCAGGGGTAGCGTCAGGGAGCAGCACAGGCAGGAGAGGGGAGCAGGGAAGTAGGTAGGAAGGGAATAAGATATGAAGAGCCATGTGCACCAATGCATGGAGTCTGGGAAACAAAATTCTGGAACTGGGGGCCATCATGGTGGAGTCTAGCCTGGATTTGATGGCCATAACAGAGTCATGGTGCACTGACAGCCACAACTAAGAAATGGCCATACTGGGCTATGCTCTGATCAGGAGAGACAGAGAAGGGTTGCACTGTATGACCCTCCATGGACAGGGACCGGGTTACTTGCAAGACCTCCTTCAGCCCTACCACCCCCTCCGTCCACTTTGCTCCACCAATGAGGGATTGCTAGAGGTTCCCAGGGTCCATCTTCAGTCATCAGGGGCCAGAGCATTTTCTTTTGTGGCCCCGACCCTGTGGAACTCTCTACCTCGTCAGATTAGAGAGTGCTTGCCCACTGAGACTTTTAAAGCCTCTTTGAAAACGTATTTATTTAATTTGGCTTTTGGAGACACTGTTTAGTCTTATTTTTGCTGCCTTTTTATCTTTTTATATGTTTTTATTATTGAATGTTTGTCATTTTGTCTATAATGTATTCGCGCTTTGGTTTTTGAAAAGTGCATTATAAATAAAAACTGATTGATTGATTGATTGATATATGTGAAGCAGAAAACCAAAGCCATGGAAGTGCAGAGGCATCTGGAAGAAAGGGAAGGGCTTGAGGTGATGTGGGTTATCCTAGAGATAGGTATTGGGGTTGCTCTCTGTACAGGGGTGGTATGCAGACCTCCAGCACAGGCAGAGATGTTGGATATGGCACATGGGGAAGCCATCACCAGTATGGCAAGGAAGGGAGAAGTGCTGCTAGTTGCTGACTTAAATCTGCCAGATGTGAATGGCAGCCTTCCAGATGCAGCTTTAGCAAGGAGCAGGGCCATCCTTGACTCCCTACAAGGGGATTTTCTCAGGCAGCTGGCCAATCAACCCACTTAGGATGGTACAGTGCTGGACATGGTGCTTACGAACAAGGATGGTGTTACAGGTGTCACAGTCCGCAGTCCCCTAGGGACCAGTGATCATCAGACAGTGTGGTTTAACATTAAGATGGTGACAGAGGCAAACCACTCGAGGACAAGGGTCCTGGACTTTAAGAGGGTTTATTTTAAAGAACTGTGAGATTTCCTCAGAAATTGTCACACAGAGGGGGGATTGCCAGGAAGGGGTAGAGGTACAGTTGGAAAGACTATGGGAGTGTGTCATTAAGGCACCCAGCCTCTGCAAGAAAGAAGTGAGTAAAAGCAGAAGGAAAAAGAGATTGTCATGATTCCCTAAGACAGTGGCCAAGATGAGGAAGGAAAAAAGGGTGGCATTCAGGAGGTGTAAGGAAACACAGAGGGAGGAAGACTGGGAGGTGTACCAAGCAAAGCCGACTGAAGCAGGAAAGGCAGTGAAGGGAGCAAAGGTGCACTCAGAGGAAAGGATAATGAGGCGGTAGCTAAGTAGGGATAGGACTTCTTCAGGTACATAGGTGAGAAAAGGGATGGTGAGGGTAAGGAGGGCAAGGGGGGTAGTGAGGATAAGGAGGGCAGCAGGGGGCACTGTGCAGAGAGAACTAAGAAAAGCAGACATTCTGAATAGGTACTTTGCCTCAGTCATCTTCACGGGGCGGATCGCCAGGGATAGCAGGAACAAAGGGGGTTGGACACAACTCTATTTTAAGAGGAAAGAGTCCTGAAGGGATTTGCAGCTTTGAAAGTGGACAAGGCTATGGAACCAGACAGGCTACACCCAAGGGTACTAAAGGAACTCAGGAAGGTACTAGCTGCCTCACTAATGACCTTATTCAACAACTCTCTGGAAACAGGTGTGGTTTCAGAGGACTGGAGGAGAGCAGGCGTAGTGGTTACACTTTAAGTGTCAGTTAACTACAGTGTAGTTACAGTGTAACTACATTGTAATTGCATTGCAACCGCAATGTAGTTGCATGCAACAGACATGTAACTACAGGGTAATTACCCTGTTGCATGTAGTTAATGATTAGTTATATTGAAACCGACACTTCAAGTGTAACCAACATACAGTAGTCTTTTTACATAGAGTGGTAGCAGAGAGGAGGCTAGCATCTATAGGTTGGTCAGTCTCACCTCAGTGGTGGGGAAATCAATGGAAATCCTGTTAAAGGAAATGCTGGTAGAGTATCTTCAATCCATTTGGGCTGCAAGTCCACAAGCAGCATAGATTCATGGGGTGTGGGGGGGGATCATGCCAGACGAATCTGGTTGATTTCTTTGACTTAGTGACCAGGGAAATAGATTAGGGAAGGGCAGTGAACATGGCCTGTCTGGACTTCAGCAAGGCCTTCAACACCGTGACACACAGGAGACTGATAAAGAATTTGAGCAGCCTAGGGGTGGGACCCATAGTGGTGAATTGGGATAGAAACTGGTTAACGGATAGGGGACAGAGCGTAATGGTTAACAGCATTCACTCCAATGATGGGAAAGTGGCCAGCAGGGTGCCACGTGGTTCAGTGCTGGGATCAGTTTTCTTTAGTGTCTTCATAAGCAACATTGCAGAAGAACTGGAAGGGAAAGTATGTCTTTTTGCAAATGACACCAAAATCTGTAATAGGGTGGACACTCAGGAAGGGGTGGAGAAAATGTGAAGGGATCTTGGGAAATCTAAGGAGTGATAAGAGCATGATAGTTTGGGTTCAGTGTCAAAAAGTGCAAAATCATGCACCTAGGCAAAGGAACCCAGGAGCTGAATATAGAATGGGGAGGAGATATTGACAGTGACTAAGCAGGACAGGGACCTTGTGGTTATCATATCTGGTGACCTCAAATTGGAAAGGCAATGGATAGGGCCAGGGGGATGCTGGGATGCACAGGGAGAGGTGTCTCCAGCAGAAGAAGGCGGGTACTGTTGCCACTGTATTGCTCTTTGATGTGATCCAATCTCGAGTATTGTATCCAGTTCTGGAGAATGCACCTCAGAAAGGACATAGACAGGATGGAGGCAGTCCAGAGGAGGGCAACTAAAGTGGTGCAAGGGTTACACCAAAAGCCCTACATGGACAGACTGAGGGATCTCAATATGTACATCCTGGAAGAGAGGAGAGCAAGAGGGGACATGATAAGAGACCTACAAGTACTTCACAAGGGTAAACAAGGTGGGGAAGGGGAGTTTCTTTCAAATGAGAAAGAGCACCAGGACCAGAGGGAATGGATGAAACTGGGGGGGGGGTTAGGATGAATGTGAGGATGTACTACTTCACTGAATGAGTTGTAGATGCCTGGAACAGACTGCTAGTGGAAGTGGTAGAGACAAAAACAACTGGGGGCTTCACGCATGTGTGGGATAGACATGGGGAATATTAATAAATAGGCAGGGAGGAGGAAGAAGACTCGCTGGAGACCAGTCAGGGTCTGCAGAAACAGACTAGGCAGGGACCATATGGGCAGACTGGGTGGGCCAAGTGATCTTTTTCTGCCAATAAATGCTATGTTTCTACATTACAGCTTACAACAAGGGAACAAAGAACGCTGGCTCCTGATTGGCTGACTCCTTTACTATTTTCTGTTCCTAACAGAAAGGGGGAAAAAGTACTGTCACCAGCCTGACTATCCAATTACCATTTCTACTTTCACATTTGCAAGTTTGGGGACAATTCTACTCTTGAAAAGTAACATTAGGATTAAATACAACATTGAATTAACTGTTGTTCTGTAATATGTGTACTTACAGCCTATAACTACATTTTTTACCATAAAACCCATTTTATAAGTTGTATAAGATACTGCAGGGTGTGAGTTAGACTGAAATAAGTGCCCCTTCACATAGCAACGGGACTCACTTTGCCTTTAGGAATGTGGTTATCTCAGCCTAACCCACACATTATTATGTGTAATTATTCACTTTTAAAATTGGTAGGAAAAATCCATGTGATTGGCGGAATCCAGCCACAGACTTTGATGTTACTGTGGGATAACCAAAAGGGTAAGTTACATATTTTTTCTTTTGAACTTTTTCACATTTTTTTTTTTAAATTACTCTGTATCTCTCCCTACTGCCTGATGGCCCTGACCCTTCGGGACATCCATTGAGTCATCCTTCTACCTCGCACCCACCAGGACTCACCTCTCTTCCTCCATGGAGCTTCGGTTTTCCCCCCGAGTGGGGACGAGGTGGGTCCATCGCCCAGTAATCCTACATCTCGTCAGGCCGAGATGGTGGTCCTGGTGAGTGGGGCACATCGGAGGTACGCTCTGGGAAGTCCATCTTCCCAGAGCCAGCAGGTGTTTTTCTTTCTTTTTCTCCCTTCCCCTACAGTGCATAGCCCTGTGACGTCAAGGCGACAAGTGCCAACGCCCGCACTGTAAAGCGGCCGCTCATTTCCCTGCAATCAGGGCTTGTAGTACTCTAAGCCCCCGCTCGGAGTCAGACAAGTGTTCGACAGTGGCCGCAACCCTCCCCAGAGAAGGTGAGCTGTCGTTGAACGCTCAAGCCTATCTCCCCCCGGCCGACCCACCGGTGACCCGAGTCCGCTCCCGAACCCGGGTCACCGGCGTGGAGCAAGGTGTGGCATCCAGCGCCTCAACCCCCAGTGCCACCGGGCTGGTTACTTTGTCACATTTTATAATCAACATATTACACTCAGGGTTGAGTGGTTATACTGTAACCAAATTCCCAGGTAGTTGAAGGCACCCTTGGTTATTTTAGTAAAACCATTTACACTGTCAAGGGTTATCACTTATACCCCGTAACTACCCGCCCAGTCACCTATTATCACTTACTCATGAGGTACATCACTCATATTTTCCCTAAAAGCCCTCTAGGGCAGGTGTTGCCATTACATTATGGACAGAAGAAATCAAATCTGAATTTCATATTGATCTTTGCTGTTCAGTTAACAGCAAAGGTTAGAAGCATGACATAACCAATATTTATGTATTTATTAAGATGAAAATCAACATGGGTTTGTCCAGGGGAGAACATGTCAAACCAACCTAGACACATTTTTTGACTGGGTAGCAAGACCCCTGGATTGTGAAAAGCCTGTTGGTGTCCTCTACCTGGATTTTAGCAAGGCTTTTGATTCGATCCTGCATGGAGATAAAATGGTGTGGTAGGTAGCAAATTGGCTTAGCAACAGGCAACAGAGGGTAGTGGGGGGGTGAGGCCTTGACTCACATAAGGACCATCAGTGGGGTCCTACAGTGTTTGGTGTTGGGCCCTATCCTTTTCAGTGTGTTCATTGTGGACATCAGGGAGGTAATTAGGAGTAGAATGAGCCTGTTCGCTGATGATTCTAAACTGGGAGCTGAGGTGGACAGTGAGGAGGGTAGGAGAACACTCCAGGATGGCTTGAAGAGGCTTGAAAAGTGGGCACACATGTGGCAGCTAGGGTTTAATGCTCTATGTGTAGCGTTCTACATCTAGGTGGTAGGAACCCTGGGTATAGCTACTATTTGGGGGGAGAATGGCTGGCGGTCTCCATGGTGGGATAGGATCTGGGGGTGATGACTGATGCCAAATTGAACAACTTTGAGCAGTGTAGGAGAGCAGCTACTAAAGCAAATAAAATGTTTGGGCGTATCGCTAGGGGGATATTATCCAGGAGCAGGGAGGTTATACTCCCCCTGTACAATTTGCTGGCAAGGCCACACCTGGAATATTGTGTGCAGTTCTGGCACCCTTGTTTAAAGAGGGACATCAATCTGTGGGAGAGTCCAGAGAAGGGCAACAACAATGATCCGGGGTCTGGGGGAAGTGGCAAATGAAGGCAGACTTTGAGAGCTGAACGTGTAATCCCTGGAGGACAGAAGGGATGGGGGGGGATATGATAGAGGTCTTCAAATATCTGAAAGGGATCAATGGTGTAAAAATGGAGGGTCCACTCAAATTAAAGGGAGAGGGGACTACAAGAGTCCATAGTCTAAAACTAGTGGGGGGAAGGTTCAGAGGGGCAGTGAGAGGACATTATTTCACAGAGAGGGTTGTGGCACCCTCGAACGCGCTTCCATAGGAGCTGATAAAAATGGAAACTGAAGGGGGTTTCAAGAAGGGATGGGACTGGTACAGGGGCAGGGTACAAGTTGGGGATGCAAAAAAGGGGTTTAAACATTGAACACCATACTCAACCCTAACAATAGGGGACTACCTCACCCCTATAAACTGTGCCAATAGAACTAACTTATTGTAGCCTGACTTTAAGCTTTAATTAAAAAAATACATATGTTTCTAGCACTAACAGCTCAAACATTAGTCCCTTTCAAAGAAATTATTTTTAGAAACCCTATCTTTGGAATTGTGAGAGTTAGACACTTAAATATTTTTTATATGACAGTGTAGAGTCAGGTCGATGTAGATATAGTCCATCGGTTTTTATGCATCGATATACTAAAATAATGTTGATACAGTGGAAAAGTGACAATTCCATCAAATAGGCGGTGTCAACTATGTGAACTGCACCAGTGGTATCCATTAAGGAGAACCACAGTCTTTTTCCGATATTCATGCTAGATGTACACAAAATAATAGGAAATTTAAAACACATACCTTTCAAATTTGTGCTTTCCAAAGCTTTACAGTAACTGGACTTTCTTATTAGTTAAGGAGAAAGTGAGGGACTGTGAGACTTTGGAACGTGCAGGTGATCTTCTGCTGGAAAAAAAACAAACTGATTTTTTTCTTCTAGTTTGTAAATTTGAATTAGGAAAGGCACATTGAGTTGTGACAGATTATTTCCAGGTGGGTCCAAGGGGTGGGTTACATGGAACTGTTTTTATAGACAGTGGGACAACTGCCCAGGACACTGGGAATTATTCACTATATAAGAGATAAGATCCAACAGGGTGTGGGTTGTTGGGGGATACATGCCCACTCAGGGTGTAGTGATGGAGGGCCTGACAGCCCTGGAAATGAAGGTATCCCCAAATAACCCACACCCTAAAGGTTCTTTTCATGCTCACAAAATAGACTATGTTGTCCCAACACAACCCAATTTCTAATAGTGCTAGGGTGGGGTTATAAAGCACTGCAAGTAGTGTGGAGACAACAGCGAGTGGCATAGAGGGCTTTAAGCATGGAAATTTGATCTGCATACTGGCTCTTTTTTTTTTTATCTCAGATTAGAGCTGTATTTCACCTCTTTGGCTGTCCTAAGTGCAGAATACTTTTCAGATGATGGGTTTGTTAAAGTTGTAAAAGGACTATTCAACTAATGTAACCATTAATAATTTGTACAAAGGTATTTTTAAAGATTATTTATTTTGAATCTATTTTGAAGTGGGGAACCCACCTGCCCTAACCATAAGACACAAAATCACTCCCTGATTGACTGGGCTCTTACCACTCACCCCACAGAGTAATTAGCTTTGGCATCCTCCCAGATGCTCTCAGCAACCACAACCCAATATTTATTGTCAGGAAAATCCACAGACCAAAATCTCTGCATTAAACCTTGCAACTACGCTCCTTCAAATCCCTTGACCTTGAACCTCTCCCGCACAACCTTTCTCTTTCTGACTGGTCTCCCTTAGTCTCCTCCCTCTCAGTTGATAAGGCTCTAGCCTACTTCAAAGAAATATTCCTTGCAAATTGGAACTCCTTTGCCCCTCTCAAACAAACCAGGGTTAGGGGTAACCACCTACCGTGGATTACTCCAGAACTCTTAGCCTGTCTTAAGGCCAGAGATCATGCCTGGAAGCACCACAAATCCATCCAGCTTCCTAACAACCTCACAGACTACTGTGACACCTGTACTAGGGCAACAAGGCTAGCCAAGTCCAATTGCTTCAAAAATGCTTTCCTCACTAACATAAATTCCCCTTCCAAGTTCTGAAAAGTGGTTCATGCCCTCTGTACCCCTCAGTCCCACCCCCCTTCCCCAGTGCTAAAGGTAAATGGCAATCTTGTAGCTGACTCCCATGCCGCAGCTGTGGAATTTAACTCCTATAATACCTCCTGTGCAATCAAACTGCTGAAGTTCCTCCCTAATTACCCCTCCCCCCTCAAATGTCACGGCTGCCCCTCTATCCTTTCCCCCCAAAAAAACACTGCTCCACTTCCTATTTCCCCACACTCCTCCTTCTCATTCTCTTCAGTCTCCCCCACTAGTACTCTAAATGCCCTCCTCACCATTAACCCCTCAAAAGGATCTTCCCCAGATGACCTTGGCCCTAAACTCCTCTCTCTCTCAGCCCTGGCCATTGCCTACCCCCTCTGCTTAAACTTAAATCTCTCCTTCTCAACCTCTGATGTCCCTACCACATGGAAGCACACAGTGGTCCTCCCCCTACCTAAAGGTGGAGACCCCTCATCTCCTGGCAACTATTGCCCCATTTAGCTACTCCCCACCCTAGCCAAACTACAAGAACATCTAATCCTCTCAACTCACCTCCTTTCTATCTGATACCTCTTTCTTCACCCTGTTCCAATCTGGTTCCAGGAAAAAACACTCTACCACCACCTCCCTACTTTGGCTCAATGACTCCATCCTCTCCGGGATGGACAATGGCCAAATCACCTCAGCCATATTTGTCAACTTTTCCAAGGCTTTTGACACTGCTTCCCATGCCCTTCTCCTTGGTTCCCTCTCATCTGCTGGTCTAATCCCTTCTGCCACTAACTGGTTTAAGGCCTACCTTACTGGTAGAACCCAATCAGTTAAGATAGTGGATGCCGCTGGCATGCTGGCACAGGTTGCCTACCTGCACTGCCAGTGACCCACATTCGGGAATGGACCTGGGATGTTGGAGGGCCAGCCATGGGAGAAGGATTGAGCATCCAAGGACTGCTCTCCTTCTCTGGGGGAAGGGGGTAGAGTGTTCAGCGGAGGCTGGGTGTACTGAGCACACTGACGCTATTTGTTCAGGGGGGTAGGGTGGATGCTGGTTGTCATTACATGTACCCCCCCACACACCAGGGGAAAAAATGCCAGCGGCTGCCCCAAATGAAGCCCGTCCTCAGCTTCAATAAGCTCCCAGGCTGGCCCGTCAACATATCCCGATGTTGTGGCACTTTAGGGTCAGTGCAGTGACCCCACCCTGAGGGGTAAGCCAAGGGGTATCGACGAGGTGCGACTGATGTGGGAGTGGAAGAGGGGTCAATGACAGGGCTGAGAGACCGGGTGGCCGATGGCAGAAAAAGCATACTAAATTAAAAAAAAAAAGATCGCAGATGCCATCTCATCACCCCTCTCGATCTGCGCTGGCACAGAAACACAGAAACATAGAATGTGATGGCAGATAAGGACTGCTTGGCCCACCTAGTCTGCCCATTTCCCTACCTAATGGATAGGCTGCAGATCCTAGTTAACCAACAGCCTCACTTATTCTGTACCATAAATAAGTAACCCTGCAGCAGATGATTGGCTCTTCTTCTTGTGATATCATAGTCAGTAAGGTCTGTTGATGAATGAGGAAGAACAGAACTAAAGCCATGTCAGCCTCCAGGTAGAGTACTGTTCCACACATCTCACCAAGAATTGCCAAGTAGAAAATCTTCAAAAATTAGCAAAGGGGGAAAAATAATATTTCAAATATAAGAAACTGCAGTTCACTACTTTTTAGCATTGATTTCAGAGCATACACTAGCTCTGTAAATGAACATCTGCACCTTGAATGGTACTGTGAGCTAGAGGGAAAAATGCTGACTGGGACTGTAACTACATTCACAAATTATTTCAAGTGCATCTCCATACCATAATGATCTCACGGAGGAACACTTCAGCCATTTTTATGTCCCCATCAGATTATCTCCCCAACTGTTTAATTCACCTTAAACACAATGAATCCAAAGGTCTTGTGGTTCATCGTTCAGTTTGTGTGCATAGTAGGTTAGGTTAACAGCTGCAGACGCCACTCTAATGGACCATCGGATGTAAGAAGGACTCGAGTGTTGGGACATAAAGAGGTCTTTGGAAAAGACTTAATATTCCGTTAATGCAGCAGTATTTGTTAGTTGGGTCAAATATTTTATCACAAAGTTGTGCATTAATATATTTCTGACGTAACTAGATTCAGTATCAGTATATTTATTTTTCTATCGGATGCTTTTAAATTTTCTTTATTGCAAATGTTACAATTAATGACTTAAGTCATGAAAGATAACCACCACTAACAATTTTTAACAATCCCTTGCCTTGAGGTTACATTCTGGATTTATACAGTTGCTGTATTAGGAGGGTACTAGCACACATTTCCGATGGTCATCCCGCAGGGCTCCGTGCTGGGTCCCCTTCTAGTCTCCATCTTCCTTAATGACCTGCCGTCTGTCTACTCCCCCCCCGCCATACACATGTACACTGATGATACTGTCCTGTGTGCACCTGGATCATGCCCAGCTGAGGTTACATCCAGCTTGCAGCACGACTTCAACAAGGTCCAGCTCTGGTTTGCAAACCATCAGTTATTCCTCAACACCAAGAAGACAGTCTCCATGACCTTTGGCACAAGGTAGAGACTCTCTAGGCTTCCCTACCTGCCCACTTTCCACACTCTTGACAGGACTTTACTTGAGGACACCTCATCCTTCAGATACCTTGGGGTTTGGTTAAACCAACACCTCATCTTTTCTGGACACATTTAGGAAGTACAAGAAAACAGGGAGGGGGAGGACAGGGAGGAGTACTTGACGGAACCGAAGGAGGTGACAAGGGCAGTAAGGGGAGCCAAGGCATCTACGGAACTCAGGCTGGCACAAGGCATTAAGAAGGGGGGGGAGAAGGACTTCTTTAGGTACATCAGGGAGAAAAGGAGCTGTAAGGACCACATAGTAAGGATTAGGAAGTGGGGGTTGGGTGGAAGCAGGGTGCGATAAGGCAGAAGCACTAAATGAGTACTTCTGCTCAGTATTTACTAAAGAGAAGAGGGGGGTGACACCCAAGGGGGGAGAAATGGTAGAAATGGGAGGGAAGGGGTGACAGATGGGGAAGTCATGCAGGGCAGAGTTCGGGAGGGTTTGAAGGCACTGAGGGTGGAAAGGTGCCAGGTCCAGATGGCATCCACCCCAGGGTACTGAAGGAGCTGGCAGAGGTCCTTGCAGGACCTTTGGCAGACCTATTTAATGTCTCACTACATTCAGGGTGTGTACCTCAGGACTGGAGGATGGCTCATGTGGTGCCCCTCCACAAAAGTGGCCCCAAGGATGAACCGGGAAACTACAGACCAGTGAGCCTCACATCCATCGTGGGTAAGCTAATGGAGACTATCCTGAAGGAGAGGCTGGTGGCCCTCTTAGAGGCCAAAGAACTACAGGACAGCAGACAGCATGGCTTCATATGGGGCAGATCCTGCCAAACCAACCTGGTGGAGTTCTATGACTGGGTAACTAGGCAACTGGACAGGGGTCATGCAGTGGATGTCCTGTATCTGGACTTCAGTAAGGCATTCGACTTGGTGCCGCATGGAAGGCTGGGAAGTATGTTAGTAGGCACAGGGGCGGGTGCAAAGCTGGTGAGATGGGTAGGAAACTGGCTTCAGGGAAGGCAACAGAGGGTGGTGGTGGGTGGGGAGCTCTCACACTCAAGGGTAGTGATGAGCGGTGTTCCACAGGGCTTGGTGTTGGGACCAGTGTTGTTTGGGATATTCGTTGCAGACATATCTTTGGACATCAAGAGCAAGATCAGTCTGTTTGCTGATGATACCAAGGTAGGAGCAGTGGTGGATGACCTAGGGGGATGGCAGGGGTTGCCGGATGATCTGGCAAAGCTTGAAACCTGGTCAGACACCTGGCAATTGGGGTTTAATGCCAAAAAGTGCAAGGTGCTGCATTTTAGGATGAAGAACCCAAGGATGAGTTACCAGCTGGGGGGAGTGCAGCTAGCCCAGACAGAGGAGGAGAAGGATCTGGGTGTGCTCATTACAGGGTCAATGAACAACTCGGCACAATGTAGGAAGGCATCTGCAAAGGCCAACAAAATGCTGGGTTGTATTGCAAGGGGTATATCCTCGAGGAGGGAGGAGGTGATTCTGCCACTGTATAGGTCATTAGTTAGACCGCACCTGGAGTACTGTGTGCAGTACTGGCGCCCGTATCTGAAGAGGGACATTAAGTTACTGGAGGGGGTACAATGCAGGCGACAAAGATGATCAAGGGGCTGGGGACTTAGCATATGAGAGGAGGCTGAGGGAGTTGAACATGTACTCACTGGAGGAGAGGAGGGACAGGGGACATGATTGAAACCTTTAAGTACATGAAAGGAATAAACAAGACAGGTACAGAGGGCTGTTCAAAGTAAGGGAGGGAGGGACACCAGGGCCATGATATGAGACTGGAAGGAGGAAGGTTCAGGAGGGAGATGAGGAGACACTTTTTTACAGAGAGGGTGGTGGCTGGGTGGAATGTGTTACCTGCAGAAGTGGTATCCAGTAGAACAGTGGACTGCTTCAAAAGGGGATGGGACAGGACAAGGGGGGGTTAATGAAGGGGAAGGGTGGAAGGAAGGGGCAGTTGCAGAATAAGGGGTGCTAGCTGCACATTCGAGCAGACTTGACAGACCTCTAGGCCTTTATCTGCTGGCAAATTTCATATGTTCGTATGCCATCCAGAAAAAATTGCACCCCAAGCTCGGTGCTTTGTTCAGGAACCGCAGTTGCATCCCACCTGTGGCTAGGTGGGAGCTTGTCCAGAAGATGATCCTCCCCATGTTTGACTACTGCGATGTAGTCTATGGTGATGCTCCTAAGTCCTTCCAGACCAGATTGGAGACATTCTTCAACTCCTTCTGCCACTTTGCCCTTGATGCTCCCTCACACACACCACTGTGACCTCTATCGAGCCCTTTCCTTCCCCCTCCTTACAAACAGATGCCTCTCACACTATGCTAAATTCAGTGCTAAACACTGGCTGGGTGAACTCCCTTCCTACCTCTCCCCTCACTTATAACACCCCCCCCTCCTTCCCACGCCTTCAGATCTACCAACACTTACACACTAACTGTCCACCGCGGCTACACCCTCTCTGGCCAGCCTGGGTACTCTCACCATTTCCCTAAAATATGGAACTCTGTGCTCCCCCAGATCTGACAGTCCTCCTCCCTCTATTCCATCAACACTGCCCTCTCCAACTATCTTGCATTTAACTGCTCCTGTCATGACCTGCCTTCATTTCCTTAGTCTTGCTCCTTCGTTCATCCCCCTTTGGAATTTACCCAATGCCTCTATTGACTCTTCTGCCTCTACTGACCCTAACCCCTCTTAGATGCTCGTTCTCATACCTTTCCTCCATTCCCCTACTCTCTCCCCCTTTTTTCTTAGCCTTCACAGTCCCCTTGCAGGGTTCTCAGCATCCTGAAGGGGTCCTATAATGCCTAGGCTTACCACCTTTTCTTCCCCCATCTACCTATCCTTGGCCTTCCAGGTCCCTTTGCAGGGTCCCCAGCATCCTGGAGGGTTCCTTGGATCAGGTCTCATACCCTCCTAGGTGTTATTTCTCATCCCCCCCCCCAGTATCCCTCTATAATTACAATGCCTAACCACAGGAGAGTTTACAATTGCCTGAACTTCCCTGCCCCTTGCAGGGTTCATTACATCTTGAAAGGTTCTCTTTTGGGTCGGGCCTTATTTCCCCTCCTAGGTGTTAATCACACTTACTTCCTTTCTCTCTCTCTCTCTCTGTCTCTGTCTCTCTCTCTCTCTGTCTCTCTTACCTACTCCAGTCCCTTGTCCCCTTGCAGGGTTCCCCACATCTTGAAGGGGTCTCTCTGGGACACAACTCTGCACTATCTGTCATCTCATCCTCTCTCTCTCTCTCTCTCTCTCTCTCTCTCTCTCCCTTTACCCCTTATTTCATGATAGCACTTGTTCACTTATTGCCATTGCACTTATTAATTGTTCTCACAAATTACATATGTATGCAACACTGTTTATAGCAACTGCCTCAATTAATTGTATGCTATGTTGATCTTTGTAACTTGAATGTAAAATGTCTCATCCCTATTGTACCCCTTCCCCCAGGTTGTACCGAGAGATGAGCAATCTGTTGCTCAGTGTGCCTTCTTGGTGAAACATTTTAGTAAATAAAAAATAAAGAGAAAGCTTTGGCTTCCATAAAGGTCTCTAATCTCTCTGCTTGATTTGCAGATAAAATTTGTCATAGGTGTGAACCCTATTTAACATTACCACTTTGACCCAGCAAAAGATGTCTTTTAACACTTCATCGTTTTGTCATTTTGCCTCCAAAATGTATAGAAATAAGGCTTCAGAAAAACCAGTACCCTCCACTATCCCCAGAATGTTTTTGTAACAAAGGTTATTCAGAAAATAATCTCCACATACTGCTTCAATGTCCATTAAACAAGAAGTGGAGTGATAAGACTATAATAAATAAATCATATTTTAATCTTTAAAAATGCTTTATATGATTATATGCATGTACTTCTGAATCCCTTGGAGACCGAAGATGCTAAATTATTGACTGATTACTATATCTAAGTGCAATTCTGAGACAAAGGAAAAATGGTCCTATTATTTTTCCATATTTTAAATGTTATTATGACATGATTTATTACTATTTTAAATTATGTTTTTTTTATATGTATATTTCTGTGTACTTGAAATGATCAATGGCCAATCAATAAAACCTGAAACCTCCTAGCTCTTTATTTTGTTGTTTACGGAGCAGTGTTAACTGATATACTCACCCCTCAAGACTGCAGTCAGCCAGTTAGGTTACAGGATTTTTGGAACCCATTTTCTAATCTTAAATTCCATGTGATTTTTTTTTTTGCAGCTTGCTCTTTGCCAAACCTCCGCCCAGTCATGGACCCTCGGCTCTCAATCCCACATTAGCTGTGGCTCCCCGGATACCCCCTGGCTTGCCCCCCAGGGCGGGGTTGCAGTACCAGCCCTCATAGTGCCGCAAACTCTGTAATAGGTCTGGGAGCTGGCCTGGGAGTGAGTAGAGCAGAGGGCGGGCATCATGGAGGTGATGGCTGCTGTGGTTTTTCCCCACTATACGGGGGTGGGGACGTGCAATGATGACCAGCATCCGCCTCGCCCCCCCAACGTGTTGGTGCCGGTGCTTACAGTACACCCAGCCTCTGCTGGGTGTCCGTAGTGCACTGGATACTCTACCCCCCCTTCCTCCAGAGAAGGACAGCAGTCACAGAACACTCGATCCTTCTCCCCCAGCCAGGCCTCCGGCATCCCAGATCAGTTCTCGAACCTGGGTCATCGGTGCTGCAGGTAAGCATTCTGCCCCTGCGCCAGCGAGCCGGCTGTGATCTTTATATACCACCTGGATGACCACCAGAGATGGAAAGAAGTGAGCCCAGTATAAAATGTTATCTGGCTCCATGACACCAGGAGGTACTTAAGAATGCACTTCATAACATGATGGGTTGGATTCTTAAAGAACTGCAGCACATCTTCGCTGTAATTGCAGTATATATGCCATGACTGCAATACCACAAATACAGTGGTCTAACTTCATGTTGCAAGTGCTGTAAGGCAAATTTGATTTATTTTTGTCACTGTCAGTGGCTCAGCAGATTGCAGACTCACCTTTAAGGCCAGAAGATCCGAAGGCTGTGGGTTCCATCCCCACACCAAGAACGTGGGTTAAATCCCTATACTGCCACCGTAGTGCAGCATGAGGGGGGTGCCCCACTCCTGAGATGCTGTCTTTTATTTGAGATGTTAAAATTGAGGTCCTGTTTGCCTGTTCCGGTGGTTGTTAAAGTGGTTGTTAAAGATCCCATGGCACTTCCCAAAAAGAGTAGGGCTCATTTTTATTAAAATGAATCAAAACCAATACATCTTATAATCCAAAAATAACAAGTCATATAGTACTTATAAATCTATAAGAATCACAAATTAACTAGGAATGGCATTTCTTTTAAACAGAATAAATGACAAGAAATCAAATGGAAACTCAAAAAAATTCAAACTCGTACTGTATAGTCCTGCTCAGTATTCTACAGTCAGGTCACATTTTTCCACCAGATCAGAAACTGTGTATAATTAGTTTTCTTAAACTCCTGCTAGTGCAAACCTGATAGTTCTTCCTATGTAATTTTCTTTACTTCCTCTTGAGATAAATAGGCTTGTTGTAACACAAATCTGCAATGTATTTGCCATATCCAGTATTTTAGACACACACAAATCACTCTTAAAGTAATGGCATTGAACTGTGGCCAATTTGGGGCAAATAGTCCTAGAATACATTCATCATATGCTAAAGTGAGGAATAAAGGCATCTTCCATGGGGTGGATAGTAATCCCCAAAACTGTCGTATGGACAGATAGTCAATATATAAATGATTCATGGTTTCTAATACATTATTGCAACCAGGTCTTGGACAGTAACGTTCTTGTATCCCTTTATGCTTTAAATTATTTTTCACATTGAGTTTAACGTGACAGCACAGCCATGCTGTGTCCCACATTTTGCTGGAAATATGAGTATCTGTCAGGCTTTTAGCAATAATCTCTATTTGATCTGGGGATTTCCTATAAAAAATTAGGCTGCTCCAAAAATTTTCTAGTTAGAATATCATTATGCAAATCTTTCCTAGAGCAGCTCAAGATTTGTTGTTTTGAAATACCCAATTGTTTTATTGTTGTAAGGCAATCCTCAAAATAATATATCAAAGGCTGTGGCATCTTATTTTCTGGCTGAAATCTACTTCAGCTCCATTTGTCCAGAATGTTACGTAGCTGCTAGGAAGCCCAAGACACCCACAACTGAGTGGTCCCTTGTAACACAGGTAGTATGTTAGCAAACAAAACGATGACAGCTTTTTACAGTCAACTGGGCCGAGGGGATTAGGGCCAGGGCCGACCATGTCTGCAGAAATCAGAGCCTTGGAACTACTGGCCTCACAAATCTTGGAGAAACACTAGAGTAAGTAGCTAAATTCAAATATCTAGGAGTTTGGCTCAATCATAAACTTTCCTTCGCTGATCATCTCGAAGAACTACAGAAGAAACTAAGGAAAAAGATTAGGACTATTCTACAGAATTAACCCCCTGCTCACAGAGGAGACCAAGATTCAACTGGTTCAAGCTACCTTCCTATCTTTAATAGATTATGCGGACCTGCACTACAGCCACTGCACTGGCTTAATTGGACACCCTCTACCACAGAGCTATCAGGTTCATTACTGGCCTTCCACTTTCCACACACCACTCCTCCCTGTACTCATCGTTAGGCAGGATTTCCCTTCACTATAGAAGGAATAGAAACGCCACCCTATGGGCCTTCAGAGCGGTGACCAACAAGCTCCCCTTATATGTCTCAGATTGTATTCCCCAGAGTGTGTTAGGCACCTATGCTCTAAGGAGCTATTCCCTAATTGCCCTCCAAGTTCCAAGGGTCAAAATTCGTTTCAGCAAAGCTGCTCTAAGCTTCCCTTTACCCACATTGTGGAATGGATTACAAAGGAACTTGAAGCTGAGCTGCTCTGTTAGCCTGAATATCTTCAAGGCACTCTACGATCGCTACATGAAAGCACCTTGCAAATGTTTTCCTCACCGCTAGCCCACTAATTCCACAACTCCCCCTTTCCATCCTGACACTCACCATGTTTCTACCCCTGGCTCTCACTTTTTCCCTATTAACTCTTCCTGCTGCACCCACCCTTCCCTGTCTGCTCCAGCCTGGCTAAAGTCCCACCCATCCATAGTAGTGTCCCAATTATCTACCCCTCCTCCGTCATTATCATAATAAACAAGTACATGACAGCCATCGTCACTTTCTGTGGTTTTAGCCCAATTTTTCCCCCAGTCGTCGGTAATATATCCCTCCTCTTCCTTACCTTTCTAACCTGCCACCCCATACACGGCCTCTTTCCCCTATATGTGTAGTTGCTGGCTGCCTCACTCAAAAGATCTCTGCTTATAACCCCTGTATGCCTATGGTTGACTGTACATCTGCTGACTTCTTCAACTGTAAAATAATGCATTTTTTTTATTTATTTCAACCTTGTACTGTACTGTATAAACTGTATATACTTTTTCTTCCTTGTATATTATTGCTTTTTGTATACCTGCTTCTGTACTGTACTTTGATGTATTCATGACCAGGTCCACCTTGCAAATGAGCCTTGCTCAATGGTGCCCGCCTGGATAAATAAAGATTTTGATTGATTGACAAATGATGGCAATGCTGCAGAAAGTTCAAGCTATGGGGGAAGAAACGAATAGACATCTGGCAGCAGTGGAAATGTAACTTGGTGAGGTGGAATCCTGAATTCAGACTAATGCTGCATCTATTAGCGAACTGACCCAGGAGGTAGGGCGTCAGCAGGAAAGGAGCGTACTGTTTGTGCAGGATTTCAGTTTTCTCAGGGCCAAGGTGGCGGAGGCCCTCAGAAACGTACAGAGACAAACCAACATTAGGACTGTGAGCGTCCCCTCTTGTCTGGCTGGAAAAACAGAACAGTTGTCAGCAATTAACCAGCTGATTGTTACTGACCTGAACTTACTGCCAGCAGACTTTGGTATCACAGTCCTCAGGGCCTTTGCATTCCTATGTGAGCTAGACCATGCGGAGTGGATGATCAGTGGCCCCTCACCACCGTAGCTACCCTCTCCAGCTCAAAAGCCTGTGTTCTCTTGTTGCTAGCAGCTAAAATCCAGGGTGATATTGTCAGGGAGGGGAGTAAACTGTTTTTCTTCCCAGACATCCCCTCCCAGACTCAAACTAGGAAAAAAGCCCTGCAAATTGTTAAAAAGAACTTGCGGGAACACAGAGTGCAAGCCCAATTGCTGTTCCTTTCCTGGCGTAAGGTATGGCATAAAAACAAAACATGTATTTTTATGGACCCAGACTTGGCTACAGCATTTGCTGCTAAGTTTTTTTTCAGTGTTACCTTTATCCTCCTTGGCCACCTCTCTGCCTCCTGTTGCAGTCCTTGCATCCTGCGGGGATCTGGCTGCCCTTCATTTCGACTGGGACCTCAAGCACCCTGAAAACCCTGTGGCTTACCCCCCACAGCAGGATGGCAGGGAGCCCCCTAACTCCCCACCCTCACAGATCCAGTTTGGGTGCCCGCGCTGCTGCAAACACTCGTGGATGACCATCAAGCCACGTGCAAGGTGCCACCTTTTTCCACTGTTCAATTCCCCCCATTGGAGTCTTGGGCATGCAGTGACACCAGCGGGGGCAGAGGTGCATGCGTCCACACTCTCCTCCCCCAGGCCTCTGCCCAGACTCCACCCAGAGCTGTCACCCTGCGCCCTGACCCTCAGCCTCTGCCAGAGGGCCATCGGGAAGTGAGACCACCCCTCCCTGGAGAAGGAGAGCAGTCCATCAGACGCTCAATCCTTCTCCTCATAGCCAACCCCCAGTGACCCATGCTCGTTCCTGAACACGGGTCACCGGCACAGCGTGAAGTAAGGCGTCCAGCACCTCAGCCCTCAGTGCCACTGGGCCGGCTATTTGCTGCTACGTTAACAACTGCACTATCTTCTGAAGTAGTCATCTCAGGAGCAGAAAGGGATAATGATTGATTTAATGATTAAATTTGTTTGACTTCTGAGTTTCCTCTACTGTTTTTTCCTCATTATGGACTCTACATTGATGACTGGATGACCAGGAATGCGGGAAAGTTGTTATCTGATATGTTCATGTTATTTTTCCATGACTATGTTTTGCATAACTAATTATTGCATTCTTAGTATAAATATTATTAGATACAGCACCTGGAGTGTGGCCAGATATCTTTAGGAGTGAAGATATGCTCTACTAAATTTGTGAACTGTTGCTAAATGCCTTTCCTGTTTACTGTTTCCCTACATTGCATCATTGTGTGCCTAGGATTGTAGGAGTGCAAAGCAAATTAATTGATCCCAGGAAATTAGTTTTTATCCTAAAGGCCACTTTCTGGTGTTTTTCAGCCCCCTGACATATGTTTCCACGTGTGGTGGGGAATATTGGTAAAAATGCCTTCAAGTCATAGCACAGGTGACAGCGGACTATTCTACAATATTATCCTACTTGATTTTAACTCCTTATTGTGCGAGGGCCGTCCTGGCCTGGTATATGGACTGAGGCCCAGATATTCAAAAGGGTTGCGCCATGCGCAATAGGGTTGCGCATGCGCAAGTCCTACATTGCACCATTCTGCGATATTCAGCAGGAGGCAGTTGCGCCACTGAAAACAGGTTGAGCAACAGCGCAATGCAAATGAATGCATGCTCAACAGGAGGGGGAGGAACCATGCATAAACTGCGCAACCCGATATTCAGTCGGGTTGTGCAGAGTTTTGGCGCAACCCCAACCTGCGCCTGCACAACTTTGAGCCAAAAAAAGGATCAGTTGAGGGCCACCATGCGGTGAGCTGCTGTATTGCAGGCGCAATACGCAGTTGCCACCTGTGGCTGGCCCCCAACTCAGTCCCTGTGCCCCCACCAGCCCGATCACGGGCAGAGCGTAAAACAACCCCCAAACAGCTCCCAATGCCCGATCGTGGGCAGGCGATGGTAACCCCAGTGCCCGATCCGCGGGCAGAGCGTAAAACAACCCCCAAACGGCTCCCAATGCCCGATCACGGGCAGAGCGTAAAACAACCCCCAAACAGCTCCAATGCCCGATCACGGGCAGAACATAAAACAACCCCCAAACAGCTCCAAATGCCCGATAGCGGGCAGATATGAAAACCCCCAGTGCCTGATCGCGGGCAGAATGTAAAAGACCCCCCAACCCGAATATCTCCCTGGTGGTCAGTGGACCGTAATGCCCGATCGCGGGCAGAATGTCCAGTGACAACCCCCAAACATCTCCCTGGTGTCTAGTGTCCCCCACCCACCCACCCATGAAGCCCCACTACTCCGCTCCCCGGCATCACAAATCTGGACTGTCATGTACAGTACGGGCTGCGCCCATTGGCTCTAGCTCTGCACCAATGGGCGTCCAGCTGAGACAGTCAGTCAGCGGGCGGCGGCGGCAGGTAGGTGGGATGCTGCCGCCCGCCCGGCTGCCAGAGGGGAGAGGGTGGTGGGGCTTCATGGTGGGTGGGGTGGGGGACACTAGACACCAGGGAGATGTTTGGGGGTTGTCCTGACATTCTGCCGAGATCGGGCATTACGTCCACTGGACCACCAGGGAGATATTCGGGTTGGGGGTCTTTTACATTCTGCCCGCGATCGGGCACTGGGGTTGTTCACGCTCTGCCCGCGATCGGGCATTGGGAGACGTGGGCGGGGGTTGTCACGATATCGCTCTGCCCGCAATCGGGCATTGGGAGATGTGGGCGGGGGGTTGTTTTCATGCAGCCAATCGGGCTGCAGGGGCATTGGTCCCCGATGGCTGCTGCCTGGCAGGGCTGCCAGGCGCAAGTCCTCGGGGATCGGCGCACCTACATGCTAATGGCATGCAAATGGGGCCATAATCAGATGCAAATGGACCCCCTGCGCCTTGCATGAATTATGGCCCCATTTGCATGTCACCTTTTGAATATCGGAAATTTGCGCATGGCACAATGGTACTTGCGCCACCGCAAGTTTAATGCTCAACTCTGACAACTTGCGGTGGCGCAAGTTCCACTGCGCCATGCACAGTGGCTGTGGCTGGGGGTGATATTCAAAGGAGTTGCTCAATAGCGCAACTCCTTTGAATATCGCCCCGGCCACACCCCTGCGCAACTATTTTGAGCAGCGCAAGGCCTTGCGCCTCAGAATGGCGCAGTTTGAATATCCGGGCCTGAATGTTCAACTGTGCTATATCTTAAATATCAATTCTGTACATTTACAGCTGAGTCTGCATACCATCTCTGAGTTATGTCATATGGTGTTCTGCTATATTTCATAAAATTCTATAACGTAAAAGTACAAAAAAATAAAAAGATACTATAAAAGAAGACTACGGGGTTTATTATTCATAAGCCTCCCAACTTAAGTTCAAGATATGTGACTCCTCACTGGCATCTCCAAAATGGCTGCCTAATCTTTCTGTTCTCATAACCCCTATCAACTATCTGTCTTAATCTGCCTGACAGTGAACCCTACAGACTTTACAAAACACTGAATTTGTTTGGGACCATCTTGCCTGGCTGGCTGAGTTTTTTTTTTTTTCAACTGGACTTGCCTTTTGGCAGTTATCGTCAAGTGAAGTTTCTCCTCAACTCAGGCTCCCTCAGGAATCCAAGATGGTGATGGCCTCCCAAGAGCTCCTCTGCAGCTCCCCTGGCAGAAATAAAAATGATGTTTGATGCACTTATGGCTAAAACAGACAATCTTGAAATTGCTATACAGTGCACTAATGCAGATATAATTCAGTATGGTGACCACATGGTAGTAGCTGAGCAGAGGCTCACACTGACAGGAAGCTCTGAAGATCACATAACAGCTGAGTTACAAGACCAAGACAGAATAATCATGTTGTTTTATGACAAGGTTGAAGACCTGGAGAACTGAGGCCAAAGAAACAATATCCAGTTCATGGACTTCCATAAAGGCGCCGAAAATTCTCTATTTTTGCATCAAGCCCTGGCTTTCATACTAGCTCCAGCTTGCTCACCCAACCTGGAAATTGATAGAGCACATCGCTCCCTGGCACCCACTCCAAAAGCTGGGGAATCCCCTCACCCCATCCTGGCTTGTTTTTTGCGGTAGATCAACCAAGACAAAATCCTGATGTGGGCCCAGAACAAAAGCACTCTGTCGTGGCAGGGGCACCTCATCTGCATATCTCCTGACTTTTCTATGGAGCTCTCCAACAAGTGAGGGGCCTATACTCTGTCCTGGAAAGCACTGATGGCCCTGGGGGCCTCCTAATTGTTACGCTATATTGCTGTGCTCTGGATTACTACTAAGGGGGTATCCAGCCACCTCGATGATCCTGGGATCTGCTGATGCCTTCATCAGGAAATCTTGGCCCAGGGGGGTCTGGATAGCTGGAGGTCTGGCCCCCATCTTCAGCCTATACTGGAACTGACATGGATACCACCCCAGTTCCTTGCCATCAGCCACTGATGCAGACCCCTGGCTCCCCGTAGTATGGCAGAAGTGCCAAAATGAAAAATAAAAATCCAAAAAGGACAGTCCTAGCACAGCTTATAGTTAGAGTCAGACTGGCAGCCTCCACAACCATATCCCAGCTTCCTTTCAGGTTCCTTTCCTGTTCCCAAACAACAACTGGTGCCCCCCCCACTTCTTGATCCTCAGCCTGTACAAACTGTGACTTCTCCTCATCTGCAGCACCCTGGTCTAGATCCCATGGTGAGACTCAAATCCTGGGTGGAAGCAGTTAGTTTAGTTACCTCTGTCACAAGTCTCCCCACCAATGAATCTTTGGACCCTGAAGAAGCCCTCCACAATGATGCACCTGACATTTCTGCTTCTGTCTCAGCAGCTTCACAGCATGACTTAGATCCTCATTACCCCGCTCAACAGGCCATGTGAGAGCAGCTTCTTGTACCCCCTTTTTTTTGTGGGCTGGACATGTATTTTTCACCCTATCAGGATGTGCTCCCAATTGTCTGGTACCCAGACTTAAAGTGGCCTGGAGCATGGTGGTCCTAGTTCTAATATCAAGTAATTGACTCATGTAGTTCTGGACTACTATTGCCCTTTTAATATTTGTCCGGGGCTGTTGGGAAGGGAGTTCCTGTTCTCTATGCTGGTATTATGTTTACTTGTTGCCTCCTCTCTCACCCAGGCATCTGGCTTTTTCTTTACTTATTTTAAAATTACCAGTCCTCCTGTGGCTTCAATGAATTGGGGACACACTGCCCACAAGCAGGCTGCGACAATCAGGTATGTTCTTTCTGGCCCTGGGATAGGGGGAACCAGGGAGGAATGTCAGTGTCACCTCTCACTACTCCTCTGTTTCTTCAAAATGTCATCCTTTTGTTTTTACAACAGAGACCACAGCAAACATTAAGGTGGGGCCGGGGCAAGCAAGATGGCGTGATTGCCATCAGAATCTTCTTCTGTGAGTGGCCCCATCTGGCTTGTTGAAATGTTCTGGGGTGTTGTGGTGGGTGTGGGTGTGGGGCCCGGGGGAGTGGTGTGGGTGATGAGGATGTGGTTGCCAGTTGCCTTCTCCCTGTGCACCTGTTCAGGGAGCGCTGACTGTATCTCACTATTTTTTGTGGTTTGACTATCTCTTTTGTTGTTTAAGTGCCTGTACGTAGGAGTTTTCCATATATACTGGTGGTATATGTGTGAGGGTCCTTCGACCCACTTCAAGGGGGGGATTAGATGGGGCACTGTGTGTGGGGGCCACTTGGACGGTCTCTGCAGTGGTAGCCATTTGTGTTTTCCTGTGCTGGGTCTGCTTGGAGTTTGCTCTCCACCTTGGCTGGCTGGGCACGTGAGTGAGCTGGATGACATGATTCTCTTTCTCGAAACTGGTAGTGAACTTTAGCATGTGCAACTCCCCTCGCACATTCATGGGAGAATGCTGCACAGGTGCTATTGCGGGGGGGGGGGCACCTGTGCTCAAGCCTGCGATGCACAATACTGGCATGTCTGGGAGCAGAGTGGCTGCTATTCTGCAACACACTGCGAGTCGTGTCACTCTTATCTGCCATTCCTTCTTCCCTTTTGGCTTTGGTACATTTTCTATCTATCAGTCACAAGCCTTTTACAATAACAGTCAATGAGCCTCCATTTCATTCACAGTCCCCACTGCTCCAGTACCTTCTCCCGTGGGGGATGAAGGGCTGTTATGTTGCCACAATAGACCAGCATCAGCATACCATGCTAGCCCCCTTGATTTCGTCCCTACATTATGGCTACCATAGGGGTGGGGTGACAGATGGCAAATATTCTGGCAGGACTTAATTTACTAATGTGTTTAGTGAAAAGAAAGTCATGCCACTCACCCCCCTGGATTCTTCTATAAAAAGACGCTGTCCAAACAAGAGTGTATTCGAGTACAAATGGCGTTTATTCGGAATAGCAAAGTTCACAGTGCAGAGTGCAGGGTGCAAAATACAGACAGGCACAACAGTAGGTAGCAGCAGAAAACACTTAACGTTTCACCACTTACTGGCTTTCTCAAAGGTGGTGCCCTCTATTGTCTGGGGTCTTTTATAGCAGTTCAAACACATGTGACCATATCAATCAATATATACAAAATGCATTCATTCCATACTGGTAAAAATATTGCTAAAGTGTAATAAACCCCTATTAAAATATAAAGGACACAAACATTAACACAGTTTAACACAAAACCCAGGATATTGCACTTAAAATTTAAACAGGGCAGTAATGATTATTGAACTGGCCCCTGTAAGTGTGCTTGCCTGGTACGAATGTAGGAAAATTTCCTCTTATAATCCAGTACTCCCACTTAAGGAAGATTGAATCCAACCCCCTTCCTTTACTCTAAGACAGTATTTAATTAGACCCATTCTTCTGTCCTTTGTTAATCTTTTTTAGCTTGTATTAAAAATGGGGTTGTTGTAATTGAACGGGGGGGTGGAAAAGAATAAGGGGAGAATAGGGCGAAGAGTGTTGCTAGAAAAGTAGAATAAAGGAAAATGTGAGAAAAGAAGGAAGAAAAAAGTAAAAAAGTAAAGAATTAGAGAGAAGAGAGGAAGAGGAGGATAAAAATTACAGAAGGGAGGGTGAAAGCATGTAGTTCAAAACTTGTTCTTTCTAATGGCACAGGAAATTATCATTACAAACATTTTGCATGATGTCAGAGGGCAAAGCCCTTAATCATATAATGCAGTCCTTCTGTTAGAAACTGTACTCCTCCTCTGGCACTGCATCCGCGGAGGACATTGGCAATTTTCTCAATGAGCTCCCTGTGCAGGGGCTCTCTCCACAGGAAGCTGCTGCTCTGAATGCCCCTGTCTCAGGACTTGAGGCACACCCAGCAGTCAAAACCATGACCAAAGGGAAGGCTCTAAGGGCTGATGGCTTTCTGGTGGACTATTCTCAACTTCTCCATGAAGAACTCTGCCCTATTCTCTTCAAGGTATTCCATGAAGTGGTACAAATGAGCAGACTAGGTGGGCCAAGCGGTCCTTATCTGCAGTCAAATTCTATGTTTCTATTCAAAAGCCTTGCCACCCACTATGGCTGAAGCAGTGGTTAACTGTGTTACCTAAAAAAGGGAAGGGCAAAAGTAAAGAAGTAGAGAGAGAAGAGGGTAACAGGAGGATAAAAATTACACAAGGGAGGGTGAATGCATCAAGTTCAAAACTTGTTCCTTTTAATGGCACAGGAAATTTTTAGAAACAGAGCGGTCCCTGGGCACTAGTATTCAAAGTAGGCACATGCAGTTTCTGTCTTGGTTTATGTACTGATTTATGCAAGTTGATATGTTTACTGAAATGTTTGTAATGATAGTTTCCTGTGCCATTAGAAGGAACAAGTTTTGAACTTGATGCTTTCACCCTCCCTTGCGTAATTGTTATCATCCTCTTCCCCTCTTCTCTCTCTACTTCTTTACTTTTTTCTTTCTTCTCTTCTCACATTTTCCTTTATTCTAATTTTCTAGCAGCACTTTTCACCCCCCACCCCCCCCGGTTCAATTACACCAACCCCATTGTTTGTACAAGTTAAAAAAGGTCAAAAAAAGGACAGAAGAATGGGTCCAATTAAATACTGTCCTAGAGTAAAGCAAGGGATTTGGATTCAATCTCCCTTAAGTGGGAGTACTGGGTTATAAGTGGAATTTTTGCTACATTTGTACCAGCCAAGCACACTTACAAGGGACAGTTCAATAATCATTAGTAGTAGTAGTAGTAAAAGGTTTATTTTTATACAGGAAGTTGACATACACAATCATTGGGTCCGAGGGACCTGTTCTCAAGATGATCCTGTGATTACTGCCCTGTTTAAATGTTAAGTGAAATATCCTGGGTTTTGGGTTTACCTGTGTTAGTGCTGTGTCCTTGATATTTTAGTAGGGGTTTATTACACGTTAGCAATATTTTTACCAGTGTGGAATGAATGAATGCCCTATGTATATATTGATTGGTATGGTCACATGTGTTTAAACTGCTATAAACGACTCCAGACAAGGCACCGCCTTTGACAAAGCCGGTAATTGGTGAAATGTTAGGTGTTCTCTTCTGCTTCTCACTGTTGTGCCTGTCTGTATTTTGCACTTTGCACTTTGGACTTTGCTACTCCGAATAAATGCCGTTTGTACTTGAATACACTCTTGTTTGGACAGCGTTTCTTTACAGAAGAATACAGGAGGGTGAGTGCCTTGACTCTCTTTTCACTGTGCTGTTTGGTTGTCACAGAGTACCCGGTCCCACTTGGATGGCTCTGTTTTGAACAACTTATTTGTTTATCGTGACGGTCTGTGGTAATGTCCGAGAATGAGTCATAATTGGCAGGTGCCCCTGAACTCCCTTAAGTTGCTTATGAAGGATCTTGCTATGTCAGTCTATGTCCCCTTCTGGAGGGGTGGTGTGTGTGTGTGTGTGTTGGGGTGGTGCCTCTGCATATATTAAGAAGTCACTCTGGTGGACCAAGTAGCATTTCACCATTCCTGGCATGCTCTTCAGCCTCAGCTAGCAGTCATTATGCCCAGGCATAGAGGTTGAGTGACAGCTTCCGACAATTTGACAGGAGGAGAGGTCCTCCTGGTCACTATTCTGATGTGTCGCCCCATCCCACCTGTCTGGTGCCATCTCCAGAGCTTGCCTATGTCTTCTGTCAAACTGCTACTGATCTCCCAGATAACTGCACTGCTTTGAGCCCCCTGAGAATTACTGCCACAGCATAATTATTTGGTGAGCCGCAGAACTGTGCAAGTATGGATCCTTCTTATCTGTTGTGGGAGCCAAGATGTCGGTGCCCCCCCACCCCGTCATGTTACATTATTGCAAGGTGTATTCTGGATCCAAGATATGCAGCCTCCCAGCTGTCAAGTCAGGGACCTCTTCACCCCCCCAAGCTGTATAGGGGTACTCAAGTTGTTTTTCCTTTTTCCCCTCTAGGGGAAGTAGAACTAGAAGGGTCAAAAATACTGCCTCACCAATGCAGCTAACTACTAGTAAAGGTTGGTGCTTCCCTGACCCTGAGAGGGTCAATGTCTCTCAATAGTGTTTTTTTGTTAGGGGCTCATGAGGCAACAGTTCCTGTTGGGGGTTTGGAATGTATTTTACCCCTATTTTACCATGTCTAGCCATTGGTACTTGGGCTTTGTGTGGTAGGCCTCTACTGTAGATGGCTAGACAGTCAAGTTTGTTGCATTTATAGGAGGGAAGTTTGAAGGGGTGGTCAACACTTTTTAACTCTTTGGGAGTGTTTAATGTCTTTGCTAACTATGCCCCTGTTGGATGTATTGTTTTTCTTATTGGTTGGGAGGCATTGTTATGTCATTTATTGTGAGGGCAATTTTAATGTTTGTAGGCATCTATCTCGTGTGTATCTGTTGGCGGAATTCGCTACTCCTCTGAGGGTGGGTGCGCACCATCCATCCTTTCCATGTGTTATCATAACATACAATGGGTGACCTACACGCAGTAACATGGAACGTCAGAGGCCTTAACTCCCCAGTAAAAAGGAAGAAAGTGCTCGGTATACCAGGGGGAGCTAATGAGACCGGCAGGTGATGTCAGGAGGTGGGACTGCCAAGGGGGTTCAAAGCATGAGCCACGCTAGCTCAGCTGCTGTTTAAAAACATGTCATGCATTCCATCTCAGAACAACAAACTGCCCTGTGTCTGTCAGCACAAGAAGAGTGCTTACCTGTACCAACAGCCTTGCCCTTGCTCCAGTTTACAGCTTGTCACCCAGTCTGGTGCTCGGTACACCGGGGGGAGCTGCCAAGACTGGGGAGTGGCATCAGAAGGCAGGGCCACCAGGGGTTCAAAGCATGAGCCACACTAGTGGCTTGACACATGAGTGACTCATGCAGGAGTGAAGTGATTCACTGTGTGTGAGTCCACCTGTGGGAGGCCACTGGGAGGCCTTTAAAAATTTTAAGAAACCTAACGCAGTTAAAATCATTGGCTATCTTAAAACCTCAGATTTTTTAAAGTCTTTTTTTCTACTTTACAAGTACTCTTAGCGTTTAGATTTAGTAGAATTACATTTTGCCTGAAAACAAGTTAACTGGGCATTATAGTATAGGTGCACTTTTAAAATGAAGTCATTTAATTGGATGCCCTTTTTTCCATATGTAATAGCAATATTTGTTACAAGCGTTTGCCATGAAAAAAAACTAGTGTGCCAATATTTAAACATGGGGCAGGATTTTCAAATGGCTTAGATCATCTCAAGCCCTGGGTGTGCCGACGATATGGCACATGGGGCTTGCAGTGATCCAACGGGATTTTCTATCCCACGTGGCAACTGACACAAGTTAGACCAACTTTTTCTGGTCTAACCTGCGGCAATCCTGGGGGCCTTTTTTACAGAGCTCGCACCAGACATTTGGTGAAAGCTGCCGTAAATCCTGAAAACTGTTACAGCTGCACACAAGATTGTAAAATCAGCTGCAGTTGCCACAACAGGATTTGGCACATTGCCAGAACCTAAGTGTTATGGTACGGGGCTGGGCACAAGCTCTGCATCATGCTTTGAAAATCCAGCCCATGGGGTAATTCTGAGACTAAACCAAGACAGTGCCAGGGCAAATATTCACAACACAGTAAGGAGAAGAAATGCTTTCTCAGCAGTTCATAGACAAATTTCTACCCAGCAAATAAATGTAATGATATCTAATTTAGAACAGTGAAGCATGAATCATTTTTTAATAGTGGCAGTAGTTCTTAGAGGTGACATCGAGTTAAGTTCTCATCCTACAGAACATGCCAAATTAAAAAGTATTTATGATTAATGCAAGAAGTCTAAAAAATAAAATTGATATCCTAAAGACATGGGTTGCATTGGAATCCTTGGATATAATAGTTTTAACTGAAACATGGCTAACTCAAAAAATCAATTCAAGTGAGATTGAAATGGATAGATACTACTGTATACCTACCGCCTGGATAGAGAAGGTTGATGAGGAGGTGGGATACTCCTTTATACAAAATGGGACCTAGGGGTTCGCGCATGCGCGCCGATGAAGATGCCAGCCTAACTTGTAGGGTCTGATGCCACTATGAAATCCATCTTATTTATTTTATATCGACCGTTAGTCAGCACAGAGTTTATACAGTGTTAGTTTATATTTTTCTGATTCCTTTTATTCAGAAATTACACCTGTAAGTCTAGTTTTTTAAAAATAATCCTGTCAAGAAAGAGAGCAGGACGTTCTTCTCAGAGATGCCCCGTAACAGTAAACAGAGCTCGGGTCATGTCAACTGCTACAATAGGGCACACTCTAACTCTTCTATGGTATCACCCTCAGAGAAACACTTAAATACAGGTAAAATTGGAAATATGAACAAAGCAGAAAAAAAATGTTTTTTATTAGAGACATGTTGCTTTCAATTAAGGAAGACATTGCAGGCTTAAAATTAAAAGACACTGCTACACATAAAAAGCTTTCTGAAGTTACAGTTCGTACTGACGCCTTTGAAGAAAGGCTGTCTTTTTTTAGAAGAATCCCTTGTTAAATTGGAAGATTTTGTTGAAGGAGAAACAAGACAACTAACTAAAGTTTCGGAAAAATTAGACGATTTGGAAAACAGAGGGAGACAAAATAACTGGAGAATAGTGGGGATCCCGGAAGGTTTAGAAGGTCCAGATATGATCAGATTTTTACAAGATTTTATCCCAGCATTA
Source organism: Neoceratodus forsteri (assembly GCA_016271365.2). Classification (NCBI taxonomy): domain Eukaryota; kingdom Metazoa; phylum Chordata; order Ceratodontiformes; family Ceratodontidae; genus Neoceratodus; species Neoceratodus forsteri. The sequence continues at coordinate 1,617,622,863 of CM028131.1, read as the reverse complement.
CAAAAATATCAAGGGAACTGGAGGACAGACATTGAAAGGGCTCACAGGGCATTATCACCTATGCCTAATCCAGGGCAATGTCTGAGACCCATCATTCTTAACTTTTTAAGATTCTCTGTTAAAGAGAAGAACCTAAGGCTAGCAAGAGAGAGAAAATCTTTGAATTGGAATGGGGAGAAAGTGTACATCTTTCAAGATTTCTCAACAGAAGTAGTAGAAAAAGGAAAAATGTTTGCTCCGGTTAGAGCTGCACTGCAGAGACTGAATGTAAGGTACTTTGTGAAATACCCAGCTATTTTAATGATTCAAATGGGGGGAGAGTCACATTCCTTCACTTTAGTGGAAGAAGCCTGGTCTTTTATTAAAAAAAAAGTGGCCTGATAGCCCCAGTCAGAAAGGTTTACAGAATCAGAGAGACAGCCAATGTTTTTCAGCTCGAGCCTCAAATGGAAAACAATCTCGTGAGCCCTGTTTTCTGACAATACTGTGCATATTTCAACCCAGCAAGCTCCAAGCAACAGCATTCTCACAGCTGAGCCACAAAAACCTCCCTTTAAAGTTTCAACTTCTGTGCCACTTAATGTTAAGCCCATTCCTAAATCTATGACTTGGTCAGTGAAATCCTATTGCAAAACAATCCCTATCTCTAAAAATAGATACAGATTGATTGAAGGGGCTTCAAAAAACACAGACTAACAAAGTAAAAGCAGTGAGACAGGTTATGCTTCAGAATACGGTCGGGATATTACCATTTCGTCTGACTCTAAGGATATTTCACATAACTTTGAAGAATCACCATCTCCTCAAAATGCTTCCTATTTACAAGACAGATTAATTGGAATCTGATCAGGGATTTTCTTCCTTGTTGGTTCTGAGATGGAGAGAAAATACTTGGGGTTTCTCGAGAAGTAAAGATGTTCTTCCCGAAAGTTAGCGAATTAACACTACAAGATGGTCAAAGTTTTCAGCATTAAAGAAACTTTATCCTGACTGCTATAACAAAGGAAGCTACTAAAATAACTCTTTATTATTTACAATATTGCTTGATTAGTTAATAGTAAATGTGAATGGGTGGTCAAATACAGGTTGTAGATAGTGGCGTTGCTCTAGTGACATCTACTGGCTTAAAGCAATATTGCAGTTTTCACTGTGAAATGTTTGTATTTTCTTCCCTGCTTGGTGTTTTATTTTTATTCTTTTCTTTCTTAGACTATTTAAAGGAATGAAAGGGAAAGAAATTCTAAGATGTAATTTCCTTCTGCTCGAGGGCTCCCTTTCATGATACGGATACCAGGTGGGACTACATTTTACCTTCACTGATTCCTATGGGATGATGTTCTATGGGAGGGAGAAAGGAAATTTGTTTTAAAGATTTATAGACCCCACTACTTAATTATGACAAAACATTTCCTTCAGGAATATTTCCTTATTCTAGGTGTCCCATACTGGTTGAGGTCAGCAATTAAGTGTCCGGACAAGCCTCGGTATAGGAACTCTGTACTTATAGGGGCTATATTATCTCTGGCAAATAGAATACCTGATTCTGGCCCCTGGAGTGCTTTCCTTGGTGTATAGAAATATGCATTGTGGAAACATTCCTGGGGGTGAGAGGATAATAGACTATTTACTAAACTGTAAGCCAGTGGATAGTCTTTTTCGACTCATGCTGAGAGCATTTGTTGGACTCTACTGGAGAATACATTTTGTGTGATCATATAGTGGAGCCTACAGATTGCAGATTATTGATTTAGTTTAAAAAAAATTTATGAGGTTGGTTTTTAATATCGATAAGGTTAATCTGGTTAACAAATTCCTTTATCTTGTAATTCCAAATGAATTTAGGGACTGGGTTATTATGCCCTGTTTTGACACTCTTAAATCCAACCTTATCCTATGGTAAATTAAGTGAGGGCTTTATGTGATTTCAACCTGGTTCTATTTTCAAAGGGACCTTCAGGGGTGGAAAAATAATTTTTTACTACAGTATCACTCTGTGTTTTTATTTTCTAATAATTTATCTACACAGTACTTTATGGCATTTGAACACTGGGTTTTGTTTGGTTCAGAACCAATTGAGGTACCTTGGGGTTAGTCTTCGCTACACTCTCTCTTGGTTCTCTCCAGAGGATTCATTTTTTGTTTATTCAGTACATTTATAGATAATATTGTTTAAGCTATATTAGTTAATCTATATCTTCATAGTTTTTTGAACATATATTTGAAATATTTTGAACGGATAGATGTTCCTTTTAAGATTTTCATATTAACTTAAGTGTTGCTTATAGTGTAATTGTTAGTTTAGCTAATAGGCCTTTAGCAAGATGTCTGTTCTGAATATTGTTACTTGGAACGTTACTAATCTTTTAATAATCTTAGTTCTCTAATTAAGAGGAAAAAAGTTCTAACTCATCTAAAAAACCAAAAAAGTGATATAGTCTTTTTACAGGAAACTCATCTTTTGCCTGAAGAAGCAGATAAATTATAGAGGGAATGGGTTGGTCAAGAAGCACATAATTGTAATTCACCTAAAAAAAGGGGTTTGGCTATTCTAATTCATAAGGCAATTCCATTCCTTAAGAAGGAACATGTCACAGATCTTGAAGGCAGAGTACAAATTTTGTCAGGATCTCTGTATAGCAGAAATGTGGCATTTTGTAACATTTATGCTCCAAACAGCGAAAGAGGCCCTTTCTTTCAATAATTATTAGCCTTTCTGTTACTGTTTAAAGACTTTGAACACATATTTGGGCTGGATTTTAATGATGTTTTGGACCCATTATTAGATAGCTCTACCTCCACAAATAAGATAAAACAAATTAAAACCCGTAATTACTTAAAAGAACTAATATCAGACCTGGGTTTACTAGATGTTTGGAGGATGGTTAACCCTAATGGTAAGGATTTATCTTTCTTTTCTGCAAGGCATAATGTTTACAGCAGAATATATTATATATTTATGCTACTATCTCTCCGTAATTTAGTTACAAGCTCTAGTTATGATTCCATCATTATTTCAGACCATGGTCTTCTTAAAATAACTTGTGTAATGGAGGACTCACCACAGAAATAGTTTAGATGGCACTTTAATGCATCCCTGGTACGAGAACCAGAGTTTAAAGAGTGGTTATCTAAAGAAACAAAAATGTACTTTGACATCAATGATAATAATGAGACTTCATTTCTTACCTTATGGGATGCATATAAAGCCTTTATTAAAGGAGGTATCATTAGATATGCTTCCATTAGAAAATTAAAAAGGCAAGAAGATTTGGAGAGAAAAGAAAACCTCATCAAACAAAAAGAAGATAAACTAAAACAAGATCCAATTAAAAAAACAGGAACTTGTATATCAATTGATTCAATTAAAATATGAAGTTAATAAATTATACTCTAGTGAAGCAGAGTATGCTTTATTTCGTACCAAACAACAATATTGGGAATCTGGGGAGAAACAAAGGAAGCTTTTAGCTTATCGTTTAATAAAACAACAAAGTCAAAATATGATACCTAAAATTAGGATGGGCAATAATAATATTACTCATAATATTAAATAAATAAATGCGTGTTTTCAAGATTAATATGAGAAACTATGTAAGCCTTTTAGCCAAGATACAATATTAAACTTGAACACATTTTTAGAAAGAGCTAATCTTCCCAGTCTATCAGAATTGGAGAAGGAAACATTAGACAAACCTATTTCCAAACAAGAAATCTCAAAGATTATTCAAATGGCTAGCCTACAAAAAACTTCAGGTCCAGATGGATTTTCCAGTGAATTCTATAAAAACAACAGTCCAATCATTATAGATTATTTAGAGAAACCATTTTTGGAATATATAGATCAGAAAAAGATGTCAGGCACTATAAATGATGCATTTATTTGTCTAATTGCAAAAAAAGATAAGGATCCTCTAGACCCGGCAAACTATCATCCTAAATTCCTTTTGAATTTTGATAATAAGATTCTGACTAAAGCTTTAGCAAACAGGCTGAAAGATGTTACACAGTCATTAATAAGCAAAGAGTAAGTAGGTTTTGTTAGTGGGCACCAGGCATCAGACAATCTTAGAAGGCTTTTTTCATTAATTTGGTCAGCTAAACATTCTTCTTCTCCCTCTATTGCCCTTACCTTGGCTATTGGGAAGGCCTTTGATTCCCTTGATTGGTCATATTTACAGAGAGTATTAGATTATTTTAATTTTGGTCCCACTTTTAAAAATTGGGTTTCAATGATATACTCTACTCCAAAAGCTTCCATTATTTCTAATGGATATGTCTCGAAACCTTTTCAGTTATTCAGGGGCACTTATCAAGGGTGTCCTTTATCCTCTTTTCTTTTTATTTTAGCATTTGAGCCCCTTTTGAGACATATAAATCTTACAACACAAATTAAGGGGATTAAAATTGGGAAGATAGTCAACAAATCATTTGCTTTTGCAGATGATTTGTTGGTCACTCTCGCTCATCCAAAAGAATCTCTACAGACTTTAAATTCTCTGTTAAATAAATTTGCCTCAGTTTCGGGATTATTTGTGAATTGGAGAAAGTCAGAAGGAATTATTCTTCAGTCTTCTAACCAAGAGAAATTTGCTACTGATGCACAATTTGATGTCTCTTGAAGTGACAAAGGAATTAGATATCTGGGGATACAAATATTTAATTCAATCTCACAGATAATACAAGTTAGCGTGTCCAGACTGATAGAGAATATACAACTAGACATTGAGAAATGGTCTAAGTTATCTCTCTCCTTATGGGGTAAGATCAACTCGATTAAAATGATATTGGCACCAAGAATATTTTATGTATTCAATACTTTACAAACTAAACTACCATCAGAATGGTTTAAGAAATTAGATCAAATATTCTCTAAATTTATTTGGGAAAATAAACCTCCCAGATTGAGTATATTTAAATTAAGAGCATGATGGCAAGTAGGTGGGTTTAATTACCCCTGGTGGCAAAGATATCATTGGGCTTTTTTATTTAAAAAAATCTGTTCGCTGGTTAAGTAAAGATCTCCTTAAAATATGCCACTATGGCTTTTAACTGAATGAGAATTAGTTCAACCTAATAATCTGTCAGACCTCTTGTTTAGACCTATTCCTATTCATCTTAGAACTCACCCCACTCTAACAGTTACCAAAGGGTTATTTACTTCATTAGGGATGAAACTTCAATTGGGTAATCTTCCATTGCAATGGGATACCAATTTGGGGAAATCCAAATCTGTCCTTTAATAGAACTCAATTAAACAACTTGGAATGGGAGACAGCAGGGATATCACAAGTGGGAGATTTAATAGATCCAGACACATGTATTTTTTACTCCTTTAAAGACTTAAGAGAGAGGTTTCACATATTCAGGCTTAATTTCTGGTTATATCTACAGTTAAGAGAAGTAATTAATAAAGAAATAACCAAAACAAATTCTCTATTTTTAAAAGACTCTAACTGGCCACAAATTTTGAAGCTAGTGGCTATGAAGAGGGGATCAAGCCGATTATATAAATTATCTGATCCTGACAGTAATATATCCCTCTCAGCCAAGGAGGCTTGGGAAATAGATCTAAAAGAAACTATTTCAGAACATTGTTGGAAAGATTTTTGGGAAAATGCTTATAAGTGTAGTATAGAAGTTAATGGAAGGCTAACCCAATTCAAGATACTACATAGATATCATTATTCCCCTCAAAGACTCAATAAAATTTTTAAATCTAAGCAAGTGGGATGTTGGAAATGTGGAAGGTATCAGGCATCTCTGGGCCATATGTTTTGGTTTTGTCCTAACGTGTTACAAAAATAGAGGGAGATTCATTTATTTTGCTGAAAGGTCCTGAAATCAAATATACCCTTTTCACCTCATGTTTATATCTTGGGAGATAATTGTAAGTTAAATTACTTGTCCAGATTAAAACAACTTTGGTTATTTAATGTGGCCCTAGCTTTTAAAAGATTATTACTTCAACAATGGAAGACTCAAATAATTCCTGGCTTGAGAGAGCTATTAGATTCCTTAGGAAATATTGCCAATAATGAGCGCATTATCTATGTTATTCAAAATAAGATAGATAAATTTAATTAAATTTGGAGACCATTTTTTGATTTTATAAAGATTGAGAACAAATGAGAATTTTTGATTCATTTTATACTAAATCTTGTATTTCCTGTGTTATTTAAGGTATTGTTGGAATTATTAGTTTTCTGTAAAGACTAGAGAGATTTATTTATCAGCTTTGTTGATGATGATTTCTATATGATTGTATGTATTTATTATTCTTATTTAATTTAATAAAGATTTTTAATGGAAAAAATAGGACTCAGGACCAACTAAAGTAAATGATTCAGGACAAAATGAAAATATAGAATGTCTAGCAGTAAATTTACCAAAACTGAACTTGATCCTAGGAATAATTTATTCACCTCCAAAAATGAAGTTTACTGAGTCTGAAAAACTATCTCATGTTATAACGGCACACTCATTGGGTTATTGACTTGGATTTAATTAGTAATTTTAATGCAGCATGGGGGCACCATAAAGGTAAAGCTCTGGAAAATAGCTTAAAATACTTAGCAGTGACTCAGGTAATTACTAATGTGACTAGGAAAAGCACATTAAGGAGTCCAGGAAATATTAGTGACTTGCTGTTTGTTACACCTAATGTAAAAGTTACATATGCCTTAGTTAACAACCAATATTAGGGGACCACAACTCACTAAGTTGGGGTCTAGAATTGAAGACTACAGGTCAGAACCAAATTAAGATTAATGAATCAAAAATTAGGTGACAGACCTTTAAACATTATAACAAGGAGACTTTTCAATTTAAGTTGATGCAAGTGAAATGGGATAGACTATTTTTTATTCCATCTCTTGATTTGGCCACACAGGAATTTAACAACTTGTTTAGGGCAGTTTGTAATGCTCCATTTATTAAAATACAAAATAAAAATCATGTCTATGGATTACTGAAAACCAAAAAAAAGAGATCAAAACAAAAAATAGGCTTTGGAAAATTGCCAGTAAAAACATTAAATTCTTAGGACTGTGATAAATACAAGGCTGCAAGAAACTCATTAAAACAAAAAACAAGGAAAGCAAAAAGAGGATATTATAATAAATAATCAGATGAAACAACAGATACAAGACAATACTGGTCATTAATAAAATTATTTCAAATACCAATAAATAATAGCCCACCTATACAAATAGAAAAAGATGGATTGTTATGCAATTGCAAAACATTGACTAATATCCTCAGTGAATACTTTGTAAATCTGCCTGACATAGATATCCCTTCAATAAGTAAACAAGTAGAGCAGACACAACTGAAAAATGATAAAGAAGTAGAACTTAAAAAAATCCCTAAATTTAGATTTACGTGTATTACATGTAAGGATGTAATTATTAAATTAAACACAAATAAAATCATATGGAATGGATGTGATAGAAGCAAGATTTATAGAAGACTCAACTGACATTATTTCATCAATTTTTACAAAGCTTTTCAATTGGAGCCTAACTGAAGGAAAATTACCTACAGTATGGAAAGAGGCCAACATTGTACCCATACACAAAGGTGGGTTGCCCATGGATCCATCAGACTACTGTCCCATAGTATTTTTGTCAGTGGTTTTGAAAATCTTTGAAAGACTGGTGCATGGACAACTATGCGAGTACCTGAAAAAGTACTCATTGCTGTCCAGGCACCAGTCTGGTTTTAGGAGAGGATGCTTCATGGACACCACACTCACCAACCTAATTGATGTGATAGCCACTTCTTTAGAAAAAGGGCAGGTGATAGGTGCAGTGTTCGTGCACCTGTCTAAGACTTTCAATGCAGTAGATCATCAAATTTTGATAGACTGACTTATGGATATTGGCATTACAGAGGAAACTAATGACTGGTTTAGGTCTTATCTAAATGGTAGAACGCAGCAAGTCACAATTGGTGGTGAACTATCAAATAAAGCTCTAGTACAAAGAGGTGTCCCTCAGGGATCTCTTTTAGGCCCTATGCTATTTTTAATGTATATAAATCAACTTACAGTTTTACCTGAGAATTCAAAAAGCAGGTTATGCATAGACGATATTGTAATCATAGCACCCGGTACAGATGATGAGCAAATAAAGAAAACCTACAAAATGATTTTCCGAGACTTTGTACATGACTTGCAGAGTCCAAACTAGTGTTGAACAGTAAAAGGTCAAAAACTATGGTATTCGACAACGATCAACCAAAAAAAGAAACTAAAAACTATGAAACTGAAATCAAAACAAATAACAATGAAGCTCTTACCCAAGTAAATGAGTACAAGTATCTTGGTGTTTGGATAGACCAAAACTTAAAGTTTGACTACTATACTGAAGAACTGACAAAAAGACTAAACAATAGAATTGGTGCTTTTACACATACTGGCTATTGTATAAACAAACAAATGAGAACAACTATCATAAATCAATAATTGGTTCCAATATTAGATTACAGTAGCCACATAGATGGCCTTGCAAATAAAGCACTACTAAAGAAGGTTGAGGTTCTTTATAATCGATTAGCTAGATTTGCACTCCCATGTGACTTCAGAACACGTCATTGTTAATTATATTAGACCTAGGATGGTTATCACTGGAAAAAAAAAGAAAATTCATTTGGGAAAACCAAATTTTTAAAACATTAAATAAATCAAAAACACTACACTTCTTTGAGAAATTACAGAACATTGAGTGTAAATATTGCTCAAGAAATGCCGGCTGGCAGTATAGCCTAGAGGTTAGAGGAACGAGGTATGATCAAGCTTGTTACATCCAGCAGACCAGACCTGGGTTTGATTCTCACAACCTCCACTTGCATACTGTGTGACTCTGAGCAAGTCACTTAACCGCCCAGTGCTCCCAGGTCGCTACTGAAAACAGGCACTTGTGCCTAGTGAGCCTTACCCAGTTACCAAAGACTAAAAAAAAAAAGTAATATGAGAGAATACAAACTACGTAGGCCAGCAAACAAATATGGCGAGGCTACCTTTCCTTTTGTTGCCATATCTCTTTGGAATAAAATAAGTGATCCAATAAAAAGTGCAGCTGGAACCTGAAAAATGTTTGTTACAGAACTAAAACAAGAATTGTCTGTTTGCTGTCTGTGCAATGGATGAAATTTTATCCCTTGTCAAGCCTTGCAATGTTTTGAATATATACAATGTCTGTGTCTTGTTATACTTACAAAGCATGTGAACTGGTTTTTGTGATTTTTTAAGTGTGTACTTTTAACTTGTAAATAGCAGCAAATTGTAAATAGGACACCCGGGTCCTAATGGAATGATTGTAGCATCTCATTCCTGTATAAAAATTAAATTTTTACTACTACTACTCCTGGAGCTACCCTCATCTGACCTCTTGTTGGAAGGAGATCATTAGTGCCTATCAGACAGTCTTGCCTGATAACATCCTTGTGGACTGTACACTCATGGGAGGGACACCAGGGGCCATGATATGAGACTGGAGAGGGGAAGGTTCAGGAGGGAGATGAGGAAACACTTTTTTACAGGGAGGGTGGTAGCTGGGTGAAATGTGTTACCTGCAGAAGTGGTATCCAGTAGAACAGTGTACTGCTTCAAAAGGGGATGGGACAGAACAAGGGGAGGGTCAATGGAGGGGAAGGGTAAAAGGGTGGAAGGGAGGGGCAGCTGCAGAATAAGGGGTGCTAGCTGCACATTTGAGAAGACTTGATAGACCTTTAGGCCTTTATCTGCTAGCAAATTTTGTATGTTCGTATGTTGCTGGATATTTCAACTTACCCACTCCCTAAAAATTCCCCTTTCCTTCAGTGGGCAGCTGCTGTCAGCATTGTTGCCAAAAGATTAATCCTCTGCCAATGGAGAACTCCTAACATTCTTACCCTGGCTGAATGGAAGCTTGCAGTAGGCCAGCTGGCAGGGCTCGAAAATATATCTTACAGACATGCTGACACACTATGGAAATATAATTCTATCTGGGGGCCATATCTGGCATCTGACTGATGTCAGATCTCAAATCACAAACAAGGTCACAAAGGTGGGATGGTACAGATGGCTCCACTTGCATGCCAGTGGGGAGATGGTCTGCGCTTATGCCCATGGCACTGCTGCCTCAGAAATCCCTGCACATGGTACACTTTTAGAGAGTGTGTGAGCATCTTCTCTTCTGCTGTTTTTTTATTCTCTCTCTCAAACAGATTTCCCTATACAGTACACTGTACTGTATAATTACCCATTTGTCTAGCCTTACTGCTATTTCATTGTTATGAATATATTTTGCTGTTTTAAGATTGCTTACTTTGCTTGCATATCATTGTCCAATGCTTTACAGTTACCCTCATGCAATGTATTGTGTTCTGTATGAAAACTTTTCAATAAAAAGATCAACTGGAAAAAAAAGATATGTGACCCCTCTCTTAATGGGGCTAAACCAACTACCCCATAAGCACTGGGGGAAAAACACTATGGGCCGGATATTCAAACTGCGCCATTCTGAGGCACAAGCCCTTGCGTGCTCAAAATAGTTGCGAAGGGGTGTGGCCGGGGCGATATTCAAAGGAGTTGCGCTATTGAGCAACTCCTTTGAATATCACCCTCAGCCACAGTTATTGTGCATGGCGTAGTGGAACTTGGCGCCACCGCAAGTTGTCAGAGTTGAGCATTAACTTGTGGTGGCGCAAGTGTACCATTGCGCCATGTGCAATTCCGATATTCAAAAGGTGACATGCAAATGGGGCCATAATTTATGCAAGGTGCAGGGGCCATTTGCATCTGATTATGGCCCCATTTGCATGCCATTAGCATGTAGGTGCGCCGATCCCAGAGGACTTGCGCCTGGCGCCCTGCCGGCAGCAGCCATCGAGGACCGGCGCACCCTGCAACCGATAAGCGGGCACAGCGTGAAAACAACCCCCGCCCCACATCTCCCAATGCCCGATCACGGGCAGGCGTATCATGACAACCCCTCAAACATCTCCCAATGCCCGATCGTGGGCAGAGCGTATCATGACAACCCCCAAACAGCTCCCAATGCCCGATCACGGGCAGAGCGTGAATCACCCCCAAGTGCCCGGTCGCGGGCAGAATGTAAAGAACCCCCCAGCGAATATCTCCTGGTGGTTCAGTGGACTGTAATGCCCGATTGCGGGCAGAATGTCAGTGACAACCCCAAACATCTCCCTGGTGTCTAGTGTCCCCCCACCCGAAGCCTACCCGCTCCCCCGGCGGCGGTGGGCGGCAGCATCCACCGCCTGCTGCCCGCTGCCCACCGGCTGACTGTCGGTGAGGCTGCCGCCCGTGGTGCAGAGCAGAGCCAATGGGCGTGCAGCTCCGGTATGCCAGTCGGCGTGCGCGGCGGAGCGAGTGGGATGCTACCTCCGCTGGCTGCCGAAGGCATGGTGGGAAAACTCGGCTGAGTGGAAAATGGAGACATGGTGCCAGGAAAATGTTGAAATTATCACTGGACATTCTGCCAGCGATCGGATTCTTTCAGACCTGAAAAACAGTTGAAGAATCTTTATTCTGCCAGCGATGTACGATGTTCACTCTGCGGATCGGCATTGAAACTGTTTAATGAAAGAACCGTCGCAATCGTTCTGCCAGCTCGAGCGACGAAACTGTTGGGCGGGGTTGTCATGATATCGTTCTGCCCGCGATCGGGCATTGGAGATGTTTGGGCGGGGGGTTGATTTTATTCTGCCCTACGGGCTGGTGGAACACAGGACTGGTTGGGGGCCAGCCACGGGTGGCAGCTGCTGTGTTGTGCCCTACTGTAATACAGCAGCTCACCTGTGGGTGGCCCTCAACTTGATCCTTTTTTTTTTGGCTCAAAGTTGTGCAGGCGCAGGTTGGGGGTTGCGCCTGCACAACTCTGCACAACCCGACTGAATATCAGGTTGTGCAGTTTATGCATGGTTCCTCCCCCTCCTGTTGAGCATGCATTCATTTGCATTGTGCTGTTGCTCAACCTGTTTTCAGTGGCGCAACTGCCTCCTGCTGAATATTGCAGAATGGCGCAATGTAGGACTTACGCATGAGCAACCCTTTTGAATATCTGGGCCTATATAAACTAGTTTCTAAATTTCTGGGTGTGGATAAACATAACTAAGATATGAGAAAGGTTGGCAAAAAAAATTTTTTGTAGTATAAATTCTTTCATTGACAGTTCAGTTGGCAGGCAGCCATGGAGGTGTGTGGAGGGCTGTGCTGCCTGCCAGCTGACTGGCCACCTGGCCATGCTGGGATGGGGGGAGCAGGGTGGGATGTGGGTATCTGAGTGGGTGAGGTGATGGGGGGGCCACTACACTATGGAAAAATGGGATGGGGTATCATTTATTTTTATTTCGCATGTGGATCGGGATGGGGGGACACTACACTATGGAAATGAAGGGATGGGGTGTCATATATTTTTACTATGAACGGGGTTCGGGGATGGGAGGCGGGTTGCCACTAGACTATGGAAAAGGGCATTTGGGGTCATGTTCTGTATGCGATCGGTGATTGTGATGGGATGGGGGTTACCACTACACATTGGGAGACATGTACAGATAGGTACTGTACACCGCACTGGGATCCTGGTCCAGGCTCAATTATGAACTGTACATCGAGCCAGGATCCTGGACTGGTGGTGCCTGTATAGTGCGATGCGATTGGGGACAGGGTGGGGGGTCGGGGGGCACTACACTACAGAATACAGGTGGTTGCTGTCATTTTTACTTTGGATCAGGGAACAGGACTGGGGGGGACAGGCCGCATGGCACATCCTGCTAGCCACATCCCTGCTGACTGCATGCAAATGAGCCATAATGACATGCAAATGGCCTGTTTGCACCTTGCAGGCCTAATGGCCTCATTTGCATGTACCTGGCTGAATAGATGGAATTTGGGCCCGGCATATCTTCTGTTGTGCCGTGCATCTCCATTCCAGGTATTCAGGCCATCCAGGGGGATGTGCTGACACATTGTCGGCATTTCCAATTTGCGCAATGCGTAGCCATTGATATATTCAGACGGCATGCGTGAGTGCACATCTCGTTTAATTATAGCACTTTATTGCGCCAGGCCATTTATTCGGGCGGTGCATCTATATGTGCTGGAAACCCCCGGCCTTTGAATATGGGGGCCTTAGTGTACAGCTTCCGTAACAATTCACCTAAATTTTTTTTTGCCTTGTGTGCCTAATTTTTGCTCCATCTCTTATTGTTTTAACCTGTTATACTAATATTCTATAATGTTTTACCTGATATTCTTGATTTATTCCCTGAAGTCACCTACCTGCTCATTCTGAAGAGAAATGAATTTCTGTAGCTGAACTCGTTTGTCTAGATTCTTTTAATAATTTGACCTATCCTGAAGTCTGGCCTGCTTTTTTTCTGAAGTTTTGTCTTTTTTTTTTTTATTATCTGTTTGTACTCCCCTGCCACCAGCTGCCCGATACCTTGGCCCAGTCATGGACCACAGCTTCCATCTCCACAATGGCCGCAACCCTCTGATACCCCCTGGCTTACCCCCCAAGGTGGGGTTGTGGCACTAGACTCCCCCAGTGCCGCACACAATGGGATAGGTTGGAGGGCCAGCCTGGAGGCTAATTGAAGCTGTGGTGGGCTTCATCTAGTGCAGCCAGCAGCTGCTCTTTTTCCTGATTTTCTGGGGGGTGGGGACGTGCAATGACATCCTGCATCCTCCCTACCCCCTGAGGATTCTCGGCATCGGCCGCTGCACAACCCCCAGCCTCCAGCAGGGGTCTGTTGAGCACTGGACACACTCCCCACCCTCCTCCCGGAGAAGGAGAGTAGTCCTCGGGATGCTCCATCCTTCTCCCCCTGGCTGGCCTCCAGCATCCTGGGTCCATTCCTAACCTGGGTGCGGCATCGCGGAAACTAAGCCAGCTGATGGGCCGCCAAAGTTTTATCTTTTTTGCTATCTTCCCACCAAACAGTTTTTGAATCATAAAGAAAATATACTGATTTTGGGGCATTTACTAAGTCTTTCAGTTGTTCAAGTATTCTAGAATTGTCTTGTAAGGTAGAATTCATCTTCTAAGCATGCAATAATACCTGACAGGGTGGGTGGTATTGGGCAATAACGGACTGCCCAGGGGCATAATGAGGCCCGATGCTGCAGGCAGTGAGCCTTATAGCCCATGGAAGGTCCGTATTGCCCAATACGCCCACCCTGGTGGGTATTACTGCACTTAGAAAATGGGCATAAGTTTAAGTTTTTTTTTTAGTAGAAATATTAGAATAGAATAAAAATAAAATCTTTAACATATATTAAAAAGAAAGTTTTATGTAAAGTAATCCCTGCCTGTGGGAGCAGTACGAAATATTGACTACCAGAAGGTCGACAATCAATTGACCGATGCTGAAATACCGACGCGCTCACAAGATCGACAACATCAATAACGAAAACTGAATGACCGACAGGGAGAGAACGAGAAACTATTTGGAGCTCTGGTAACTGGTAACTGCAGTTGGTTGCACAAGGGTGTGGTGTTATTGCTCTCAGTACCGCTACAGCTGTTCTTATGGCCCTGCCACATGCATCAGCGGCTACTTTTGTATTTAGCTGCAATCTGTTACTACAAGGGCCCGGAGAATTTAAATTCCAATGCAGTGACTCGCCACCCTAGTGCACCAGTGTAGAGACTCTCTGGAAGGTGCTTCACCAGTTTAGTTCAGCCTATCATGTCTGAATCAATACCACTCATTACATGGACTAGCCTCTCGTCAACTTGTTTTGGGACTGGTGACAGAGGCAAGTACAGAGAGTACGAACTATATTGGTTTCCCTTTGTGCCAAAGTCCAAAGAAACTTGGAAGCACTGCTTCTAATCCCATTTTCAAACCTCTGTTTACAAAGATTTGTCAAGTGACCTTCACTCCCTCCCTTCCCCCTTAGCACTTTGTACCAGTCATTGGAAGTTTAATAGCTCTGTATTGGTGTCAGGTTCATCGCTTTTACATCACAGACAGAAGAGAACCAGCAGCTCAGAGCAGTTCTGTTTGGATTCCCTTGTACAACTGTAACACGGTCAGTCCATTGTAGTCATCATTATCCTTCATCTCAAATCTCAGTGCTCGAGGCTGAGAACCCATACATTCTAGAGACAAGACCCTCCCCACTGGAAAGAAAAGTGTAGGGAAAGCTGGGGGTGGGGGTGGCAGATTGCTAGCAGTTGCAAAAAACGGTTGGAGCTCTGAAAGTGTTGTAGGGAAAGAATATTGTCAGTAGCCCTTTTGTGGGGGTGGTGCAAGGGGCACATTGTGTTGGGATTCAAACTAAGGGTTCTTGCACTGATTCTCTTACTGATTAAGCCCCCCCAGCAGCTATCAGATGGACAGAAAGGCAAGACCCCGCTGAAAATGAGTACATTTTTTATTATTCTTCATACAGCTATACAAGTTCTAAGTATAACATTGTGAGTACAGCCTGTTGGTCATTCGTTTTTCGTTATTTATTTCGGCGATCTTGTGAGCGCGTCGGTATTTAGGAGCCAATCTTTTCTGCATCGAGATAATGAGAGTTGATATTTTGTACCAGACCCCTGCCTGTCAGTTGCATTTTCCTGTTTGTCAGAGCTGTCAGTAGAGGGCGCTGCTATAGGAGGCCAGTGCTCCTGGAAATGTTGCCAAGAATGTCTGTATCTTCTGCGGTGATCGCGTGAGGGAGGCGCTTATGAGTTAAGAATGGCAGAGGACGTAAGGAGCCACAGTAAGGTAATTGATTTAAAAAAAAGTGTTTTTCTGTTTGTTTTCTGCGAGCATGACATGCAGTCAGGTGAAAGCGCAGAAGCGAGCGGGACTGTCTGGCAGTAACGCTTAGCACGCAACATGCTAGCACTTGGCTAGTACTTCAAATTTAGGGAAAAAAATTTGTTTTTTGTGACAGAGTAGCACTTAGCTCCCAATGTGCTAGTGCTAACATTTTAAAGTGTAAACCTCTTGCATTTGTCAGAAAAAAATAGTTGGGAGGGCCTCGGCCCTCACGCCTCACTAAGCGAGGGGCAAGAAATGGCGGCAACTTTCTTTGAACATTCGGGGTGCCCATGTATACTCTCAGTAATGGGGCACCTCGAATTCGCACTTGTTTCCATGCGGGCATCTATTGAAACTTAATGTACCCCCCTGCTGTGGCTCTCAGCCAATCAAACAGCTCCTACAATCTAGCCCATTTTCTAATAACCTTCGGCACATGGATCCTGTAGATTAGAACGTTTTACGCCAATTAGTCTATGATCTGCGGTTTCTATTAACTTTGTATCTATTTTTAGAAGGGGAAAGAAATTTGAAATAAACCAAGTTTATTCTAGTAGACAACGAGCCTCAGAAGTGTGTATATTTAGGTATTCCATCAAGATGTCCAAGAGCAGCAATTAACCCTGCTTGATTGCAAATCTGTCTGAAAAAATTAGTACCACACACTAATTTATTCATTTTAGCACCTCTAACAGTCAGTGTAAGAACACAGTTAAAATCTCCCCCAAACAAGATATTCCTAGACGTAAAAAGATAAAACTTTACTAACTTTAATAACTCTACTCTTGCAACTTTTGTCTGGGCAGCATTTATATTCATTACCCCGTGTCTGTGATTATTCAGTTCAAGATCTAGTAGTAATGCTCTCCCAGATGAGATCTCAGCCAGTCTTCTAACCATGAAATTAATAAATGCTTACACCAGGGCATGCATAATCTCCCATTGACCAAAATGAGCTGCCTCAGGTCCAAGCTTTTATCACTTAAATGTCATCAATGGCTCTAAATCTGGTGACTTACCAAAAAACTATATCATATGGAGACTGGCTTTAAAGAGGGGCTCCGGAGGTAACTGTGCACAACATTTTGAGCCTACCTCCTATACAAGGAAGCTCTATCTAGAAGAATCACAATGAACCTTAAATGTCCATGCTGTAGTTTTCTTTTTTTTTAACTTTTCCCTGGCCAACTGAGACAACACTGTTGACAGCCACGCTGTGCTGTCCGCCGAACCAAAAAATGACGTGCGCTTCTGATCCTTGTATCAGGTGTTCTGACAGCCCATTCACTCCGTGGGAAAAATGAATCAGAGCTATCTGCCTTGCTTTCAAAAGACTGCTCCAGCACTATTGTCAACCCAC
Source organism: Neoceratodus forsteri (assembly GCA_016271365.2). Lineage (NCBI taxonomy): Eukaryota > Metazoa > Chordata > Ceratodontiformes > Ceratodontidae > Neoceratodus > Neoceratodus forsteri. The sequence goes on along the minus strand of CM028131.1, from coordinate 1,617,605,738 downwards.
TAATATTTTACTTATTAATTAACAATAAGGACACACCAGTGCTAACAGCAGCAGTCTCGAAGCACTGTGGCTTTGTGCACTTCTCACAATAAAGTATTCCAAAAAGTAACTCCTGTATGGTGTGTGCTGTTTATTTCTGTGTGTGTGTGTGTGTGTGTGTATATATATATATATATATATATATATATATCTATATCTACTGTATATCTATATCACGGTAGTGCCACTATAGTTAGGGTTGAGTATCCCATTTAACACTAAAGTGTGAAATTTTGCAGCTTAATAACTTTGCCACCATGTGACAGATTTGTCTGAAATTTGACTTGTACAGCGCGGTACCATAGATCTCTGGATCTGCCAAGTTTTGTAATGTCAGATATACGGTTGCGGAGCTATAAAGTGCAATAGAAAGTCATATTTACACATTTTTGTGCATTCTTTGCTCGCACCTACGGGTCGCACGGTTTGTGCGACCAGTCCAAACTTCAGGGAACATGCAGCCAGGGTCCTTGATGTGCCTTTCAAAGATTTTGTGAAAAATATTAAATGGTTCAAAGTTATTAAAAACAAGTTTCCCATTATAGTCAATGGGGAAAGTTAACAAAAAGTTCGACAGTGTTCGCAAATGCAGTTTTAGTGTCGCAAATGACCCTGTAGTGTCACAAATCCACCATTTTGTTTTCCGTTGCTGGTCACAGAAATGCTTAGCATTTAAATTTGGGACCCTCTAGGGACACAATTCTTTTTGTGTTCACCTAGTCGAGCCCTGAGGATGCTAGCCATCTCTTTTTTTTTGGGTTAAACAACCCAGAAATATGTTTTTAAAATTTTTGTAAACTGTAGTGTTACAAAGTAGTGTTGCACTTGTGACACTTTCATGATTTTTTTTGCGAAAGTGTTGTGATTTGCGACACTACTTTGTGACACTGTGCCCAAAAGAAAAGGAAATCTTTGCCACCCTGCTGCAAAAGAACGGTTTGGTCTTTTGGCCTGAAATTTGGAGAGAAGACAGCCAAGATCCCACATATGTGTCTTTTTGTGGTTTGGTGTCAAAATATTACAGGGCTGCAAAGTTACAGTACTCCTAAATTGATGATTTTTCCCATAGGATAACATTACGGCGTCCACCGCGCCTTTCAGGGCCCGTATACGGACATTTCGTTGGAAAAATGCTTAGACCCCCATTAGGGGGCTAAGTTGAAAACTAGCCAGGAAAGTCATAACTTATATGACATTTAAATTTTTTTTCTATGTCATACGGTTCCTGAGATATAAGCAATTTAGTATTGCAAGTGTTCATTTTCTGCTCCGAGACCCATTATTATGCATACATTCTTTGTATTCACTGTATTTCTCTATGCAACTTTTGGGGGAAAAAAGGCTGTGCATTTTTGTTACTGTTACAGTTAATGTTTCCACTTGCTTTTCCATTACTGTTTGCGTAGCGTTCCCTGTTCACGCCACTGCAAAGCGCATCTCATGTTGCTTATAACTTGCAGTTGCATTACTGTTAACATTTGCTTTTCCATTACCGTTTTTGTTTGCATTTCCTTTTGCATCACTGTGTGCATTTCCATTTGCATTTGCATGCGCGCTTCTGTTTGCATTTCCGTTTCTGTTTGTGTTTCCTTTGGCGTCATCGTTGCTGTTACTGTAAGTGTCTGCATTTCCAATTGCGTTACCGTGACTGTGCATGTTACAGTTTGCATTTCCATATGTGCTTGCATTTGCGTTTCTGTTTTCATTAATGTTTAGTGAGAGTTAGGACCAACAAACCCAATGCACACCCATGCTTGTTGGTGGGTGGGGTGAAGGGGTGGGAACCTAACATCAAATTTCCTTGCTTTTGTTGCTGTGGAACAACCCTAACTGATGCATTAAACGATTTTTTGCCATGAATATGTATATATATATATATATATATATACATTTTAATCACAGACTATTTCCAATTTTGTGTACTGTTGACATAAGTATCAAAAAGCCACTGTATAATGTTATTAATCATAATATTTCTTTGTCACTACAGAATGTATCTGAAATACCAGATACCAGTTCATTTATATTCCATGAATCAGAGAATGGTTCCTACAATGATTCAGATGACAGTTTACATAACATTGCTAAAAGCTCCAACGTGTTATCCAACATTTACTCCCCCTTACTCATTCATGTATCAGAAACATATGCAATCTTTTGAATTAGGGCTATTTCACTTAAAAAATATATTCCGGCCCACCCCTGCTGACTCCAGACTAGTAGCAGTAGATATCCTTCATGGATGATGCTTTGACTGACATCACCTATACAGCTGCTCTACATTTTACTTAAATCTTTTGTATTCACTGTACTCCATGTTGGTCTTGTGAGATTTATGTCAGCCTCTGCATGACTGAAAACCATGTAACCATGTGCATAGCCATATACAGTGTAAGCTGCTTTGTATGGACACATCCGTGCACAGCTGCAATGTCCACGATACGCGATGTCCATATTTGCCGGCAGGAGTAGTATTGCAGAGAATCGTGATTTGGTCACCAAACGGTACTTCCAACTCCACACAGTAACATATGAATTTCTGCTCGGGTTGGGAGATAGTTAAAAAATGGTAAAAAATGTACGCTTTATATTTCCTGAGCTTTAAATTTTAATTCTGCTGCTGTGTTAGAAGCTGGTGATTGTTTTTAAAAGAAACACCCGGGATGCACGTATGACTTTATTTCTGCTGCTTGCTCAGCTGTGCAGCTTGTTCGGGAGTGTGTGACTGTTTTTAAAAGAAACACCAGGGGAAAGGATTTTAACTTTAACTATGCTGTTGTGAAGCATGAGAAGGGGCGGGTGACTTGAATTCTGCTTCTGTAACTTTATTTCTGCAGGTCGGGGACAGATGAGATGCGAGGTCTTGCACACTCATCTCCGGTAGTGAGTCAATTTTATGAGCAAGAGGAATGTCTCTTAGACATCTTGTAACAGCAGACCACTTCCAGCTCACAGAGAGAACAACAGCAGGAAAGTGATTAACAGCTCTGCACAGCCCACCCGTTAAGTAATGCTTGTAATTAGCACCTCATTAAGCTGCACTTAATGTTCCCAGCTGAGGAAATGTTGTGCTTAAGTGCCTTTTAAAGTGTCCGCCTTTGATGAAAGCCAATGTCCATTCTAAGCAATGTATTTAACATTAGTTATGCAGAGATGGGTTTGGGTTTTGTGTATCTGTCCACGGAAAGCGATTGTCCGTGGTAAGCATGTCCGCCTAATGTGGCACCGACTGTAACCGTGTAAGGTAATTAGGTAAATGTTGGATATCCCAGATTAGATGCAATATCTTGTTTTCAGTGGGGTCATGAATTTACCCGTTTTTACAATGTATTTATCCAGGGTAGCCTAGGCCAGATGCAAAATATGTTCTATGAACTATCCAGGCTAAATATATAGCAATCAGCAGGCATGTTCTAGGAAAACACATTGTAAAAATGTGTAAAAGGAAGACCACATTGAAACTGTCTCTTAGCAGATCTGTGTTGTGCAAATACATGAGAAAAAACGGGTAAAAGCAAGACCACACTGTAAACGACATATTGAGTCTCAACTGGCACATGCTGTAAAAATTCAGTATTTAAAATGGGTTAAATGCTTTACCCAAATGCAATAAATATTTTAAATATCGGCTTGGCTAGTCTCTTCTCATAGGTCTTATGCCACGCACCCTGACCGTTTTAGTTACCCTCCACTGCACTGCCTCCCCCCTCTTTATGTTCTTTCTCAGATGGGGCCTCCAGAACTGGATGCAGTATTCCAGGTGCAGTCTCACAAATTTCCTATACAGAGCCAAGATGACCTCCCTGTTTATACTCCCCATACCCCTCCCTCGGCATCCAAGCATCTGACAAGCCTTTCCAGCTGCCTTATCACACTGCCTTGTTTTTCTTAGGTCCTCCGAGATGATGACTTCTAGGTCCCATTCCTGCTTCTTGACTGTCTGTACCTTCTCACCTAGTTTGTACTTTGCCCCTGGGTTTTTGTACCCTATATGCATGACTGATCCTGCACTTCTCTGCATTGAATCCCAGCTGCCATTCTTCAGACCAGTTCTCCAGTTTTTTAAGGTCTTCCCTCATTCTTTCAACACCCCCAGCATGTCCGCCTTATTACATACCTTTGCATCATCTGCGAAGAGGCATATCTTTTTTTTTTATATATTCTGTATTTTTGCTGTGCACGCTCCGCCAAGGATGTGCCTGGTCACGGACCCCTTATACCCCCACTTTCATTAGGCCTTGACTCTAGACACCCCCAGCTTACCCCCTCGGGGTGGGGTTGCGACACCTAGGGATATCAGTGCCACGAATCGTGGGACTAGAATCTTGGAGCCAGCCCCAAAAGTTGGTTAGGGCAGGGGCAGGCTTCATAGAAATGGGCACAAGCTGTATTTTCTTTGTTTTTCTCCCAGAGGGGCGGAGACATGCAATGACGACCTGCGTCTGTCCGGCCCCTCTATGTCTTTCCAATGCCGGCGCAAGCAATTCCTCGCAGCCTCCGCTAGGAGTCCTCACGCACCTGTCATTCTTCTCCCAATCCTCTCGGTTAGAAGCGGGCGAAAGAACCAGAGGCGCCTATCCTTCTTCCCTGGCCAGCCCTCCAGCTCCCTGAGTCTGTTTCTGAACTTGGGTCACTGGCATAGCAAGTGGAAATCCAACTGCTGTGCCGGCGGGCCAGTGAAGAGGCATATCTTTCCCTCCAGTTCCTCTGCAATGTCCCCAATAAACCCATTGAAGAGGACCGGCCACAACACCGACCCTTGTGGCACCCAACTCATCACCTCTCCCTCTCCAGAGTACTCCCTGTTTACCACAACCCTCTGACTCCTGCAATTCAGTCAGTTCTCCACCCACAGAACTATTTTAGGATCCACCCCTAGGCTGGGCAGTTTGTTAATCAGCCTTCTATGGGGATGATGTCGAAGGCCTTTCTGAAGTCTAGATAGGCCACATCCACTGCACCTCCCTGGTCCTCTACCTTAGTTACTGAGTCATGCCGTGGATTAGTTCAATGAGTTAGTGCAAAACACAGTGCTCATCCTAAATATATTAAAAGTTAGGATTATATGTATAAGTAAATAAATACCATATAAGGCAGTGTATGTGTGTTACTGTGTGTGTAAGGCAATGCTCTGTGTGTGTAGACAGTGCACTGCTATGTTATACTGGAATATATATGCATAAATGTGTATATGTATTAGTCAGTGTGTGTGCGTGTGTGTGTATCACAACAATTAGAAAGTGCAGTTAGGTGGCTTAATGGTTAGTGCAAAAATTGCTGGTCTGCATTTCCCCGTTATCTAGATCAGTTTCAGCCTTATGCATGTCATTGCTGATTTAAATGAGGTGTCTAGTGGCAACCCCCCACTCCCACCATCTGATGTCCCTCGGAGCCTGAAAAGAAGAAAAACACAGTCCCTCGATGTTTTTTTTTAATCTGTAAAAAAAAAGGTCCATCGTTGATGCAACTCCGCACCTGCAGCCCAACCTCAAACTGAATACCCACCACCCCACACCCCCCAGACTCCTCCATATATCCTCACTCACCTGAACAGATCCCAGTGCGGAGCTCCACTGTCCCATGGAAGACACATATTGCTGCTGCAACTGGCGACTGCTATATGAGAAATAAGGTAAATGCAGTTGAAAACCCATTAAAAATACATTGAACTGCACTTACCTTATTTCTCATTTAGCAGTCACCAGTTGCAGCAACAAGATGTGTCTTCGATGGGAGAGTGAATCTTTACACTGGGACCTGTCTGGGGTGAGTGAGTGTGTGGAGAGGTCTCAGGTTGGGGGTGGTGGGTGCTCAGTGGGAGGTCGGGCTGAGGGATGGGAGTCACATCACCACCCAGTCTTCCCTATCATTCCCTATCTAGTGTGAGGCCCCATGCCCAAACTGAACTCTCGCGCCCCCCACACTTGCCTCCAGGATACCCACGTGTCTGTCCCACTCCTTCTTAAATTCTGTGACCGTTTTAGCCCCTACCACCCTCTCTGGTAGGCTACTTCAGACGTTCACCACCCTCTCCATAAAAAAATACTTCTTACATTTCTCCTGAGGCTTCTCACTTCTAACTTCATTTTGTGCCCCCTTGGCTTGGAGCGTCTCTTACTATGGAAGATTCTTTCTTCCTGTACTCTGTTTATACTGGTGATGTATTTCTATGTCTCAATCATGTCCCCCCTCCCTCCTTTCCTCCAGGGAATACATATTTAACTCCTTTAGTCTTCCCTCACAGGCCTTATCCCGCAGGCCCTGCACCATTTTAGTTTTCCTCCACTGCACTACCTCCACCATGTCTATGTTCTTTCCCAGGTGAGGCCTCCAGAACTGGATGCAGCATTCCAGGTGTGGTCTTTCATGAGTGTCTTATACAGGGGCAAGATGACCGCCCTCCTTTTACTTGTCATACCCATCCCTATGCATCCAAGCATCTAACTAGCCTTTCCAGCTGCCTTATCAGATTGTCTAGTTTCTCTTAGGTCTTCCGAGATGATAATTCCCAGGTCCCTTTCCTGCTTCATGACTGTCAGTACCTCTGCACCTAGTTCATACTTGGCCCCTGCATTCTTGTGCTCTATGTGCATGATTCTACACTTCTTTGCATTGAATCCCAGCTGCCATTCTTCAGACCATTTCTCCAGTTTTTTAAGGTCTTCCCTCATTTCTTTAACACCCCCTGGCATGTCCATCTATTACATACCTTTATATCATCTGCAAAGAGGCATATCTTCCCCTCCAGTTCCTTTGCAATGTCCCCAACAAAGACATTGAAGAGGACTGGCCCCACAACCAAACCCCTGTGGCACCCTTCTCATCACCTATCCCTCTGCAGAGTACTCCCTGTTTACCACAACCCTCTGACTCCTGCGATTCAGCCAGTTCTCCACTCACAGAACTGTTTTAGGATCCACCCCTAGGCTGGGCAGTTGTTTAATCAGTCTTCTATGTGGACGGTTTTGAAGGCTTTTCTGAAGTCCAGATAGGCCACATCCACCGCGCCTCCCTGGTCCTCTGCCTTAGTTACTAAGATATGCCATAGACTAGTACAATGAGTTAGTGCAAAACACAATGCTTCTCCTAAATTCAGTAAAAGTTAGGGTTAGATGTATAAGTAAATAAATGGCATACAAGGCAGTGTATGTGAGTTACTGTTTGTGTGTGGCAATGCTCTGTGTGTGTACACAGTGCACTGCTATGCTATACTGGAATATATATGGATATGTGTGTATATGTATTAGTGAATGCGTGCATATCACAACAATGTATAAGTAAATAAATACCATATAAGGCAGTGCATGTGTGTTAGTGTGTTTGGCAATGCTCTGTGTGTAGACAGTGCAATGCTATGTTATACAGTAGATGCCAGTTAAAGGGGACGTGGTTAAAGGGGATGTTCGGTTAATGGGGACGTTTCTCAGGCCCTGCACCATTTTAGTTTCCCTCCACTGCACCACCTCCACCATGTCTATGTTCTTTCTCAGATGAGACCTCCAGAACTGGATGCAGTATTCCAGGTGCAGTCTCTTACAAGTGCCTTATACAGGGGCAAGATGACCTTCCTCTTTCTACTCGTGATATCCCTCCCTATGCATCCAAGCATCTGACTAGCCTTTCCAGCCACTATATCGCACTGCCTAGTTTCTCTTAGGTTGTCCAAGATTATAGCTCCCAGGTCCCTTTCTCGCTTTGTGACTGTCAGTATCTCCCCACCTATTTTTGTACTTTGCCCCCCTGGGTTCTTGCGCCCTGTGTGCATGATCCTGCACTCCTTTGCATTGAATCCCTGCTGCCATTCTTCAGACAATTTCTCCAGTTTTTTTATGGCCTTCCCTCATTCTTTCAACATCTTCTGATGTGCCCACCCTATTGCATACCTTTGTATTATCTGTGAAGAGGCATTCCTTCCCATCCAGTCCCTCTACAATGTCCCCAATAAAGACATTAAAGAGGGCCGACCCCTGTGACACCCAGCTTGTCACCTCTACCTCTCCAGAGTACTCCCCGTTTACCACAACCCTCTGATTCCTGCCAATCAGCCAGTTCTCCACCCACAGACTATTTTAGGATCCACCTCTACGCTGGGCAGTTTGTTAATCAGCCTTCTATGGGGGACAGTGTCGAAGGCCTTTCTGAAGTCCAGATAGGCCACGTCCACTGCACCTCCCTGGTCCACTGCTTTAGTTACCCAGTCATGCGGTAGATTATCCTAAATACAGTAAAAGTTGGGTTAGATGTATAAGTAAGTAAATAAATGCCATATAAGGCAGTGTATGTGTGTTACTGTGTGTGTGGCAATGCTCTGTGTTTTTAAACAGTACGCTGCTATGCTATACTGGAATATATATGGATATATGTGCATATGTATTAGTCAATGTGTGCATATCACAACAATTAGAAAGTGCGGTTGGGTGGCTCAATGGTTAGTGCAGAAAATTGCTAGTCTACATTCCCCTGCTATCTAGATCAGTTTCAGCCTTATGCATGTCATTGCCAATTTAAATGAGGCAGTATTGAAAAAAGGAAAAAAAATACTAACCTCAAGGGCTAGTGAAAGATTGGCTGAACACAAGTCAAAACAGTTCTCTCTCAATACTGAAAACAGACTGATTGAAAAGACAGGGTGAGCTGACCTCATCTTATGGGGACTCAAGGTGCATTGTCATGTGAGCATGGCTGCCCCCATCCCCACAATCAGGGGTAGAATCAATGAAAATTGAATTTAAACCATTTATACCACTAGAAGCACATCAGTACTGTTCAGAAGCTCAGAACATGACTTAAAACATATGTTTTTTTCAGTTTTTGCCTTTAGTTCTGCTGGAGTGAAGACTTAGTTTCTCTTCTGTAACTGGGCTTCCTCCTCTAGGAACACCCCCTTCCCCACATTTTCACCACTGCTGACAGATTTGCAAGCAATTATGTCACTGAGTGTAAATAGACCAGGGAGATAGAAAGCAAAAAAAAAAAAAAAAAACAGAAGAAATAAACAGACAATTAAAAAAGGAACAAAAAGAAAACAGAACAAACAAAAAACAAACAAACAAACAAAAAACCCCAAAACAAACGGAAAACAAAACAAACCAAACAGAGAATTATGACTTCAGCAGAGGGAAAAGAGGGAGTGCGATGAAGTCTGTGACAAAAATATCCTGTTTTTTTCTGCAAATACCTTCAATAGTAAAGAATGAGGGAGATACAGAGAATTAATAAAATATCAGCTGAACTGTATCTGAATATTTCAATTCTAAAAGGTTTCATGAATACTGTAAATTCACTTTAAGCTTTTTTTTTGTATTTGATGACTGCATTTCTTCTGATCAAGTAATTTCAGGGAGGATTATCAGTGGCTTTGGAGACATTCAGTGCACCCAAGGGAAGATACAAGATGAGTGTGAAGTGTGATTAGCTCAATGACCAGACGTGCTGTTGCTGTGCAGGTTAGAACTTATATTTCTTTATTTGAAAACTGGTCACCAGGAGAGGCACACTGAGCTGGAGCTCATTTCCAGGTGTGACCCAGGGTAAAAGGAACAGAAGAAAATAGAGGCACGCTGCACAGTAACATTTCCTGGTACAAAATAAAGCGCAGTCACAGTACAATGTGGAACAGTAATACAAGTGCAAAACATGAACATGCAAAACCCTGATTGAAGCCCAACACATAGACGGGAGGGGCTGTAAGCTAGGGAAGCATAAGGTGAAGGGCAACAGGTGCAGGTGTGCGGGAAGGGGAGTTTCAGCTGGCGCCTGAGGGAATCAAGGGAGCTGGAGAGGTGGAGGATGGAGGGGAACAGGTTCCAGAGTGTGGGGCATCAATAGGAGAAGGCAGATTGCCCAGGAGAGGAGTGGGAATGTGGAATTGCAAATGTTTGATGATCTCTGGAAAGCAGGGAGCATGAGGCAGAGGGGAACAGAGGGAGAAGTGATGAGAAGTACGAGGGAAGGGACCCAATCCAGTAGGATATGAAGGAAGCACAGTGGGACTGACGATGGGAGAGTAAGAGCAGGATGGCTTGGGAGGAGTAGTGGGAGCAGTGGTGAGTACAAGGTGGGGAGATTGTAGTAAAGTGGCACAAGGCCCTAGTTCCTGGACAACTGAGGGTGCTGGTCCCTCCTGTCTGGGCAGTGAATGAGGTTCCTCAGAATGAGCTGGTTCAATTGCAGTATCTGGTGCTTGGTTGGATTCTACATAATCTTTCACATGCTCTAGTTTAGGGGTAACTGATTTAACTGGGGGTTCAAAAGGCTATGTAGCAGGGTTGACTTATTAATTAGTTTTTGATGTCAGGTAAGATACACTAGGCATGCTTACACCTGCTTTCAGATATGTGAGAGTTACCAACTAAATAGCAAGAGAAAATATACCGTAACAGTATACACAAATTTGACAACAATGTCAGCTGTCCTGGTTATGATTTAAAAAATGACATCCTAATAAGCAGCAGTGCAAACAAAATACAGTGGCAAGCACAGTTGGAAATGCATCCACAAAAAAAAAAAGGAATATGGTACAGGAAAAATAGAGATATCGGTGGTATCGGTACCACTATGCCGCAGCGACAGGAATGTCAGTAACCTCCACTACAGCAACACATGGTCGCTGACATCCCCAACACCACTGATTGAGGACGCTGACCGGAGATGACCTGACACCTGTTTGGCATCCTCCAATGCGGGGTCTTCCACAATTCTATAGATTCCAACTCGGGGGCAGATTTCAGGAGAGAGTGACCAAACTCCGGAGTCAATGAGACTCGGTCATCACTATGGCAACCTGGTCAACAATGCAGGTGTTGACGGGATGGTATTGCTTTAACAGTGTCGCTGTGTAAGCATTGCTGCCACAATGGTATACCAATGGTATCAACATTGTGGATACTTGTACAGTAAATGGAGAACAATAACATGTTGCATATACAAGTAGTACACAACAGGGATATTGAGTGGGACGTGTGCAGTGTTAAGGCAGTTGGTCCTTAGATTTCTAGCAGGAGCAAGGGCCAGGTAGCCACAGTGGGCCAGATTTTCAAATGCTGGTGCAGGGCTTGTGTTCCGCCCTGTGCCACAGGACTTGTAACTTTTGTGGTGCGCCAACCCTCTTTGCTGCAACTGCACCTGATTTTCAAAACTCGGGTGCAGTTGCGACGTTGTACACAGTTTAAGGCAGCTTGCGCCAATGCTCTGGTGCAAGCACCATGTAATAGCCTCCCGGGGGTGGCGCATGCTAGACCACAAAACCATGGTCTAAGGAGGGGCACTTGCTGCAAGGGACTGAAAATCCCGATTGTTGACAGGGGACTGCCGCAAGCTCCGTGCGTCATTAGTTTAGTGCACCGGGGGACCTGCGGCATCCCCGGAGCTCTGAAAATCTGGCCCAGTGAGTCCTTTATGGCCTTGCAGAAGAATGAGTCAAAAGATATAAGTTGGCAGAAGGGAGTTACAGTAGACTTGGGATAGACTGTAAAAGTCAGCTTTCCCAGGCTGGTGGCACACTGATGCTCAATGAGAGGGTGGGAGTCCATAGACTTTAGCGAATATGTAGGAGATGGATGTTGCTGATAGCTGGCTAGGCAACATGGGGAGCATGTTCAGTAGACTCTGTCCACAAAATGGCCTAGAGCAAGAGATCACTGGCCAGCAGGGGAATGTCAGCCCACCCCAGTATAGAGGAGGCAGTGATGTATGAGCTTTGAGGAGACCAAGTCAGAACGTCACATGTTATTGTGTCATATCCTATCTAGAAAGGGCAGTTTTGTTTGCACTCAGAAATGCCAGAAGATCATACCTGAGACCTGGTAGGAGAACACCTTGGGCTATAGATGGTCTGGCAGCCAGGGATAGGCAGTGTTTGACCCTAAGAAGTGTATAACTGTGTGCATGGAGCTTTTGGCATCCTTCAGTCATCAGAAGCATTTGACAAATGAGGAATGTCCACACTGGAATAATACCAAACAAGGCCATCTTCATCAGATGGATCTGTTGTATTGGGTGTTGATTCAGGTAAAGGCCTTTCTGCAGACCTGAGTGGACTGTTATCCAGGCTGGTTGCAGACTGACAAGGTTTGCTACTGTGGTTACGAGAATCTCTGGTTTCCACTGTCTGGGGAAGTAGTTGGCTATTGTCCAGATCTGGCACATCTGACTGTCCAGTGAGGAGCAAATGGTTGTGGTGCAAAGTTTTACTTCTACGGTGATCCCCCTCTGGCCAAACTCTGTACACTGACAAGTCAACAAGTTTTTCTATGACCACATAGGGGCTGTTGCCACAGCGATCTGCAATTTTATGCTTTCTGGGTTACCCCAAGTTCTGAACTAAGACTGTCTTCAGAGAGTAACTCATGAGCTCTGACACAATTGTCATATCTGGTTTTGTTTGCCAAGTTTCTCTTGGTAGACAATTCTACAGACAACCTGCAGGCATTGCCCAATTGCTGTTTTAGTATTTGAAGATTTTTGGTTTAAGTGTCTAGACTGTCTCAATCAGATGATACTCCAAATGCAAGGTCAGTTGGGATCCTAGCCTACCTCCTGAACATGAACAGATATGGAGATTGCCCCATGGCGTCATTGCGAGTGCAGTTGTATGAATGGGCAAGCATGCTCACTTGTTGACTCCAATTAGATTTTTTCTGAGAGTCCAACATACCCAATGTATGTAACAAGATTCTATTGACTTTTTCTAATAGTGAGTCACCTTGAGGGTGGTAGAGAGTGGTCCATGACTTCCTAATCCCCCAGACAGGCAACAACTCCTTTATCAGCCAATTTGCAAAATCTCAACCCTGGCTGGAATTAATTCACTTTGGCAGTCCTTTTGCTCTTTTGTGGAAATGCTCGGGCATACCAGGAGTAGTGGTCTGTCATCACGAGGATGTTGGCAATGTTCTTTTTCTCTGGTCCAAAGCTCAGAAAATCAATGTGTAACCCCTAGGTGCTATTCCAAGGGCTACTACCCCGCCTGTCCTTCTAAAAACAGGTTGAGGAGCCTGGTTCTAAGCTAACAATTGCCGAGGTTCCCCTACCCTCAGTAACTACAATGAAATGGTACCTCCACCCAGAGTAAAGTATGTTGGGGTATCTACCCAACCTAGTTTAGGAGGCAGTATAGCACAGTGGTTTAAGGATCTGAGCTACAAACCTGGAGACCTGGGCTTGAATCCCACAGCCCCCACTTGCATACTGTGTGACCCTGAGCAAGTCACTTAACTTCCTTGTGCTCCCAGGTTGCACCTGTAAACAAGCTTTCAGCTTAGTGTGTCTCTCCTGGTAAAATAACAAAAAGAAAAAAGTACAGCCCTATGGGAAGCTGTAACCACATACAAGCCCACATAGTGGCCAAGAACCTTGGAAACAGACACAGCCCATTTCAGCAATTAACAACAATTAGCAGTAAACATTAATAATATGCTCACCCCTTGCACTTACCACCAGGGGCTGGTCTTCTGGCAAACGCCCTGGAGCTCCTTGTAAAGCAATATCATGAAACAGGCATGCACTTTGAAATGCTTTTCTCCCAGCCTCATTAACTGTAAACAAGGCAATGAGATATTCGTGAGTCAGTTCAACGGTGAAACAACAATCTAATTCATTAAGGGGATGTGAACAAGGAAGGGGCAAATCTAGATGAATGGTTACTATAGTGGATTTAGCCAGGATACTTTGCATGCATGCTTTCAGTCCCTCTAAGACAGTCTCGCAACTGCTGGGTACCCAGAGTATTGGTGGCTAGCCAGAACGGTGCCCAGCATTGTAGCTGTTGTTGGGGCCCTTGATGCACAAACAATTGTAACTGTACCCTCAGCCGGTTGGCCTAGTCCACTGAAGTCCTGCAAAACACCCTGAATGGAATCAGATATTACCACAGAAAGATTTAAGAGCTTGTTGCAGGGAGCTACCCTCATTTTACTCACAACCTCAGCAGGTAGAAGATGGCCTGGTGAAATGAAGACCTGTTGCAGAGCACTGAAGAGCATGGGGAAGCTGGGACGACACGACTCACCTCCACTTCATGGCCTTTCCCTCCAGGTGGCTGCAACCTGCAATACCTTGCTGTGCAGGGGCTGGATCCCCAAGCTGGTCTCTCACAGAGAAAACTGTAACTGGTGCCGGAATAGACGGCTTTGGCATGAGCCCAAGGTTGGATAAAACACTTCTGACGAAGTTCATTTCTTTTGCTGGGGAACACCTCCAGCTGGCTGACAACTTGACCCAACAAGGCAACTGGTTCCCGGTGGCAAACAGGCATCCCTGGTTAGTAGGCCTCGGCCCACCTTGAGTATTCAGCACATTAGATGGAAACAGCATTTGCTTCTCAGTTTGGCTTCAGGCCGGTTCGCAATTACAGTCACTTTGCTGCACATACCTCTTAACCTGAAAAAGGCAGTCTCTGATCACCAATTCCAGAACTCAGGACTGCAGACACATGCCAGAGGAAACTAGGCCTTTCCTTGGCCAGAACCCCACAAGCTTGAACAGGGATCCTACTCCACGGAGTCTCGGGATGAACTCTCCATAGAAGCTCCTCTCAGTTCAAGAGCTTGAGCTGCACTCCTCTGTTTTTAAAAAAAGTTTCTTGGACCAATCCGTTTTTCTTGCAATCCGATTGGCTGAATCAGCAGTCAGTCACTATATGGTACTCCTATTGGTTTCTTTAGGTGTCAAACCTTAGAGTTGACAGTTTCTCCCACAAGGCACCTGAACTAAGGAGCCCTCAAGGTCCCCTGTGTCCCAATTTGTCCAGTTCCTGGAAGTCCTGAACCAAACATGGTGGCTCCCATTTGGATGCATAAGCTGCAAGAAGGCAGGTTAAAACGAGTAACTCACATACAACAACAAATTAGGAGTAAATATTTACAATACCACTTAAGGCTCCCTCTGCTCTGGTATTGACTGCAGAGTGGGGCAAATCAGGATGGCGTCTAGCTTGTCTCAAGCTCTGAAGCACTTGGACCCCTAGCCCAGGCCATTTACAGCACACTGGCAGTGTCACTTAAAGGGACAGGCGCAGAGGCACATTGTGTCACTCTCACACAGATCAACAGGGTCACCAAATAACCACGGGTGTATGGTTTCCAATGGATGTCTGCCTGGCAGAGGGCATTGCTGGAGCCCAGGGAAACACTTAAGGTAAGCCCCAAATTGGTGGGGGCTACAAATGCAGACCAAGTCCATGGGAGAAACTGTGGCAATGTTCACCAAGGGGCTGCTCATGTGGGCAGTGTTTTCCACTGAATGCATCTCATACAGTTTACAAAGTTCTCCTCCGTACTTATCTGGGGCCAATAGAACCTCCTTCCAACTTGGTTTAATGTTCTGTCAATCCCAAGTGTCCCAACTCATCATGCAGGGGTTTGAGAGACGGTTTTCTGAATCTGACTGGCAGTGACAACTGTTTCAGGCTTGGCCCATCATTGCTCTTTGGTCTGTGTAAATCATGCCTTCATGTACATTCAGTTTGTGTCACTCTCGCAATAGCAGGAAGGTGTTCAGATGATTCACTTTGACAAATTCTGGGTGTCTCCTTCACTGGAGAGTTTTAACAATATCTCAGATTGCAGGATCCTCTGTTTGCTTTTTTCTTCAGTCTTGAAGACTCATTTGGGGCAAAGTGGGCTTACTAAGGACACAACATTGCAACAGGCCACAGGTAGGCAGCCTGATGAGGCACCAAAACTGTCAACCAGGTGGCGTGGTTCTCTATAGTTTGCCAGCTCTTCTGGGTCATATCTTTTGCCCAAAACGTGAACAGCAGTCTCTGGGAGTCAGGTCCATTCTGGCTCTGGCACACCTGGGTGGGGTCTCCTGGATAACACGTCAGCATCAATGTTGCTTTTTCTGGGGTGATACTCCACACAGTAATCATATGCTGAGAGGGCTGACAACCAGCGATGGTCTGCAGTATCTAGTTTTGCTGTAGTCTGCACAAAGGTGAGGGGATTGTTATCAGTGCAGACTGTGGTGTGAGCCCAGATTCTCATGGAAATGGTTGACAGTTGCCCATTTCAATGCTAAGAACTCCAGCTTGTGGATCCAATAGGTTCTTTCTGATGGCAAAGAACTGTAATTGGCATATGCTATTGGCCAAACTCCTTGTGGGTGTTCTTGATATAACACTGCTCCCAACCCACTAAGACTGGCATCTGTGTGCCACACATATGTCTTTCAGGGGTCTGCATTGGCCAGCATGAGGTCATTGGTCAGTTGTCTGATTATTTCTTCAAATGCTTCATCACAAGCTCAGGCCGATCTGGGGCCAAATGGTTCACGAACTCTGTAGTAAAGTTTTTCTGTACTGAGTACTCTGAAGGAGCCTTGTGCTCCAAAGTCTTTATTTTAATGTTGATCAGCTCACCCTTATGGTGTTCTGCCCTCCTTGGGTCATCCAAGCTCCCTTGGGGTATTGTTTGGTCGATCTGTGGTGACTGTGGATGCAGCAGGTTCATGGTCAACATGCTGGCAGGGCTGGTGGAGGTGGGAGCGCTGGAGAAGGGCCCGTGTAGCATGCACTCCAGCTCATGATGGTGGCTGGGCTTTGTGATGCTAAGGTGCTGAAGATGTGGTGTCCTGCAAGTCTCCGGTCTCTGATGCCAAAATTGGGGTACTGGAGCAGAAAAGACTGTGGATGCAGCCACAAATGCAAAGTTCCATAGGAGGTGCCGAAGATGATGGTTTGGTTATCCCCTCGCTCTCCTGCCACCACACATGTGGTTGAGCAGGAGGGAGATGACAGCATCAGTGGCAGCAGTCCAGCACCTCAGGAGGATGGCAGGAAGGCAGTCAGTCAGGTAAGCCCCTCTCTTGAGGAGGGGGTTATACATAGAGGGATCTTGTAAGAATTACATATCTACCTGTTGCATCCTGGAGTGTCTGGATGATAGTGAGTGGGAGGGTACGGCATGCTAAAATGAAAACCCCATGACACCTGCCCACTGGGTGGGAGGAGGCCCCAAAACAACATAGCCATATTGTTCAAATTTCAGATGTTCTGATGCTGGGAGATGGGTCTCCTGGAGATATATCAAATCTGAAGCAGTCAAAACTCCTTATAGGGTTATGCACCCTATTAACATTAAAAGAAATCAGCTTTGTGGTTGTAACCATGCTTAAAAAAAAAACATGAGCTGATAACATCATAGTATAGCCATCGCCTGGCATGTCTAACCCCTGCAACCCATCCCCCACCAACAGCATTCTCTGCCACAGAGTAGACATAAGGTAATGAAAAATTAAAAAAGAGAAAGAATATCCAGGCACTAACAGAGCACTTGCCAGTCTGAAACATAAAAACAGTACCAGGAGCCAACAGGGCTTGGAGTTCAGAATACCAAGAGAAAGAATGTGTCCTTCCAAGGTAGGGACCGATAAGCACAAGCACCCCTCGCTGGAGCTGGTTGGTAAGCTTCAAGAGGGAGAAAGTCAAATATCTAGATCTGGGCTCCCCAAATTGAGACAAGAGGAGACACGTCCTCATAAGGAACCACAAATAATACAGGTAGTGTATTCCGGTGCCCCCCACAGCTCAACCAGACATAGCTGGAGGAAATTTCCAATAGGGGTTAAGAAACATGCAGTTCAGTGCAAATTATACCCCTCTTCTGTAAGAGAAATATTGTCCAAATTCTAAACTGAGTTCAGGGTTCAATGTTTGGGCAAAATCTCTGTGCTGGGCAGCATCAGGTTCATTAGACAGTTCCAGAAGTATTCTGAAAAACAGGGGGAGCTTAAGGAAGGCAGGGTCTTGGCAGGTTAAGTGGGAGATGGAGTAGTAAAACAGCGTAGGGGGAACCCCATCATCCTACTTGGCACCAGACGGCAGTACCAGACACCTTCTATGAGACCACAGACAGCTTACCAATATAAAGACTGGGAGGCATATAACCTATTGAAAAATGAGGGCCATGGCTGAGTCTGTTAGAAGATTGAGAATACTGATGGAGACCATCCAGAATGCAAGTGGGGGGGAAACCGACCTGGGCCAACCCCTATGCTGGGTACCTTGGACCAAGGCGCCCCCACATCACATTGCTGAAAAAAAAAATTCTGATCTAGGGAGTGTGGGTAGAGAGCCACAGGAGGGCTGGTAACCAGCACCTCCCTCCTCTGCCCCCCCACCCCATCATGAGCAATGTGGTTGGCACTCAGTCGTCAGATAACCCGATAGTGGAAATTTTGGCCTCTAAATAGTATTGTGCCCAGGTTGACAGAGACTGCACTCTCCTCCCCCTGACATTCCATCCAATGCCCCCCCAACACCCAATACCTGTAGTGCAGTAGTTCAAGTAGAACGATCTCTAAATAGCAAAAGGAAGCAGCATATCAAATTGAAGACACCAAGCAGAATGGGTAAGAGATCAGGGACACCTCTCAAACCTCTACAAAAGAGTCTTGATTTGCTCCAGAGCCATTTGGAAGTGCTTCTTCTGGTTCTCCTGAGAGACTGCATTGCTTGTTGGCCTGAAGGACAGTTTCAAGGATGAGGGAGGCCTAGTATTCCTATGATCGGAGGTAGGGCAGGTTGCTGGCCATGGGGGAAGCTGGACTGCTATGCATCGATGATTCAAATCCAATTTTGCCTCCTCAGGAGTTTGATATAAGATTTCTCCTTCAGGGTATGTCACCCTCAACTTTTTTGCATGTTGTCTATATGGTATAGAATCTGGAAATTCAGATTAGCTTGTTTGAAGGCATGCAGGTAGGGTGCAAATGTTCACCTTTTGACTTGTATTGCAGGAGCGTAATCATTATCAAAATAGAGCTGATGGTCCTGATACATAATCTTTTTAAGCTTCCAAGTTTGTGCTAAAATCCTCTCTTTGGTAATAAATCTCAAAAACTTCAAAATGATGGGGCGTGGCCACACCCCAGGCTGCAGCCTGGAGACTAACGCTCGGTGCACTCTTACCAGCACCAGATCAAGTTCTGGAGGGAGCTGGAAGGTAGTTTTTATTAGTTCAGCTACAAATTCTGTAATCCTCGGTCCCTCTGCCCCCTACGGCACTCAATATATACAGAGGTTTTTCTGAGGGTGCTACATTCCATGTCTTGTATTTTCTCCTCCATCTCCACCTGGCAATGGTGCAGATGGATAAGGAGATCAGCCATGCAGTCAGAGCTGTCTGAGAGGGACATTGCTGTTGCCTGGAGCTCTCGGTGGTTGGCCTTGGTAGCATCTACCTCCTGGTGCATGCCAGCCAAAGAGTCCCAGAACTTTATCCAGAAGGAAAGAAACTCAGTTAATATTCACTTGTTAGTGATATCGAATGGCAAGGAGCCATCCTGGGATTTCGAAGAAGCAGTGCTTCCAGCCGCCGATGAGGACGATCCCTGTGCTGGCAAAGTCGGTGGGGCAGT
The DNA here is from genome assembly GCA_016271365.2 of Neoceratodus forsteri. Classification (NCBI taxonomy): domain Eukaryota; kingdom Metazoa; phylum Chordata; order Ceratodontiformes; family Ceratodontidae; genus Neoceratodus; species Neoceratodus forsteri. The sequence continues at coordinate 1,617,586,340 of CM028131.1, read as the reverse complement.
GAGATGGTACCACTTTGGATTTCTTCAATCCCCAATTGTAGCTGTGCTGATTAGGAGTGAGTGCACTTTGAAATCTAGCACTGGTAAACACTGGTAGCACTGAAAGAACTGGAGGGGCCACCGCGCTTACAGCTCAAGCCGCCATTCAGTTGCATGACATCACCGCAAGTCTGTGAAGTAGTTCTCTCTGATGTTTCCCTTGAATCTTCCTCCTTTCAGTGACCTTACATGTCCGCTTGTCCTTTTATCCTTGTGTATCTCTAACAGCCACACTTAACCTAATGGCTTTATCCCTTTTAGATACTTGACTACTGTAATCATGTCTCCCTGCAGTCTTCTCCTTCTTATGGAACACTGTCCCAGTTCTGCCCATCGGATCTCGTAGTCCATGTTACCCAACTTATCAACCTATAGCACTTAGTCTTTATAAATGTACCAGCTAAGTATGCTGGGCTCTGGTGAAAACTAGCTCTAGTAATCCAGGTTGTTAAGTGCCCAGTACCGATATCTAGAATCCTAACAATATGTTTTATTCTTCTAATTAATTGTTATTCTTCTAATTAATGGCACATCCTGCTTAAATAAACTTGACTTGATTGAATGGAATTGTATGATCATGTTATGACACATCAACACAGTGTATTTGGAAGGTAGAAGTTATTATTATTATAAAACGAATACATGAAAGCATTACTCTCAACCTCCAGCCTTGCACATCAGGGACAGGGCTTAGAAAAGTCAGGGACAAATGACCAAAACCAGGGGGCATCTCTCACAAATCAGACACATCAACTCAAGGCACTTGCTATATTGTGGGACTTAATGTGAAGAAAATTTTCTGAAGGAGAAAGAAACTGCAGAATAAACGTCTCACAATATATCATGCTTCAAACCTTTACTTTTCTTTGGCAAAAATGCCAACTTTATGATGGACAAAGGAAGGCAAAGCAATTTTATTTATATAGTGCCCTATTCCAAGGACTTGCAGTACTTATACAAAGCATAGGAAAACAGTGCAAACAGCAAATGAAATGATAATAAATACAATAAATAAAAATAATAAATATATTCACAAGTACAGGTCACCAGAATGCAGCATCCAGTTCATATGCCAGTTCGAAAAGATGAGTTTTCAGGCCCCGTTTAAATGCCTCCACTGAGGGGGAACTCCTCAGATGGTATGGCAAGGAGTTTTCAGATTGTGGGAGTTGCCACCAAGAAGGTCCTACTGCCACCAAGAAGTTCCTATTTCCAGATGGTTTCAAATGGGATCTTGTGATGGCTAACAACTCCTCAGTGGAGCGGTGGGAGTGTCGGGGAGCATACCAAGCCAAGAGATGTTTTAGATTGGTGGGGCCTGAACTGTAGAGGGTTTTCTATGTTAATAAAGCAGTTTTGGAGTTGGTATACAGTACCACCTAAGAGTGAAGTCAGTGCAACTGCTTGGCACAGAACAATATGATCTATAAGGCACCCCTACCCGTGCTGCCACTGGTGAGCCAGCAGGGAATGGACTCGGGTCACTGGAGGTCAACCAGGAAGAGAGGATCACACGTCCCAGGAACTATCCTCCTTTCCTGGGGGGGGGAGGCTTTGTTGCTCTGCTATTGACTGCCACTGGGTAGAGGCCTGGTGGCAGTGCAAGCAGGAAGGCATGAAGGGAGGGGCTGCGGTCTGATGCAGTGCATGTGTGCTTCTAGACATCACGTACTGTGGTCAACTAACTGCAGTACGCTTTAGGAGAACCCTCCTGGCCCCAACATGGGTGGTTATTCATGGGAGACTCTTCAGACCAGCCCTTGAGGGGGCTGGCTGTCAGGGAGCTGGGGGGGATCAGGGCTGATAACCACCTCACTAAAGCTTGGAGGATGAAAACCTTTATAAACAAACAAATAAAAATATGGCACCCCAGTCGTCAACCTGGCTGCAGCATTCTGTACCATCTGCAGATGACGCACCAAACCTCCAGATTGCCCTAGATACAGAGCAATACAGTAATAGAGTCTTTTTTTTTTTTTTTTTACTTATTTTTCCCTCTGGTCGTTGCTCCCCTGAGACTCCCTCAGGCATCCTGGCTTGTTCCTGCCTGCCTGAGATCACCCCTTTCCGAGACTCCCCCGTGGTACTCCGACCCTCTCACCTACCTGGCAGCATGAACTCCCTGGCTTAACCCCCCAAGGTGGGGCCACCACTCCCTTTGGTGCTCTTAGAAGACAAGCTGGTTGCAGGCAAGGCAAAGGGTGAAGAGAGAGAGAATCAGGAGAGCAGGTGGGCGGGATCCGGTGGTGGGCATGGAGGCCAGGTGCCGTTGTCTACCAGGCGATGCAGGGTTTAGAAACATAGAAACATAGAATTTGATGGCAGATAAGGACCACTTGGCCCACCTAGTCTGCCCATTTTCCTACCTAACAGATAAGCTGCAGATCCTAGTTAACCAACAGCTTAATTCCTCCTACCCCCCACTAGGACTGCCCTATGCCTGTCCCATGCATTCTTGAAGTCCCCCACTGTTCTTGACCCCACGACCTCTTCAGGGAGGCTGTTCCATGCATCCGCAACCCTCTCAGTGAAAAAATACTTCCTCACATTACCTCTGAGCCATCCCCCTTATATCTTCAAATTGTGCCCCCTTGTTCTTGCACTTCTCTTTTTCTGGAAGATGCTACCCTCTTGGACTTTGTTAATTCCCTTGAGGTACTTGAAAGTTTCTATCATGTCCCCTCTCTCCCTTCTTTCCTCAAGGGTATATATTAAGCTCCTTTAGTCTTTCTTCATATGTCTTCTGGTGGGACCCTGCACCATTTGGTTGCCTCCTCTGGACAGCCTCCCTCTATGTCTTTCATGGAGATGGGGTCTCCAGAACTGCACACAGTACTCCAGATGGGGTCTCACCAACTGTCTGTACAGAGGGATAACAACTTCCTGTTTTATACTATTGATGCCTCTTCCTATACATCCCAGTATCCCCCAGCCTTCCTTACTGCCTTCTCACATTGCTTGCCCACCTTTAGGTCATCTGATATAATTACTCCCAGGTCCCTTTCTATTTTTACTGTTGTCAGTATCTCACCCCCATTGTGTACGCTTCCCAGGGTTTTGTTCCCCATGTGCATTACACTTGCACTTCTTTGCATGAATCTGAGCTGCCATACATTTGACCATTCCTCTAACCTTGCCAAGTCCCTTCTCATCCTTTCCACTCCATCTTGTGTATCAACCCTGTTGCAGATTTTTGTGTCATCTGCAAAGAGACATACTTTTCCTTCCAGTTCTCTGCAATGTCACTTATAAAGACATTAAAAGGACCGGTCCCAGTACTGAACCCTGCGGTACCTGCTAGTAACCCTCCTTTCGTCACTGTGTACTCCATTTACTACTACCCTTTGAGTCCTGTTGTCTCAGCCAATTTTTATCCAGGCTACCACCTTGGGACCCACTCCAAGGCTGGCTATCTTGTGTATTAATCTTTGTGTGGGACTGTATCAAATACCTTGCTAAAATCTAGGTAGGCCATGTCACAGCCCTCCCTGGTCTACACTACTTGGTAACCCAGTCAAAGAAATCTATTAGATCTGCCTGACACCACCTTCCCATCGTGAATCCATGCTGCCTTGGGTCCTGTGCCCCACTGGCCTCTAGGTACTCAACAATTCTTTCCTTCAGAAGTGATTCCATCATTTTCCCTACCACTGAGGTCAAACTAACTGGTCTGTAGTTTCCTGCCTCTGTCTTGCTCCCACTTTTGTGAAGAGGAATCGCATCTGCCCTCCTCCAGTCCTTGGGTACCACCCCATCCTCCATGATTTGTTAAACAGAGTAGTCAGCGGTGTCACTAGTTCTACCCTTAGTTCTTTTAGAATTCTTGAGTGAACCCCATCAGGCCCCATTGCTTTGTCCACCTTCAATTTTATTAGTTCTTTCAGAACCCTTTCTTCTGTAAATGGACTGTTATCGAGCCCCGTCTTCAGAGTGTTTCTCTTGTTTGGTTTAGGTAACTCCCCCTCCTCTTCCTTTGTGAATACTGAGCAGAAATATTCATTCAGTATCCCTGCTTTTTCACTGTCACCCTCTACCCACATTCCCTCCCCTTTATTAAGCTTCAGCATCCCTCCTTTGGTCTTTCTTCGCTCCCTAATGTACCTATAAAAGGTCTTATCCCCCTTCTTAATAGAATTGGCTATCCTTTCCTCGGTTTGGGCCTTTGCTATTCTGACTGCCTTCCCAGCCTCTTTCTGCTTTAACTGATAAAGTTCTCTGTCCTGCTCCTTCTGTGTTTCCTTATATTTCCTGAATGCTGTCCTTTTCTTTTAACCTTCCTGCCACCTCTTTTGAGAACCATAACGGTTTTTCCTTCGTTGTGTTTATTGATTTGTTTTACACAAAGGCTTGTTGCTTCTGTGATGGCTGTTTGATCACTCCCCATTGTTCCTCCACCCTCCTTCTTGCCTGTTTGCTAGTGCTTTTCTGAGGCACTCTCTCATTTCCCAAAGTCAGCCCTCCTAAGTCCAGTACTCTTGCTTTTGTGTGGCTTGATTGTATGGCTGTGTTTATCGTGAACCACACTGTTTGGTGGTCGCTTGTTCCCAGATGGCTACCCACTTCTAAAACTGAGATTCTTTCTCCATCCCCATTTGAGAGTACCAGGTCTAAGATTGCTCCCTCCCGAGTGGGTTCCAATACTAGCTGTCTGAGGCATGCCCCCTGTAGGGCATCAAGAATGACCCTGCTCTTGGATGTGCCTGCAGCAAAGGTGATCCAGTTAACATCTGGCATATTCAGGTCCCCCATCAACAATATCTCCCCTTTTTCTGCCATTCTAAGAAAGCCTTCTATCATTTCCCTTGTTCATGCGTGTAACCCCCTCCCAGAGGTGCAGACGTGCAATGATGTCTAGTGCGAGACGGGCATGCTTCCGCACCTGTCTGCAGGACATCCGCTGACACCTCACCCCATCTTGATGTGTCCCTGGTTGTGATGCCCCCAGCCTTCGCTGGGTGCCACTAGCACTGGGAGTTCACAACCCTCTCTTTCCTCAGGAGAGGAGAGCTATCATTGGATGCTCAATCCTCTCCTCCGCAGCCAAACCCTGGCAACCCAAGCTCGTTCCCAAACACGGGTCTCTGGCGTGGTGCGAGGTGTGGTGTCCAGCACTTCAACCCTCAGCGCCACTGGGCCAGCATTCAGTAATCGAGTCTTGAGGTCATGAAAGCATGTAATAGGGTCACCAGATCCCCATGCACATAATAGGGTCTAATCCAGAAGATATTCCTTAATTGGAGACCACAGTCAACACCTGATTTTCTAGAGTCAGCCGTGAGTCAAGAATGACTCCCAGATTCTTAACCCTATCCACAGCTGTCAGAAATGTGCCATTCAGAGATGGAATCCTGACAGCATCATATCTACCAGCCAAGGACCTGGTTCTGCCAGCAACAATTCTATTTTGGTCAGGTTGCGACTCACCCAGCTGAAGGCCATCCAATCTGCAATTTCTTTAAGGCCGTACTCCAGCACAGAGACCACCTCTTTTCCATCTGATGTAAAGGACATTTACAGTTGAGTATCATCTGTACTGCAGTGAAAGCTCACACTGTACCACCTGGAAACTTGACCCAGTGGTAGCATATACACCGCAAACAACATGGGAGGCAGAAGTGAATCATAAGGAGCATGACAGTTGAACGCTACCGGCTGTGATGAGAAGGTTCCCATTACAACCCACTGCATTCTACTGGACTCGAAGGACTCAAACCACTTTAAAGTTGTCCTGGTTAGTCCCCTGTATTCCCCAAGGCACTCCATTAAAATCCCATGGTCCACAGCGTCAAATACTGATGAGAGACCAAGGAGGATGACAGTAGAGTGCTATTGCTATCTCTTGCAAAAACACCTTGACAAGTGCGGTCTCCATACAGTGGCAGGGTCTGACATCTGATTGCAGCAGTTCTCACTGTAGATGTCAAAACTCTTGAGGTAGACCTCCAACTGTGCCACCGCTATCTTCTTGATAACTTTCCCTAAGGAAAGAAGGTTTGAGACAGCCTGTAGTTTGCCAGCACCTCTGGGTCCAAAGATAATTTCTTTAAGAGCAATCTCACTAAAGTTCATTAAAGCAGTAGGAGCTGAAAAGGTGGTTGCCTATAGGTAGCTCCTGCTTGCTCATGATAATATTTCAAAGACACACCACTACACATCTGTTTGATGAGTTTATTTAAAAAAAATTTTTTTTTGTTTTACTAATAATAATGTCCTCTCCTAGATCATTCCAAGGATTCGCAGTACGTTGCGTAAAAAAGTATTTTCTTCTATTTGTATGGAACTTATGTGGCAGAATTTGTGTTGCCCTAGTAACTGAGTTCACACCTTTGGACTATATGTTTGACACAATAATGAATGATCTTTTATTATATTGTGCATTAGTAAGATGTCACATCTTGTTCATCTGTTTTCCAAGGACAATAGCTTTACTCCTATCAATTTGTTATTGTATGTCTGGTCTTTAACATCTGGGATCATCTTCGTTTCCCTTTGTTGTACCCTTACAACCTGCATTATGTCTTATTTTCTGTATGGACAACACATTGGGCTTCCATAGTCCAATAATGGTATGATGGCATCAATACCTCAGCTTTACAGCTATGTATATTTTTCTTAATTGCCCATAATTACCCTAATTGCATTGGCTATAGCAACAGTACAGTGCTGTTCTTGTTCTAGAGTATTAGTGATTATAACACCATGGTTCCTTTCATTTTCAGTCATTTTCAAGGCAGAGTTGCATAATGAATACTGATGCAGTAAAAAATTCCTCCGGAGTTACAAGACACAAAATATGTGCAAACTGAAGTGCATGCCCTGTGTTAAAGACCAAGTAGTGATGCTGTCTAGATCTTTCTGTATACTCTCTAGTTGCTCCATGGTATTCCATGGTCTGCCTAACTTTGTGTCATCTACACGTACTTTGTGGTCCAGTTCATAACTTATGAATTCATATCTCTTATGAAAATTATCGGTCCCAGAACTGACCCTTGGGGCACTCTGCTCATCACAATCCCCTCATTCAATAGACTACCACCTCCTAAGTAAGGAACAACATGGGTTCCGTGCTGGCCATAGCACCATCACGGCCCTCACTGAACTAACCACGTTCATCCATGGGGCCCTGGACCAAGGATCTATTGCCGGGGCCATCTATGTAGACTTAACAAAGGCATTTGACATGGTCAATCACGATCTTCTCATCCAAGTCCTGCCACAACTAAATGTAGCCGCTGAGGTCTCGGCCTGGTTCAAGAACTACCTCTCGGGTCGCTCTCAGCAAGTAAGAATCAACTCCACCATCTCCAACCCCAAACCTGTGTGCTCGGGCGTTCCACAGGGGTCTATTCTGGGCCCACTGCTTTTTACACTCTTCCTTAACTCACTCCCCAAAGCTTGCAGCGGTCATCTCCTACTTTATGCTGATGATGCTGTTCTTTACTGGCAACACCCACAGCCAGACACCCTCCAGCTCTCCCTTCAGGGTTTTTTCAGGGAGCTGGAAAACTGGTTTACTGTACACCGCCTGATCATTAACTATTCCAAAACTAAGTCCATGACCTTTGCACATCGCCAAAGCCCACACAGCCAGATGACACTCCAAATCACAAACTTGGATGGTACCCATCTGGAACATGTTACTCATTTTAAATATCTAGGTGTCACCTTAGATACCTCCCTCTCCTACCACAGACATGTACGCCTCCTCTCGTCAGCGATTAACTCCAGAATTGGTACCCTCTACAGGATCAAGAACAGCCTGCCTGCCCATGCCATGCAGATAGCTGTCACCTCCTCCATCCTCTCACTTCTTGATTACGGGATTGTTATCTACGGCACCACTGACAACTCCACCCTAAGTAGCATAATCACAGCACTTAATAAAGCCTGCAGCCTCGTTACTGGCTGTGACAGACTCACCTACACCTGCGACCTGTACACACAAACAGGTTGGCTTAATTTCCATCAAAGACTCAAATATCAAACCTGCATCTTAGCAAAAAAGATCCAGCTCCAGCTTACTCCAGCCGGTCTATTCCCCATCGTCAGCCTGGCCCCTCACAGGTGGACTACCAGACTGTCAGCTACCTCATCCTTCATGGTCTCCCCATGTCGAACGTCTCTAGGGCAGAGATTCTTCCGCTACCGTGCCCTCAAATGGCTCAACACCCTCCCCCCTACTCTCTCCCAGACCCACAGCATTGCACTTTTCAAAAAAGGCCTTCGAACACACCTCCTTGAAAACTCTAAATGTGAATACCAATAAGGCCTGCTCTCTCCCCCCCATCCCCTTAACTGACTCTGGGACTTCCTAGTCCCTACGTTCCACCCTCTGCATTTAGCTCTGTCTTGGGCCCACATGTATGCCTCCCATAAGCTTTTAAAATGCCTCTCAAGTGCCATGTCAATTCTGTAACCTGAAAAAATCAAAGTGTAAAAAAAATAAATAAATAAAAATTGTGTTTCTTTTAATGCTTTATATTGTCTTGTGTCTCTCAACCCCCTGTAACCACCATGAAGCCATTGTATAAAAAAACTGTCTGTTCTGAAACCTGTATATAATTGCTTGTTCCGTCTGTCTTCCTTGTACTTTGGTTCTCCCTCCACCCCCTGCAAACGACGTGGAGCCTTTGCAAAAGAGTCTATGACTCAAAGGATCGTAATTCCGATTATACTGTAAAATAAAATAAAAAATTAAAATAAATACCATTAACAGTAACTCTCTGTGTATGTTCAAATATGCAAATTGTAACCCAGCTGATCATGTATCTGTTGATGTTAAGTTTTGAACTTTTTTTTGTTATTGCCCAATGTGGGACTATATTGAATGTGTTACAGAAATTCAAGAAGATAATGTCTACTGATGTTTTGTTATCTAATACCTGGATTACCTTTTCAAAAAATCATAACATAAAGGTTATATGTGAGTGACCTGATGCAAACACCTGCTGCTCCATGTCTGTTTTATTATTTTCTCTTATGTGTTGGTAATTATGCCTTTAATGATAGACTCAAGTATTTTGCCAGGAACTGGAACAGACTAATTGGGTTATAGTTTTGTGCATTTTGTTTGTTACATTTCTTACAGATTGGGACCACATTCGCTGCTCTCTGATCGAATGGCACGTCTCCCTCTTTTACTGATTTTTTTCATACAGGGTCCTTAGTTGGCGAGTGATGCTACTGTTTGTGATTTTGAGTATTGGGGGAGAGGATATACTGTCTGGCCCTAGTGCACTGTGTGGTTTTAGGTTATTAATTTTAATTGATATATCCTCTTCCTTTTCAAGTAACCTCTTCATTTTGACTGAGGGTGAGTGGACTGATAACCTGATCACTTTCGGAAACTATAGAACAAAAGTATTTATTAAATGAATTTGCAGTTATGTTGGGATCAGTAATTATTGTAGTCAGTTTATCAGCCTTTCTTAATGAATTTATATAACTGTAAAGCAGGTCACTATTTTGTTTGTTGCCGTTGGTTGCAAGTTCCTTGCTCCTCTCCTGGAAGGGCATCCCTTACATCGCCTCCTTTTTCTCCATCCACACCCCCCAGCTCTGTGTTTACTGTCTCATCTTTACCTCCCCCTCCCACTGTCTACCTCCCTTATCCTCACCAACATTTATGAATGTCTTAATTTTTATTTAAATTTGTTGTAAATATGGTTATTTTTGCTCTTGTATTTTTCTTTTGCTGTATATGTTGTGATACTCTGTAACCTGGACGACTGTGAAAATGGGCATGTTTGCTTGCACTCTTTCCAGTATAAAATAAACTTGATTGATTGATTGATTTAATTTGATCTTCCTTTTTGCTTTTTTAATAATATTTTTACATTTTCTTTGCATTTCTATAAACTGTCCCAGGATTACTCTGTATTAGTTTTAATGTATTGTATGTACACTTTATTCTTTTTCCTTATTCATTTTTTGATTTCTTTATCCAGACATTTTTGGTTTTATCCCTTTAGTATTACCTTGTTTACTCATTTTAATGCATTTATTACATGTTGGAATTATAGTATCTTTAATAAACATCCAGCTTTCCTCAACCGTTTTATCCCTAAGTAGAGTAATCCAGTCGGTTTGTCAATAGTATCATTAATTTCAGTGGTACTGTTGGTTTGGTATAGGTATAGTTCACTTTAGTTCAGTACTTCCCTTTGTTATTTTCTGATTAACATTCATCCTGAGGCTGGCTCAGTGGTACGGAGGGCTGAGATACTGTATACCTCACCTTCTGCCACACCGGTGACCCGGGTTTGGAAACAGACACAGATTGCTTGAACTTCACCCTTTTTCGTAAGGGGGTAGTTTCTGTTGCCTTTCCTTTTCTTTTCTTCCCCATCATGTGTTTCAACGTCCTTAGATTTGGGGTTCTGATGTGGAATAAAATGATCCTGTTAGTCACTACCTAAAATTATTATGTATATAGTACACATATTGAGGTATGTTATCTCGGTGCCCACTGCCCCCTCTTTCTCATCTTATTCCCTCATTCTTCACAAAATCTTCTTAAACCTCTAACTTTTTGGCCCTCCTATGATTTTATATATAGCACATATGTTTTCTTATTTTCACCTGCGTATAGGTTTGGGATTATTTTCTATGGAGCATAAACTTGTTACGATAAGTGTAGAATGTCTATAGGGTTTGGATTTTTATATATGTTACATAGATAATTAATAGGTAGTGTTATACATTATTGTGCACAATATCATTGCATATAGGGTTATGTAACTAGGTTATTTATTCAGGTGTGAGGACACAATAAAAAGGGTTTTTGTTTATTGTTTTAATATATTTAATGTGTATGTATAGTCATCAAATAATTTTTTGTGTGATTTTAGTATTTTTCATGTACTCCATATTAGGGAAATAATTTTAATACAGTATAGGGATACAATAAGAAATACACAAATATGATATTCCCAGGAGTGGGGAGAGCATTGTCCTTTGGGTTGTTGCTGCCATGCTATATTTGAATTTGCATTTATTTATTTAAATAGATATGTTGTTTTAAATGGAAAAAAAATGTTTTGGAGGCCTTCCTATTAGGTAGAGAACTACTATGTGTCAGCAGACCAAAGTTCAGTGTCTCTTCCTACTTGAGTGCTGGTTGCCAGGGTTTGAGGGAATGTACACTTTTTGGGAATATTTCTTGGCATTATATTTGCTTTGTGACCGAAAATATTTAGGACGTTTGACTCATTTCACTTGTACCACTGTTTGAAGAACCTTACTGGATATAATTCTTTGGTTAAAGACTCTAACACTATTAGGAGTCTGTGTCCTGTTCTTCATATGAATATGCACCAAACTATTTATTTCCAACAACTCTGGCAACAAGCAAAACAATTGGCCTTTCATTTCAAAGATGTGTAACCTCGCTTTTAACTCACTATTACGTTAACCAGCTCATAAGTAGGGGGGATGGATAGTATTTTTCCCCCTGATATCAGATATGGAGTTATCCATCAATATATCTGACTGGTTCAGGATATTTATCGGGTCAGATATACTGATGGAGAGAAACAGTGGACTAATAAAATGTTTGCTCCAAAAAACACATAACATCACACAATGACAGAATATGACAGACTAATCAATTTAATAAAGCACTGTTAAGAAAACATAAAAGATACAGGGACACTTAATTTTTATAAAAATTGTCCATATTCTGTTTTATGAAAAGCAACATGTTTGCATTTATGAGTCATAAGCAATAATGATTTCATTATTTTAGACTTGGGGCATTGACTGTACATAGTCACATACTGTAAAGTGTTAATGGAATTGTGGTTTGATAATCACTGATAATTAGCATTTAGAGTATTTAATGAAGGTTGAGTATCGGAAGCTCCACCTCCTGATGAAGACCAGTTTGGATGAAGCACCGGGGTTTGTTCAGTACCCTCTATGTTTTGCTATTTTGTTATTTTTTTGCTCATTGAGTTTGTTATAACAAAAGTAGTACTGGACCTGCCTTTTGAGTGATTTTCTTATTCCTTGAGTGCAACTGTTTGAGTCCCGCAGGTCACTCTGGGCCTTGCTGGGGAGGGAGGATTGTGTGCTTCCAGGGCAGCTGTCCTTCTTCAGAGAGGGGGGGGGTTACAGTTCCTCACTGCTCTTCTGCCACCTGGAGGAATGTGGGTGGCAGTGCAGTGGGGTCATGCAGGGGGGAGGGACTGCATGCATGATGCCAGGGTTGTCTTCATGGAGTCAGAGCTTGAACATCGCGTCCATAGCATGCATTGCGGCCCCTCAGAGTGAAAATGCAGAAAACAAAAAACAGACTCAGGATGATGCCTGAACCCCCCCCCCCGGCAGGGCTGCACCTGTGGCTGGGTACCTCTGAGGAGACCCTCTGGCAGAAGATGAGCAGGAGTGAGGTAAACTCTGGGAAAGCTGAGTGACGGGACTGACAGGGACCAGTCCTTTCAGTGTGGCTGATCAGCTATGGTGGATGAAACACAGGTTGACAAAAAAAATGTAATCTTTAAATATATGCATAAGTGGTCACTTCCACCAAGAGGCTGGTTTACATGACAATCAGTGATGTTAATATTTTCTGTGCTTAATTCTATATTGAGCATGTTCTTCCCATAAGTTTCATTTTAACATGCTATTCATGATTTAGTTCAGTACATGCCATCAGAAATTCCCTGCTAGGTCTGCTGTCCACTGTTTTGATCATCCAACTTTATATCTCAATAATTCAGGTCTCCCAGTAGTGCAGCCTCACCCATGTCACATGCTGTCTCCAATTCCCTGATAATAGTTTGATTAATGTCCCTGCCTGAGTTGAGTGGTCTATAACATAGCTCAATTATTCTATTTTCAGATATTTTTAGCATGAGTTTTAGCCAAATTGTTTTACTGCTGATGTTTTTGTTTTTGATTCTCTCTGAAATATCTGTAGCAGCAGTTTTGTTTGAGACATAGACTACCATTTCTCCCCCTTTCCTTTCCTGTCTATCAAGTCTGACTAGATAATACCCATCAATGTTCTTACCCCATACATCACTAGCTCTCACTTTGGCTTTCTTAAGAGCTGATGGGAATCAGCCCTCCATTAAGGAACCCTGGACAGTGCTGGCAAACAGCTGACCCAGGGTCACTCACAGTCCACCAACAGCTTAGTAAGCCCTGGGTCTGACATACAGGTGGTGTGCAGTGTTGAAGCCACCTTGAGCACTTCCTCCATAACAACTGTCTGGAACTCATGTCTGGCCACTGGAGTTCCCTTGCACCTCTTCCCTCCATCACTGCTGGCACCTACAAGGCCACCTGTTGAGATCCCAGCTTGAATGGTGGGCACTGTCCTGAAAGAAAGACTGAAACTCCTTACATCTTTCTTGAGACAAAATTCCTCAAGACTGTAGCCGGGGTGAAGCAATCTGTCCACAGTGTAGAACAGTTGAGTGGGCCTGATTCCTCCTGAAGTACTAACTGGTGACAGGAACTCTGCCTTTTCAGGGTTATAACTTATTATCCACCAATAGTTCTATAATGAGACCTCAGAGCCATCCTGTTTTCCATTGAGCCTGCTCTTTTCAAGGAATGCTCCAACCTCTGCCCAGTGTCTTCCCGCCACAGCTCACTGTGGTATAAGGTGTACTGATAAACCACTGCAAGATGCGGTGGAAGGACATTGGGTGGGCATAGGTCAGTGTGATGGAGTCAAATGGCACGGTAACAGCCAAATTATATCCATCGTCTGCTTCCCTGCCTCTATCACATCCTGCCTCCATACCAGAAATGTCTAAAACTGCCCGAAAATTTTCTAGTACCAAGGTACACCTAGGATGGTATTGGACCATCTCTGAGGAATTTCTTGGGGGGGGCTCTACATAAAAGCTAACAAAGTGGTGATCCGAGCACCCTGCTGGATGCACCCTGACACCCATGCTATCCATCTCCAGGGAGAAGATGACATCCAAGGTGTGGCCACATTCATGGGTAATGGTGGAAACAACTTGAGTGAGGCCCAGTGAATCCATCAGCTGGAGAAATTGCTGAGCAAAATGTGAGGTTTCATCATTGACCCATGCATTGAAATCCCTCAACACAATTAGGTTGGGAGCATTCAATGTTAGGTAGACGATAAAATCTGCAAATTCCAGTAGGAATTTCAGTTCCTGACCCCAAGGATGGTAAATCAGGAGAATCCTACACCTCACACCTGCATCATCTTTCAATGCCGCACATTCAGATGACCCCATCTCCTTCAGTGGGTATGCTGTTAGCCTTAAGCAGGATCTAAAACACCCCTGCACTCCCACCTTGGGTGGCGTACCACTGAGAACATAACCAGGATTTTCTTTTTTTATTTTTATTCTTTGTGAACTGGGTAAGGCCCACTAAGTATAAAGCCTGTTTACAGGGGTAAGCCGGGGAGAACTGGGGAGATTAAGTGACTTGCTTAGGTTCACACAATATGCAAGTAGAACTTGTGGGAATTAAACCCAGGTCTGCTGGATGTTGCAAGCTCATTTACAGCTTTAGCAAAACCAATAGGAGTTGGTGCGGTCCTGCGGGTGTCTCTCTGGTTTCATGGTAAGAGGACAGCACACTTTTTGATGAATTAAACGACTTGTTTTCTGATCTGCATTTATGCCCTTTGGTGTTTATTTGGTGGTGGGTGGTGCAAGAGTGTTGGCTTGTATATATTATGTCTCTGTTTGCATACTCAGCCATGGGGCGGTCTTGGTCTTCCGTGCTCAGTGAAAGAAACCAGGTCCCCAAAATAAGCAATGATGAAATCCGACACCACTGCTGTTTTATTCCTCAGGGACCTGGTGTTGTAAGGATCTATGAGATAATGGTGATTGTGGAAAGGTGATTACCGTTAAGGCGACTATACATTGGTGAAAATACATTTCGACGATGTATACTCCCAGTGTACAACAAAACACTGCTGGAAACTTAATTTTTTTATTTATGCAAGGGGCTTTGCCCCTGCACCTCCCTTCTAAAGATTCTCAACTCCAGGAGGGACTCCGGGGGTGCATGTTGAGAAGGGCTGTGAAAAGTGAAAAATAAAGAATTCTTGGCTGGCACACAAATCCCAATGAGCCCAGCACTAAACCCAGCAACCTCCCAACCATAGCCTACCATAAACCCACCACACCATATGGCCAGCTGGGCAACCCACTATCACGCTGGGGGCTGAGAAGTATCAATCAATCAAAATCTTTATTTAACCAGGCGAAACACCATTGAGCAGAGCTCCTTTTCAAGGCAGACGTGGGTGAACACAAATACAATATACAGGATAAAACACAGGAATATGATACACAGACATGAATAAACAAGCATGGGCAATACAATGGGTGGAATGCAGGATAAGTGCAACAAAATGTATTTAACAGATGCAAAACTGAGTTAACAAAAGTAATACAGATTGAGTCAGGGATAACGGGAAGCACAGGGAAAGGGAGAGGACCCCTCACCACCATGAAGTGCTAAAGCAAAAGCAAAAGGGTCCTGGAGCACCCGTAAGGGAATATAAAAGGTGCAGTGAGGCAGCGAGGATGGGGGGAGTCACAGGAAGGACGTAGGGGGGAAGACAGCCATAAACCAGCTGGGGTCGAAATCTCTGGTGAGGCAAGACAAAAAGATATGGAAAGTGGTTTAGTATGAAGTATGAGTATGAAGCTGGCGCCGCAGTTCTTGGGAGTAGCAGTGTGCTGGGGTACCCTGACCAAAGCACTTCCTCTGCCTCATTAACTAAAATATGAATTCAAATTAAACAGCATGCATAACCACTACATTGCAAAAAAGTAGTAATCCCACCTCTAATGCTAGAGTCAAAATCAGTGACACCTGTAAAAGGCAAGGACAGTTGAGAGGCATGCCCGAAGCCAGGGGAGGAAAAAATAATAAAAATATTTTGTTTGCCACTCTAAGAAAATGCCAAGAAAATTTCAAGGTGCAATACATTCATTTTATTACTGGACTAATGTTTTTTTCATGTTTTCTGTGCTTTGATGTTTAGTTTTAGTGATAAATGCATTCTAGTTTTGGAGGTTTCTGGGTATACAAGAGACTGGAGGCAGGAAAAAACACTGTATTTGGCAGAACGCCCCAGATCTAGAGGGATTCTTATATTTATTAGGGAAATGAACACGTCTGTAGGCAGACTTGCTACCATAGATGTGTATCAGATATAGAGGAAAATTAAGGACTCAGAAGACATAATGTAGTTTATAGGAAAACACAGCAAAATACCATAATGTAACAGGAAACACTTCAAACAGATCAGGGAGTCCTGCTTCATTTCTGGGAAGCTACCTGACAGTTTGCATGGAGATTTCAGAATCCCGCACTGTAATTATATACTGCACATTCTGACTGCCTGCTAGAATGATTCCTGAAGGTCACAACTGACCATCAGAATATGAACAAGTCTAGTGGGCAGAAGTCTACAAGTGCAGTAACTTGAACATGAAGGTCCACGTTAATGCAGTCTAAAAATATTCCAAGGGCAGGCTGTGTTTCCCTTTTAATAAATAGCACACTGGGCACAGCACAGAAATGATGAAGCTATGAATTAAAATTGAATTCAAAGAAATAGCAGGATTTTATGGTGTTTATTAAAGTTGCAGTTTATTTCATGACAACATTTTTTGACCTGTAACATTTTGTTTCATCCACCCCCCCCCCATGCACTCACAAACAATTTCACTGTGCATTAGCATTTTGGAGGATGTGGGTTACACTTTAAGTGTCAGTTAACTATACTGTAGTTACAGCGTAACTACACTGTAACCGTATTGCATTTGCAATGTGGATCCTTGCAACAAACATGTAATTACAATGTAATGAACCCTGTTGCATGCAACTAATGCTTAGTTACATTGAAACAGACACAAAATAAAGTGTGACTGGGATTTGGAATAAGAATAATGAGAACAAGTTTTTTTTTTTTACCAAACACATTGAAACAGACATTTAAAATAAAGTGTAGCTGGGATTTGGAATAAGGCAAATAAGAATACATTTTTTTTTTCTCCATCATACAGACTCCATTGACTTCTCCAGTGCATTTTGTATATGCTCTTTCAACTTTGTCTTTCACTGCTTATTACAATAGCCTTTCTCTTCATTGTCTCTTCAGCTTTATTTTCCCCTTCCTTTTCTCTCTCTAATTCTTCCTTAAATTGTTTTCATCTTTCCTGCTCTCTTTTTCTTTTTTTCTTCTTACCTCACATTTCGTACTCTTCTTTCTCCTCTCTAGCTTGCATTTTCCCATCTTGTTCTGGATACAGCCTAATGATTTAACCTTTATATGCTGCATTTAATATGACGATATGGGAGATCTATTTTGCTCTATTTATTCCTGCAACTTGTTTTTATGACATTGATGTACTCTTTGATAAAAAACAATTTATTATCATCACCTTTACATTTTTTTTCTGAGTCTGTAATATTGTGAATTCCGTGAAATATTTATTGCAAAAAAACCCCACAAATAAATGGGGCTCCTTTCAACATGGCTTCGCCTGGGATTTCATTATCAATTTTCTTCCAACTAAGAAGAGCTAGCATCAGTGGTGCCGACTTTTACTTTTAGTCAGTGCGGGGGGCTTAAATATTGCCCAGGGGTTGGGGTGCTCGTTACCAGTTTATTGAGAAAACTTGGGGAACTTTGGGAGAGGAAGTGCTTGAAGACCGCAGCCCCTCTCCCTGTAGTCAGCACGCATGGCTAACATGCAACTGAAACTGCAGCCTGACATTACAGGGCACAAAAAACTTCCAGACTAACTTCAGACCGCAAAACATAAGGGCCCAGATATTCAAAAGGGTTGCGCCGTGTGCAACTCCAAAATTGCGCCATTCTGCGATATTCAGAAGGGGCCAGTTGCACCACCGAAAACATGCTGAGCAACAGCGCAATGGAAATGAAGGCATGCGCAACCGAAGGCGGATCCATGCATAAAGTGTAATGCGATATCCGAACACCACGCCCAATGCGCAAGAGTGGCTCAGCCGGAAGTTACGCAGTACCAGATTTGAGCTAAAATAAAAGGCTCCAGGAAGCGCGCAAGAACCCTAGCAGGCCAAACTGGGGAGAGACAGAGAGAGAGAGAGACAGGAGCTGGAAGGGCAGAGGGACAGTGGGTCCAGGAGGACAGAGAGGCCAGTGGGGGTGCCGGTGCAGTGGAAGCAGCAGTGGGGCAGCGGGGTAACACAGGAACAGCAGCGGGGGCAGAAGCCAGGAGATGGACAGTGTCAGCTTCCACATGGAAGCTGTAATGAGGGGTGAGACACCATGCTGCAGGGGATGTGGCGCGGAGGGGCCCGTCGGCAGTATGCCCCGACAGGCGATGTCGTGCCGCATCAGCTTGAGCTGTACACAGACGTCGAGATTGTGGGCTGGTACCGCCTGAACAGGGCAATACTGAGACGGCTCTGTGAGCTGTGCAGTGATGTGATGCAGGCACCCTCACGACGGAGTCGTGCTCTGTCCGTGGAGACCAAGATGACAGCCTGCATGTGCCTGCTCACCACGGGCACCTTCCAGAGGCCGACAGGGGACACCACAGGCATTACACAGTCGGCCACATCATGCATCCTCACCCAATTCCTCAAGCGACTGCTGCCTCATGCTGCAGAGTACATCCATTTCCCAGCACGCGGGCAGAGCGTACAACAAACATGCAGGAGTTCCACAGGGTAGCACGTATGCCTGGCATGCTAGGGGCCATAGACTGCACCCATGTGGCTATCGACGCCACCTGGCCCCGACGGCCAGGCTTATCGGAACCGAAAGGGCTTTCCAGTGTCAACTGCCAGGTGGTGTGTGATGCCACTGGGCGATTATCAATGTCTGTGCCACACACCCCTGGCGGACATGATGCCTTCATATGGCACCAGTCTGCACTGTGCCATGATTCGAGAGTGGGAACATCCCCACGGGTCATCTAGTGGGTGAGTACATGTATGGAATGCAAACTCTGGGCAAGGGTGGGATGACACAGGTGCCATGGTAGTGGCACACAAGGATATGGGCAATATGGACCTGACATGACACTGATCTCCACTATCTCCACACAGGTGACTGTGGATACCCTCCGTCCCTGGCTGCTCACACGTGCACCGGGCGCCCACGACCCCAGTGCAGCTATGTTTCAATGAGGCACATGCCGCAACACGTAACATCATAGAGCAGGTGTTTGGGATGCTCAAGGCACGCCTGAAGCCTGGACACTCGGGCGAGCCTCTACAGTACAGCCCCAAAGGCCTGTGGGATATTCCTGGCCTGTTGCATCTGCACAACATGGCCAAAGACCATGGGATAGCCTGACAGGTCCAAGAGGGGACAGCGATGGGGACGCCAGTGGTGCCGGTGATGGGTGATGAGCAGCCCCCAGGACGGAGGGACCCCGACTGACCCGGCTGGCCCAGCTGCACCGGGACACCATTGCAGAAGAGCACTATGCCCAACACAGGTAAGTCAAGGGACATGTGCAGGCAACACTGTCCATGCGCAAACCACAGGCACACAGGAACACACCGTGCATGAAGGTCAGGAGTTGACGGTTCCAGGCATACTAACACACCATCAGAGAGGGTGAGCACTCATATGGACACACACACACACCAGGCAGCATACATGGGCAGCAGCACAGCACTCTGGAAATGACATTGCCAACACACAGCACCACCAACCACCCCCACCACCTGGACTGTCCACGTACATGTGTCAGGACCTGGGCATACTTGCACCTTGGTGTACAGTGCAATGCAGGCATCATCATGCACACACACCTGTGGACAGCAGTTGGGAGAGTGTGCAGGTGGTCCGTGTGTCAGCGTAGTGAGCAGAGCACCCAGCAGTGCACTGCCCACCATGACACACATTGCACACAGGGCAGCACCAGACAGGGCCTGCACTGGGAGACAGCTCAGTCAGGTAGCACTGTTCCACGGCCACCACGGATGCGTGTGGCGGCGCCGTGTCCCAGCAGCACTGGCAGGCTGAGCAGGGGCCACATCGGGTGGCGCTGGTGCACCACCAGGGGTCCCACTGAGCGAATGCGACCTTGCCCGCACAGGGGTCTGCATCCTGCCAAACAAACTTGCACCAGGGGTGCTCGGGATGCCCACAGCAGAACCCGGCGTCGACAGGCCTGGTGTCGCACGACGCCGGGAGGGAGTGGAGAGCGCACTGTGTGGGGTGTGTGGTACAGGGGCACCTGACAGTGTGGCCAATGTGTCCGCCACAGAGACCACTGCCTGGGTCAGCCTGTCAATGGCAGCGGTCACATCCGTCCGCATAAGGACCAGCTCGGCTCGGTCCCGAGCACACTCCCTGCTATGCCCTCCATGGACACAGACAGTGCCTCCACGGACCTTGCAACCCGCCCCTGCAGCTGTACCGAGTCCTGCAGCAGGCGGGTGTGCACGTCCAATGGCTACTCTGCCCCAATGGCCTCGTGACCCCCAGGGTGTGGATGGTCCTGGTGCACAGCACCCCTTGAGGGTGGGCGCTGTTCGCCAGGACCAGGTATGGGCGGATCAATGAGCGGTGGACATGTGCCACTGATTGACACTGTACCCCAGACCTGGTGTGCGACTGCTGCTGCTGCCCTCCAACTGCTGAGCCCCAGGTCCACCTGTTCCACCTCCGTGCTGACAACAGTGCAGACACCTGCACAGCCACCGTGCTGCCCCACCGTGCTGACAGGCACAGCCTGGGACTGTCCAGCATGCTGGCAAGCAGGTGTGAACCAGGAAGGCCCAGGGGCACGTGTTGGCCTGCCATGTGTCCGTCATGGGACACACACCTATCACTGCCCATTGCAGGCCTGCTATCATCAATGGTGCGGGTGCGTGCCACTGCCATAGGCACAGCATGCTGGCATACCTGCATGCCAGACTGCTGTGACACAGGCTGTGCACCCCTGCACCCGTATCACTGACACCGGAGTTGTAGGCCCAGCGTGCATGCTGCTGCAGTGCCTGCAGGCTGGTGGTGGAGGTGGATGGTCCCTCCACGTCCAGCAGGTCTCCTCACTGTCTGGACCCACCACCACCATCGCTCCCTGCAGACGAACAGGATCTGTAACAGAAAGAGAGTACATGAGTGCATGAACAACAGCCCCCCAACAACACCACCATGTCATACCTGCAGTGATGGGCTTCCACCTGTCTGGAATCCTCCGCTGGTACGCCCGCAATGGCACTCGGCTGCATGGCCGCGACCAGTGTCTCCTCTGTAGGGTCAGCTGCAACACCACTGGTGGGCCTCCACCAGTGCCAGCACGGCAGCGCCTCTGAAGGCTGCCACCTTCTCCTTCAGCCTCCCGGCGGTCAGTCCTCATCTTCTTCCGATTCCTGCACGGAGCGCTGGTGGCTTCCGTGCAGGTTGGACGGCCCGAGCTACCCCTCCCATGCAGCTGCACGCCCGAGGGGTGCCCTCCATCCACTCAATAGTGGCTCATCCTCCAGGTAGGCCTGGAAGAGGGCCTCGCCTCTGCCGCGTGAAGTTCGGCCTCTCCTACGCCCGCCGCCCACACCTCAGCTTGGCTCTGGTCAGTCATGGTGATCTGTATGGGTGGAAGTGGACACCTGTCACTGTGCAGTCGACAGCATTTCCCCATGAGCAGCTGCCGCCCGGGGCGGAGGCCCCACGCCTACTTGCGATGGCAGATACTGATAGAAAGGGTGCCTTTGTCCCTTTCTAAGTGCCCTTTCATGCTCAGCCCCTCAGCCTTTATCATCCTCCGCACCCTGCCCATGAGCATTGTCCTGAGCATCACACAGCATGTAACTCACCTCACCTGCAGTAACCAAATCTGGCCAGCACAACCCACTGTCGATTTTTATAGCGCAACACATGCAAATGAGGTGTGGCGCTACTTTAATGACATGCTAATCACGCCACTGCGCCTTTGAATGGCTGATCGAATGATTTGCATATGTCGGCTGAATATCGCCGATGTGCGCTTGGCGCATCGGAAGGTCCGGCTGAGCCAATGGCGCATGTTTGTGGCTGCGTGCTACACTGCATTGCGCATGCCCAGACAGCTTACGTGCGTCTATCGTGCTGCAGACCTGCTGAGCGCGATAGGTGATTCAGGCCATGGCCACCATTGTGCCAGTGGCACTACAGCACTGGGCACTATATGGCGCTGTGGCACTACTGTGCGATAGTCCACTGTGGCACTGGTGCTCAGCTTGGCAGTCACGCAAGATGCCTATACGTCCTATGGCGCTGTGCGTAGCCTTGCGTCATTGCCGTGACCTTGTGTATGCCCTCTGCCCTCTGGCACTGTTCACATGCCATGTGTACGTCCCTATTGCGCTGTCTGGTGACAGCACCATGTAAAGTGACGGCGCTGTTCGAACAGCGCGATTGGAGCCTGTGGTGGTCTATTGCGCAACAACTCCACGTGGGGTTACGGCGCAGCGGGCGCCATATTGCCTGCTGTAAAGTTGGTGCCATGGCTAGGAGGAGGGCGGTGTCCTGGAGCCAGCTTGAAGTGGCCAACCTGGTGGCCCTGGTGGAGCCCCACTGTGAGGCACTGTATGGTGAGGCCCCCCTCACCATGCCTAGGACCCACGTGTGGCAGCAAGTGGCCACTGACCTGGTGGAGGTCACTGGCCGGGGCCGGTCTGCTGAGCAGTGCCGGCACCGGTACAGTGACCTCCGCCGGAGGGAGCCGGAACTCTTGACGCGGCTGCGTTCGCATGCCAGGCGGGGCATGGTGCCTAGGCCAGGTGAGTGTACCATCTATGCACCTATATTCTCTGTAGGGGTGTGTGTGTGCTTGGGTGGCTGTGCATAGGTGCCGGCTCGGACACGGTTGGCTGTGTCAGTGTGTGCAGCTGTGCGATGGATGGTTATGGCTGTGTGGGCAGGCACTCTCACTGGGGCAGGGGCACTCTGCTTGAGTCACACTGATGTTTGTCTCAACATATGTCTCCCACAGGCCGGAATCTGAGGACGCAGGGCGACGGTGACGTGGGCCATGCCAGGGCCCCAGTGCCGGGGGGTGTTGTGCCCCAGCAGCAGCAGCAGCAGTGGCAGAGCCAGCTGCTGGAGGAGTGTGAGTATCATGACTTCATGGATGCTATTGCATGCTGGGGTGGAGGGCAAGACCACCAGCCATGCACAACACAACCAAAGGGGAGGTCATAATTCCACTATACAAGACACTGGTGAGGCCCCACCTGGAGTACAGTGTACAGTTCTGGAGACCATACCTACGTATGGACATGGACTGGGTAGAGAAGGTTCAGAGGAGGGCAACACGGATGGTGCATGGATTGCATCACAAGTCCTATGAAGACAGGTTGAAGGAACTGAACATGTACTCCTGGAGGAGGGAGGAGAGGGGATATGATGGGGACATACAAGTATCTTACAGGGGAACAGAGTGCAGGAAAACACTATTTTTAAGCGTAAAGATGTTCCAGGACTAGAGGGCATGGGATGAAGTTGGAGGGGGACGATTCAGAGGAAACATGAGAAAGAATTTCTTCACAGAACGGGTGGTGGACAAGTGGAACACCCTGCCAGAGGAAGTGGTGGCTGACTTGGTCACGGGATTTAAGAATGCATGGATAGCCATAAAGGAATTCTGGAGGTCAGGGTAAGGTGCAACAGACTTATAGGAAAACAGAGTGAACTTACAAGGTCAAATGGCCAGACTGGGTGGCCCATAGGCCCTTATCTGCCGACACTGTCTATGTATCCATGTATGTAGGCACGACACAGGTGACATGCATCACAGTGCAGTATCACAGCACATCTGTGTGCGCCACTGGTGGTCCAGGCATGCACTGGGCACATAGCTGTGTAACTGGCATCGCACACGCTGCCACATCACTTGCCAGCCTAGTTTGTACTGTGATTGCAGTGTGTGTGTGGGCGGTGGTGCGCATAGCTGGTGCCGCCTGTTTGTGATGGCCATGCATGTTCACTGTGGGTGGGTGTATGCCATCACAGGTGCGGGACATTGGGCTATATGGCTTGCAGGTTGGGTGGTGTTCAGGGTTGTGGTCAGTCACAGCCATTGACTGTGTTCCCATTTTCCTAGGGCCTCGAGGTTCTCGGAGGATGCAACAGGATGTCAGTCGCCTCACAGAGGTCAGCATTGCAAACCACAGGATCCTGCAAGCCATCCGGAGCATGGACGCCATCAGGGCCGGGATGGAGCAGGGCGCCAGCAGGGGAGGACCAGGAGCCGGCTGGGCGTGAGCTCACATTACCTTCCCACTTCTCCCATCCCTACCACCCTGCCTTCCTCTCCAAGTTTTTAATCCTCCTCCTCTTGAACACCCCTTCCTTGTACTTGTCCCCCCCCCTTGTAAATAGTTTTTATTGTTCTTGTTGAAATATGTTTAATATACATTTCTATTTTGATATATGAATACTGTGTCGGTCTCTGATTTGCAGTTGGCTATGGGTGCTCAGTTGCAGGTGTGTACATGCCATCTGGGCTGGTATGGTCCTGGGTATGTGTGTGTGTGTGTGTGTGCATGGGGAGGTATCTCCAGCATGGCAGTGACTTTCGGTTGGTCTTGCCATCTGCTGCCACCCAGTGCTGGGTGCACAGGTGTGTCTGGCTTGTAGGCTTCTGTGTTGTCGGGTTGACATGTGCTGGGGGACTGCATGGGTTCCTGCAGTACCAGTCACTGCACATGGGTGGTGTCTTGGGGTCACAGTGCAGGGTGTGCTGTGCATCCGGGGGGCTGATGTGCACTGTGGTTGTCAACCCCCTGTGTGTGGCACTCTCTGCCTGCCAGTGGTTGTGCTGGGGTGTCAGGGCTCTGCTATGCTTTGTTGGCTTGTCCCCATGGGCACGTGGATCATCCGTCCCACCCCCAGTGATGCTGTGCTTGGGGTGTGCCAGTGTGGTGTGGTTTCTGCAGTGTGTTCCTGTGCCCATGTGTGGCATGGCTGGCGGTGGGCCCCAGCCTGCCTCCCTGGATGTGCAGTTCCATTGCTCTGGGGGGGGGCTGTGCTTGCACTATGGCAGCTCTGGACTGCTCAGCTGAGCTTCCCTGGTTGCGCCATAGCGCAGCATTTTAGCTCAGCTTCTCCTTCCTGGTTGTGGCGATGGCGCGGTATGTCGATATTCAGGCGTTGGTTGCTTCGCTAATTTGCTCTGCTCCATGTTTGAATATCACCTGTTGCGCATTTGGCGCAACTGGTTTGCGCTTGCCCCTGCTGTTGCGCCAGTTTTGAGCGCAGTTTGAATATCTGGGCCAAGCTCTCAAATGGTGAACATAGCATGAAATGTGACGCTACATAAATGGATATGGGAACAAAAATGAACAGCAGGGATCAATACTGCGGAGAGGAATAAGGATCGCAGAATTAAATACGTGGAAAGAATGTTCTAGCATGAACTGCTGTGTTAATACAAGACAGAATATTGAATAAACCATTGACTGTTCTTTATTTTAACAACAAGTGCCTTTATGGAATTTTTGGCTTTGGTAAAAACTCACAGTTCTGGCAAGATGCAGGGAACTCACCAGTGCAGTGTGCTCTGACTCTGTCCTGACTCATTTGTGCTTAGTTACAACTGCAAAGAGGTTAATGCGCATAAAATTACAGAAGTCACCACGTATTATTCAAACTGCTTTCACTGTTGCTAAGAGTGACCTGTGGTCCCAAGTCAAATGAAATGCAACACAATGCAACCACGTATGACCCTTTCCATCTTGGGGCTGTTTATTTTTTTCACAACTGTGACACCTCATTTCCAGTGGGGTCCTGCTTGTATCCATTGTCAGCAACTCCACCTCCCAAGAACTTGACAAAACATTGTTGCTGGTTGTTGCCCATGGCTTTATTGCACTCAAACCTCAAGCACCCTCACATTGTAACTCTAAATTTTGATTGATAGATAACATATTTATGCTTGTTCAACTTGTCAAACTTTAGAATGCTATATATATATATATATATATATATTTAGAATAATGCATGGGTAGGTATGCATAATGAGCATTTTATACATACCCAAGGTGTAGGATGCTACATAAACCCCAAGAACGAAGTTCAAGGGGTCTATAGAAGCATTCCCACTCTGTGGGTGTGTATAAAATTCGAGTTTTGCACACCTATCCATGTATTGTTTTATATATAACTGTGATCTGCTTTTTTACCTCAAAAGTTAAAAATAGAACTGGTTTAGATTTAGAAAAAATTAATTAAATAGAATAGGTCTCTGCATATAAAGGAACTCATTATTTTTTGAAACATGGAAGAAGTTCACTCATTTTGCTTTAATAAAGAATCATTCAGACTTAAAATATTAAACTTGAAAATACTGAACTCACAGAGACAGCACGAGTAGCCCAAAGTACATAACCACCAGAGGCACATTTTATTGTGTCAGAAAAAAATGTTTAGAAGTATTAGCAACATTTGACCAATGAGATGCATTTAAGACAGTCTTTTTTTTTTTTTTTTGAAGCAGGTTTTAAGTTGACTTGTGAAATTAAATGAAAATGTGTTTCTGCAGTAACTGGGGCATTTGCAATTTTATCACAATGTCTTGAAGGGAGGGGGAGAGAAGAAACAGCACAACAACATCCGAACAGTAAGGAATATGGAGGAAAAATGCAGTTTGTGGGTCTTTTTCTGTTGTAGATACACATGAGTCCCAGTCCCAAAAGCCCTCATATGCCTATTCACGGCCTTCCTTGCCAGGTCCAATGCTTTTGCGTTATTTCCATTCCTCTAAACCCTCCTGGGGATCATAGCTGACCAGCTCGCTTTTACCCTGGTCCACATCTTCCAAATGCTGGTAATGTCCCTCACTATCTGCCTTAGGAGCTCAAGCCAAGGGATCAGTGCAAAGTAATTTCCTCCCAAATGTACTATCAGGATGCTGGGCCTTGCCCCGTTCTTCCTCAGATGCCACAGCTGTGGTAGCAACTGTGCTCAGCGCATGCCTCTCAGCCCAAACCAGAACCCTCTCCTGCTGTTGCCATCCAGGCCTAGCTGCTGTCCTCCCATGTCTCCGCCCAATACATAAATGAGTATCCATACACCCACACTTCCGTGTAGTGCCCCTGCCTGTAAGATAAAGGGAACAAAGTGAGTTGTATTGTAGTGCATGTATGTATGCCCCGTATCTGCCAGAGGCCCACCTACCAAAGCTCTGAATGCCTCTTCTGAAAATACCTGCCACGGCCTCCTCTGATGCCACCCCAGTTATAAATAAATATGTACTGAAATCAGCTGGGTTCAAACCTTCAGTGATTATTGCATTTTTTAACTCTGTAGATACCTGGTACCTTGTCACTAGCCTACCATTTCCATGCATAAGGAATACCCCTTCTCTTACTTGTCTTACCTCTAACAACCTCTGAATTGCTGTCAGAGTCCACAGCAGCTCCTCTGTGCCTCTAGCTACATGCACCCACATCCCTTTTCTTCTTGTACGTCTTAGATCTTTTAACATGTCTGCTCAGCCCTTCCTCCATCTTGTGCATATCCTCCCTCTGTACTATCCCTTCTGTGTCTTGATCCGATGTCACCCTGGCCACCACCTCGATAATATGAAATGCCTCCCAAAACAGCAAATTGAATGTGGTGTGAATAGCCAAAGTTCATAAAACAACCCATGTAACACATTGAAGGTAGAGCTCTGATTATCATTAAGCAATAAGGCATGACCAAGGGTTATGTTAATGGTCTGTTAATCACCTTCTAGGGGTGTACTGTGGCACGAGGTGTAGCCGAGTGCCACATGCCCCTAGAGGGTGATTAACTGACCATTAACATAATCACTGGGAGCGCCTTATTGCTATTATAATAAAACATGTTTTTAAACAGTGTTAAACCTTGTTCAGCATATGGCTAAGCTCTACATGTATGTTAATAAAAGATTAACATAAGGCTGTTAGAATGTTTGCAGCCAATCAGAAAGCTCCATTTCTCAGAACCTTTTTATAATTCTCATTAAACTGATGGTCATGGGCTGCTTTCTGTCCTGTGCCATCCTTCTCAGTCCGATCCACCCCTTCATCATCCTCACTACCATGGCCTTGCGTGGATCTTCTATGTTGCTAAGGCTGCTGATCACTGAAATGGCTGCAAGATGGGTGGCCACAGAGGAGTGTGCCATCCCCTCCTCCACCCGTTGAACAATAAATTTCATGTTAGCAAGGCCTTCAACTCACTCAGTGCATTATCTGCAGAGCGTATTGACCCATTTTCTTGATACTAGGATGGAAACAGAATGTGCTGAAATTCCAACACAATTTCAGGTGAAAATGGCAGAAATGGTATTACAAAAAAAAATGTTTTTCTTTTTCAAAACCAGCTGTATCACCAGATATGTGGCACAGCTATGGGTATAGCCATGGCACCAGTGGCGAAGCTAGAGGAGGGGCTGGGGGGGTCGGTCACCCCTTCTGGCTGCCTCAGTGTGAGTAGTGGTGCCCCGCCACCATCTTTATTCAATGTTTAGTGCCCATTGTGGAGCCCATGATTGACTGAATGGCCCCCCCCCCCAGCTTCCAAACGCTCCCAAACCTGGCTCCGCCACTGCATGGCACCAAGTGTTGCAAACTTGTTTGTTGGAAAGTGGGAGCAAGATCATCTTTACAGCACTGCCACAAATCCACTCCTGTCCATGCTGGATCTGTGGCGGTGCTTTATAGATGATCTATTCATCATAAGGAAAGGCACAAGTGAAGAGTTCAGGAGCTTCAATGGGTGGATGGAAAGCTCCAGCAGTTGTTTGAGGTACAAATGTGAAATAAGTCAAACTGAAATAACATTCTTAGATTTGAAGCTGTACAAGGACAGTAGTGGGGGAATTTGTACCACACTTTTTCAAAAAAGTACAGACTGTAATAGTCTCCTAAGATATGATAGTTGCCACCCACACCGTGTACATTTCAACATACCCAAGGGACAGTTGGTAAGGACCTTTAGAAATTGTACTGAGCCAGCTGAGTTCAAACAAAAAAGTGCATTACAAGTAAAGAGGTTTCTAGAAAGGGGTTACAGCAAACAATGTATTGCTTCGGCAATTCAGAAAGTGGAAAATATGGACAGGAACCAAACCTTATGGAGTACAAAGAAGGATAGAGATAGTACAATGTCCTGCCCTTTTGTTACCAATTTTTCTAGAAGGGCACATCAGGTTAAACAGGTGATAGCCAGTAATTGATCCATCTTGGAATTGGAAACTAAACTTGCTGATGTTGTAGAACAGGGCCCTAAAGTGGTCTTTTGAAAGTGCAAAAGCATAAAAGATATGGTAGTAAAGAATATAGTCCAGAACCCTTGAAACAGACTCTTTTGGCTCCAGTACCAGTGGGAACACGCCGGTGCAGAAATTGTATGTATTGTAGCTGTGTCAATACCTGTAAAGTATTCCATCACCCTACTACAAGCAAAGAACTTCCACTGAAACATGTTATTACTTGTAACAGCAGTGGGTTGGTGTACCTACTTATCTGTAATAGTGGAGCTTTCTATGTAGGGAGGACGGTGAGAAAATTTTAATTTGGAGAACACATAAGAGCAGTGGCTAGAGGGGACATGTCATATGCTATAGCAAAACATATTTCTGAAAGAGGAGCAGAAAATCATAAGTTTAGTTTCACAGGTATTGAACTGGCTAATTTGAGGGGGGGGGGATCTTAAGAAGATTCTGGGACAGAGAAAAAGCTCCTGGATTTTTGAACTGGGGCACAACAGAATAAGGGGTTAAATGACAGTGTAGATCTTGAAGTATTTTTGAAAAAGTATAAATGTTAGCAATTACTTCAAGAGGAAAAAAATCCTGGGGATGGAATACTGCTCTCTGTGACAAAGTTTAAGCGCCTGGAATTAGATGGAGCATTCTTTCCGTAAGGGAAAAGGACCGAACCTTAAACAAAGTGCATAAGAGGCTATAGTAACCGGAAAAGAGTAATTTAAGTAATGGGGAAGTGATTAAACCTTTTTAGCCTGGTGTGTAAAACAAAATGAGAAATACTACAGGCTGAAGTTTGAAAAGCTGAAGAAAAATACAAACTGAAGAGAAAAATAACAAAAGTGGCATAAGGGTCTGTTAACAAGAACATAATACAACAAAATGACTCCATCAGTTCCATGATAATTGTGATGTTTAAAATAATTGATTTGCACAGGATTCAATGTGAGCTGTTTAATTAATTGTATAGACTGATTAATGGCACTATTCACTTTATAGGAGGTGATAGGTGTGTGAGCAACATGTGATGTGAACCTGTTTGCTATAAAAAAAAGCATTTATTTTATGTACTAATTCACACTGAAGAAACCTGGCAGCACACCAGGAGAAACGTCAGTCTGCTTGCTAGCCACTTTGGCCAGTGTTTCATCTGCACTTTTTTACATAAAGGAATGATTAAATCAATCCATGGAGTCCCAGTCCTTTGTCTGCAGTGTGGGTGCTGATCTATTTACTTTAATCCTTAGAATGTAGAGTAACCAGTGGGGTGCCCCAGGGTTCCATTTTGGGAACCTCTACTTTTCAACATAATCATAGCAGACATTGCAGAGGGGCTCGAGGGAAAGTTGTGTCTGCTTGCAGATGATACCAAAATATGCAACAGAGGGGGCAACATAACTGAAACATTCAAATATATTAAGGCTGTAAACAAAGTTCAGACACATGAACTTTTTCACTTCAAACAAGGTAGTAGAACATAAGGGCATGATCTGAGGCTATGAGGGAGAAGGTTCGGGACAAATGTCAGGAAGTTTTTCTTCACAGAGAAGAAGAAGAATCATCATTTATATAGCACTTTTCATACACAGTATCCCAAAGTGCTTTACAAGCAATGCTAGACTGGTAGTGAAGTGACTGAATGTGTGGTGGCGGCCATGTCACACATCATCACCCACACACAGCCTGGATAATTGCATGAACCGGTTTATGGGAAGGGGAATGTTGGCCAGGACACCAGGAATGTTTCCTGCTCTTTGTGAAGAGTGCCCTGGGTTCTTTTACTTCCACCTGGACACCCACCAGGAAAACACCAGGATGGGCAGAAGGGACCTCAGTTTAACATCTCATCCAAAGGACGGCACACCCCAGCAGTACAGCACCCCCCAATACTGAACTCGGATGCCAGTGATTTTTAGGTGCAAGTCCAATCCCGGTGTGGGACGAGAACCCACAATCTTCTGGCCCAGAGGCGGATGTGCTACCAACTGAGCCACACTGACACAAAGAGGGTGGTTGATGCCTGGAGCAGCCTGCCCCCGCAAAACTATCGGGCGCTTTAAGTGAGCATGGGACAGATATAGGGGCACCATTTTCCAGAATGAATAATCTGGGAGGGGTAGCAACCTACTAATCATGGGCAGACTAGATGGACCTGGTGGTCCCCTTCTGCCATCACCTTCTATGTATCTGCATAGAGCACAGTGCATAGAAGGGATTGGGAGAAAGGAGAAGAGAGGAGAGGTGAGGAGGAAGAGAAGAAAACCAGTCTTTAGAAATAAATGAAGGACAGTAAATGAGGCGGTGGGAGGCAAAAGGAGGTATTGAGAGGCTAGCATATAGGGAACAATGATGCATAAGAAAGGGAGCAATAGCATCAAAAAGGGAAAAGGCATTTCAAAGGGTATCCAGTCTGGTGAGAGAAGTGGAAGAGGCAGAACCATAAACCACACCTGCATAGTCAAACACAGGACGTACCATCTTAGTCAATATGTCCATTTAGTAAATATTTCTTAGTGAATTTCCAAACAATTTTTTATTCTTTTTATGGGGATGAAACAGAGACAACTAAACCAAACTTATAGACCCTGTCAGGGTTCAATGCTCAGCGTTCTAGAAGATTAACTATAAGAGACATCCTCAGCTTTGGAACAAAGTAGCTCTTTAATATACTCATTAACACTGTGGCCCTGTTTCTACCCAGTTTTACAATGGGGAGAGGCTAGGAGCCCAGGGAGCTCAAAAGACTTGCTCAAGGTCACATTGGTTGCTTCTAATCAATTCAGATCATCTTGGTCCAATTCACAGAGGTCTGGACTGGAATCAGAGCTGATCACAGCTGCCTTTCCCCTCCCTTGTTAGGAGCTTCTTAAGGGTATGGGTTAAAGCTGGCTCTCTGGACCGAGACCACACCAGAATGGTAAAATTGGTAGGACAAACCCTTCCACCCTACCCTCACCTTCATTTTACCCTGTGCACATCCATCCCCCAAATCTCTAGCCCTTCTCCCCTTTCCCCTAACTCCCCCCCCAGTGGCCTCCCTTGATCTCTCACAGAATGTAAAGGACCGTGAATGCTCTCCATGGGTCCCTCTCCTTACCCTCCTCTCAAGGGACTTGTATCTCTCATCTACTCCTTTCCACCACCATCTTATAGGGGTCTCTCTCTGGGACACTGCCTTACCCCCTCTTTCTGGTCCCCTCAGTCCCCTTGCAGGGTTCCTCACTTCCTGAAGGGGTCTCCAGGGCAGTTACCCCCCCCAACAGCGACATTTCACCAGCAAAGTCCCCCACAGTGACTACAGTGCCTAGCCCCGGTGGGAGACCCGCTGGAACCCGGTGCTGTCTGTCGGGGGTCCTGCACCCCCCCAATCAGCTCCGACTGGAATTGAGAGTCCTTAAGTAGTTGGGGTGCGGTGGGCATAGCCCCCCATGTGGGGGGTTCAGGGAGCAAAGCCCCCCAAAGAAAACAACAGAACAAAGTGTGAAGCGGCAGCCAACTGCAGAATGCGGTTGACCTGCTGGTGTCGCTGATGGGGCGGTCGACAAAATTTTTGTTGGACTCCTGTCGTGGATCCTCTCCAGGGGCATCACTCTTCCCCTTCCCCCACTTCACCCCTCTCTTCTCTTTTCCCCTTTTCTTTCACTTAAGCACTTGTTTACTTATTAACCCGGCACTTATTTTTGTTCACTCTTTCTACATGTTATGCTCAACACTGTTGTAACCAAGACCTGCTTCTTCATTTCACAAAAACAGTTATTTGTATCCAGGGAATGCAAACATCTCATTGCTGAAAGAAAGGCCACAGTCCCCAAGATATCCTGCAGTTTACTGGCAGTGTTGTCATCCAGGTTTCAGGGAAGGCAATAAACCAGGCACGAACATGGAAAGAGCCAAGACCCAGGCGCCAGTGGCTGTAATGCGCAGATGATACATGATACCAACTGACTGTTTATTAGAAATAAACAACCCAGATGAGTCATGCTTCGTTTCTGAGTCACAAGCTTCAGGTTTGTTTTTTACAAAGCCCCAATGCTGTGAGTTTACTTCCAGCAAGTAATCAGATGCAGGATGCACAGCTGATTTCTGCCACATATTTCCTATATAATGCCCCTGGAAAATTGGTTTGGCTAGAAGCCTTCATATTTTCTGTACCAAACAGCTGGAACAGGCCTCCAACCATTACAGCCCTGGCAAAAGTAACTAACGACTGGCAATGGGACTTCAGACAACAAAAAATTCATCTGTGCAGTTTTCCTGGATCTTAGTAAGGCGTTCAACACTGTCGACCACAGTTTACTCCTCTCCACTTTACAAACAATAGGCCTAGACCAAACCTCCTTGTGTTGATTCCATGACTACCTCACTGGTAGGCAACAACAAATCAAGGCTGAAGGGGAGCTTTCTTCACTTAAACTGATAAAAAGAGGTGTCCCTCAGGGGTCCATATTGGGACCATTACTGTTTTCTATCTATATCAACAGCCTGGATATAGGCATTAAGGAAACAAGCATTCACCTGTTTGCTGATGACACGGTGCTCTACATAAGCCGTGAATCTCCTGACGCTGCCTGTGGTGACCTGCAAACTGACTTTAACATCCTGCAGCACCAGCTCCTCAGTAAAAGACTACTACTTAACGCCAAGAAAACCAAGGCAATGCTGTTCTCACCAACTGTCTGCTGGTCCATTACCTTCTATTTCCACCTTACTAGGTGAACATCTTGAATATGTACCGAAATTCAAGTATTTGGGTATCTGGATAGACAATAAACTCTCCTTTGTGGAACATATACAGTAGAAGAACTGCTGAAAAAAACTGAGGCAGAGGCTTGGACTCTTCTTCAGAATAAATCGCCTCCTGACCGCAGACGCCAAAAAGCAGCTCATCCAATCCACGTTCCTCTCACTGACTATGCTGACTTCAAATATGGCCAGTGCCAAGCCTCACACCTTGCTAAATTGGATGTACTGTATCATAGAGCTCTGAGATTTATAACAGGCCTCCCCTTTTCCACCCACCACTGTTCACTATATGCAGCTGTGAGTTGGCCCCTCCCTTCAACACAGGCGGTATAGAAATGTAGCCCTCTGGACGCTCCGAGCCATCACCAACAAACTCCCGCAATACATTGCTGACTGTCTCCCACTAAGCCTGACTGGGAATTATGCCTTGAGAAGTCACTCGCTGGTTTCCCTGAAAGTACCTAGGGTTGGTACCCACTTTGGAAGAGCAGCCACAAGCTTTGTCATGCCCACGCTTTGGAATAGGATACAGAAATCGCTGAGACTTAGCTCCCCTGTTAGTCTTGCTATGTTCAAGACCCTGTATGCCAAAACATTTGTGGAGCTCTGTAACTGTTTCCACCGTTCCTAGTTGTCCAGCTGCCGTTTCTGCTCAACCTAAGTCCTTCCCATTCAAACTAAGTGTCCCCTTACCAAGATTACTCCCCCCTCCCTCAGTCCATTCTAGTCCCTCTGGTACTACCGGTTCACTTCAGTCCATTCCAGTCCCACCGGTACTACGTACTCACTGCAACACCCCCCCACAATCGCCCACTCTTATGCCCTGATATCACCTGCTTAGTATCCCAGAATCTTTCTGCCAGCATCCCTGCCTCCTACGCATGCACTTTTCCATATCCCAAGGACTCCTTTACAGGCTATGAACATGTTATTGATGGATAGGATTATAAAGGCATCTCTGTATATATTATTTACCTTTATTTCTACACTGTATATATTTTGTTGTATACGTCTTGCTACTGTTGTTTTATGTATATTTTACTTGTACTCTATTCTGTACCCTCGTCCTTGCAAACTGAAGGTCCACCTTGTAAATGAGATTGCTCAATGGTGATCGCCTGGGTAAATAAAGATTTTGATTGATTGATTGATTGAAAGTGTCTGATTGTGCAGTCCTTAATTAGTGCAATCCTGCATCAGTTCAGCCCTAAATCAGTGCCATCCTAAATCACTTTAGTGTAACTCTACCATGTTCACGCTGCTTCTGTGGCTAAATACTGCACCAAGTTGCAGCTTCAATCAGCTTGAAATATTGAACTTTAGAAAATGGACTGAAGATTTTGAGCTCTCTGATTGGCTGAGACCCATGTAGAGGGTACAGTAAGTACCAGTAGTGCCCTGCAAATAACATGTGTCAACCCAATGTTCCACTGCATCACAAAAATCACTGTGGCCAAGTTGAAATGCAGAAAAATGGCAGACATGTTTTTTTCTCGTTTAGCGAGTGCCCCCAGCAGGACCATGAACGACACTAAAAAGTCATGGAAACAGTTTACAGTGTTCTCATTTAAGAAGAACTAACTTACTTACATACGAACATACAAAGAAGCCAGCAGAAGAAGGCCATTTGGTCTATCAAGTCTGCTCATATTGCAGGGTCCACAGCTTGAGCTAATGTCCCTGCCCTCCCTCCCCCACTCCTCCCTTCCTCCCTACCCATGATTCTTACCTTCCCCCATGCCTGTCCCAGCCTCTCTTAAAGCTGCCCACCGTATTTAACGAGATGACCTCTTCTGGCAGCGTATTCCAAGTGTCCCCCACCATCTCTGTGAAGAAGTGCTTCCTGACCTCCCTCCTAAACCTCCCACCCTCCAACTTAAGACTGTGCTCCCTCATGTTATGGTTGCCACTTAGCTTAAAGAAACTCTCCTTATCAACTTTATTTATCCCTTTCAAGTACCTGAATGTCCCAATTATGTCCCTCTCTCTCTCTCTCTCTCTCCCTGTCTTCCAGGGAGTACATGTTCAGTGCCCTCAACCTCTCCTCGTATGCCTTGCCCTGCTGACTGGCTATCATCTTTGTAGCTCTCCTCTGTACCTTCTCCAGCAGGTTAATGTCCTTTTTGAGGTGTGGGTACCAGTACTGCACTCCATACTCTAGATGCGGCCTTACCAGTGACCTGTACAAGGGCAGCATAACCTCCTCTCTCCTACTATTGATCCTCCTAGCTATGCATCCCAGCATCTTGTTTGCCTTTGCTGCTGTTTTCTTGCACTGCGTGGAGTGCTTCAGGTCACTAGTGATCATCACTCCCAGGTCCTTCTCCTCCTCCGATGCAGATGCTCGGACTCCACCCAGATTTATAACACCTGTCCTAGGGGCACCTGCCCACTCAGCCACATCCCACAGCTCTGTGAATGCTGTCTCCATTCCATGGCTAGCAAGTTGCCTGCTCTGTCTTCTGCCGTAAGCTGGCAGTGTGCCTCCATCTGTGGGCACAAAACTACGAAAGTAACACTGATCTTATCCTTCAGTCAGCAGTACAAAATGGAGAACAAGGTCAGAAAACAGTGTGGAATTAACACAACAATGAGGTAAAAACTTAACAGACACTATCATAGAGGACTAAATAGTAACTTAAATGAAGGAAGAAAAGGACATTGATAGGCAGTTGAAGTTGGGGGGGGGGGGAGACACCTTTAAAACACTTCAGTATCCTCTACTGGCAGATACAGCAGTAGAGGGACTACTTTATCCAAAAATGACCACAAATATTTTTTTAATTAATTTTTTAGCATAATTTTATTGTTAAAATTCTGTTAAAAAATGCAACATCAATCAACTTCTCAGTTCAGTAAGCCACTGAGAGACAATTCTTTTTAAATCATGAAAGAAATGTGAAGCCCATTTTCTAAGCATAATAATATCCTCAAGAGTGGGGTAACGGGCAATAACAGACCTTCCAGGGGCTATAAGACCCTCTGCCTGTGGCATCAGACCTCATTACACGCTGGGTGGTCTGGTATTGCCCAGTGCCACCCACCCTGTCGGGTATTATTGCTTGCTTACCTTGTACCTCATACTATTTGTTGTAAATTCCTGCAATACTGTTTCCTAACATAATTATACAGTGAGTCAGAAACTATAAGAGTAGCCAGCACACCCAAGTCTCCATCAAGCGTGGCTCTTCTTTATAATGCCAAAGAATAGCATTTCCTCAGTAGCTTGGCTTCTTTAGCTTTTTTTGTTTTAACCACAGCATGTAGTGCATCATAGAGAGCTTGAATATTAAAAACTAGTGAGATAATCACAGTACAAAATGTGGTCTTTCACACCGTCATATGCAAGGGGCCTATACAACCTCTTGGAGCTATTATGTAAATCACTGGAGGGGATCACGTGATGACCCCTCGAGTTTTTAATGTATATCCCCCTCCTTGGGAGGGAGTTTACCTGAACTGTTAGCCACCGCCCCGCTGCTCATTCTGGCACTGCTGTGCAACTCTCTTGCTCGACTGTGTGTGTAAGATGGTGAGAGAGAGCCAAACTGAACTGTAATTACTGGTACCTTCTGTGCCGGCCCATATTTTCAGCTGCTGTGGCCATGCTGTTCTGTCCTTGTCCCCCAATCCTGCCAGGAGGGACTGGGAATCACCAGGGCATATCTCTTTTCTTTGGCCCCACTATGTGCAATGAGAAAGCTACCACCATCTCAAGCAGGAGAGCATATGCAGGGCTCCTCCCCTGCACTCCCAGCTCCGATCCCCCTGCACTCCCAGCTCCGATCCTCCTCCCCTGCACTCCCAGCTCTGATCCTCCTCCCCTGCACTCCCAGCTCTGATCCTGCTAGCTGTCCAATATGAATCCTTCCACATTCCCAACCACTGCAGGCAAAGCAGATGACAGCCCATGGGGGCTGCAAAAATCAGGGACAAGCACATAGTTGGGGCAACAGAATAAACAAAATGGGGGACTTTGAGAGCACAAGGCTGCTCTGCAGATATGGGTGTGGCCATCTTGTTGCCCTTTGACCCCACTGGCAGGCAATCTGGGGGTCAGAAAGCCCAAACAAAAAATAGCCAAGGATTGTGGGAGGATGATTCAATTGGACTCTACCTAATATCTCAGAAAGCCAATCAAAAGGCAGCGGGTCTGACAGACAACTGCCTGACGAGTCAGACACTGAATTGGGGGAAAGAAGTTTCTGGGTTCTTGAGGGGCTTGTGGCATTCTGAGAGAGGCACTGAAGCATTCAGACCTACTGCTGGTGAGATCAAGTGAGAGGCCTAGCCAGGCCAGAAATCCTGCGACCCTCACCAGGGTGGTTCATCCTGTGAAGTTAATGTGAGCCTTCTCCTTGGCTTATGCTGTTTGGAAATGGCGCCAGAGAAAGACACCTGTTTAGTGAAAGCTGTAAAACTGTGCCAGATGAGCAGCTGTTGGAAGGGACCATCGACAGGCCGAACCTCTGGGCATTCGCTGTAGGTGGAAGCTGCTAAGCTTTACAAAGCGGAGACAGAGATCTGCATCCTAGTCAGGTTGCCTTGGGTTCAGGTAAGGGGCCAGCTAGCCCTTATCTATTGGGGTGGATTGGGAAACAGAGAGCCACATGTCACATGCTCTGAGTATGTGGGTAGTTTTAATCCAGAAGGGAACTGGACCATAGGGGGAACTCCTGGAGTCTGGGCTCCTTGGGAACTGGGAAGCCGCTACGTAGTGTACCAGTGACTGAGAGCTGAGCCACAAGGGTTGTGCCCTGAGAGGTGTGAGCCAGAACGGCTGTGTTGCTGCAAAATGTTTGAAATCTGAAGTTCTTCATACCAAGGCCTCTTGGGGCTGCTCCTGACTACTGCCTGACCAGCTGCTATGTGCTGTCCCCTGTTCTGACTGAGCAGCTGCATCCATGGGTCACATGAGTGCTGGTGGTGCTAGCTGGTATCTTTCGT
The DNA here is from genome assembly GCA_016271365.2 of Neoceratodus forsteri. Classification (NCBI taxonomy): domain Eukaryota; kingdom Metazoa; phylum Chordata; order Ceratodontiformes; family Ceratodontidae; genus Neoceratodus; species Neoceratodus forsteri. Next base: position 1,617,547,425 of record CM028131.1, on the reverse strand, counting down.
ACTTTTCCAAACTGGATTACAGTTGCTTCATTTGGATTATAAGTTTCTCCCAAGAATTTTCCATTTGGATTTCAAGTTCTTTACATTGTGCTAGCACACTATGGCCTATGTGGGGTTAAACTGGAAGCTTGCTAATTTTCATCAAGTGCGCCACTAAAACCACTAAAAGAACCTGGACAAGGTAGCTAACAGGGCTCTACTGTAACTCTAGTGTAATTCCTGGGTACCCAGAGTCATTGGTTCATGTGTCATACTTGAAATCATAGTTTTATTACTGGTACCAGCTGAAGAGCTTACTGCGCCCTTTGTAATATAATTCATCTTTTGTGCCACTTGATTGGGTGGGTACTTCATAGTCTTTGTGGGATCTGAGAGGGTGGTAGTGTCCCACAGTACAATGACTCCTAGGGGGCACGGATACAGGGCGTGGGTGCCCAGTGTGACTCGTGACTGTCTAAGCCTTCATTCTCTCCAGCTTCCAGGCCTGTGTTCTTCAATAAAGGCACTGTTAATTTGTTGAATTTTACTCATGTGTGTGCTTCTAGTTTGTATAACCTGATTGAAGTGTTTATTGGTGAATATAGCAACTGATTTATTTGTCCCCGGGGCAGTCCAATGCAGGGAGGAAGGTGGGTACTGCATCCCAGCTGGTGGTACCACACACAACATCTGTCCCACTTATACTGTCTGGGTGGAGACAGTGCTATTTCTTGTTTGTTCTGGGATGAACCCCCCCTACTGCAGAAGAAAGAACAAACCCACCCCTCAAACAGGTGAGCCCAGTACACACACCAGTGTGGGGTGTGAACCTGGACACAGCATCTCAGGTGTCACAAATATATAAGATCTCTTTGATGCAATCCATTCACTTATATGCCAGAGAACACTTCCATGCTATTAACACAAGACTTGCCCCTACATGTAAAAACCACCAGCAACAATTATTTCCCTGTCCTTTAAGGTGGGATTGTAACATCAAAGAAAATGGTATTTAGCATCATAAAATGGGTTCTAAAAAGCTTACATATTCATTTGTCCACTTGTACCACATGCCAGTGGGATAATAGAGCAAATATCCACTCTGGGGTACTTTTCTGGCACTCTAATATGACAGCCAAACCTCAGGACAAAAACAAACCACTGCACTAGTCCCACGACGGACCCAAACATAGGTTAATCATGTTAACAAAAGAAATAAGGGTTCATGAAGGCAGATGGCTTTTCATTTCAGGAACCTCAAATGGAAAAGAAATAGTGACATGCAATATTTATGGCCCCTCAAATCAACACACAGAATTCTTTCTTAAAATCTCCAAGAAACTTAGACCCTTTAACGATGCAAGTCCACTAGTGGGGGAGACTTCAGCATAGTAGTGGTAGGTCCATATTTAGCTAAGAGGAATGGTTCCAGTAAATCTGCAAGACAGAAGGAGGGAAAGACTTTAATAAAAATGCTTAATAACAACAATCTTTGTGATGTATGGAGAACACTCACTCCAACAAAAAGAGATTATTCCTTTTACTCCGTTTCCCATAACATTTGTACTATAGCACAGTAGATCATGTCTTTCATAAAAAATGTAATATATGAAAAAACGCTCTGGCCTAGAGGATGGACGTAAAATAACTCATTTCTCAGAGATGCAGATTTCTGTAAACTGATTACTAAAGAAACGAACCATTTCTTCACAATTAATACGGCCCAGGATACTTCAGCAGCCATAATGTGGGAGATGTATAAACGTGTCCTGAGACTTTAATAATCGGATAATTCAGCCAGGTAGAAAAAATCAACAGCACACAACCTTAAAAAGATGGAAGAAAAATCTGAACCTTTGCTAAAGAAACATAAAGAAAACCCAGTAACTAACAAACACTTGTTACCATCTACAGTATCTTAAAACTAAAAAGTGGAATAAAATTCAAAATAAATGGGCTGAAGGGGCTCTGAAAAAAATTAAATAAAAAATATTGGGAGTCAGGAGAGAGACCTACTCATCTAGTAGCTTCCAGAGTAGAGAAGAGATAACTTAAAAACACGATTGTGTAAGCGCCCCCCCCCCACAGTGTCTAGGGGTATGCCAGATGGAACATTATGGGAAGGGGGGCACTTGCAGCCAGAAACACAGTCCCAGAAAATTAAACTCGTTACTTGGGTTCCTAGTAGATGTCCTCAGAGGGGCACAGGCTATGCTTAGCAATGAGAGGCTGCAGCAGCTGTGGGGGCAAGCTTAGTTAATGCGATCACATAACGTCATAAGTAAAGTTTATTGTCTACTCCAGATTAAACAAGAAGAAAAAAATGATTTAATTTCATACATTTGATTAAATCACTCCATGGAGCATGGGGTGCAAATCACACAGTGGGTAACCTTCAGGACTAAAGGCCCAATACAGTTTGCAGCAAACTTTCATGTCTCAAAAGCTCCTGCACTGCAGTGCTCCCTAGGGGACGAACAGTCTCCTAGAATACTGGCAGCAGCATTGATAATGGCTGAAAACCAGGCCTCGCGGGATCTTAACTCCCAGCTTCTTTCCTGCACATGCTTACTTTCCTTTCCATCTCACAATGCAGCAAGCACTCTGCACTAGCAGCGATGTAGAGCAGCTGTGAAATTAATTGGTGCCTCCCAGCACTCGTGGTTTGAATCCAGAGCTCACACATGGATGGTCTATGCAAATAGCAAACAGAGTCCCCACAGAAAATGCCAAGTCCTCTCTATCCTAAGTCAGTGCAGCTCTGAGCATCCCAGGGCAATTACTGAAGGGTCCTGGTAATCCCGGAGACCTGTGCACTTTCTGCTCTTAGGCTGTATAGGCTTACCAGTGCCTCCTGGCCAGACCGAAGTGCCACCGGAAAAGGAGACAGGATGCCACCACTGTACTCCCTGCAGAATGGACTGCCACCACTGCACTGCTCCAATAGCTTGGCACAAGGCTTTACTGTCTCTTGCTCATGGACAAGGATAAAAGGACCCACCTGTGCCACCCCACCATGGTACTAGAGATCACGAGATAGGCCACAGACTTTCTTTCCAGGCTCTGGCTCCCCCAAAGGCACAGGTGGTCCCAATCAAAAGGCTCTGGACCCCACACTGACTCCCAACTGCTACATGACTCTGCTGGTCTTCAAGGGCGGAGGGCCAGCATGGCAAGTGGTTCACCACAGCCCTGAACCTCAGCCCTCATGGCAGAACACTCAAGGGCCACCTCCTCTCTCTCTCTCTCTCTCTCTCTCTCTCTCTCTCTCCTCCATATCTCTCCTCCTGAGCTCCCTCTTTGGGTCAAAATCTGCCCTCTTATACCTGCTGGGCTGAGGCCCCCCTGCCAGCAGGTCGGACCCTAGCTCCAGACACTGCGGCTACACTAAATTAACTAGTAAGCTCCCAAAGGGGGCTTACAATTACAAGTTGCAAAAAGCCAGATGGTTCCCTAACAACATCTAACACTGAGATAAATAAGGAATTCCTAAATTTCTATAGAAAAAACTTCATGAAAGCAAAAAGAAAATAGTACAAGTTCATTTGTTTGACTTTTGGTCATTACAAAATATAAAAGCAATTAAAATCAGATCTTTAGCATGCATGTCTCTGATCTTATAGACATCTGAGATTTTCTAAAAAATATAGGCTTTGTATTTATAACAGAAAGCAATATTTTTATTACTGTAGTTAGAAGAATGTCCATGCCACAAGTAGCTATGCAGCTGCCAGCAGATACAGGCCAGACGCTCTATCAAGTCCGCTGAATGTGCAGCTAGCAAAGCAAAGCAAAGCAATCTTTATTTATAAAAAGTGCCTTTCTAAAACCCAAGGCGCTTGTACAACACAATAAATGAAATACATCAATAGATAATAAATACAGCAAGTAAACCAATAAACACAGCAGCAGCATTAAAAATCAGGATACACTAGGCTAAATAAGAAGATTTTAAGAGGAATTTTAAAACTTTGGATGGTCGGGCAATCTTGCACCTGATGAGGTAGAGAATTTCACAGGATCGGGGCCATGAAACTAAATGACCTAGCCCCAGATGTCTTTAAATGGACCCTGGGACTCTCAAGCAATCCCTTGTTGGTGGATTGGTCCATCTCACCAGCACCACTCCTAGCAGCACAGTCACCAAAAGGGAAAGAATTTGGACACACTCTGGCATCTCCAGTCCTCCAGAAGTTACTACAACAACTGTCACCATGTCTTCACCAGCAAGCTCAGTTTGCACAGGTGGGACATGTCACCTGCCTTAGTACAACTCAGCCGCACGTGCTTACAGACAGTCAGTGCCAGTTAAATCAGACCTGTAATGTCACCTAAACCACTGGCACCAGCAAAGGATGACAATGGTCACCTTAGACAGCATCACAGTCTGGGAGGGACCAGGGGTGAGCGAAGTGTTCCTGTGGCAACTTCAGTTCATCTTTGACTGGTGTGTGTGTCAAAACTCAGTTTGGCTTTGACACTTCAGCCAAATCACTTTGGCTCCCAATGTAATAATTGGCATAGGGCAAAACACACTGCAGAAAAAGGAGATAAAAAGCCTTGAGGTCAGCAATGGCCATGAATTACTATAGCTTATGTGTGGCAGGTGGTGATGGCGTGCCATGGCCAGGGATCACTGTGTTTTCTGTGGTGTGGCACAGCGCCAAACACACACAACTGCTAAGCAACCCTGTCTGAGCTATAGCGATTCTTTGTTTCCTTTGCTGACCTCAAGGCTTACCCCCCTCCCCAGTAGTCCCTGTTTGCCCTTTCTGCCATTTACTGTTATTTCCACATAGGTTTTCAAAATAAATGCCCCCCCAAAAAATAATGTGCATCCCAAAACAAAGTCTAAGTATTACCTTACTATACCCATGCAATGACATTGCTGTGTCTACCTTACCCTGTTTAAATATATATTTTTTTGTAAATATTTTTACATTTTTATCTTAATTTTTTAATTTTTTTCAACATTTATTGCTATGCAACCTAATAAAGCTATAGTTCTTATTTTTTTGTAAATATGTTTAATTTTTAATTTATTTTTAAAACTTTTTGAAAATATTGTTTTTAACGTTTAGTGCTAAACTTTACTGTAACAGCTGCTGCCCAATAACAGTGCCGTTCAGATGTGTCCCTCCCAGACTGCCATGCTGCATAAGGCGACCATTGTCATTCTTTGCCAGTGCCAGTGGTGTCGGAGTCATCTCAGGTCTGATTTAACTGGCAGTGAGTGTTTGTAAGCATGTGAGGCTGCGGCTGAGTTACACTGAGGCAGGCGGCATCTCCCACCTGCTCAAATTGGGCTTGCTGGTGATGGCATGGGAAAAATCATTGTAGTAGCTTCTCGAGGACTGGAGATGCCAGGTTGTGTCCAAATTCTTTCCCTGCTGATGATTGCACTGCTAGGAGTGGTGGTGGTGAGCCGGACTATGGTGCTGCCAGTGCCAGTAGGAGTTTAGGGAGACTTGCCTGCAGGAAGTATAGAGTTAATTAATGACACCTGTTGGAAGTTGAAATAATCATATGGATAGGTGAAGTTGATGCATGGTAAATTCAGTTTCAGAAAGGCTAGAAATTCAATATTGTCCAGATCTAGCCTCGAGTGATGTGGTGAGGCAATATCCCCAGTTGTGCTGAAACACCTTTCGGAAACAACCGATGTTGGGGGGACATCCCAGAAAGTTAAAGCCACTTTAGCCAGTGCAGGTCAAATAACTTTTCTGTCCTGTCAGAATTTGGTAGCATCAGTATTCTGATTAGACAGTGCCTGCTAAGTAAGCCTCCATCATGTAGTCTGGTGTCATGTCCGTGCCTTCATCCATAATGTCTGCGTGACGTCAGTATTGTGTGTCAAACAACTCCCATATGTTTTTTGTTGTGTCTCCTATAATCGGATCATCAATGTCTTTCTCTTCCCATCTGATTTCATCATCATCATCATCATCATAGTCACACTGACTGCCCCTGGCAGTGGAAGCATGGAAGTAGGCCCAAGAGGTGGAGAAGGAGGCTGAATTTTGGTTTCTGTACATTGTCTCTGCTGCTCCATCTGAAGTGTCTGCAGGTGTTTCTGTTTGACTTTGTCAACGCATGCAGGAGGAATGCAGACATCTTTATTTCTGGGATCCAGTAATGTTGTCATGCCAAATTGAGTGTCCAGTCGAATGCTTTGAAATTGTTCTTTAAGTTGTGTTGGAAACATCTCTGCCACTTCCCCAGTAAGGATTGCATTCTGTTTCTGCTGCTGCTGAGATGATGAACTGGGGCCCAATATCAGAATATGAGTAAAAGTGGAGCACAGAGGTTTGTGCTGCACTTGTCTTTACCTGTGACCCTGAGGATGCTATATTCAGTGGACAACACACTGGCGCTGACTGAATATAGGGGCATGCTGGCACAGTGCTACATCGAGTAGCAGTGCACCAACAGGGATCTGGGCTGTATGCAGCCCATAGGGACAGGCAGAGAACAGCGCCCCCAAACCTGAGAGTGCTGGAAGCCTCCGGCGTGATATTCAGTCAGAAAATGCATATGAGCCCATAAGGCATGCACAGCATTAAGGGACCATATGCATTCCTATTATGGGCTCATTTACATGGGAAGTGGTGGCAGGTTTGCACCCCTCCTGTGGATGCCCATCATGTTAGTCATAGTGGCAAGCCACCCCATCCTGAACAGCTGTCTCAGCCAGGCAAATGGCTACCCTAGTGTCTAGTGGCAACCCCCCACCCTCAGATCACCCTCTACTGTATAATTACAGATGTTATTGATGTCTAGTGTCACTCACCACCCTCAGGTTATCAGCCACATTAGTAGGCAAGACATCCCTGGAGTCTAGTGGCACTCCAACCCCATGGTTACCTTCTGCCATATTGTTACAGCATTCACTAGTGTCTACTGGCACCCACCACCCTCTGATCCCCATCCCTGTAAGTGCAGTGTCAGTCCCTGGTGGCTAGTAGAACCCCCACGCCCTCCAATTGCCTGCCACCATGGTGAGAAAGACATCCCTGGTGTCCAGTGGCACTCCACTCTCCAGTTGTCCACCACCGTATGAGAACAGATATCGCTAGTGTCTAGTGGCCCCACCACCCTCTGATACCAAATCCCTCTATGGAAATAGTATGCCTTGGTGTCTAGTGGCACCCCCCTTCCTCTAATCGCCTGCCTTCCTATTATGTAACATGTCCCTGATATCTAGTGGTACCCCTCCTGCACACCGATGATCCATGCCCATGTTCATCTCAGCAGGCCTCTGTGACTAACCTGTCCTAACTACAATGCTGGAACCATGCTCACCATGCAGCCAACCCCCCTCCAAACTCATCAGGCAGGGGCCATGAAGCAATCCTCAAATGGTGGCTGGCACAACCCTCTTCTCACCTCCATGGCTAGCTGACGTATGGGAGGACAGGGAGAATACACATTGGAAGTATGGATAAGGCTGGATAACCTACCTATCCCCATGGCATCAGTGTGGGCATGAGTGACTTGCCCTGGTTCCCATGCCCAATTATTAACAAGTAGGTGTAAATGCATCTGTTGGGTCAGCCCATCACAGATCATCAGCTGAGGGGGGGAACACCACAGGTGTTGTATCTTTGATTTACATGGTGGTAAACAGACTGGACTATAGACACAGCATTACACTTGTACACTACCTGGCACTGGGAGTGCTTTAGGAGCAGCCTGACTGCAAGGATACATGTTTTAGTGTGTAGCACCCTCATCCCGTCGCTCCATAACTACGGAAAAGTGACTATAGGTCAACAACTCAATTTCAAAAGGCAGGGGGATCCTCCACCAATACAGGAAAACTGAGCATAATGTCAGTTTGGCAAGATTTTTCTATATTGGTGGGGGATCCCCCTGCCTTTTGAAAATGTCTTGTTGACGTATAGTCACTTTTCCATGGATATGGAGCGACGGGATGAGGGTGCTGCACACTAGAACATGTATCCTTGCAGTCTTGCCACTCCAAAAGCACTCCCAGTGCCAGGCAGTGTACAAGTGCCATGACGTGTCTATAGTCCAGTCTTTCTACTGCATACAGACCTGAGAAACAACAGCTGTGGTGCTCTGTGATGGGCTGACATGGTATTCAATGGATACATTTACACCTACTTATTAACTGGGCATGGGAACCAGGGCTAGTCACTCATGCCCACACCAATGCCATGGGGGATGGACTGGTCTTTGTGCAGAATGCAGGTAGGTCATCTAGTATTCTGCAGGTTATCCCACCTTACTCATACTTCAAATGCATATGCTTCCTGTCCTCCCATATGGCATCTGCCTGCAGAGGTGAGATGAGGGCTATGCCAGCTATCACCTCAGGATCACTGCAGGCCCTGCCTGACCAGTGTGGAGGTAGGATGGGGGGTTGGTTGTGAGGTGGGAATGGTTTCAGTGGTGCAATTGGGGGGTAGCAATCCACCTGGGCCTGCTGGGGGGAACATGGGCACAGATCATCAGTGGGTGGGAGTACCACTAGTCACCAGGGACATGTTACGTAATAGGATGTCAGGTGACCAGAGGAAGGAGTGCCACTAGACACCAGGGATATCTGTTCTTGTATGGTGGTGGGCAGCCAGAGGGTGGGGGGGTGACAACTGGACAAGAGGGATATATTTACCACCATGACAGCGGGTGATCAGAGGGTGGGGGATTCTACTAGACATCACGGACTAATGCTACAATAACAGGGATGGGGATCAGAGGGTGAGGGGTGCCACCAGACACCAGGGCATGCATAGATGCATAGATGCAATGGGCTGGAGTCGGGAGTGATGGGGCTGCGGCCTCCAGTACTAGTGCTCGCCACCAGGACCTTGTGTCCTGTTAAGTCAGGGTTTGCAAAGGCGGTAACTTGTGCCCATTTGGGTAGCATTTTCCACCTGAGCAAACTTCTCAACATAGTGCTATGCTCATATGCAGGGGGGCGCACCCGTATGCATGGAGGAATCCATCATTTGCATGGGTGCAGTGGTAAATTGGTGCTCAGGTGCTAATGGGTTTTGCCCATGCTGTGGGGCATCTGGCTATAGACCCCACACACAAATTGGGCACAATACCTGGTTAGTGTGTGCAAGCACCTCTTAGTGCCCTGGCTAAGTTTTGAATATCTGACTCCTGGTATCACCACCAGCACCCTCAACGTGTCCAGCACTGATGCCCTGATCACCACTGCTCAAGTCATTATCATCACCTCCATCACCACTGATGACACAGCCACCACCACCATGTCTACTGGCACCACCACTGGCAGCACCATGACCAGCCTTGCTTTGTTGGGTTGTTGTTGTTGTGGAAGATGTCATATAATGCTATGTGTGTTGTTCCAGTACACTCGCCATATGTAAGACCATGCTAAGAGTAGCAGATTCAGCAAGCAGATCTTTGATGGCCTGTTCATAAGGTTTCAGAAGATGAACCAACCTTTGCAGCACACACCACTGTACAGGTATTCCCTGCAAGGCAAATGTTAACATTCCATAAGCTGGAACACAGCTTTCTGTTCCACCAGTCTTTCCCCCATGTAAAAGACCCTTGTCACCACATCTATAATCAAGCTGTATTGCAGAACATTGTGCTTCTGTTGGTAATGTCAGAGGAACTCAGCACATTTGGGGGAATGATGGAAATATCTTGTAATTTCCCAAATAGTGTCTAGTATTTCTTTTAAATGTGCAAGTTTCTCAAGCACATAAGTCCTCACCAGATTCAGTGCATGTGTGAAGCAAGGTGCATGGCAGAAATTCCCATCATTCGTGGCCTTCAGCATGTTACTCCTGCTGTCTGTCACAAGAATTCCCACCTTCAGGTTGTGAGGGTATATCCAGATGTCCAGCAGTGACTGTGTGACGTACAGCTTGTTCTCCCCACTGTGTTTCCCCTCAATGACTGACACATTAAGGAAGACACTCCCTATAGCACTCTTCCTCTGTGAGGCTGTCTGCTTCATGATAACTCCTGCAGGGGCTGGTGTTGGTGGTGGAGGTGGGGCAGTGGTGGTGCTGCTGGTGCTTGACACAGCCCAATGAGCAGTGACACTCAGGAAGCTTTGGTTTGCAGTACTGCTCCAGATGTCTCTAGTGAAATGCTCCTTCCTACCTCAGTCGGCGGCCGGCCGTGGTGGTGAGAGGAGGGCTGAACCGGTCGCTGGCTCCATTCTGGGATGTATATTGGATGGTTGGGGTGTCGCTGCCGGGTGGGGGTGGGGGCCACTAGACTACCAGGGAAACATCTATTTCTATTTTAAATGGAGGTCAGGATACGTGCTGGGGGGGGGACCACTAGACTACCAGGGAAACATATCTATTTCTATTTGAAATGGGGGTCAGGATACGTGCTGGGGCACTAGACTACCAGGAAACATCTATTTCTATTTTAAAGTGGGTCGGGATACATGCGGAGGGGACCACTAGACTACCAGGGAAATGGATCTATTGTTTTATCTAATGGGGTTGGGATACGTCATGAGGGGGTGGGGACCACTAGACTACCAGGGAAATTGATCTATTGTTATATTAAACGGGGTCGGGTCAGTGCTGGGGTGGGGGCCACTACACCACCATAGCATGCCATGTTATTCAGTGCTACCGAGGGTCGGGGATCGGGAAGGGGAAGGGGGGTTGACACCGCAGTATTGCCGCCAGCAGTATTTGGCGCCACGCTACAGGTTGAGCTAATGCCTGTAGCGCAGCGCTATACATTGGAATATGCCGCTACGCCGGCATTCAGGGCCCCTCCCCTAACTCCCTCCCTTGCATACATTTTAATTTAGTGTCAGCCAACACCTGGCGCCAGCACTAAGTGTCCTTTTAATATAGCAGTTGGGCAATTGCTCTAGTCCAGCTCAAGGGGACGGTAAACCAAGCTATCTTTTGAATATCTGGCCCTATATCTACTCTGGCTGGTTCTCTGCACAGAACATCACAATCCCCTGTTTATGACAGCATAATTATCTCTATAGCGACAGATTTTGATGTCATGGACAGAATTATGATGTCAGGTGTAGGCAGGCAGCCCGAGCTAAAAGGGCAGATATACAGTATTCATGCAGTACCCTTAGTAATAAGGGAATAAGTATTAGAATTACAGAATAAAATATGAAATATGAGCTACATTTATGCCCGAATGTTACAGTTTTTCAAAGATATCTCAACTGTGTCAGGAGCTCTTTAAGGCAGATTTAAAAGCATATCCTAGATCCCTGGATATTTAGCAATATGTATTATCTAAACCTTTCTTATCTTTTTGTAAATTATTTTGATGTATTATGAAACATATGAAACAAAGCTGTTTTAACTGTAATATGTGTAATGACTGTGTCGAACAATAAACTTTGATTGATTGAATGCCCCTTCAGCTTCGTGCTTACCCTTAGGAGGGGCACATCAGAATGACTCTGCCATCGGGCAGCAACTGTTACAGTAAAGCTTAGCACTTAATGTTAAAAAAATTTAGAAAATGTTAAAATATGTACAAAAAAGTAAATATACACATTTGGGAAGGTAAGATAGGCAAAGCAATGCCCTTGTCGAGTATAGTACTGTAGCACTTGGGCTTTTTTGGAGGATACATATTTTTTTTTTGGGGGGGGGATTTATTTTGAAAACCTGGAAATAACAGTATTTGGCATAAAGGGCAAACAGGGACTGAGGGGGGCGAACCTTGAGGTCAGCAAAGAAAACTGAGAATTACTATAACTCTGATGGGGGTGCTTGGCAGTCATATGTGTTTGGCACTGTGCCACACCACAGAAAACACAGCGACCCCCAACCGTGGCATGCCATCACCACCTGTCACACATAAGCTATAGTAATTCATGACCATTGTTGACCTCAAAGCTTTTTGCACCCTTTTTTGCTGTAGTGTGTTTTGCCCTATGCAAATTATGGCATTGGGAGCCGAAGTGACTCAGCTGAAGTGTTGAAGCCTAACCAAATTTTGACCGCCACCCCCCCCCAGTTAAACCCAAACTGAAGTTGCCGCCAAGACATTTCGCTCGCCCCTAATTCAACATTACGAAACCATTCATTCTAAACATCAATAAACACTGATTACGTTTCTGGACCACTCTGGAAAATGTACCTAATTTAGCAACCAGACTAAATCAGAACTTTAGTGATACAGATCAGAGTCAGAATTAGAAGCAGGTCACAGCTGACCCTCCCACCCCTCTCCAGAACTGCCTTAGTCTGAATGTGTTCCTGAATCACTTGATAAAGCCTTCTAGGTGAAACCAGGTTGGGAGTGTATCTGCTATGGTTGTTACCACCAAGGTATTTAATGTTGTATTTATAATAAACGTTTTGATATTGTACTGCATCCTGGTGCCGGTGTTCTGTTTGCTGCTTTATGAGTTCCAGAAGTGCCTACTTTAGTCTCATTGAGTTGTGCTCTCACATAAATGCATAGGGAAATAATCTTGAAATTAACTGTACTAGATCTGAAAATGTGAAGCATACCTGGAAAGGCTGCATCAAAAACTGCCGCTTTGCTTAACCTTAAGTTCCTAAATGTGGTCTCTGTTCCTGTGTCAGGAGAGACATGACTGTGACGTGTAACCAGCCATAATGCTAAACTGTGCTTCTGTGTCCCTCTGCTTTTTCTAAAGCTATGGACATTTTATGATCAGAGTAAAAGAAGCCAGGCTGACTCCCTTGCATATAGGGGAGTCACCCTCAAGGACCCTGGTCACAAAACCTTGAGACCGATAGTGATGTCATGATCTGGAAAGCTTTGTGATGTGCTGTCTACTTTTGTATGTGTTGTTTTGACCAGGCAAGGCACACTAAGCTATGACAGTTTGTGTCTAGGTGCATCTTGGGGGTGGGTTGCATCGACCTGTTTTATTGATGGGGGGGATGTTGACCATAACGCTGGGGAAACTCCCCTGCTCTTCATTAATAAGTGCCATGGAATCTTTCACTTCCACCTGGTCAGTGATCAGAGATGGGCAGAAGGAACCACGATTTAATGTCTTGTCCGAAGGATGGCACCTCATCAGTGCAGCACCCACTTATACTGCATTACAGTGTCAGTTGTGTAGATTGCCATAAGTGCCTGATATGGGTCTAGAACTCACAACCAGATGATCTTCTAGCCCCAGAGGTGAGTGTGCTCCCTACTGAGCCACTGACACTGATATTGACACATATGTATGTATGTGTGTATATATACATATATATATATATATGTGTGTATGTTTGTGTGTGTTGGCACTAACCCACGACAGTGTGTGGGTTTATAAGCATTTAATGCAAGGCTGGGGTGCATTGTGAGGCATGAAGTTGCAGGTCTTTTCTGAGGCATTGAGGGCTACACTGCAGAAGTAGTTTTGCTCACCTCATTCTCCTATACTGTACCCATGTTAGCTTATTTACTTATGGAATGAGGTGAACATTAGAGGTGACGACCCCAAGGCACAGCCCGATATCTGTCAGAGTCTGCAGGGTAGGAGTGGAATGGTATGAGCGTTATGGCTGATGACCCCAAGGCACATACCCCATGCCCCATGCCTGTCAGTCTCTGCAGGATGGGGTAGGGTGTTAGGGTTGGAAACCCTAATGCCTCACTTCCCTCCTTTTGTTATTACAGTACTCACCCTTACTGATGCAGTAACAACATTTTTGCAATTAATCTATATTATAGTGTCATGGTAGTGCCACTATAGTTAGGGTTCCATGGCCACTTCTATGTTAAATCCCAAATTTTGCACTTTAATAACTTTGTAACCATTCGATTTGCCTGAAATTTTGCATGAACCATCTGGTACCATAAATCTCTGGATCCGTCAAGCTTCATTCCAGTCGGATGTGCATTTGCGGAGCTGTGGAGTGCCGAAAAGTGTGACAAATTCCCACTTTTTGCCCAATTCTCTGTTCGGGACTATAGCCCAAAGGGTTTGTGGTTCTGGTTTGACATTTTCAGGGTATATGGGGACTGAGTCACTGAAGTGCATTTTGAAATTTTGGTGAAAAAATATTACTCTGTTCAAAAGTTATTAAACTTTTAAGTTTCCCATTATAGCCTATAGGAAAAAATATATGCTGGGCAGGAAAACTTTTGCGAAAGCACTTTTACTGCTTCCATCTTGTTTTCAGTTAGTGATAGCTAAAAAATTTGTAATTCAAAAAATACTGCTCCTTGGTAAACAGCAACAGTTGTGTTTACCTAATCGGGGTCAGAGGAACATGATCCTGACATTAATTTTTCAAAGTAATGCCTGGAAATAAGTTTTCTCAATTTTTCCATTGGTACTTTTACAAATTTGCAAAAGTACTTTAATGAAACTTTTACGAAATATTTGCGAAACCTTCACAAATTTGTGAAAGTACCAGCCCCAAAAAACTGTTTCTTTGTCACTTTATAGCAAAACAAGAATTTGTCAATGTCGAACGTTCACGTGCAGGTATTTGCAGTGGTGTGTGGTACTGATAGTGGCTTCAGAGAAGCGAGGAGGCAGCAGTGATAGCAGCGGGTGCCGCATGGTGGATGCTGCATTTTAAATACAGCAAGGAGCTGGTAGTCAGAGAAGTGGCCCTGCTGGCCTTAGTGGACTGGGGAGAGAGTGTGTCTGGTGGCAGGAGCCACCAATAAGTAAAACTGCACCATGGGCAATAAATAAACCTGGGGGGGGTGTTCAGAGGAGCGAGGACCAGTGGGAGAGAGAGAGTACACTTGGCAGCATGAGCCACCAATAAGTGACTGTAGAAGCTTGGGGGGGGAGAGGAGCGAGGACTAGAAGTAGAGAGACTGTGGATAGCGGCAGGAGCCCCAATACATAAAGCTGCACTGTGGCTAATGTATAAACCTGGGGGTTCAGAGAAGCAAGGACCGGGAGAGAGAAAGTGTACCAGGCAGCATGAGCCACCAGTAAGTGAAGATACACCATGATTAATGTAGAAACCGGGGGGGGGGGGCAGAGGAGTGAGGACTGAAAGGAGATAGACTGCAGATGGTGGCATGAGCTGCCAATAAGTAAAGCCGCACCATGGCTAATGTGTAAGCCTGGGCAGGGGGTCAGAGGAGTGAGCACCAGGGAGAGACTGCGCTGGGCGGCATGCGCTGCCAGTAAGTGAAGCCACACTGTGGCTACTGTAAGAGCTAGGGGGGCAGAGAAGCAAGGGCCAGAAGGAGAGAGAGTATGGCGGGTGGCAGGAGCTGACAATAACCATAATTCCGGCCATGTGCATCACTATCAACTTTAATGCGCATGGCTGGAGTTACAGCTACAGAAAGAAATGAAGCGCTCTGTCATTGGAGCAGTTAATTTCTTCCAACTACAGAAAATGTTACATCAGAAAGCAGAACTACTGTCATGACCATAGTGCCTGGTCACTGGTCAACACTGCCAAACCCATAGCAGTTTCAGCTGAGATTGGCTCGGCAATGACACACCTCTGAAATGTCATTAGTTCATTCAGGCCCCGAGCTCCCATGCTTCGTCATGTTCCTTACTTTTGTGTGGCAGCGCAAGGTCCTTCAGAACCTGAAAATCTATCCCTCTGTAGGTGTAAGACCAAATTATCAGCATAGCCATCTTATTACCCCAGCACATGTAGGCGGTAGACAAAATTTTCAAATCCTCACCAAAATATAATTCTGTGCAAGTAGAACGCTATTCCGTGTCACAGGTGGAAACATACATTTTGGACAGGGTTTGAAAAAATAACAGATGTGACACACATAAGCTCAGGTAATAAGAAGGCTACCTTGAAAATGTGGGATGACGATATGTAAGATTTCCGCAGTTACGAGGGTGCGTACTGAAATTGCACCGAATGGGCATAACTTTGACATTTAATAATATTTTGACCCCAAAATTTGAACATAGTCTTCTTATCACTCCACCTCATCAACCCCATAGATGAACGTTTGTAAAGCCATGGGAAAATGGTATTCTGTGCCACATGTGTGAAAACATTCTGGGCAGGATGTGAAATTTTACTGCTGTATTGTTCATGAGGTGGTGTGATAAAATGGCTATACTGAAAAATTGGAATGCAAATATTGAGAATGACCAAAGTTACTCGCATTTGTAGAAAATGTTCAACCACCACACGTAACACTGCCATTTTTAGGAGTTTTTCCACAAAATTTTCAAAATGGCCTTTCAGGGACCCCACCTCATGAACACTGCCACTGTCATTTCATTCATTGGTCTCAAAATGTGATTTTTCATGGCAGCCACTCCATTCTGTGCCACAGGTGTGAAAACATGTTTTGGGCAGGGTGTGAAGAATGACGGCTATACTGTTCATGCAGTGGTGTGAAAAAATGGCGATGTTGAAAATTTGGAATGAAAGTATTAAAAACTGCTGAAGTTATGCGTGTGCGCAGAAATATTTCAGCGACTGCACGTAACTCGGTCATTTTTTGGTATTTTTGCACCAGTTGTTCAATGTAGGCTTTTTGGGACCCCACCTCATGAACACTCTTGCTGCTCTTTTGTTAATTAGTGATCCGCACAGCGACCGTGAAATCATCTTTGGGGACAGAGTAATGAAATGATAGTGCCAGTGTTCATGAGATGGGGTCCCAACAAGCCCATAAAGAAAATGTTCTGTAAAAATTCCTAAAAATGGCCGAGATATCAACATAACTTCAAAACACCATTGACAGCCATTATACAGCCACACGGCATTCTGCCGTGCGTGGTTTTGACCCCGTGCCCTGCTCTTCTCCTCCCTTCCCCTATCTGGATCTGCTGAAACTGAATGAACTATTATAAACTATTATTATGTCTTTTTTTTATTGATGCCCATGGCTTGCACATGGTAGCAACAAAATGTAGAAGGAAACTAGTTTGTGAATTTTAATGTATAGCATGTCTTTGTCTGAAGTGCTGTAAGTATTGTCCTGTTTCAGGGCTACATTGAGGTGTACTGTAGTCACTTGTTATTTTTCCTGTTGACGTTGACTCAACCCTTTGTAAATAGGCCCTGCCTAAAAGGTTTTTATCTGGAATAAATGAATGTAGCTAATATGGTCAGTCAGAATGCAGTAAAAAGGTTTCTATGAAGTTAATGAGCCTACTTTATGGTGATGGGAATAATTACATAACAACTCTGCATTCTGATTCGCTAGGCTGACCCACTTTGTAGTATAATTCAATTTATTTGTAATTTTCTTCCCGTTATGTCTAATTTTTTTGCCTGCACTTAGGGAAGCATTTTGATGAAGTGTTTGATTTTGCTCTCTTTGTAGGCAGTGAATAAACATCATTCACTAAGACAGCTTGATCACTACTGTTCTTAACAAAAGAATGTACTTTAAGGTGGCAAAGGTCGTACTCCCATCTGAAACAAAACTTGACTCCTTTTTCCCCTTGTAGTTCAGGGCTCTGGGATAGCACATCCAAAGCAAACAAATTACTGTGCTTCAGTCTTATAAAACCCATCCTGACCTCAGTCAGTCCATAAATCAGGTTTGTTTATTTTTTTTTTATTCGTGAGAGGGGCTTTATTTTTTCTGGCTCTGAAGTCTTTTGTCGGCTGAAGGATATCACCTCATCTACAGACATGCATAAATTTAGGTTAAAAATAATATGCTTATGGGTAGGTCACCACCCAAACTTTCAGCTCTCCCATTTTCATCAGTTTGGCGTGACCACATTCATTGCTTTCCTCTAACACATGTAAAAAGTTAATGCTGCTGTTCATGGACTTTGAAGAAACACAGTACGTTTCTTGTCTCTGCCAAGGTTCTGCCACTTGATGGCCTCCTTTAGTAACACTGGGAGTGGCACTGGGGTAGATCACATTGTACAAAATGCAGTGTGAAATCCAATATGGTACCTAACTTTCTTGTTCAGATTTTGTTAGCAGTTCCTTTATTTTTTTATTGTTTTATAGTGTTGGGATGTACTAAATAATTGTTTTTACACAGAAAAGGGATTGCGGGGCAGAGCCCTCCCCCATCTTTAAATAAATCAGTATTTTTTTAACTTTGAAACTAAAATCTTGGCTGGAAATCTCAACCACAATGGATTAAATAGTAATACCCTATGTCTTGTATAATAGTTCAACTGTTGCATTAGCATGGTCAATGACTGCATGACTTCCTACCTTCCCAGGGAAGACATGGGGAGAGCAAATCCATGAAAGTCAAGAGCATTCATGAGGTTCTTCACAAGCAAAATGATGAAGATGATGATTTTGTACAACTTATTTTACCCAGGATACATACTGTAGATGGTATAGGACAGAAAAAGAATAAAAGTCTATCTAGCTGGCTCTGGAGTTTCTACCTAGAATTCCTCAACTCTTTTGAAGCTCCCAGAGCCCCCACCCTCCTTCTTGCTGCTTATTACACCACTGTGCATATTCCTTTGTGTTTTGAGCCCTGAGATAGTCAGGGCTCAGTAGGCAGTACACTCGCCTCTTTCGGTCGGAAGATCAGATGGTCATGGATCTTATCCCCACACTAGACACTTAGGTAATACTCATAACTGAAGCTGTAGTGCAATATGGGGGAGGGGTGCTGCAATGGTGAGGTGCCATCCTTCAGATGATACTTTAAAGTGAGGTCATTTCTGCCCATCTCTAGTTACTGTTCAGGTGGAGGCACAAAGATCCTATGACACTTATCGAAGAAGAGTAAGAGATTGTTTTTTTTATTAAGATAACAAATAGCAAAATATACAGAAAACATATACACACACTAAATCAAACAGAATCAAAACTTATCCCAAAGAAAAATGGTGAAATCCCAATCAGTGCATAATAAATAATACAAAGGAGAACTTTTAGGTGCTAATTCGAAAAATCAAAACAGAGAAAAGGAGAAAAATCAAAACGAAAAAGGGGACAAAGTAGTATAGGAAACCAATCCAAAAGAAGCCCTCATTCAAATCACAAGCTTGCTTGACATTGCAATCCAAACCATGTCATTCCATCTTTCTGCTGATATAACAGAAGAATCAAGTTAAAAATTTGGATTGTGTAAAGATTTTCTGATGCAAAGAAATATGACATCCGTGTAACCATAGATGCCATTTGAAACAAGCAAACAGCACATCTTGCTATACTGATCATACACCAAAGTCTTATAGTCCATGTTCTGGAACTAGGGTTCCACCCACTAGGTAGCAACCAAGTCTCAAAAATCCACTATATAGGGACATTCAAAGAAAAGGTATTCCATGGCTTCCAGCTGATTGTTACAACCCATTCTTGCACACCTTCTTTTGCCTGTTCGTGCTTCTGGTTACCTTTCACATTTAACTTGTTGTAGAAACACAACCATATCCCATCCCACATTTAGGATGGTACCCTGCTTTCAGACAGTTGTCTTAATAAGCATCTACAGGTCTCATGGGAAACATGACTGAACATTTGAGGTTCTACAAATTTGGTTTCAAGTACTAAATTGTACAATGTTTTCCTGGGTATATCCTGGAGCTGTGCATGTGTGAGGTTCCATAGCCGAAGTTTAAAATAGGCTTCCTTCATGTAGAAGGGGGTTACTACTGAAGACTACAAAGCCTTCAATGTTCCTGCTTTCCAGACTTTCAGCCAGGCAGAAATAGTAGTCACTACCCATGGTGATCAGGGTTTCCTGGTAGGGGACATTAAGGGCCTTATATTATATGAAAAAACATACTAAAGGAAAAAGGAAAAGGTGGATCATAGACAAAACTCCCTGTTTAATTGGTTAGAAAGTAACATTCCATTTCACTGAATTAAGTCTACTCCCCCAGAGTGTCTAAAACAAAATACGAAGATGGCTGGTCTCCAAGGAAAATAGTGTGTGGGATTTGACTGACATACAAAAAAAGCAGCACAAAAAGGTTTTAATTAAATTAACCCTCTTTTTCTTACTAAGTTTCCATTTGTTCAAATTGCAGACTTTTTGTTTGCCTAATTCCAGCTTAACTTCTTTTTTTATGGCACCGTCACCTGGGGAACTCCATCGGGCATCCACTGATCCCCCAGCTCTACCTCTGAGCTTGAAACTCCTCCTCCTCCTCCTGGCATCAGCCCGGCTATCCCCCCAGCTCTGAGCCCCCTGAGGTAGGGCTGTCCAGGGCACTCTATCTATAATTCAGGCCAGGCTGGGCTCAGCCCAGGAGTGGAGAGGGTCCATCTGGTGGAATGTGGATGTGGGAGGCGGTGCCGTCGCCTATCCCTGAGGAAGGGGATTTTCTTTGTTTACACCCTTCCCTTTTCCCCCCCTAGTGGAGCCCAAGCATGCAATGATGCCAGGCATGTCTGTCAAGGCTCTGCACCCCCCTATGCCAACCCTAAGCATTGCAGTGCCTCCGGTCTCCACAGGGGGCCACTGCGATGCTGGAAAATCACCTGGACCCCCCCGAGAGAGGAGAGTAGTCCTCTGGATGCTCAATCCTCTCTCTCTCTCCCCTGCTGACCCTCAGTGACTTGGGCTCATTCCCTAACCCGGGTCACCTGTATGACGTGAGGTGTGGCATCCAGCACCTCAGCCCTCAACACCACTGGGCCAGCTGCCTAATTCCAGTTTATACTCCCAATTTAACCTGGCCAGATGCCCTGAGTCAGATTTGATGCCCAAAATGGTCGGAGGCTCGATCTGAAGCCTGATACCCCCAGTACCCTACCAACACATTTTGCAAGGTTCAAAGCACCACATGAAAAAAGGCCAAACAATCAGAACCAACATAAGGATTGCAGAACAGAAGGAACATCCTGGACCAGCAGGCACACATTGTCTGTGTAGGCAGTGGCCTTGTGTCCAGTCTCTGGTTCTACATTCTGTAAAGGCTGAATAAGTGAATCCTGCTCAAGTTTCCTTTACAGTGGATCCAGGCAAATGATATATAGGATGGGGCTGAGGGGGCATCCCTGTCACACCCCTTTGGAAATTCAGCAGGGGTTCCAAGTCAGCCATTAACCACAGGCGTGACTGAAGCATCATAGTACAGACACTGAATCCAATCCATAAACCTTGATAGGATCCCATAACTCTGTAGTACATACCACCAAAAGTCATGAGAGACAAGATCAAATGCCTTGCATTGGTCCAAAGATAACAAAATCCCCTGCATCCTGTCCGTATTCCCTTTTTCCAATACTTCCCATGAGAACATGAGATGCTTTTGGATGACCTTCCCAGGAACAGAGCAAGCTTATGACAAGGATACCAGATGCCCAATCATTTGCAATAACCTGGAAGTCATGATTTTGGAAATGATTTTCAAATCAGAGTTAGGGAGGCAACTGGGCCTCCAATTGTTTAGGTCATGCTTCTCACCTGCCTTGTATAAAAACATTAGTAGATAATCCTTCGTTCCATGACCCATGGAAGGGTGCTAGCTCCTCCAGGATCACTGCAGCTACCTGCTTATAAAATTTGCTAGTCAATCTGTCTTTCCTAGGGGTGGTGTCATTTTTGAGGGTTTGGATGGCTGAAGCAATTTCGCTTGCTGAAGTATCTGCCTGTAACAATGGAAGGAGATCATCCGGGGCTTGGGGTAGATTGAGATCAAACAAAAAGGCCCCCCCCCCGAATTTAAGGAAAAACCTGGCCCAACAATTTATTGACATATGTGGATGTAGCAACTGACATTTCCTTGGTTCCAGTTTGGAAATTCCCATATTCATCTTGGACTCATGAAATGCCTTTATTATCTATCGCTTTATGCAAGATTCCAAAGGGCACAAAAAAGAGAATTTCTCCTATGTTCCATACCTTTGTTCACTCTACAGAGCCAAGAATCTGAGTAAATAGAACAAGGACATTTCCTTTTTCAAACTGCCAGTTCGGGAGTTAAAGTTGTCACCTGTTTCTATAGCCAGCAAGGGCTGAAGTTCTTGCAAATAAGCCAGAGTCATTAGGTACTTGAAATAATCAGCTCTGTTAATTTTTTTCCCCACTTCTTGAAAAATTTTCACTTCCACCTTGTTATCCTCCCAGCAGAGAAGGGTCATTATTACATATGAGGATTGTCTTGCCTCTCCATCCTCCAGTATTAAATGGTTCAATTTCCATACCCCCGTCCCATGGGTTAACTTAGAAGAAGATCCAGAAACTACGTTAACCATTCTGTAGTTGGAAATCCACGGGGCATGGCCTAGCTGATTTAAGCTGCAGAGAGAGAGAAAAGGAGACAAATAAGAAATCAATTCTTGTGGCCAGTTGCCCCATGAAATATGTAGGATCCCCCACTTTTGTTATTTTAAAACAGGCATCTTCTAGTCCGGAGATGTGTAACAGAGAAATTAAAAAAGGACATATCACAGAACTGTTTTTAGTTCTAGTGTGTGCACCAGGATCCAAATGGGAGAGACCACAATTGAAGTCTCCTCCCAAAATCACTGGCTGAGCTGTGAAAAGATATAGTTGAATGACCTTAAAAAGATCAATTCTGCCAGTTTTGGACTGTGGCACAGAGATATCAATCAACCTGAAGAGATGACCATGTACTTTTACATCTAACGATAATGCATGCACATAAAAAGGTCTATAAACTTCACAACCATGACCTTAAAAGTGTGAAAAAGAAAACCCACCCCCGGACATGAGTCAGAGCAAAGGAACCAAAAGGTTGGCACTTTAAACCAAGCTTTTTTAGTGAGGGAAACCTCAGCCGAAGAATGCATCCTGGTGTTCTGTAAAAAGGTCACCTCACAGTCAGATAGTTGAATGAAAGAGAAGGCTGTATGCCTTCATTTGGTGTTCTTTAATGTTATTTACATTTGTTGTCGAGGAAGTGAGGTTAAGTGAAGCATCAGGGTCCAAGTCAAGATAGTAAAGAAAATGACCCCCCCATCAATGGTAATATTAAATGCATGCTGAAAATATTCAGTGTTCATTTAATATTTTGTTTTCAGGCCACACTCTGGTGCAGAACTTTTTTTTGTCCCCACATTAATTAGTTTTTCTTCCCTGAGCCACCTCTCTTAGTCCGCTCTTTCTCTTTTTCTTGCTGGATACATCTGTCAATGGATCCTCAGTCTCTGAGAAAGGATCAGGTTGGGAGGAAAGTACAGAGGGGTCATCTGTGTTATCTTCTGTTTCTCCCCATTGCCTCTGAGACTGCAGGACCTCATACTGATCGAAGATGGTAATCAGGTTAGTGTTCAGAACTTTAGACTTGGGCTGATTCCAGGCTATCTGTCATCTAGTTACCATCATTAACCTGTTTGATTCAGTTGTACAGGGAGGGGGCATTATTTCTATCTGGTCATCCTCCTGATTTGTCTCAGATGGTAGGGAGCCTTTTCCAGCTGTCATATTCTGAGATGGTTCAGTAATGGTGCTGGGTGTGGTTCAGGACCCTTGGCTGGGGAGCAGCAGTTATCTGAGAAACCTTCTGGATACTACAGTGCTGCTCCATCTGCATACACCTGTCTAGGTTGAAGGAGGAGGTCGCTAGACTCCAGGCCTAGTTGGCTATGATTCAGAGGACCTCTCCCCCCCCAAGTGGCCACTAAGTCTGCCACTGTTACCTCGGAGGATGCCAGGGAGGAGGAATGGCTGGACTATGGTGAGCTCTAGAAGGATGGGGGTTTTGGGACAGAGGCAAATTCCTCAACTGGTACCACTATATAATTCCCTTGCCACTGTGGTGGGGCAGGAATGCAATGAGGAGGCACCTGTGGTAATGACCATGGAAGATGTGGAGGTCCTCCAGAGTGGTGGCCCCAGGAAGGGTAGTAGAGGACCCCACAACAGGAGGAGGCAACTTCTGGTGGGGAACTCTATAATGAGGGGGATAGATTTGGGACTAGGAAGGGGGGGAGGTAGGTGAGGTGCCTACCCAATGCCATGGCCCGGAGAGATGGGAAGTGGATCCTGAGGATCACAAGAATAGTGGGATGAGAGGGAGAGCTAGTTGTCCAACCAGGGACTAATGACCTGGCTAGAAACGGAGCAGGGATAGTTCAGGGGGAGTTTAGGGAGCTGGAGATGGGACTTAGACAGGTAGGGCACTCAGTGGCTTTCGCTTAGGTGCTGCCTGTCCATGACAGGGGAAAAGAGAGGTCCACCCCCACCGCACCAGGAGCTTCAACTCATAGCTGAAGGAATGGCACAGAGAGGAAGGGTTTGGCTACATTGGGGATTTGGGACCCAACTCAGAGGATAAGACCTTATAGAGGGGTGATGGCCTTCATCCATCTGGGAGGAAAATTGCAGTCCTCAGTGGACAGTTTAAATGTTACTTTGATGAACATTTGAACCAGCCAAGGGGAGTGGTGGAAGGAATCGGGAAGGCAGAAACTGCCTCCCCAAGAGGCTGAAATAGAGGGTAAGGAGAATCTAAGGAGAGAAAATTCCCCCAAGTTGCAAATTAAAAAATGAAGCAGGGTAGTAGAGATAAAGGGGGAAGGGAATGGGAACATTAAAAAGAAGGGGGGGGGAGAAGGGAGGGCAAAGAGGAAAAAAATGGGGCAACAAGCAGAGTGGAAACAAAATCTGAAAGGCCATGTGTGCGAATGCTAGAAGTCTAGGAAATAAGATTCCAGATCTAGAAGTCAGCATGGCAGAGGCCAACCAGGATATTGTGGCCATTACCGAGTCATGGTGCACCGAAAACCATGACTGGGACATGGCCATACCAATTTATACTCTGTTCAGGAAGGACATGGTGGGAAGGAAAGGAGGGTGTGTGCACGTTACATGAGGGAAGGCATAAAAGTGGTGGAGATATAGGGAATACAGGGGGAGGCAGAGGTACTGTAGGTCACCCTGGAGATGAGTAATGGAGCCACTATTCGCACTGGAGTGGTCTACAGACTTCCAGCAAAGGGGGAGGAATTAGATGAGTTTCTGGTGGAAGACTGGCAAGATGGCAGAAATGGGGGAGATGCTGCTGAAGGGGGACTTCAACCTGCCAAATATAGATTGGAGCCTCCCAGCATGGTTATAGTTAGAAGCAGGGACATCCTGGACTCTCTGCAGGGTGGGTTTCTCAGGCAACTAATAAGAGAACCCACTCATGATGGAGCAGTACTAGACATGGTACGCACTAACAGGGACAGTATTGCAGACATCAAGGTGCGAGGCCATCTGGGGACCAGTGATTGCCGTACGGTGTGGTTCAATAGAAGGACTGCTGTAGAATCGAACCACATAAGGGCAAGGGTCCTGGACTTCAGGGGGTCAGATTTCATAAAAATTGGTCAATGCCTCAGGGATGGCCTGGCAGAGAGGAATGGCCTGAGTGCAGTGAAGAAACAGTGGGCAAAGCCAAAAAGTAGCATACTAAAGGCAACAAACCTCTGCATCAAACAAGTGAGCAAAAGTAAGACGAAAAGAGACCGCTATGGTCCTCAAAAGAGGTGGCTGAAAAGGTAAAGTCTGAAAGGGTAGAATTCAAAAGGTACAAGGAGATGCAGAGCGAAAATAATAGGGAGGTGTATCAGGGGAAACAGAGGGAAGCAGGGAAAGCAGTAAGAAGCTCAAAAGTGCAAACTGAAGAGAGAATAGACCAGCAAATAATGAAAGAGTGCAAGACATTTTCTAGATATGTAAATGAAAGACAAAGACTAGGGTGGGATTGTAAATTAAAACAGGAAAGGAGGGGACAGTGCAGAGAGGGACCAGGGAATGGCAGGCATCCTGAGCAAACAATTTTGTTCTGTGTTCACAGAGGAAGGAGAAGGAGAGGGGGCCACAAAAAAGTAACAGAAGCTTTGGAGGGAGGGAGGGAGGTGGACACTAGTCCTTTTTTGGAAGTGAGAGCCCCGAAGGGATTCACTAATCTGAAGGTGGACAAAGCAATTGGGTCAGATGGGGTACATTCAAGGGTATTGTGGGAGCTCACAGAAATACTGACTGCACCTCTGATGGTTCTGTTTAACAGCTAACTGGAAACAGGAGTAGGTTTGGAGGGATGGATAAGGGCAGATTTAGTCTCATTACATGAAAGTGGTAGTAGTGAGAAGCCTGGCGGTTATGGACTAGTCAGCCTGCCATCGGTGGTGGGAAAGTTCATGGAATCACTGCTGAAGGAAAGGATTGTGGAATATCTTTAATCCCGTGGGTTACAAGACCCGAGTCAGCATGGTTTCGGGGGTCATGTCAAAGGAATCTGACAGATTTCTTTGGGTGACAAAGGATTTAGATCGGGGTAGAGTGATGGACATGGCCTACCTAGATTTCAATAAGACTTTCAGCACCATTTCACCTAGGAGACTAGTAAGCAAGCTGGGTTGCTTAGCAGTGTGTCCAAAGTTGGTGAACTGGGTAAGAAATTGGTTAGGGATAGGCAACAGAGAGTGGTGGTAAGCGGACTTCACTTCGAGGAAAGAAGGGTGACCAACGGGGTGTCTAAAGGATAAGTGTTGGGACAGGTCCTCTTTAATGTCTTTATAAGTAACATTGCAGAGGAGCTGGAAGGGAAGGGATGCCTCTCTGCAGATGACACATAAATCTGCAATAGGATGAACACTCTGGGGTGTGGGTGTGTGTAAAGGGTGAGAAGAGCCCTAATAAAACTGGAGGAGTGGTCAAGGGTATGGCAGTGGGGGTTCAATGCAAAAATTAAAAAAAAAGTGAAAAATAATGCATTTGGGGTACAGAAACCCAGGGACAGAGTACAAAATGCATGGAGTGGTATTGACATACCACCAAGCTGGAAAGAGACCTGGGCGTAATCATATTGGATGGTCTAAAGGTGGCCAGGCAGTGCAACAAGGCAGTCCTGAGGGCTAATGGGATACTGGGGTGCATAGGGAGGGGTATCACCAGCAGAAAGTGGGAGGTGGTGTTGCTTCTGTATAGATCGTTGCTAAGACCCCACCTAGAGTACTGTGTCCAGTTCTGGAGCTCGCATCTCCAGAAGGACATAGACATAGTGGAGGCAGGGCATGGGGAGGTCAACTAGAATGGGACAGGGTCTGCATCAAAAGCCCTATGAGGAGAGACTAATGGATCTCACTATGTAGACCCTTGAAGAGGGGGATATGATAGAGACCTTTAAATACCTCAAGGGGTAACTAAGGTACAGGAGGTAAGTATTTTTCAGAAGAGAAGATGCTCAAGAACAGTGGGACATGCTATGAAGCAGGGGGAGGGTAGATTCAGGAGAGGTGTGAGGAGGTCTTCACAAA
This sequence comes from Neoceratodus forsteri, assembly GCA_016271365.2. NCBI lineage: Eukaryota > Metazoa > Chordata > Ceratodontiformes > Ceratodontidae > Neoceratodus > Neoceratodus forsteri. The sequence goes on along the minus strand of CM028131.1, from coordinate 1,617,520,399 downwards.
AAGAGTGGTGTATTCCTGAAACAGCCTTCTGGCAGAGGTGGTGGGGCAAAAACAATGGTGGGGTCAAGAATTCATGGGATATGCACAAGGGAACCATAGTGGAAAGGAAGGGAAGGGAGAAAAAGTTGTAGATCGGGTGTGGTCTGTGGTAATAGTGTAGGTAGGGAGGAATGCGCAGACTGGATGGTTCCAACAGTCCTTATCGGACATCAAATTTTATGTTTCTGGAGGGGGGGATCTAAAATCTCAGGTACAGAGGCAGAAGCTGATGGGGGGAGTCCTGCTGGTGTAAGCGTTGATGGTTGGTGGGTCATAGCTGATTACCTCTAGAGGGGAATCGCCTGGCAGATGTGACTTGATTTTTCTGAGTTAAGAACACATAAACATTTTGTTCAAGCTGGTCTTCATGGCCAGGTTGATTGTGGGTCACCCAGAGGCAGCAGCAGTAAGAGTGTCCTGGCACATCACATGGGTTGCACTTCATTTATGATGCAGTGCAGACTTGTGGCTCCCACAAGCTCCACGCTGCACTTGTCCAGATCATGGAATCCACTAAGGTGGTCTCAGGAGCCACACTAGTAACATGCCTGGGGCTGACTAGCATAAATAGCTCCCCCCCAAGTCAGGGCCCGGAAAAAAGCTATTGGGCAGGTGTTGTATCCCAGATTCAGATTGCTTTAAATGTACCAGTCCAGATGCCCTCTGAAGCTATGATAACCTCGGGGTCTCCAGGACTGTGTACTTCTGTTTCAGCCCAAACATAATATCCGTAATAGATATTCCTTCATTTCAGAACAAAATTGTCACATGTGGGCCAGTTTTGCAAGGAGTATAGCCTGGAAAGGAGACCAAAGTGTACTATGTTTCAATACATGGTACTTCTGCCAAAATAATTCAAGGGTCCCAGAGGTCTTGAAGCTGATGTCAAAAAGCAGTTCTTCACTCACTTGAATAAGGGCATAAATTTCACTGGCCATAAACTTCATGGGCTTTTTTGACAAGTTCCTGGCCACATACACTTTGCCTGGGGACTCATCCTGACCTCCCAGTATCTGAGATGTATGGCATTATGTCACTTGGCTGGCAGGACTGCAGCATGAAAAAGAATGGCATAAGGTCTGGGTTTCTCAGTATTAGCCACCTGCAGGCACGGGAGATCTTTAGGCAGAGCCAGATTATCAGTTTGGCTTGTGAACGGTCTTAGTTCCTCTACCTGGGGGCCATCATTCTTGGGCTGCTGATTTTGCAAGCACTGAAGAACAAGAACTTCCATGGGTTCAGCAATAGAATGCTCTTGTATCAAAATTGGAACCCTATTCAGATTACAGCTCTGGGTGGGGGTGGGGGGCAGAAATATTATTCCCACAAGAAACAGTATATTTCTTGACCAAGTGCAAAGCCTGGAGCACAGGATTTTGCATGAAATCAAGATCAGATAGGGGTTTTAAATCCACAGATACTATAGCAAAGGCTCTTTCTCCCATGGTATTTGGAGTTAAATCAGATGTAAGAAGTATTTGCAACACTTGCTTACCTGTTCTGGGACCTTTACAGGAGGGTCCCCACTTTCAGGATCTGAATCAGTGAAGAGCCAGAATCCCAGATATCACACGGTCCCATCTGCTACCAGCCTGCTGCCAAAAGAGCTCTTTACACAGACCAATTCTCAGCTGAGCTTGTAGAGGAACACAGTTTTCTCTGTGGTGTTCAGAGCTCTGAAAAGCAAAATGCTGCTGACAACTCGCTTCCACCAGGGTTGGGTCCTATCCTTCTCTACGTTCCTGCCAACATCTCCATCAGCTGTGCTCTGTCAGGGCTGTGGCTGGCTATAGCTGACAGGTCTATTCTCTGAGCTGGTGAAGTTTGCTGCCATGTCTGCACTTCTGGCTGGGTACTGTTTTCTGAAGTTCTGCATTGGTGTCTAGCAGTCTCAAAACTAGGTTTCCTTCTCTGCAATCATTGCCAAAAGGTATTGTCTTTTTCCATTTAACTGTGCCCATTTTTCTTCCTCCTAAGTGACTTCTGAAGCTGCTGATATCCAAGGTACAGCAGGCATGGGAATATCACTTGTCACCTTGCAGGGCGCTGATGTGGTCTTACCATTATGCTTTCTTTCTCCTCCAAAAACAGAATTTACGAAAACTGTAAGAACTTCCTTGTTCCTCTAGCTGGTGAGGGAAGCAATCTCCTCCACATAGGCAGCCACATCTACCTCCTCCATTCCAGGCCCCTCCATCCTCCAACAGGAAGTGTAGTATGCCCACCGCAGGAAGAGTAGGGGAATATTTTATTTAGACTTCAGAAAAATAAAAACCATACTACAATACAGTGCTTCACACTGACATAAAATAAAATGAATACACCATATTTTACATCATGTTTTAAAGGGAAATTAATTAACATTCTAGTACCTGAATGCATTAATCATAGATGAATCTTCTTGCTTTCCCAAACCTCCAAAATTATGGAAAGGTTGTTATCCAGGTGGTTGAAAAAGTATTTAGAGGAGGAAGACCTGTTGAACATGTACCAGTCCAGTTTTTGATCAAAGCACAGTACCCGGACAGCGTTGTTGAAGGTCGTGGGGGATATACAGATGGGTCTGGACAGGAGGAACTCAGTAGGAGCCATATTCATAGATCTATCTAAGGCATTTGACACCTTGAACCATGAGATCCTCCTGTCCAGGCTCTGGGATATAGGGGTCAGGGGGTTGGAACAGAAATGGTTTAGTTCCTATGTTATGGGATGAGAGCAAATGGTGATACTTGGTGCTCACAGATCTTCAAGCCTGAATCATTTTTTGTTTCACTTAATCTAATTTTAATTGTAAAAAATACACAAGTGGTGCGTTTTTGGGGCACTGCAAGAGAATATCAGCCATTGGACATGAGGTCAAGGGGGGGGGAGAGAGAACAACAGGTAACTTGTTATAAGTATTTAGGAGTTTGGTTGGCCCACAGATTGAGATGGGAAAAACATCTGGAAAATTTGTTAGGAAATCTTAGTAGAAAATTGGGTATGTTCTATAGACTGAAGCCCTATATGACCTTGGAGGTGCGGCGCAGGATTGTGGACACCATGGTGCTGCCTGTACTAGACTATGAGGATTTGGTGTATGGGGGGGGGCGCGAGGACAGAGCTGGTGAGGCTGAATGTCATGTTCAACAGGCTGGCCCACTTTGTTCTCGATGTTCCCAGAAGTATTCACCATTGTGATTTATACAGAGCCTTGATTTGGTGTGCCTGGATGACAGGAGGAATTGGCATCTAGCAACATTCATGGGTAAACTAGAAGGCAACAATGGCTTAATTATAACCTGAGTGACTTTGAGATCAGGGAACTAAGGAAGGGTTTAAGATCCTCTCCGGGTATAGAATATGCTGTTCCAAGATGCAATTTGGATCTGGGTAGGACATTTCCCCTTTATAGGGGTCCCAAAGTCTGGAACAACTTACCCCCAGATCTGAGGTGCGTGGATACTCCTTCCAACTTAAATTTAATAAAAAAAAATGTTTTTTAAAGTTAGTACATGAGCCAAGAACATGCTGTATACATTAGTATCTAAAGCCATGTACTTCAAAATTTGTGCACATCAGTTACGCATATTGTTGCTCACTCAAGTATTTAAAATAAGCATTTCCAGTGATTATTAATTCAGGATAACGTAAAAGGGAGATATATTGTGTGCATCTATAGTAGATGCCTTCCCTTTTAGGAAGAGGCAAAAGTGTTTAAGTATGCAAAATGCAATTTGAATTGTATTTAATATTGATTTTTAATTTATAACTTACATGTGTAGTATATTGCTATAGTTTTTTTTTTACTTTATATGTGGAACTATGTCTATGTCTTATGGACCTCCTTGTAAATTAGTTTTATTACTCAATGGAGTTTAATCCTGTTCATATTGTAAATGAATAACATTTTACCATACCATACCATACCATACCATGCCATGCTTGGTATAAAGAAAAATAAGAACAGAAACAAATTGGGGAGAGAAAATCACAATAATTAGTGTCTGTCAACTTACTATATCTAAATAGTTTTTAACCATGTTATCTGTACAATAAAACTTAGATCATTACAATTCATGATCTTGTCTTATAAAAGTGAAATCCACATGTAGTTACAAAAATGTACTATGCAAATTATGCAAACTATGATAAAAAAAGGGGTGAACCAAAAGAAAGATGAAATTGGGTTAGAAATCATCTTTTAACCTGTATCTCTAAATGCTATCCAGCCATGTTATATGTTTCCACCATCTTTCAAAGAGATCAGAAGGGTATTTTACATTTTCCAAAACTCTAGTATGGATAATAGCCCTGTGTATTTTCCAAAATAATTGTTCAGGGGAAGAACACTTCTGTTGGAGAGTAAACTGTACTCTAGTATGCCAAATGTGATATTTAAAATGCAATAGAATTAAATGCATAGTGCTGGGGTCATACTTGGACCAGGAGTGTGGAAGGATATCAAGGAAAAGGTTGTCTTTAGTTAGTAAAGTAAATGGAGCCCCCTGCCATTTCTGGTATAAAATGTTCCCAAAGGATAAAATAAAAGGACATTAAAAAAAGATGATCCATTGCTTGTATTTGCTGCAGGCAATATTCATTTCTAGTGCATACACTTTCCAAAAAATATTTATGTTTTAAATTGCCTTTTACATTTAATTTGCCATGGGTAGATAGCCAAAGAGTGTTCCACATATACTGTGGGGTTTTACTTGTGTTAACATTTTTTTTTTGTTTGACTGATTTCTGCATAAGGTCTATCTGCAAAATGTGGTTGGGTGATAAAGAAATGTGCTTGTATATATGTATAGAATTCTTTCCAAGTTTTATTTAAAATAAGTTGTTTTGAAATATTCCATCTTTTTAATTTACTAAATACTTCCTGCATATAGACAGGGAGACCAGACAATGATTTTTGCCTAGGTATACCAGAATCATTTCCCAAGTGCAACCAAGGTACTATTTGATCTGTAGTCCACGGTAACCCATAACATTTTTTCCCCTGTAAAACAGGTTTAGCATCAATGTAGATAAATATACTAAAGAAAAAACAACAGGGTTGAGGGTTGATCATATTTAAACCTTCTTTCGTTTATAGGCAGATAGATATCCCCCTTTTAATGGGGTTTAGCTTGCTGCCCCCCACACACACACTGGAAAAAGCAGCTATAAATGGTTGCCTCCAGGTGTCTTGGAGGGGGAAAACTGCACTAATATAGGGAAACATACTTAATAAGAATGTTTTAATCATGTAACCCCCTTTATTCTGGTCATATACCAAGAATTCCACCTGTGTACCTTGTCTTGGCTTCTTCTAAAAGTATACTCCAATTATAGGAGTTCATATCCTTTTTCCAAAATACACACCTTATTATTTATTTATATAATTAACAGACTTTAGGATTACAACCTTTGAGTCAGGGACTCATTTACAAAGGCTCCACGTCAGAAAAACAAACACAAACACTTAATACATATAGATGTAGAATGGCAGCTAAAGGTTACAGTTCTTTTAGTTATACAACATTGCAGAATCAAGATCAGCTATACACTGCATTGAGTTTACTCATGTTTTGCTGTATCGGCACCCCCATCACAGTATCATGGGTAGGTTCAGTTATTCCAATGGCTAAACACTGGCTTTTATTATAGTTTATTATGGAGCCTGTATCTTTAGAAGATTCTCTTATTATTTTCTCTGGGAAGGATCAGCTAAAATAAGACACAAATCATCTGCATAAGCTATAGTTTTTATTTCATCATCTGAGCTACATAAAGAAAAGTCTGAAATTTCATTGTGATTGTTAGTTTTTTGAATAAGGGGTTTTATAGATAAAATATATAGGAGTGGGCTGAGCGGGCAACCTTGTCAGACTCCTCTAGTAACCACATACTCTTTACCTTTCCACCTGTTTATTTGTGAGGTAACTACTGTTTGGGAATAGCAGGTTTGGATGCATTGAATAAATTCAACAGGAAAGCCAAATCTTCACATATATTCCCATAAGTATTTATGTTCCACCATATCTAAGGCTTTGGCTTGATCTAATCCTATTAAAAACCCGTCAATTTCCATGTGTTTTCATTTTTCTAGGATTTCTCTAGTTAACAAAACCCCTTATGTGATTTTTCTACCTGGAATATTACACAGTTATGATGGGTGTGTTATTGTATCTGATACCACTGAGATTCTGTTTTTTTAAAATGTTGTAATCATTTTTAAATCTGTATTAAGGAGGGTGATAGGCCTTCAATTTGATAAAATGGATCTGTCACCTGATTTGTATAATGAAATGAGAATACCTTGATACATACTAGGTGTTTATTTATTAGTATGAACACAATCAATATAAACCTGAGTTAATTCTATATTGAGGTAAGAAAATATTTTCTTAAACAGCTCATTTGGGATACCATCACTACCTTGTACTACCCCATGTCTTAGACCTGTTATAACTGATTATGTTCCCTTAATGGAAAAGGGGGAAATTAAAGTCAATATTAATTCATCTGGAATTTTTTTAAAAAGGCAATCCTGTAACCAGTTCTCTATTTTTTCATCAGAAATATTAGATTTCTGAAACATAGTTGAGACATAGTTTTCAACTTCTTTTAGGATTTCTTTTGGGGTATCCACTATCTTATTGTTCACTAAAGTAATATATTTTAATTTCCTTTTGTTTTTTCTGATTTATGCATACATCAAATGGATTTGCTTGAAATTGTTTTCCTTGAGTACAATTTTTTTGTTCTTTGGTTAAGGTTTTAAATCTGTCATACTGTATTTATTCCATCTGTTCTTTGATTTTGGAAATTTGCTCTACATAACAGCCCTGTCCTGTACATTGAAGTGATTGTAATTTATATAATTGTTCCCTAAGGTTATCATAATGTAATTTTTAATTTTTCTCTTTGATAGTTTCTATTTCCTGGAAATAGTCTTTAATGTCCTTTTTAATATCTTCCCACCATTCTGATGAAGAATCATATAATGAAAAACAGATTTTCTAGCTGCTAAAACGTACTGAAAGCCCTGCGTAATGTTTGGGTCATCTAATAGTGACATGTTCATCTTCCAGTAACCTGGACCATTAGAGGTATTTTTGTAATTAAACAGTTTTAAACTGAGAAGACTGTAGTATGAGGTATCTATGAGCTGTACAGTTGCTGAATCCATAATACGTGTCAGAGTTATGAACCAGTAATCAATTCTAGTGGAGGTATTTCCCTTAAAGAAAGTATGAGGAGCTGGACTGTTGGCAAAGGAAAAAGCATCCACTAACCCAGTTTGGGAAATAACTTGGTTGAGGTGGGAGGCATCACAAATTTTTTTTGCTGTTTGTAAACCTCTGTCAGCTAAAAATCTACCAATATTAAAGTCACCTACCATTAGTATGTTTTTAGCTATGCATAAATATGGTTTTATTTTATTTAATAAAGTAATGCGATCCTTCCTAGTCTGGGGTGCATAAACGTTTATTATACGGAAATCTATTTATTTCAACATCTAATAATAAAGTGCGCCCTGGAACAATGTCCACTGCATGAGTTATTTGAATTTTGGAGTCGGTAAAACCTATCCCAACACCACTACATAAATCTTCACCAATTGACCAAATGCTAGGTCCCCAAATCCATGATGAAGAAGCTTGATGAGCGTCCTGCATCTTATGGTATCTGGTATCCTGCAGGAAAACCCACATCATATTTGTAAGTGGAAAATAGATCAAAAGTTGCTAGTCTTTTCCTGTCAGATGATATGCTACTAGTATTAAGACTGGCAACTGTTAACTGATATAGGGGTATATTTGGACGCAGAGGATCTGGGTTTAGTTCTTAAGCCCACCCTGGTCCCCATTCATCCTTATTTCTTTTTAACTTTACTTGGATGCTCCTCCTGGAATTCCTTTTCCGTAACCTCCTCCATCTGTGAGGAGGAACTAGAGCCAGTGTCAGAATCAATGTCAATGTCATTATCAGAGGCTCCTCAATCCAAAATAGCGTATCTATTAGAAGTGAGAATGTCGTCTGCTGCTTGTATTGTAGGCTGTACAGCATGCTTATTTTTCCCAGGTGCTTTTCTTTTACCTTTTCTTGATTTCCAGACTCCATTATGGGGCGGGGAGGCATTGACTGTGAATCTTCTGTTTGAGCTGGAGCATCAGCTGGCCATTAGATGCTTGCTGCAATTGCTGCTGGTGGTTCTTTCCCAGAATGGTTAGTACAATTGAAAATGAGATATTGTTATCTCAATTTGTCATCCAATAAAGTTGAAGTTGAAGTTGATTTAGGAGGGTTTCATGGATGCTGAGTCCTTGGAGAATTCTATGGATGCTGAGACTGTGGGCGCTGAAGTCATGGGGGGGGGGATTTTTCCCTTGCAGGATGGTTTGCAGATCTGAATGTTCTATTTAAATAGAAATCCTGCACTCCAAAATCAACATTCTCGTTGTTTTGAGAGGTCCAAGAACATTCTAAAAAAGAATGTCCTGCTGTGTCTCATAGGTTATACCTGGGTGTTTTATTGCAGTGAAAGCCTGAATGGCTTAGTTCCCCTCAGTAATCACATTTTAGGACCTCAACAGTTTGTGCTAATATGTCTAGGAGAGTCACATTTAAAGCAGCGTCTGGGCTGGCCTGGATAAAGAAGAAAACACTTATCTCTCCCAATATAAAAGCATTTTTGGTAGATATTAAAAATAATTTAAGTCTTGATGTCATTTAGCTTTGAGATGCCAACCCCGTTCCAGAAACCCTCGTTATCGAGGATGGGTTCTGGGGTTCATTCTACCATGTAACATTTTTCTACCCAAAAGAGAATGTCTGTGATATTCACTCACTCGTTCCTAACAAAATTGTGATAATTTTGGTTGCTTGTTTAGTGAGGGGTATGACCTGGAAGGGTGTCCAGATAGGGTTGGTTTTAAGTACAGCATATTTTATCCAAAATCATTCCAGGATTTCTGGGGATCTAAAGCTAACATCAAATGTTTGCTCCCCTGGAGCATGTATAAGTGCACAAACTTCAGCTGGAGAAAATTTAAGGGATTGTTTTAAAAGATATTTTCCCAAATAGTCCCGGTCTGGAGGGAGTTCCAGACCCTCCAAGTATCTCAACCATATAGCATAACGCCTTTTAGCAAAGTCAATCTTTTTTTTTGGAAAGACTAGCATATGTTTAGTTAGGAGTTTTGTTTTGTGGTGGTGGGCTAGAGGCTGACATTTTCTGCTCTGTGCCAGAACTCTGGACAGCTGGCTCCTCTGTTGCTGCGTCACAAAAAAACTCTGAAGCAATATCAGTTACCGTTTCCATAGATGAAAAGTTTTTAGTACCTGTGCTAGTTTGTGGCAGTACAGTTGTCTCATCTGTTGTTTGGGAGCAGTTTGCTGCTCCATCATCCATAGCCACCCCTGATATCGGAATAGAAGGATCTGGGATCCATATGCCATCCTTGCCTAGAATCAATCCTGCATTGCCAAGCACTGTCTCAGGTGTCCAAGTGGAAGAACTCAGCTTTCGGCTATCATTTGCACTGTTGAGACCTTGCAGGTTATTTTTACTCTGACCTGACTGTCCAAAAAAAAACACCTTTGGCATCGCCGTTTCTTCGGTCCATAGTGAGTTGTTAAGGTCCCGCTTGTGGTTTTTTTTTCGTCATTTAGCTTTTCTTTAGCCTCCTGGAAAGCTTTTTTGTCCTGGAGCAGTTTCTCCTGCAAAGTCCTTCTTGTTTGTAGGAAATCAGACTGTAACTCTTCTTCTATTTGACTTATTTCCATTTGCTCAGAGATACTTGGTGTCTGAACTTTGGTGACAACCGCACCATTTTCGCAGGTTGCTTCTGCACCTGCCATTTGCACACCTTCTGCTCCTCTGGACTCCAGCTCAACACTGGGCTCCTCCATGGTCATGACCCAGAGGTTTCCCCCTACAGGAGAGTAGAGGAATTTTATTGGGGGAATAGGGTAGTAAAATTCAAAACAAATCAAAACAGTCATAGCATAACTGATCAGGTGCTAGCAATAGGTTTCCATACAAAAACATGAATTTCCCATATACATTTTCAATTATTTACAACATTACAGTGCTTTCAAATTAATTTCATATTTTTCAAGTATCAAAAAGCATAGTATGATACTGTTCCCATAGTACTCTACCATGTGATTTTGGACTTTTTCTCATCGTCTTCATATACCTTTGGAAGAGCTACCCTTACATTCTTAAAAATGTTTTCCAGAGTGTCATTTACTTGCTGCAAAACCATTTTACACCTGGTCTGCCAAACTGAGTATTTCAACACTGCAAATATGACCTGCAAAGTTCCTCTGTGGACTCTTTCCCAAGATCTGGGATAAATGCCCAGAATAAGTATGTCATAGGTTAGTGACTGAAAAAGTGTTTTCTTCCATTGCTTCATTGCATATGACTAAAAGGTCTTTACAAAGGCACATGTCAAAAATAGACAATCTTGAGACTGAGTTTCCAAAATTTGGTTACATTCTAGCCTTAAGCAATATCTTTCTTGTATTGGTTTATGTTTATTGTTGTTTTTGACATTCAAACAGCTGTGAATACTTAACCACAACATATCCCACATATACAGTATGTTGGTATTCTACAGTTTCTTAACTGGGAAAGTACCACCTGGTTTTGCATGCCCAGACATTGTGGGATCTGCAATTCTGGTGAACTTGTGGCATCTATCAGGGCTTCATATAGTTTTTTTCTTGAAAGGCTGCTTACTATATTACACTGTACTTTCCATTTGATTAATTTATGAAACAAATATCTGACATAATCTGATATTATTTGAGTTACCGTCAACATTCTAGTATTACTTTGCAACCAAGCTGACTTGCATATATTTGTCCACTCCTTTACAGTTCCAGCCCATAGCATTTTACCATGTATCCCTAGTACGGTAATACTATTGTATATAAAGATACTATAAAAGAAAACAATGGGATTTATCATCCCCAAACCACCTTTATGTACTGCCCAGCAGGTAGTTTCTCTCTTCACCAGGTTCAATCAACTTTCCCAAAGAGCCTGGAAAAAATGCTATATATTCTAGTTTCCAGTGTTTGGGGAGAGGGGGAACATAATATATATATATATATATATATATATATATATATATAATAGGTAGCAAAAGGGTCTTAATCAAGAAAACTCTTTTTAATTTCTCAATGTGTCTATATTTCCATCTTGCTGCCACTCTTTCTGCTTTCTGGATACAAGTTTCCCAATTCAATTGTGCAATGTCTTCTTCTCCAAATAGCAAGCCTAATATGGGGATGGGTTCCTTCGTGATTTTAATCTTAGCATAGGATGGAACTATTTGTTGGTGAGCATTCCCTAAATATACCCCTTTACTTTTCTCAAAACTCAGTTCTGACCCTGATGCTGCTGCAAACGTGTTGAAATGTTTCAGAAGTTTCTGTTCATCTGTTTCTGCTTTTATTGTTACTATGACATTATCTGCATAAGCTAGTATTTTAATTGGTGGTTCCATTACTGTTAACTGAATGCCTTGAATATCCCTATCTATTTGTATATTCTGTAATAATGGATCAATGCAATACACATATAATAAGGGACTTATGGGACATCCCTGCCTGACTGCCTCCTAATCTGAAGCTCTGAACCTTTCCATCCATTGACTAAAGATGTTATTTTTGCTTTTGCATACATTGTTTCTATCCATTTTACAAATTTATCAGGTATTCCAAAAGTTTTCAGTATAAAAAATAAATATTCATGTGGTATGGCATTGATCACCTTCTCCTGGTCAAGGCTAAGTAACAATCCTTTCCCTGACCCTTGCTTACTTTTTTGAAAAATCTCTCTAACAGTAATTAAATTATCTTGGATTTTCCTTCCTGGAATGGAGCAGGATTTCTGTTCACTGATTAACATACCTGATACCAATGCTAATCTTTTGACTAGAATTTTCCCCAATATTTTTAATTGGTATTCAGTATACTGATTGGTCTCCAGTTTTTCATGTCATTCTTATTTCCTTTTTTAAACAAAAAGATTAAATGTGCTTGGAGCATAGATTATGGAAATGTTTGTGTGTCCAAAATTTCATTATATAACTGAGTGAAGGTTGGAACTAGTTCATCTTTAAATTTCTTATAAAACTCTGCTAAAAGACCATCTGTCCCTGGAGCCACATTATTCCCCATAGACTGAATTGCTGCAGACACTTCTTCATCTGTGATTTTCTGTATTAACCCTTGCTTTTTGTGCTTTGATAATTCCGGTATATGTAAGTTCTGAATATAACTATTATGAAGATCTACTGAGGGTACTGTTCCAAAGGTATTTTGGGAGTGAGTTTGCACTATTTCCATAATTCCCTGGTTGGTTGTATGAACATTCTTATTTCCATATTCTAAAGCTGTTAAAATTCTATGTTCTATTCAATATTTACACTTTGTAAATGGACCAAAGGTCTGTTTTTGTTTTGAGTTCCAAACTTCATTTCCTGCTGTGGAGTCTTGGCCCTATTATATTGTAGTCTAACCATTTCCTTTTTTATTATGCTTATTTGCTTACTACAGTTAATTTTAAGTGTTTCTGATTTTGAAATGAATAAAAATAACTGTTTCCTTAAAGATAAGTCATCTAAATATTTTTTTAGAGATTTTTTTTTCCCTGCCTGTGACTGGAAGAAGTTTTTTATGTACGTTTTGGAATCTTCCCACCATTCTGCCACAGTAGCACACATACATAAAACTGATTGGCTGCCCGTAACTGTTTCCACCCCTTAGTAATGTCTTCATTCTCTATCAATTCTATATTCAGGTGCCAAGGTCCTTTACTGCACTCTATAGTATGTCCCCATGCTATATTAAAAATTATGGCTCTGTGGTCTCTAAAGGCTATGGGCAGGATTCACAAACATTTTATTTCAAAGTTTTCCTCCACAACTGCTGCTGTGAACTGGAATCTCCCACAGCTGTGGCAGTTCCAATTCACAGCCGCAGCAGTTGCGGAGGGAGTTATGGCTGCTTCCAGCAGCCATAGCCCATTCCTGCAGCTGCGGCCATCACCCTGACAACACCACCCACAGGCGGCCAAAGATCGTGGAGCCGGTTGTAATCCGGCTCCACCTTTGTGAATACCCGCCGCTGCAGGTAACCTGCGAATCTGTAAGTCTCACCTGACTTGCGCTGCGGTTTACCCGTAGCTGTGGGTATTTCTCTGAGTTTAGTGAATCCTGCCCTAAGTCCTCAGCTTTGCATTATTTATTTGTAAGGCATGTGAAACAAATAAAAATTCTATTCTAGTTGTGTAAATACCTCTTATATATGTGTTACCTCCTGTGGGATGGATTGCCCTATATGCATCCTTTAATTGGGCAGTGAAAATAATCTCTGAAAATGCATTAGTGTCATAAAATCATTTCTTTGTTTTTGCCCCTCTATCTGATGAATGCAAAATACAATTAAAGTCCCTTCCCCGTAACACCAACCTAGATGTGTGTAAGTATGGCTGAATACTCTTGAAGAGTTCTATTTTTTCTGTTTTTATCGGGGGTGGGGCATAACTATTTATAACTCTTAACCTTGTTTCATCAAACTGAACATCTAATATTAGTGCTCTACCTGGTACCAAATCTATGAACCTAGTGACTTTCAAATTAGGGTTTTTGAACAATATGCCCAGCCCATCACATGTGCTTTCTCCTATCGACCAAAAGGTGGAGCCAGAGGACCACAATTTTGTGGCTTGTGAGATTTCCAGCAAAGACTTTAATCTGGTGTCTTGGATACATACAATATCTACATTATATTTGGCTAATTCTGTTAGGGAAGTTAATCTCCTCCTATGGTTCTTTATACTGTTTACATTTAAAGGGAGGAACTGCAATGATGACATGAAAGAGAATAAAAATAAGATGGCTTTCAACCTATACATTTGTGGATCTTGTGCACGTTTTTCTTTACAGTATCTCCGCTTCCTGCATCCTCCTTCCCTGAAGATTGGTCTGGAATGGATGATGCAATTGACGAAGAGTCAGATTCTGCATCCTTATCACCCCCGCCAACCATCTTCCCTGATCTTAAGGCAGCACATAGTGGGTAGTGCCTTCTTTTTCCTCAATATTTTACTTTCTCTTTTGGGCCTTTACCCTTTTGCAGTTTTGTTCTTTTCCTTTTTTTCTGAATAACTGGCCTATATCATTCCTCATCAGGTTGAACAGATGCTAAGGGGGGGGGGGGATCTGCCTATTTTCTTCTCCACCCTTTTCTTGTGCATTTTCAGGCATAGGTAAAATCTCCCTTCCTGCCTCAATGTCTTTTTCTCACTCGGAGGACTCTGTTTATTCTTCCAACACTATGTCTGGGTCAGCTGTATCCAAAACTATATCACTAGATTCTTTGGAATTTGGTTGTGCTATCATTTCTTCTTGCACTCTTTTCTCCTTCTCCTTATGAATTGCTTCCATCCTATGCTCTGAAGCTTGAACACAACTCTTTTTTTCTGCTTGTGTGATCAGGCTTTCATGTAACACACTATCCTCCTTATTATGAGAGCCCCATGGACACCGTACATAGGAATGTCCCTTCTCCTCACACTAGTTACAGCTAAAAGCATGAATACACTTTGTTGCCAAATGCCCTAATTCTAAACAGTGCATACATGTTGGCAGTGTCACAAGCATTACTCGGGTGCAATCTGGAACCACACTTGTGGCAAGATTTAGGTTGCCCAGGATAGAATAATGATCCTCTGTCTTTACCTACATAGAAACAACTGGAGAGGTGTATGATACCATTGTTAGATATTATGAGTTTGACTTTAACCCTCCATCCCCCCATCCATATTTCAATCAATCAATCAAAATCTTTATTTATCCAGGCGGGCACCATTGAGCAAGGCTCATTAGCAAGGTGGACCTGGTCATCGCGACAACAAAGTACAGGACAGTAACAAGTATACATAATGCAGTAATATACAAGGAGGGGGAAATATATACAGTATATTAGCATGGTGGAACAAAACTGCTATATTATACAAGTACAAATAAATATGCATTTATACAGCCAAACATAAGCATAAGGGCTTAACAGCAGAACGTTTATTTATGGGTGCAGCCATCATTTTCACTTAACTGGGAGAAAAGGCCATATGTGGGGAGGTTGTCTGGAGAGATACTGAAGAGGAAGGAGATGTTTCTGTAAACTAGGGGGAAAAGGTGGCCTTAAACCACGGATAACGACAATGGCTGTGGTGTACTAGAGTATTATGATAATGACGGAGGAGTAGTAGTTAAGAGGCACACTTCTTGGGAAGGAGTGAGACAAGTCAGGCTGGAGTGGACATGGATGGCTGAATGAAGCAGGAATATTAATTGGGGGAGGGTGAGAGGCAGGGGCAGGGACAAGGCATGAGGCAGGATGGTTATGGGAGTTGTAGAGTAGTGAGCTAACACTGCAGAAAGCATTTGAAAGATTTTTTCATGTAGCGGCCGTAGAGTGACTTGAAGATGTTTAGACTAACAGGGCAGTTCAGCTTCAAGTTTTTTTGTAAGCCGTTCCACAGGGCAGGTAAGGAGAAACTTATAGCAGCTCTGCCGAAACGAGTTTTGACCTTCGGAACTTGGAGGGTGATTAGGGAATAGCTCCTGAGAGCATAGATGCCTATCACACATCGGGGAATACAGTTAGAGATGTATGTGGGGAGCTTGTTGGTCACCGCTCTGAAGGCCCACAGCGCGGCGTTTCTATTCCTTCTATAGTGAAGGGAAGTCCAGCCGATTGCTGTGTACAGGGAGTAATGGTGTGTGGAGAGTGGCAGACTGGTTATGAACCTGATTGCTCTGTGGTAGAGGGTGTCCAACTTAGCCAGTGCAGAGACAGAGCAGTGGCTGTAGAGAAGGACCCTGTAATCTATTAAGGATAGAAAGGTGGCTTGGACCAATTGGATCTTGGCCTCCTTGGTGAGCAGATAGTTGATTCTGAAGAATAGTCCTAATCTTTGTCTTAATTTCTTCTGCAATTCTTCAAGAAGATCAGAGAAGGAGAGTCTGTGATCAAGCCAGACCCCTAGATATTTGAATTTAGACACATACTCTAGTTTTTCTCCGAGTACAGTGGTAATTTGTGGCATAGTCCCCACACCAGCAGGGTTTGCTGTATACAAGGAAGGGGAAAAGAGCATAGCTTTTATCTTTTTCGCATAGAGCAAAAGCTTTTTGTTTATGAGCTGATATTGTAAAAGGTTAAATTCAACTTGGAGGTCTTCACAGGCTGCTTCAGGCGTGGGACGACTCAAGTAAAGTACAGTGTCATCCACGAATAAATGGATGTTGGCTTTAATGATGGTGTCATTGTTGTTGTTAATGTAGACTGCAAATAGGAGGGGACCAAGGATAGAACTCTGAGGCACACCTCTCAGCATGGGTTTTAAAGGTGAAAGTTCTCCTTCAGCTTTACCCTGCTGTTTACGTCCTCCAAGGTAGTCAGCAAACCAGCACATAGAGTTATAGTCCAGACCTAAGTTGCTTGGAGAGGAGAGAAGCAGGCTGTGGTCGACTGTGTCAAAGGTCTTACTTAGATCCAAGAAAATGGTACAGACATGCATCTTATTGTCAAGGTCAAGGAGCCAATCATTAGTCACCTTTGCTAAGGCTGTTATGGTGCTGTGCTTTGCTTTGAACCCAGACTGAACAGGGTTTAATAGGTGTTTGGATTCTAGATATGCCCCAGCTGGCCGCTCACTACTTTTTCTAGTAATTTAGACAGAATTGGGAGGAGGGAGATCGGCCTGTAATTATTTAGAGCACAGGGATCACCTGATTTTAGTAGAGGGATGACATGTGCTATTTTCCCTTGGGAAGGGAGGCTCCCCTGGGAGAGAGACGTGTTGAAGAGGTGGGTGATTGGCACAGCAAGCAGATGGTATGCACATTTCAGATAGTAAGGCTCTATGGAGTTGGAGCCTGCTCCCTTCCTGGTGTCCAACTGCAGTAGTAGGCCTTCTACCTCTTTTAGAGATGCAGGCAGGAAGGAGAAGGTCTCCTTGGTAATAGGGGACTCATGGGCAGATGAGCCCTATTGCGTACGGATGTCCTTGGCGGGGGAAGTATCAAATGCCAGCTCTGCCATTGCAAAGTGATTATTGAGGGCATCCAATATCTCTGAGTAGTCAGAGATGACGCTGCATCCTGATTTAATTTTAGATGGAAGGGAGTTACCAGGTGCATGGCCAGACATGTCATTTATAGTTTTCCAGAGTTTAGCAGGATTTCTTGTGGCAGAGGCTAGCTCTGAGCAATAGAAGGTGACTTTGGCTGCTCTGACCAACATGGTGCACTTGTTACGTGCACGCCTAAATTGACGCCAGTCAGAGTCATTCTTGCTTTTGCAAGATTTTCTCCAACGTGCATCCCTTTCAAGCAAAGAAGCTTTGAGCTCAGGTGAGAACCAAAGGCAGGTGCTGTTTCCTAATGTGAACCTTAACCATGGGTGCATGCTTATTTAAAGCCGCACTTAGGATATCGTAAAAATAGTATATACCTCGTTGACCATTTTGGCTAGGAAGAATTCCTGCCATCGCGGTGAGTGTTCCAAATCTTCGACGTAGGCAACCAAGTCGAAGTTGCAATTGCGCCTTTTGATATCGAACTTTGCACAAACTGTGGGTTGTGCGCAGATCTAATACTAGCAATTATACAGTGATCACTAATGTCAGAAAAAAATGTTCCAACATGAGAGAACAGGTGTTGTTTGCTAACCAAAATTACATCTAGGAGGGAGCTGTTGTTAGGGTTCTTTTTGTTTGGGCGAGTTGGCTCGCCAATGAGTTGCACCAGCCCTAGGGAGTCACAGAAGGATTTCAAGGGAGCTGATGCATTTGATAGCCAGTCATAGTTCAGGTCGCCAAGAATAATGGTTTCCAACGAACTAAGACCCAGTACAGAACTCAGGTGAGATGGGAGATGTGGTCTGGCAGACGGGGGCCTGTAGCAGCCTATTACAAGGAGTGCACTGGTAGGAGAAAGGTTGATCTTTAGGGTCAAGCACTCAAATTCTTTAGGGGTGGAGGATGCTTCAGTGGATACAACTGAGTATTTGTCTCTAACATAGATTGCCACCCCACCTCCTCTTGATTGCTCATCCGCTCTGAAGAGTAGGTAACTTGGGATGTTGATTTCATTGCCTGGGGTTGCTGGCCTAAGCCAGGTCTCAGTGATTACCAGGACATCAGGTAGGGTGTAGCTCACCCAAGCCTGAATCAGGGTGTCCTTTTTCAGCAAGCTACAGGTGTTGAGATGCATAAATGACATTCCTTTAATACCTGCCAGGTCTGACGGAGAGGCAAGGGTAGCCACAGGCCCTGGTTTGAGTTTGACATTGCCTGAGCACAATAGCAATAATAGCAAGGTTCTTTTTAAGGCAGCAAAATGTAATTTATAGATGCTATTTTTTGAGCGAGTGGGAGGGCGATGATGTTGAGTAGGTCTGCCACTGCTCCTGGTGCTATACTGGCCTAGGGATGCAGCCACTAGAGTCCTGGCAGGCACTTGCCATGAGGAGGATGTATCGAGCCTGGATGGGGGAATATTCTGCAGAGGCAGATCGGGAGATGTCCAGCTCTCTGACAGATACAGTTGAGCAATACAGTGGTCCAGAAGGGCCACCTGAGAGGAGTTATAGGTCACAGAACCGAGGGTAGTACAAGTGTCATTCCACTTTAGGGAGGAATGAGGGTTCTGATAAATCATGCTGTATGCTAACAAAACTATTGACACACAGAGGAGCCAGCTGTACCCTCCCATGGTAGGTCCTAAACTCCACCGCGACTAGCAATAAGATTTCTCGGCCACCAACAGATGCTGAGCCTAAGATGTACAGTCAGATGAGTGACCAGAGGGGACTTATGGAGGGATGAATGCTCCTGGATGTTGACAAGTATGAGAGGACAGCAGATAGTTTAAGTTTGAGTAGGCGATGTTCCAGTGGTGTGGTAAATGGGGAAGTCAGGAAGAGTGTATATAATAAATGGAGGGTGGGGAATGGGTGGTGGGCAAAACACGGCTTTTGCCTGCATTCATGAGGGAGAGAGTCCGGCGAGAGGTCTCTGGCATGTGCTTTAAAGAGCTCAGAATCAATGATGAGCTCTGGATGTGCTAAAACCTCACACCTTTTTTTTAACCACAGTGAAATGTCAGCCACATTTACCCCTTTGTTCTTAAAAAAGATTGTGATGGTTCCTACTGCTGGCTTTGTTATAGGAATTGCTAGAAATGGTAACCAAAGAGGGGTATCTTTCAATTATTGTATTTTACCCAAAACCTATCCAAAGTTTACACTGATTTGAAGCTTATTTCGTAATTGTACTCTTCTATATGGATTAGGGCAAACATTTCAGATGCATAAAATTTTAAAGAGTTTTTAAGCAATGTTCTATCTGGAGGTTCCTCCATATTTTCTTTATAAAGAAGGCGTATGGCATTCCTCCTAGGGGCTGGTTCACCATGGTTTTTAAATACATCTGACATACGAAGTAATGGCTTCATGAAAGATTGTTTACCAGGATCCTTCAATACTGATTTGCTTAAACCTATTGAAAATCCCTCTTCATCTTGCACTATGGTGATTGTCGTTGGCATATGCATTTTGTTGATAATTTGATCAAAAGAGACAGGGGCCCCTTTATTAGAGTCTTCACTTACATTTTGTATGGTGTTTTGAGGAACAAGTTCTTGCTATACAGTCACTTGATGCACAGATACCTCAGTAATGGCCATGTTACTTAAAACATGTTATGTATTTGTCAGTGTAAAGTCATTTTCAGTATTGTTTACCTCTGTAGCAGCTTTGTTCTTATCTCCTGCTTACTCATTCCATTCTCTCATCTTCTTATCTGCTTCAGTAGTGTTAAGCCTACGTATTCTGTTGCAGCTGGTTGCCATTCTCCCACCTCCATCTGGGCCCACCTTGTTCCTTGCAATGCTACATCTACTGACCAATCCTCCGGTGGAAATGCAGTCTCTTTCCGAGTCCCAACCAAACTCAGACAGCAGCTCCCCCTCCCGAAGTGTAGGGGAATTTGTATTTACTGAAAAATCACACACAAACTTAGAATATGCACAAAAATGGTTACAACACACATCTAGTAAATCATGAAAAGGAAAGGAAAAAAATAAAAGCAAAACACAATTCATCAAGAGAATACTTTATTTTCTTCACAAAGAAGTGCTAAAAGAATAAGTTTGGCATTTATTCCTATTTGTTTAAGAAGCAATACATCAGTGGTACTAAAATAAAATCCAGTGTCTCCTAAATTTAAGTAATGGGCACTTCTGAATCTGTGACCCATGGTAAATTATGCCAGGCTTTTTTTTTTAAATATACTAAGAGTCTTATTGGTTTCTGTATAACATATGCTTCTTATTTCACATGTAATTTTCTGAATTAATTCAATATTAAAAATATATTTCTGTTGAAGAACAAATAAACATCTTGCGTTCCAAATATACTGCTTTATTGTTGTGAGAATTAATAGAATTGTATTTCTATCCCACTTAGCCCATTTGTTGTCTAAGTCTCCACAGATTAACTGATTGTAAGCTAAACTAGAGAAAAGCAATATTTGCCACTGAATGGCTACATATTTCCAAAATCCTGAAATATAACTACTTTGGAAAAACACATGTTCTATTGTTTCTGCTTGTTGAACACTACCCAGCCTTGAGCATATCCTTTCTGTAATCTGTATATGTTTTTGGTTCCCTTTTACAGTTACTCGCTCATAGGTTCATAGGTTCATACTAGCAATTGAAGGCCTAAGGACCTATATAATGCTTGCCACTTTTTCAGTGGAAACTCCCACAGTTTTCTACTCCCATGTACCTATCCAATGATTTCTTGAATACCAACATGGTTTTGCTGTTAACAATACCTGCAGGCAATGAATTCCATACACTAACAACTCTCTGGCTAAAATATTTGCTTCTGTTAGATGTTCTACTAACCTCTTGTGTTAGTATCATATTATGCGATCTTGTATTTCTTTGACTGAGGTGTCTGACTAGACCAATGGCTTCCCACATACCCTCACTCCTACTAGCACTAAAAACCAAACATAGGTCACCTCTTGTCCTTCCATACTTTAAGGAATAAAGTCCTGAATAAATCATCCTCTCAGTACAAGACTTGTTCCTCATATTCTTTATCCTTTTCGTCATTCCCCTTTGAATCGTATCAATCTATCTCCATTCCAACTTTGAGGGGCACAAAACTGGGTACAGTACTCCAGATGAGGTCTAACCAATGAAGAATAAAGTGGAATAAGTGTGGTTGATTCTCTGCTCTTTATATGTCTAAAAACACACAATATTATCCATTGACATTTTTTTACCATCCCCTTTGTGTGAGTATCAAAAGACAGGGAATTTGTAACCATAACTCCCAAGTCCTTTTCTATTTCTGTTGTCTGCAAAACATGATCATTCACTTTATAACTAATTTTTTAATTTTTTTTCCCAAAATGCATCACTTTACACTTTTCTTGGTTAAATCTCAATTTGTTTATACCCACCTAGTGCTCCAGTCTCGTTAATTCCTTCTGCAAGTTATTTGCTGCTTCCTCATTATTAACTATGGCTCCCACCATACTATTATCGGTATATTTAGATACCCAGAAGAACCTGTAGTTTCCATTTCCGATACATATATATTAAACAAGGTGGGACTCAAAACAGACCCCTGAGGCACACCACTAGTCACTTCTTCCCATTCTGAAAAATACCCTCTGATTCCAGCCCTTTGGCACCTATTACTCAGCCAGCTTTTTACCCACTTTACTATATGAGAATGGAGCTATAATTTCTCTAATTACTGTAATAAGATTTTGTGTGAGACTGAATCGAAGGCCTTTGAATAGTCCAAGAATATTATAGTACATCTACAGGTAAAGCTGCATCACGTGCAGCACTAACTGATTCAAAAAACTGTAAAAGATTTTTAAGACAAAATCTTCCAGGTGTAAAACCATACTGAGTTATATCAGACAAGCCTTTACTATCCATATGTTTTTGATAAGATCTAATATCAGCCCTTCCATAATGTTTCCCAGAACAGAAGTGAGATTTATGAGTCTATAATTACCCATCTCCTTCCTATCCCCCTTTTTTTATGTATTGCTGTTATATTAGCCTCTCTCCATTCTTTTAAAGTGCTCCCTTCCTGTATTGAGGCATTAAAAAGCTTTGTTATAGGACCTGCAAGTTCATCTGAGGTTTCTTTCAGAAATCTTGGGCTAATCCCATCTGGGTCAAAAGATCTATCTGGTTTTAATTTCTGGAGCCTCTCCTGAACAACTTTTTTTTCAAATAATATATCATGCATACAAATGGTGTCAACATTTCCAGTACATGAATCTTCTTTAGTTTGGAAAGTTGTTAAAAATATTTATTTGGCTCATTTGCCATATGCTGCTCTTTAACCAGAATTTCTCCCCCTGATTTTAGGGGACCTATTTCTTTTTTATTTCCCCACAAGGAACCCACATAACTAAAAAAGCTTTTCTTATTATCTTTAATGGATTCTACCATTCTTTCCCCTGCCCTTCTTTTTGCATTCCTTATTATAATTTTACTTTTATTAGAAGCTGTTTTATATTTTTCTTAATTCATTTCAGTTGGTTTCTTTTTATATCTTTTATATAATTTCACCTTCTTTTTTATAGATCTTTTAACATTACTTCCCCACCATACTGGACTTCTTCCTTTCTTATTATATTTTGGTATTACAGATACCCAGGTATCCATGCAGTGGTCAATTTTTTGTTTTATTTTTCCTAAGTATGCTTAAGATCCAGTCCTTGTAGCTCATTTTGCCAGTGCCATTTTTTAAGATATTCTTGAATACTTTTATAATCTACTTTATTATAACACTTAAGGGTTGTCATACCATTGGTCTTACAAGTTTCCATATGTATCTATATGATGATTTGATTGTGGTCACTGTCTCCTATTGGCTCTTTAATTGTTATATCATTAATTAAATCATCAAAGTTGCGTAGCACCAGATCCAGTATTTTGTTCCCCCTGGTACCTACATTAACTAATTGTTCTAAATCTTTATGTATACTCATCTCAATAAATCTGTTTTTTCCCCAGATGAACTTTCCAGCATCTCCCAATTAATATTTGGGTGGTTGAAATCTCCCAACATCATAAAGTCCCCTTCTATAGTTATCTGATTCATATTTTCTAAGAAAAGTATGCTATCGTCCCCTTTTAAATTAGGTGCTGTATATACCACACATAGAGTTAATTGTCCTACAGGCATCAATATTTTAATCCATAATTGTTCTACTGAAGTTATCTTGTTTGCACTAGGATCAAATTCTTATGCCTTCAACTCCTTTTTGATGTATACCACAATTCCTCCACCACGTTTCCCTATCCTATCTTTCCTAAAGGTATTATAACTTTCTATATCAGTCCCCCAATCTCCTTCCTTAAACCAACTTTCTGTAATGGCACAAATTGATATATCATCTTGTATTAGCTTATATTCAAGTTTTGACATTTTATTTCTAAGACTTCTAGCATTAGTTGATAATAACTTTATTGATTTATTTTTTGTATGTATTTTTGGTGGTCTCCTAATCTCTCTAATTTTCCTAACATTATTCTCTATGACTTTTACCCTAAAATGGTCCCAGTTCCCCACATTCTTCAGTTTAAAGTGTTCTTAATAGCTTCTATAAACTGAAGGGCTAAAACATCACTCCCTTTTCTGCTCAAATGAAGCCTGTCATAGCTATAGAAATTGTAATTATTCTCAAACAGTTCCCAAGTTTTGACACTCCCAATGCCCTTCATCAAACTCCATTGCCTAATCCAGTTATTTAACCTAAGGATCTTTTTATTCATTTCCCAGTTCATTCTAGGTATTGGGAGTATCTCTGAAATAATTCATTCACATTTTGCTACCGTGACCATGTTGTATATGACCTTTATAGCATTAAAAATGTTTTCAGCACTGTTTCCTTTTATATCATTGGCCCCTATATGTATCAATATTGTTGACAGTTCTGTAATCGCTCATGACAACACAACCAATTTATATCTTTCATTTTTTCCAGAACTCTGTGGTTATTTAATACTTCCAATAATGACTGAAGTAGGTTGTGTGGCCATTTTGGAAAGGTAACATCCTCCCTAAAGGTTTGGGTTATAATCTGTTTATACAGGAGTCTCCTATCTGTCCTTAAAACCATTTGACTAGAAATATGCCATGTCTTTATCTTTACAAGACATCTCTTAGATATGGAGGAGTTTGTGAGGTTGTATTTATTCTTTGTAACAAACCTCCTGTCCATAAAGAAAACCAAGTAGAGCAAGTCTTCCTAAATAATGGAGTTCATGGACGTCCTATGGCTAGTAATAAGGGCCTAAAATTAATGACTACATATATACTATAAAAGAAAACCAGGGGGTTAGTTATATTAAGCCCCCCTTGTCTTAAAGGCAGATATAAAATATTTATTTTGATGGGGTTAAGCCTGCTCCCCCAAATGGCTTGAAAAAATGCTGTATAAAGAAGTTTCTATAAATTTAGGTGGTGGAAATATGTAACTAGTAAACAGAAAAACGGGGATCAAAATGTCTTAATTAAATAGATTCTTTTTGCCTTCAACATTTGCCATGTATTCCATTGTTGGACCATCCTTCTGCCTTTTTCTAGTTTGGGCTCCCAATTAAGCATATATAGCGGCTCAGATCCAAATTACATTCCTAATATACATAGGGGTTTGTTAGTTATTTGTATGCCCTCTATATCTGTTATTTTGTCCGATAGTATTTTTTAACTGCCGTCCTTTACATTTCTATAAATTCAGGTTAGAACCTGAACAAAGATTATAATCTGAGATAACTTTTAAAACATTTTTTGCTGACATAGTATCCCGAACTAGAATACAGAGGTCATCCGCGTGAGCCATGGCTTTGTATGGTATTGGATTTCCTGCAATTTGAATGTTCTGTAACCTTGGATTAGAATTTAAAACTTGTAATAATGGGTCCGTGCTAAAGGCATATGATAGAGGGCTTAGGGAACATCTCTTCCTAACCCCTTTATGTATTGGTAACATGGGACCATTCCAGCCATTAACTTGAGGAGCAACAGTGGCTGGTTTGTACAAACACTGTAACCATTTACTGAAGCTTTGAGGAATCCCATAGTATTTTAATGTTTGCCATAAAAATGTGTGATTTACCAAGTCAAAGGCTTGCTTTTGATCTAACGATAGTACAAATCCTCCCAGATCATGTATATTATCATATTCAAAAATTTCTCTTAACAATATTGATTGATCAGTCATCTTTCTCTCTGGCAATGAACATGACTGTGCAGGAGATATTAGGTATATTGCTGCCTGAAGTAGTCTAGAATCCAAGATTTTGGCTAGTATTTTGAAATATACATTTAGTCAGCTGATTGGCCTCCAGTTTGAGATTTCTTTTCTATCCCCTTTCTATATTTGCTTGCACACATGCACAAGAAACATTTTGTGGCAGCTTGCTGGAGTAGCAGGTTGTGGAGGTGCAGCAGTGTTGTGGCCAATGCCACCACTGCTTTTTTAGGTCTTGTATCTGTGTCACCAATGAATGAGCACACTGGCTATGACAGTAGTTTTCAAGCATGCCATCAACTTGAAATAAATTCACCACTGCAATCAGGGAGCGCCTCGTCATTGCAGTGTTAGCTTCTCATTCCGTCCCGAACAATCTGCATGAGAATAGATGTGGA
The DNA here is from genome assembly GCA_016271365.2 of Neoceratodus forsteri. Lineage (NCBI taxonomy): Eukaryota > Metazoa > Chordata > Ceratodontiformes > Ceratodontidae > Neoceratodus > Neoceratodus forsteri. The sequence goes on along the minus strand of CM028131.1, from coordinate 1,617,494,596 downwards.
GATGTTCGCATATGCAGTTTGCTGAGAGAAGCTGACGCTGCGATGCCAGGGCAGCCCTTGTTGTTGTGGCAAACTGTACCTTTTTGTGGCAGTGTATTTGTCTTCCCTGTCTTTCCCAGTCAGAAGTGCCTTGTGCTGCTCAGAAGTGATGCAGTTCCATAGTGTGTGCTAAGCATTTTGTGAACATATTTGATTAAGTGGCATACAAAAATCATTTGCACGCATATCACAACTTGTTGTTTGAATTTGCTTTTAACATTTCACTATTGACTATCAAAAACAAACCTTCCCACTACCGCCAACTGAGTGCTGTACCACCCCCGCCTCTCCAGTCCCAAATGCAGGGTGTCGCCTTGTCAGCCATGTATCCTGCTGGTGAGCACAGCTGAGAAGGCACAATGTCACACTTCCCTATCCCCTCCTCAGCCATTGTGGCAGTGACAGTTGCTGTGTGATCCCAATCACTCGACATGCAGAAAATCTTTATTAAAGCAAAATTTAAAGTTTTCAGTCAGCTGTATGTAACTGATTATGGGAAAAGCGTTTACAAATAACAGGCCTCTGAGTCCATGTTTTGAGGCTTTCACGGGCTCTACAGTTTGTTCTCTCTATTTTTTTTAATGCCTGCTTGCCTGCTCTCCACAGGTCTATGTGCCCATGAGGAGGGACAGCTGGTGTCATGCTGGGCTGGCCGTCGAGAGCAGCAGCATAAAGTTTAGTTTTGTATGATTTAATTTTAGTTCATGAGAGGGTTTTTGTTCTGCGTTTAACTTACTTTCGAATTTATCTACATATTTTCTGTTTTGTTGCAGCCCATAAATCTTTACAGCAAGTATGCCAGTTTTTTCTCCTATTCAAGGGTGTTGCATTATCTGCTTAGTGTCTGACACCAACTTTAGTTTTTACATCAGGTGGTCATCGGTAGGCAGTATTTTGCAGACAGCATTTGTAAGACCTGTTGATTTGCCTGCAAATTGAGGCATTATGGAGACTGTGTTCTCTGCCCAGTGACAGTGCAGTGAGGTGCAGAGGAGCGGTGGACTTTGAAGTGGCTTTCCTGTACAGTTTGTGGTGGTCGAGTTGTGAGCCATTAGCTGGAGTATCTGGTGGTGAGAAGCTAACATCTGACCCAAAGAAGGTTCCATTTCCCATAATAGACAGTGTATATGGGGTGACCGGTGGAGGTGGGCCCCTGGGCCAGGTGTTCACCCCGGGGTGGCCTGGAAGCACTGAATGGAGGGTTGACGGAATCCCAGGTTGATCCTGTGGTCTTGGAGGGTACCTGGCAATGTCGGATGCTCCCCCATGGCCTAACTGGGGAGACTGCCCGGGTTTCGAGTACTGGCTCCCTGCTTGGCATATACTTGGATTATTTCATCTGTTGGAACCAATTTTCTTGGGGCTGTGGTCGTGGCTTTGTAGGATTGGGAAATTACAGCTTCTACAAGTGATGATCTCCTGGACTTTGTCATCAGAGAGACGGACACAGAATCTGGGACCTTATGTTGCTGCAAGTATTAAAAAACTTGAGCTGGTTTGATTATTTTGTCTGATTATTTAAGGAGACAGTGAGAGGGCCTCTATTTTGACTTTATTGAGCACTTCAGCATCCAAGAATTGTAGCAGTGAGTATGCTATGTTATATGGTTGTCGGTTTTGGAGAAGGAGGTGGTGAGAGCCCTCCCGTTCCACTGCAAACTATCAAGAGACAGTGGGAAGCAGTCCTTTTGAAGCAGCTAGAAAGTTTTGGACAATTGTGATATTATAGGATAATGCAATAATACAGGACAATAACGGACCTATACATCCTGTTTACATTTTTTACTAGGGCTAAAATGATGCTGTTACTGCTTTGATATTGGACTGCAACAAGTTAGATAATAGTTTATTTGATAATATCTTGGGTTTTGTTGTGTTTTAGGTTTTAGTTATGGGGTATTTTAAAAGATATGAGAGTTGAGTATTTAGGGAGTGAGTGAATGAGTGAGTGACTGAAGGTGTGAATGATTGGTTAATTGACATTCATTTAATTTTATATTATTGTGGGTGGTTTAATTTTATAGTTGTTATATTGTGGATTTCTTTTCTTTTGGAGCTCTCCCTCCCAGTAATATTGTGGGAGCCAGGAAAATTCTGGGTAGGCTTCTAGAATGTGTTGGTATGTTACTCTCCTGGTCAGGTGCTACTCTCCCTCTGAGCTCCACGATCTGCTATTAAATACGTATAGTTCCCACCTATTTCTCAAGTCCTCCTCTACCACCGGCTGCATACTGATCAACACGGACTATTTTATTATTTTTTTTCTGTATCCTGGCCTGTCTCATCTTAAAGGTACACAGCTACCGCTCCTTGCTCACTCTCTAAGTAACCATGGCCCCAAATTTTAAACTCTTATTGAGTACCTTTCCCATTCTCATATTTCTGTCTTTACCCACTCCCACAAGCAAGACAAGGCACAGTTTGGTTTTCTCACCCAATACTGAAATCTTGAAAAACCTTCACGTCAACATAGGTTGCTCATCTGGGAACTTTTTCACTATTAATAAAGGACCTTGGTCTAGCTCAATGATCCTGCCCCCTATAAATATTTGGCCCCCAAGTGGATCACATCCCCATTGATGTGTCCTTAAGGACTTCACCATCCTCATTTTATACAGGGAAAAGACAAAACCTCGCTGTGTTCGCATGAAGGTTAAATGTTTCTCCAAGGCTCGAAGAGAACTCCTACTCAGGATAGCCCTTATGCTACTTCTGCTATCTGGAAACATTCATCCAAATCCAGGTCCTGAAGCACCTCCCACCTACAATGTGCGCCCTAAACAAGGTACCATTAAACTGGCCACAATTAATATCTGTAGCCTTTTAACAAAATTGATGTCCTGAAAGTCTGGGTAACTCAGCACAACCCTGACATACTATCTGTCATTGAGACATGGATGACCCCCAAAATACTGGATTCTGCAGTAGCTATACACTAATATTCAGGCTGGACAGGCTGATCAAACGTGGGGGTGGATGTGCTATATTTCTAAAAAATTCCCTAAAGGGGTATGCTATGCCACCAATTGATCTCAGTGGCAATACCCCGGCACTGGCGATAAAAGTGCTGTTGGGGGCTCACCATAAAACAATATCAGTACTCTCAGTCTACATCCCTCCCAAAGACCCGGTCACTGGTCTCCCCAGTCTTCTTGACCATCTCCGCTCACAAAATCACCTCACGGAGACAATTATCATGGGAGATTGTAACATAAACTGGCTGTCACCTGCGAGCAACTCACTAAAGGACGCAATAACAGCCCTTCACCTAACTCAACTTGTTAATACATCCACTAGGATAAACTATAAAATGGGGACTAGCACCACCCTCGACTGGATAATTTCTAACCAACCTAACCGCCTTTCCAATGTAACTGTGCACCCTGACTCCATCAGTGACCATTCCCCAATCACATGCAGTTGGACTAATAAATTCCTTATCCCCCCCTCCTCAGACTATCTTCAGCAGGTTTCTCAGAAGGGGCCAACTGGACCTCCTAAAACAACAACTTCATGCCCAAAATTGGAACATCCTGGACTCAATCAATGATGTTAATGTAGCCCTCTGTCACTTTATAAGGGTTTTCAACACTGCTTATGATACACATGCCCCTCTCAAAAAGATTAAGGTCTCTGGCAGGGTTAAGCCCTGGATCACACCTGAGCTCTTTTCCCCCATGAAGTTTTGGGACCATCTCTGGCACTGTGCAAAAGCCACTGGTAAGCAGCAGGACCTACAAGCCTATAAAACTGCTAGAAACAACTGCACAAGGGAGACTCGCAGGCAAAAGACAAGTACCATAGGGAGATGCTTACCAACTCCTGGGGTAATAGCAGAAGGTTCTGGTCTAATGTAAATGATGTCACCGCCAAAAAACCTAAAGTATCACCTACAATGCTAAACATAAATAGGACCCCTACCGCTGACCCTCTGGAAATTCCTAATGCCTTCAACAATGCTTTTACCAATTTGAGCTGTGTTCTCCACCTGACTTTTTCGATGATGATGCTGCCCGCTCCACAAGCCATGGTGATGAAAATAGTCCTGAGCACCCCCCTTTTTATTTTAAAAGGGTATCATGCAACCTGGTTAGAAAACTACTAGCTAAGGTTGTAAGAAATGCAAGACACAGTAGTGATGGACTAGACCTTAAGCTTATCACCCTAACCCTAGATGAAGTTCTCCTACCTATAACTAAGATTCTAAACCTTTCTCTTACGCTGGGACAATTTTCCAGATGCCTGGAAAACAGCCCTTGTAACTCCGGTGCATAAAACTGGTGATCGTTACTCACAGGGTAACTATAGGCCTACATCCATTCTCCCTCCACTGTCCAAGGTGCTCGAGCGAATTGTTATCAACCAGCTTGGTGCTTATCTGGACACATACTCCATTCAGTGCCCACAACAACATGGCTTTAGAAAGGGGCACAGTACTACCATAGCATTATTAGAATTCACAAGCTTCATACAACAGGCAATCGATCAAGGCAAGATTGTAGGTGCAGCCTTTGTTGGCTTAACAAAAGCCTTTGACACAGTGAATCACAAACTGTTGCTTTGGCCAACTCTCTAAAACTGGTGTTGCCCCAAACACCCTGAAATGGTTTAGAAGCTACCTCAGTGATAGACTGCAGAGGGTGAGGATATCAAATGTAGTCTTGGAGCAGAGGGCTGTCCGATCAGAGGTACCTCAAGGCTCAATCCTGGGTCCCTTATTGTTCAGTATTTTCCTGAATGACCTTCCAGCTGTTTGCAACCAGCGTACTCTCCTCTCCTCTATGCAGATGACGTGGTCATCTTTACTAGCCACCTGGATCCCAACGCTCTTGAAAACAGTCTTCAGAAAGGCTTCACAGAAGCAGAGAGATGGTTTAATAATCACAAACTAGTGCTAAACTACAAAAAAACTAAAGTCCAGATGTTTTCGTCCTCTCGGAATAAGTTTAAGGCCCATCAACTCACTATCACCAACAACCACGGAGATGCTCTTGAACAAACTCAGCTTTTCAAATGCCTAGGTCTAACCCTGGATAGTCACCTTACCTTTGTGCCTCACATTGAAAATGTTGCCAGAGATGTTATTACCAGAATTGGGCTCCTATTCAGACACAGACGAAGTCTTACCCAAGAAGCCCTGAAGGTTGCAGTTCACAACTCGATCCTCTCGATCATTGATTATGGTCTAATCATATACTGTGCTGCAACCTCCACATCTCTTAAATGACTCACGGTGGCCCTGAACAAAGCCTGTAGGTTAGTTACGGGTATTGCATGCCACACTCATACCTGTGAGTTATATGCTCAACCTGGCTGGCTCCAACTAAGTAACAGGATCAAATATCAAACCTGCCTCCTGTCCAAAAAAGCTCTACTTGGATTACTACCCCCAAACATTGGTTGCCTGCTAAACAAATCCCCTAAGACCCAACACACACATACCTCAGTTTCTGACCTCCTTCTAGTACCCCACTGTCAGACTGCTCAATACCAGCGATCCTTTCAATATGGATCCCCCTTGTGGTTTAATAATCTAATTAACCAACTGAGCAGTCTGTCTAGTCTGTCCCAATTTAAACTTATGCTTCCTCAGCATCTCCTAACCGAAAGCACTTGTGATTGTTACACCTAGTTCCCACTTCTGCAGACACCCTTATACCACTTTTTTTCACTCTCTGAGGCTCTTACTTGGCTTCCTGTTTTGTTTCACTTCTCCTGACAGAACAATTCACTTCTCCTGACAGAACAATTTCCCCTTTCCCCCCGCCACCTCCTCCCTTACCTCACCCCTCCTTGCTCTTATCCCACTGACTCCCCCCTTCCTGGACCTGTCCTGGCCCTCTGGTCCCCACTCTCCCTTATCTTCTTCCCCTTCATCCGCCCTCCTTTTCCCCTCTTTTACCCCTTCTCACACCTTAGCCTCCCCTCCCTCTCACCTTACGACAAGGCCTCTGGCTGCCATATTTTCTTTTCCTTCTCTATCTGGACTCCTGCCCTCTCATCTCCCCCCCCTTCCTTACTCTTCCCCTTCCCCCACCTCTGATTAGCAATGTTGTGTCAAATGTACCTTACGGTTTTCTATGCTTGCTTGTAATCTTGAGTGGGTAGCACTGTTCCCACTTAGTTACCAGTTGACTTGCTGTGCTCCGATGATACCACGAATGTTGTCTGTACCTCCGTTGATACCATGAATGTTGTCTATACCTCCCAACCTTATTGTAACCCTTTCCTTTGATGTGGAACCTTTGTAAATGAGCTGCCCCTGGCTCAAAGGTATTTGTAATCTGAGATTTAAATAAATAAATAAAAATAAATAAAATTGCCCCCTGCTGATGGGCACTATATATCAGCACTGCTGAGCACTAGGGATTACACGCAGGAGAAGGGTCAGAGGCCATGGACTTGGAGGGAGGGGGACAGGGTGGGCATATAGAGGTGCTGAGTGCCAGGAGATGCCATGGGGCAAAATGAGTTCTTGAGAGGGGTCCTCCTTGTGGGCAGGTAGCACGGGTGATCTCGGAAGCTCATCCTACCCGGGCAGAGTTATGCAATGCCAAGTCTATTAAAAACAAGATAGCTATTATTGCTGATCTTGTTGGATCATCAGACCTGGTTTGCATCACTGAGACCTGGCTGGATGAAAATGCTGGCCCAGTGTTGGGGCAACAATTCCAGATGGGTTCTTGGTGATACACCGCCTGAGGAAGGATCAGAGGGGTAGAGGTGTTGCCATCTATTTTAAGGAGGAATTGGGCCTGATAGGGGTTCCAGTGGGGAAGACCAGATCCTTCGAGTACATCGTGGGTGCAGGTGTGGGGTGCAGAATTCTTCTCATCTACTGTCCACCCAGCACTGAGAAGCAATTCCTGCAGGAAGTCATGGACTTCGTTGTCGACCTGGAGTTGCAGTCCTCCAGATGGTTGGTGCTGGGGGACTTCAACGCATGGATCGACGATGAACCCTCACAATTTGGTCAGGACTTCTCCCAATTGATGTATTCATTGGGCTTCACACAGGTTGTTACCTCTGCAATCCATATTCATGGTCACTCCCTGGACCTGATCTTCCTACTGGGGGTAGAGGCCTCTGACTTGGTGGTAGACCCAGTCAGTTGGTCTGACCATCACTCTATATGGTTCAATTTCCAGGTACCCCCTTGTAGGCCTGCTCCCGTGAAAATGATCTGGTATCCCCCTTTAAGGGGACTGATCCCAGCTGGCCTGATGATGATGCTGGACCTTTCAGGTTTTCCGAGTGTAAGTACGGATCCAGATGAACTGGTAATAGCCTATAATAAGGCTGTTGTAGGGGCTCTGGATTCTGTTGCTCCTATCCGTGTTTGCCCACTCACTCTTCGACCTCAGTCCCCCTGGTTTGACAGGTACCTTAGCGGAATGAGATGAGTGGGGCAAAGGCTGGAACATTGTTGGCAGAAATCAGGTCTTGATACCGACAGGCTTAAATTGATGTTCAAGTATAAGGACTATCAATCGGCTATTTCCTCTAAGAAGGCAGAGTTCCTGTCCAGGGAGATCGCCGCTGCACAGAATCAACTGGCCCAGCTCTTCCAAACGGTTGACAGATTGTGCAATCCAACCTGTCTACGGTTGCAGAGAGCATTGTCACAAGAGAAGTGTGATGAGTTTGCTCGATTCTTTGCAGATAAGGTTGCCAATATCAGAACCAAAATCCATGCAGCATGCTCTACTGGGAGTTGTGATGGTTGGTGGGAGGTTGCTGCTCCCCGGTTTGTCTGGTCTGACTTCGACCAGCTGGAGACTGGGGAGGTCATGTGAATAATCCAAGAGCTGCGGCTGACCTACTGTAGTTTGGACCCAGGCCCCACCCACCTCCTAGTGGGGTGTGTAGAGACCATCGGCCCGGTCCTTGCTGAGATTGTCCAGTGTTCACTGAGGTCAGGAGTGTTCCTGAACTCCTTAAAGAAGGCTGTAGTGACTGCTGTACTCAAGAAGCCATCTCTCGACCCGGACTGTCTCACTAACTACAGGCCGGTCTCTAACCTTCCCTTCATCGGGAAGGTTTTTGAAAAGGCAGTCACGTGGCAGCTTGAGGTACATCTGACCACCCATGACATTTATGATCCTCTCCAGTCCAAATTTCAGAAGAGGCATATCACTGAGACAGCATTGGTGTGGGTACTCAATGATCTCCTAATAGCGAGAGATCAGAGGTCCCATTCCATCTTGGTCCTCCTCGATCTCTCTCTGCAGAATTTGACACCATGAACCATGGGGTGCTGCTAGAGCACCTGTAGTTTTTCTGCAGACTGTCTTGGACAGTCCTCAGTTGGTTCCAGTCTTTTCTCTGGGGTAGGTCTCAGACAGTGGTGTCCAGAGTCTTTTCTTAGGACCCAGTCTCCCTACCCTTTGGGATACCACAGGGCTCTGTGCTCTCTCCCATGCTGTTTGTGGTGTATGTGCTGCCATTGGAAGACATTGTAAGGCAGTATGGGCTGAGTTTCCACTGCTATGCGGATGATACTCAGCTGTACCTGTCCTTAGTGCCCTGTCAAGAAGATCCTATCTCAGAGTTCAACAACTGCCTTGCCAAGATCCAGGACTGGATGAATGCCAGCTGGTTGAGGCTGAACCTGGATAAGACCAAGGTGCTGGTGGTGGACCCGGGCCATCGGGTGGAAGGGGCACAGGCTGGACAACTGACCAGGCTTTGGCTTGGTGGTAACCAGCTAGTGTCCTCAGACCAGGTGCGAAATCTCAGCATGATTCTTGACAATGGATTGACTTTTAAGAGTCGTGTGTCATCCGTGGTCAAGTCCTCCTTTTACCATCTGAGGAATCTCACCCAGATTAAGCACCTGGTGCCCCCTGGTGACCTTTCTACTCTGGTCCATGCCTTCATGACCTCCCACCTTGACTACTGCAATTCCCTGTACCTAGGGCTGCCGGGGGTTGATATTCACCACTAGCAGCTAGTGCAGAATGCAGCTGCCAGGCTGCAATGGGTCCCAAATAGGGGTCCTCTCTGTCTGGTTCCCATACCCAATGGCTCCACCATGAGTGGGCAGATGGCTTGACGGTCTCAGGATCCCATCCTAATCGGGTGGTGTTGTGTAATGCCAGGTCCATCAAAAACAAGATGGCAGTTATTGCCGATATTATTGGGTCATCAGACCTGGCTTGCATCACCGAGACATCGCTGGATGAAAATTCTGGCCCAGTTCTTGAGTCAGCTATTCTAGCCAGGTTCTCGGTGATACACTTCCCGGGAATGTCTCGTAGGGGCGGGGGTGTATCTATAGGTTTTAGAATGGAATTGGGACTTGTGGATGTGTCAGTTGGTGAGACCTGGTGCTTTGAATGTATCATGGGTACAGGTGTGGGGTGCAGGATTCTTCTCATCTACTGTCCACCCGGGGGCAAGAAACAATTCCTGCAGGAAGTCATAGACTTCATTGTCGATATGGTGTTGGAGTCCCCCAGAAGGATGGTTCTGGGGGACTTCAATGCCTGGGTTGAAGATGAACTCTCACAGTTTGGTCAAGACTTCCTCCAATTGATGAACTCATTGGGCTTCACACAGGTTATTACTTTTGCAACCTATAATCATGGTTATTCCAGTATAATACATCTAGAAAATACAGCAGGGGAGGAGGGGTGACAGTTTATGGTCATGAGTCAATAAAAAGTATGGAAGCATATGAGGGCAGTTTAAATATGGAGCACCTGTCCATCAAGATTATTCCTCCAAATACTCCCCAGATTACATTGAGAGTACTATATCATCCCCCCTCAACTACCAGAGAGAAAGATCAAGAAATCTTGAATTATCTGGATCTCTTAAATCCAGCTGAAAACATTATCCTGGCAGGTGACCTCAACCTACCAGGTACTGAATGGGAAAAGCTAACCACTAAATACAGTATTGAAAGAAATTACCTAGAAAAATTCAACCAACTAGGTCTGGAACAGACAGTAGAGGTTAACACCAGGGGAAATAAGTTATTGGATGTTATTTTAACAAACATGGGAACAAATATATACGATACAGAGGTAGGCCCTCAAATAGTAAATAGTGACCATCAGACAGTTTTCTTTAAACTAAAAAATCTGCCCTTGAAACAGAGTGGTAAAACAAAAATACCAAATTTTAAAAATGTTAATTTTGACAAATTAAGAGAGATTATGCAAAACTGGGATTGAGTATCAAATTTTTCAGAGCTAACATTGGATGAGATGTGGAATATCTTGGTAGCTAAAGTAAAGTCAGTATCTGATACTTATATACATTATACCGCTAAAAACTCTAAGAAGGGTAACACCCCCAAATGGCTTACCCAGAAAATAAAAAAAAACAAATCAACCAAAAAAACGAAATGTATAAATAACCTAAAATAGATAAGAACTATCTTTCTAAATATAAAAAGCAATTAAGGTTAGTAAAGAAATTAATAAAAACTGCCAAGGCAAAGTTTGAGAAAAAGCTGGCAACCAACAGAGATAACTATAAGAACTTTTTTGCTTATATCAATAATAAAAGAGGAAATAAACAAACTATAGGTCCATTCAAAAATGAAAAAGGGGAAATATTAACTATCAAAGAAATGGCTAACATCCAAAATAAATAATTTGGTACAATATTCAACCCTAAGGACAAAACATCGATAAATAAGAATTATACTCCGTCAGAAGAAAATCAGATCAAAATTGAAATAAAGGACGTAACATATAGATTAAGGAAAGTAAATATAAACAAATCTCCTGGACCCGACGATTTACATCCAAGAATTATCTCAGCGGTAGCAAATGAGATAGCTCTACCAATAGCTTATATCTTTCAAAAATCATTAGATACAGGAGAAGTAATGAAAAAATGGAGGGAGGCACATGTTGTTCCAATTTACAAAAAGGGCAAAAAAGATTCCCCTGAGAACTACAGATCCGTGAGCCTGACAACGGTGGTGGGTAAAAATGTTAGAAGGAATTATAAAGGACCACATTATTGACTATCTAACTAATAGCAAGCTGTTGAATCCAGGTTCACTAATGCAAGATCTTTTCAGACCAACCTTCTTCAATTTTATGAGAAGGTGGATGTTGTACAATTGGATTTTCCAAAAGCCTTCGACAAACTCCCACATCAGGAACTAATTGAATCCCTATATTCCCTGCAGATAAACAAAAATATTGTCAACTGGATAGCAGCTTGGATACATGGGAGGAGATAGAGGGTGGTGATAAATGGGAAGCTATCTGATTGGCTTCCTGTGACTAGTGGGGTCCCTCAAGGGTCGGTATTGGGACCATGTCTGTTTAATTTGTAAATTTCTTCTTTAAAATATAATTCTGACAACATCTAGTTAACAAAATTTGCTGACGACTGTAGAGTGGGAGCGGTAGTCAACTCATTACAGGATCACAGCAAACTGCAGGATACCCTCAGCTATATACAAGATTGGACAATTAAACATAAATTAAAATAAAATAAAGAAATTTTTTTTTTTTCCATTCAACTTTTTATTGAAGTTTTAAATGAGGAGAATGCATCCATCCAACAAAGTATATGGTAATTATTGTATCAGAAAATGAAGATGTCATGGCACCAGATGTATTCATCCCTCCCCGCCTCCCTCCTCCCCCCTCATACCTACCTCCCCCCAAACCCATCCCCCCCACACAGCTCACATAGTACATACCCTGTTACTTAACACTTAAGATATCACTCCTTATCCGGTAATGAATAAAGCGTGCATAAAGGACCCCAGATCTGATTAAACTTGAGTAGATTACTCTGAAGACTAGCAATGATCCTTTCCGTTCTAAGATTAGCAAGTAGTTCTTGTAGCCACTCGCCATAAGTAATATCTAAAGTATCTTTCCAGTGCCTTAACACTACTTTTTTAACAGAAGCAGATATCAAACAAATATGGTATTTCCTACTTCGTACACAAATAGAAGAGCCATCCCCTAAGACACAAATCTCCGCTGTGAACAAATCATCCAGTCCCAACAGAGGATCCAGTCTTTGTCTGATGCTAGCCCAGAGTAGAGCCACCTTGGAACAGCTCCAAAAAATGTGGAGTAAATCCCCACTGCCCTGCTGGCATCTATAGCAGGAAGAGGAGGACACCATACCTAGTCTGGTCAGTTTTAGAGGAGAGTAGTAAATATTATGTAATAGTTTGAATTGCATTAGTCTAAGCCTGTCTTGCACCAGGAATTTGTGGCAAGCATTCCAGATACACGCCCAATTGGGTTCAAAGTTAGGGAAATATGAAGACCAATAATTTACCGGTGCCAGGTTTAAAGAATGTACCCAGCTAAGAAGTCTCCTATAGATGCCAGAAACTGCATGAGCTTTCCCAGCCAATGGCCCCATCTCACCATAAAAATCGGGAACAGGAGCAATAGAGGAGGTCGTGCCCATCTTTTGGAGCAACAGGTGCGGAAGTTGAAAGACCTTGAATATGTTGGCCTGTGGAATTTGAAATTTGTTCATAATATCAGTGGAAGTTAGAAAGCGCCCTTTTGCCGATATTAAATCTTTAACCAAATGCTCCCCTAATTGTGGTAGCCAATTGCCCCTAATAGGTCTGCCATCCAGAAGAAGATTTAGATTGCCTTTTCATGGCTGAGATGGATCTATATTATGGAAGTATTTTAAAAAGGAGCATAATTGTGAATGGACTCTAATGGATATCTCAATGGGGGAGTTACGGAGAGACATGGGTAGTGAATTTGGGGAGCAATACAGCAGAGATCTGGGTGATAACCCTAGCTCTAATATACAAGATATCTCTAGCTTTAACCAGAAGGGGACGTAGTTACTATGGTCCTGGGAATCGATTGGTGTTAACCATCTAAGATATTTATTAGCATGACTGGCCCAGTAGTACAGCCCCACGTGAGGAAGTCTCAGACCACCGATCAATTTGGGAGCCACTAATTTATGATAGGCCAGTCTGGATTTCTTAGAGTTCCAAATAAAGCCAGTGATTATACCATGGACCTTCTTAAACCATTTTAAAGGGAGCCAGACATTTAACATGGTAATAGGATAAAACAGACTGGGGAATATATTCATCTTAACTAAGTTAATTTTTCCCCACATTGGAATAGAAGCAGGGCCCATCTTTTGAGACCGGCCTCAATACTGTGTAGTAAAGAGTCTAAATTTAACTGGACCATACAAGCAGAGGATCTCGTTAGAGTGAGGCCTAAGTATTTAATTGCCTCTGCACTCCAACCGAGCCCATAAGGGACAGTGTCATGTATGAAGGTTTTGTGATTCAAGGGAAATACCACAGTTTTCCCAGTGTTGAGCTTATAATTGGTGACTTCACTAAAACCCTGAATAATTTCTAATAAAGCCAGAATAGAGGAGAATGGGTGAGAAACCTGCAACAATAGGTCATCAGCGTATGCTAATACTTTAGTGGTATGCCCCCTTATTGGAATACCCTGGACTTCTTGTGCTTGTGTAATCCGCCTAATAAGGGGTTCAATATATAGATTTAAAAGGAGTGGGGACAGGGGACAACCTTGCCTGGTGCCAACAAAAAGTTTAAAGGGATCTGATATTATGCCATTGCAGGCAATTCTTCCGGTGGGAAACTTATAGATGGAATTAACCCAAGAACAAAATTCCTGGGAAAACCAAATGACTCCATCACCGTAAACAGATATTTCCAGTGGACCTATTGAAGGCCTTCTCGGCCCAATGAGACCAGTACCATAGGATGATCTGGCTTCCATGGAGGCCGAGAAGACGTGTGCCAAGGTCCGTAGGTGATCCACTGAGGACCTCCCTTTCATAAATCCCACCTGTTCATCCCCGACTAATCCTGGAAGGACTTCATTGACCCGGTCTGCCAGTAATTTGGTGAGAATTTTGTTATCTTGGTTGAGAAGTGAAATGGGTCTATAACTAGACATTGAATCAGGGGGTTTATCTGGTTTGGGCAAAAGTACAATTAAGGCCTCGAACAAAGAAGCATCTGTAGCAGACCCACTTAGGATGCATTGAAACAGTCTTAATCATGAGGGGGTTAATTCTTTAGAAAAGACTTTATAAAAATTGGCGGAGAGTCCATACGGGCCTGGTGTTTTGTCGGAAGGGAGGGACTTAATAACCCTATCTATTTCGCTTTCTGTGATGGGTGCAATTAACTTGGCCTGGCTCAGCTCCTTCAAGGAAGGCAAATTCAGCCAGCCTAAATAGCAGCGTATCTTTTCCTCTGATGGTGGAGCACTCATGGCTCTGTATAACTCCTCAAAATACTTTCTGAATTCCGCCAGAATGTCCTTGGGAGTCGTTTTAAGGGAGTCATCTTCTAAAGAACGGATGGCCGCCACTAATCTGGTGGACTCCAGTTGTTTTACACACCTAGCCAACATTCGGCCAGCTTTTTCCCCTTGGTCGGTATATATTGCCCCTGTTTTAATGATTGCCCATTCGGCCTGTTCACCTAACATCTTAAGGTATGAGTCACATAGTTGAGTTAGTTCCTGCTTATACTCTTCTGATGAGGAAGGGAGAGCCCAGATTCCTTTTCCCGAATCTGAGCGAGTAATTCAGAGATCCGTTTCTGTCTCTCTTTCTTTCTCTGGGATGCCAATGCTATCAGGGTCCCTTGCAAGTAAGCCTTAAGTGCTCCCCACTCCATATTAGGCTGGCTGGTAGAGTTGTGGTTAAAAGAGATAAATTCTGTAATTTGAGAAGAGATAAATTTGACCACTTTGGGATCTTTTAATAACTGATTGTTAATTTTCCATCTACACCCTAATTTTGGAAGGGAAGGAAAAACAATTGAGCATGTAACTAAAGAGTGGTCAGAGGGCAGCCCAGGAGCTATACTCATATCCAGTACGCCCGATATGAGAGTGTTCGAAATCAGAACATAATCAATCCTAGACCTGGTGCCGTGCACCTGGGAAGTGAACGTAAATTCACGATTATTTGGGTGGAGGGTCCTCCACACATCACAAAGGCCTGTTTGGTCCAACAGTTCCCTCACCGCTCTTTGGGCAGGAGATAACCCCTTCCTAGTAAACCCGGACCTATCCACGGATGGGTCCAACACTAAGTTTAGGTCCCCTCCAATAATGATGGGCAAGTTAAGAAATGGTGTGAGTACTTCCATTATCTGCACAAAGAATCCAGGAGTATCAATATTAGGGCCGTAAATCAACCCCAACATGATCTCCAAAGTGTGTAGAATGCCCCTAATAAAGATATATCTTCCTGAGGTATCATGGAATATTTGAACCGGTTTAAATGGAACAGACCTACGGATCATGACCATCACTCCTCTACTCTGGGTGTTGCCTTCTGAGGCAAACACCTGACCAATTTGTAACCTCCTTAAATTGTTAATCTCATTATTGCGTAAGTGAGACTCTTGAATGAACATAATATTTGCTTTTACATAGTCTAAATGTTTTAAAATTTTATATTGCTTCGATTTATGATGAGTTCCCTTAACATTCCAAGTCACAAAATTTATATTCCTAGCCATTTATTAAACCATTTTTGTCTCTAGAATGGCTAATATCTTTGTAGCAGGGCCCACCCTCTTATTCCCGTGCTTTATATGTGTGCTGTGCAGCCCACCCTCTCCTCCATCCCCCTCATATTCCAAAAAAACGGAAAAGCAAAATTCCCAAAACCAAAACAGTAATTAACCCCAGAATCCTTTTTCCCCTCCTCCCCCATCCCACCCGATCTACCAACAGCCATGTCTGCAGTCCACCTGGTATCATCACCTCTACCCCTTCCACCCGCCTCCCAGACCCAGCTATATAATAAAGTACATTGTACAGAGAGATGAATTATATTAATCCTAAAGTCTCCCTAAAGAGAAAGAGGAAAAAGGCTGTTCGAGATGAAATAACAATTGGGAAGGGATTAACAATAATACGAAAAGTTTCCACTGCTTTAGTCCATATACACAGGCTTATTCAAATGAGAAGTTGCCTTTTGTCCCATTAATCACTTTGCTGATCATTTAGACCTAACATTAACATTATACTGCTCCATTTCTTGTTTAAATATTCCACAATATGTCAAACCTCTAAAACTAGAATCGAAAGTTATGCTGCTTTCTTTAGTAAGAGTCGTTGTGCTCCCTGCTTATAAAGAAAAAATATGGCACAAAAAAATTTCCATCATGCTGCTTATTCGAATATTGACATCAGCATGCTAAAAGAAGCATATAAGGAAATGTCTGTGAATGATTAACAGTCTCTGGCTCCCTCTAGCGGTGGAGCTACGCCATGACCACCAATAGTGACGCGTACATGATTCGCATCCAGGGATCATTCCATCCAGAATCCAGAATTAGACTTCCAACAGTTCCAAAGGCAGGACGCCACGAGTGGGGAGCAGAGATCAGGATCTCAAGACACCTTGCATACCAAGATGCAGAGGAGAGGTAAGAATCAAGGGAGCAAACGACCACAACAAGAAGAGAAAAAAACAAAAATCCAGATTGAGAGCAGGCAAGAGAGAAACAATTAGGCAACTTATTTATTGTTTATTAAGGTAGTAAACACTTCCCAGAGCACTAATTCGAAAGCACATTTATATTTCCTGCCGCGTCAAGCTTGAGGTAATTGCCTTAATCGTGTTGAAGATCCCCTATTACAGCAACTTCAGGGGATTTTGAATAGGTTAGGGAATGCCTCTTTTAAAGCATCAGACGCAGATTCAATACTCTTGTAGCCCCGCCATGAACCAGATACCAGCACTTGGAAATGAGCGGGATAGCCCATTCTAAACTTGATACTGGCTGCAATTAGCTTCTTAATAATTGGATGGTAAGCTGCTCTTTTTTGCCGTACCGACAGTGGCAGGTCCTGAACCACTCTCAACTTGGCACCTTCCCAGAGCAATTCCTTTGTGTCTTTAATTTTGAGAAGAAAGTGCTGGCGCTCCAGATAATTTAAGAAATGGAGAATAAAGGTGCGTGGGGGGGCTCCAGGTGGGGTAAAGCCCTTAAGGCCCGGTGGGCTCTTTCTATGATGTAAGCGTGCCCAAAAGGCAAGGGGCCTGCAATTTTTTCTGCGAACTTCTGTGCAAACTTAATAGGGTCGCCTCCTTCTTCTTCCTCAGGGAGGCCAATAATAACAACATTGTTGCGGCGACTGCGCCCCTCTAGGTCTTCAGTCTTGGCTTCAAGTTTAGCAATACGTTGCCGCATGGCCACCAAATCAGGCTCCAATTTTTCGTTCCTTCATTCAAGAGATCGAATACGGGTCTCGTTATCGGACGTTCATAGGGATAAATCCTCCAGGGCATGTGTTAGGCTTTTAATTTCCCCTGCTAGCTCTTTCATTTCCACCTTGAAGGGTTGAAATTCCTCCAAAAATCTGGATAACGAGAGCGGCTCCGTAGCGATGGCATCAACACCCGGAGACTGGGTTTGCTGAGCAGCAGAGGCCCTGGTTTTTTTTTGAGGCCTTCTCTGGGGAAGCAGGTGGTGTATGTTTGGGGAGAGCCTTCTTCATTTCCACTTCCATTTGACGCAGTCAACTGTGTCTCTCTTCTCTCTGGTTCTGAGTAAACAGCAGGAGTGGTCCAAAGAAACAGAAAACTGATTTTTTAAAGATATAAGAGGGTTGGGTGGTCAGAGCACTAGAGAGAGAGGCAGCTACCTAGTGCTCTGCATCATGTGATCTCCAAAATGAAGAAAAATTTATAATTTTACATATGGGTAAAAAGAATTTGGAATTAACATACAATATAAACAATGGATGTCTAAAGAAATCAGTGGGAGAGAATGATTTGTGGGTCATTGTCACCAAGGACCTTACTTTTAGTTCCCAATGTGATCAGGCTATGAAGAAAGCAAATCAAGTATTAAACTGTATCTTGAGGCATATAACATGTAGGAGTAGGGAGGTCTTGATCCCACTCTATGGGTTGCTAGTCAGAACTCAACTGGAGTACAGTTCCCAGGTCTGGGCACCTTACCTAAAAGGAGAGGTGGCAAGAGTGGAACAGATGCAGAGAAGGGCACTGAGATCTGTAGAGGGGATGAGAAATAGACCCTTTGAGGAAAGACTGGGAGAGTTAAATCTGTACTCACTTGCTTACAGGAGATGGAGTGGGGATATGATTCTGGTATATAAATCTTTCCAAGATCAAAGATTAAGAATGGAACTGGGACTTGAACTAAAACACAAATCTTATAATACGAGAACTCATAACAAGCAACTAAATCAATTAAGGTGGAACTCCTGTAAAAGAAAAAATTGGTTTAGTCAAAGAGTGTTTCCGCACTGGAACTCACTCCCAATTGAGGTGGTGGAAAGTCCAACTTTGGATACCTTTAAAACAAGATTGGACAAATTTAGCAACAACAAGGTTAGAGAATTTTAAAAATATAAAGCAAGCTATGATGGACGAAAGTCTAATAAATGCTTTGGAACTACTACTATGATACTATGATGTATGGAAGCAGAGAGATTTTGTTACAACAATAATTGTAACAATTGATATTAGTGTTACCTAAACATGAACAAAATAGAATAACATGACAAACACATTTTTACTCCATACCAGACTGCTCGGAAAAAAAAAGCGCATGCTGGAAAAGGACTGGAAGACATTTAAGCAACAAATAATGCATTTATCAGATCACAAAAATAGATGTGCACATGTTTCCTATACCATTTATATCCAGTACAGTAATGCTGTGCTCTTTGGAACCCACTACTCATACCAGCAATGAAGTGAAGACTTTGATGGAACAACTTCTTCTGAGGAGATAGTCTGAAACTGAGTTGTGCACACAAATCCTTTTGAGAATTGCAATTTTTATATGTGGTGATAATTGTAAAATACAGATCTGGTTATAATATTACGTAATTTATAAAGAGACATGCATACATACTAGACAATCAGGACAGTCTGAGGTTTGTATTTTTCTATTGAGAAGCGGAGCTGTCTTGTTTGTAAATTAAACAGAAAGATTACAAGCATGCAAAGAACAGTACAGGATCAGAATAAAAAAAAAAAACATGACATGGGTGATTTAGGCAGGTGGAGGGGGTTGGGGGGTAATACAAAGGTATAGGTGGGCAGAGATACCAGAGGTGGTATTGGGCATCCACCCAGTAATCATGTGTGTTTGGATCGGGCACCTGCTGCCAGTAATGGCCATCAAAAGTTACATTTTAAGATATTAATATTGGGATATTACAGTATTTGGATAGTGCTCAAAAATACAAATATGTGTGTTCTGCTGCTATTTAAAACATCATCTGCGGTTCAATGGAAATACGCAGTAAAAGTCAAATGTATTTTGTACCAAATTCCAATAAGTCTTTCACAGTTATGGCTTATAATCAGTTGACACTGGTGTGCAGACTGTCATTGTTTTCTCTTTCCAATGTTGCCATGTGTACAGTCTGAATATAGAAGCCTGAACCCCAGATTAAACAGGTAATACAGCAATGTTTGTGCAGACCCAGAAGACCTGGAACTACAGAACTTCCTTAAATATTATCCTTGGGCATGGTGGTTCAAAATAAGAAAACAAATCCTGCTAGGGAAGAAACTGATATGACTCATGGGTGGATGCAAATGAACTGTATCCTAGTAATCAATTATTAGAATGGAGAGAAGGGGGAGGAGTGGGCGACTCATAAAACTAATATCTGGTAGTGATAGACTGTGCATAAAAGGATCAGATTCTCAAAGAGAAAACTATGGTTTGAAGTGGACACCGCTTCCAGTTTGTGTCAGAAAGATATTGTTTGCCATCATATCTGTTTTTAAATTAATAGTGCAAAAGGTAATCCATTTGGAAGCTGTTGAACAAACTGAGGTGTCCAGAAAAATGCATCTACAGTAAGTGCCACCATACAGCTGAACAGAACTGCTCCCGTGATTCCCACTATTCTGCACTTGGGAGCTAGACAGCTGTTAGCTCCTTCCTCTGGTGGTTTCAAAATTCAGAACTGTGCTTGGGGAAGCTGACTGTTATGTTTGGGCGGTACTGACCACGCCCAGCCACAGTAATACCTTTTACTGTGTCTTATTAACTGTTTCATTGCCTAATACAAATAAAAAAAGTCCACAGATACACATAGAGTGGTTCACAGTTTGCATTTTATATTAAAATTAAAAACAAAAAGTCAGGTTGTGAGGAAAAGGGGTTACTGTGAAAGATGGTATTTGCCAATGATCTTTATCAAGTTTGTTTTGTTTTGTTTCCATGGAAAGAAACCTATAATATGACTGCAGCATGAGCAAAATGTATACTGAAAAACAACTCTTGAATTATAATTTTTGTTCCTTTGAAATTAAACAAAGCAAAATTGTCAAAGATCATTTGCAACTATCATCTTTCAAAGTAAACCCCTTTGCCCCGTAACTTGCTTTTTTTAAAAATAGGACAATTAGGTCCAGATATTCAAAGGGGTTGCGCCTGGCGCAACAGAGTTGGGCCGGCGCAACCACGCATTGTGCCCCAGTGGGATATTGAGAAGGATTCCTGGTGCAGTGTAAATCCCGATGCACTGGGGTGCAATGATAATGTATGCAGTGCAGATGCAGGGGGTGTGCCCATGCATATGCAGCACACCCCGATATTCAGCCCGGGATGTGTGACACATATGCTGGCACAACCCTGCATTGCGCCACATAGAGGGGCTCAAAGTTGAGCCCCTGAAAAGTTGGAACAATTCCTGGCCACCCACAGGCAGACTGCAGTATTGCAGGGTGCAACACAGCAGCCCAGCCATGGGTGGCCACCTGCCCACCCAGAACACCGTCGGCAAGCACACACATAACCCTGGTGGTCAAGTGGAACCCCCCGCCCCTTGCTGCGATCGCTGTAGATGTAGGAAAACCTGGTTCCTGGTAGTCTAGTGGTCCCCCCTCCAGAAACCCCGATAAATGCAATAAAAGACCATCCCTGGCGGTCTAGTGGTCCCCCTCCCACCCGATTCCCGAGAAATGTAAAATGACCATCCCTGTTGGTCTAGTGGAACCCCCTGCCGATGCCATGATCATGGTAATCCTCCGTAAATAAATGCCCTAGTGATCCAGTGGCACCCCCCACCCCTCCCACCTACACAGGACCCTAGCCCACCCCACTCTCCCCATCATCGGCGGGTAGCTGCAACCACCCGCATACCGCCTGACGCTCGCAGAATGACAGGTACAGTATGGGCTGTAAGCCCATTGGTCTCCAGTGTGGACCAATGGGCACACAGCTCATGTACTAGACAGTTCCAAATATGTGAATGACTTCATTCACATATTTGGGACTGTCTATACAGTATGCCTACAAACTCATTGGTCCATACTGGGACCAGTGGGTTATTATACTATACCTGTCATTCAGCCGAAGTAACCAAGCGGTATCTGAAGTGGTCACCACCCGCCGATGATGGAGAAATGGATGGGCAAGGGTCTTAATGGTGAAGAGGTGCACTGGATCACAGATGACTGTTTGCGGAGGATACCACGATCTGCAACGACGAGCAGGGGTTCCACCAGACCACTAGAGGTGGTCATTTTTACATTTATCGGGGAATTGGGTGGGGGGACACTAGACCACCAGGGATTTTTTTATTACATATCTTGGGGAATCAGGTGGGAGAGGGGACCACTAGACCACCAGGGATGGTCTTTTACTACAGCTATTGGGGAATCAAGGACTTGGCAGGGGGCACTAGACTACCAGGGATTGTTTGTTCTGCTATGGGCGGGGATGTCCCGGAATCCCCACTGGACATGTCATGCTGTGCAGGGTGCCAGGTGCAAGTTGCCAGACTGTCCTGCGCAAGGCATGCAAATGGGGCCATAATGAGATGCAAATGGCCCCATTTGTGCCTTGCATATATTATGACCTCATTTGCATGCCCCCCTGCTGAATGTCACGGGTGCTGCACCTAGCACAACTGCACTTGCACTGGCGCATCCCCATGCTCCCAATCTGTGGCTTGCACTGGCACAGTGCCATTGCACCATGCGCAGTGTGTGCCATATTCAATGGTGCTATGCCATGGCGCATGACCATTGAATATCACCTGGCCCTGGCGCATCCCAGTTGCGCTGTGCCAAGGCTTACGCCACTGCCTGGTGCAGTCTGAATATATGGGCCTTAACTATAAGTGTGCACCACTCTGTTTGTGGCTATGCACTTTTATATTCTATTAGGCCATGTTCACTGGTATGTAGATGTTCATTACTCTACTCAAAGAGCTGATTTTCTGATGCTGGTGGCTGGTTCTGTGTGAGCATGGCAGTCACGATGCCTGCTGCTGCCTCAAATATTGGTGTGGAAAACAAATGTATCTGTTGACTCAAATATCGGTGTGAAAAACAAAATTTTTCTGTTGACCAGTCATCACACCTACTGCTACTAATCTGAACCCCTTCGGCCATTGGGATTACCAGCATAGTATCAAACCAAAGGTTCTGTTTGTGGGATGTCAGCTGGGCTGCTGCTGGTTTTACAGGGGTGTAATTATGGGGGAGGTGAGCAGGGTGGTACATGCCCCTCCCAACATTTTTCTGACTGAGCCTGTAAGTAAAACAAAAGCAAAAATGCTGGCAGTGCCTCTAGGGACAGTCCGATTGTCTGAGAGTTGTACACAGCATGCTACTGCTTCGCCCTCTCTGATTTAAACTGGCTGCTGAACAGCTGACCAGTCATGCTGCTGTAAACATTCAAAGGGTAAGCTTTGCAGAGGTGCTATATAATAATAATAATAACACAATCCCAGGTGTGAATGTGGCACAGGAAGATGAAAGCAATATAGTGCCAGTGCCAAGCAGTGGACTACTTTCCTAGGATATGAAGTACGGAGCAAGACCTACAGCTGGACTGAAAGTTTCACTGCCATGAGCTGTCAAAGCTGACACCCCAACCCAACAGTCACTAGCACTCAAAAGTTGTTGGGTTTTTCTTTTTAAAATATGTTATACAATGGTGTGTGAAAATCCTGCAACCTCATTGGTC
Organism: Neoceratodus forsteri; assembly: GCA_016271365.2. Classification (NCBI taxonomy): domain Eukaryota; kingdom Metazoa; phylum Chordata; order Ceratodontiformes; family Ceratodontidae; genus Neoceratodus; species Neoceratodus forsteri. The sequence goes on along the minus strand of CM028131.1, from coordinate 1,617,471,600 downwards.
AAAACATGTCACATGACCCTGGGTAAATCTTGCATAACCCACAGCTGAGGAATGGCATTTATAAAAAACATAAACACATTTTAAATTTATTTTACATATGGTTCCATTGTATAATCGCAATAAGGCACTTCAGGGTGTGGGTTATTGGGTGATTTACCTACTTGTTGTCTGGTTAAGTCCCTCGGCTGCGCCTCATGGCATACCATACAAGGTGTGGGTAAATCCCCACTAACCCACACCCTGTTGTGCCTTATTGCTTGAGTAACCCACCCCACATAAGCACCAGTCTGTTGAAGTGTATGGGAGCAAAACATAGTAACTGTGATTTTATTGTTGGGTAGCATGGGAAGAAACCCCTCTGTGCCTGTGACTTTTCATCTTATTTCCTATTTTTCTCGTATGTCTCCTACTCTCCTGATGCCCTTGTCAAAATTCAGGTTCCTCACGTCTGTGCAATCACAGTAATTTACTAGTCAGTACAACTAATTTGTATATAGTCAGCATATAGGAACTTCTTCCCCAGACTAATTAGATCAGACAGTAAAATTACATGTCACTGTTATTCACTTCCATACACCTTAATATATGATGTTGATAGTAGCAACATAGCTTGCTACCCTAATAGGAGGTTACAAAGGGGAAATGATGACTCATGCTCATAGCATTTTCAAAATATGAACCTCAAATGAAAATATTTCAAATTAGTAACAGTCCCCAAAAAATGCACCAGTTGCAAAATGTAAGCTATGCTTAAATTCTGTTGCACAGCTCACTACCCCAAATGGGAGGTCATGGAGGTGAAACAGGGACTCATATGCTCATGCCACTTTTTAATACCACCCCTAATGAGATTACCATGTAAAGTTAATAGCAGTCTCCAAAATACACCAAACCCAAAATTTGAGCTGTAATAATTATGCCCACATAGTTTGATACCTTTCAATGGGAAGGTCACATGGGTGAATCAGTAACTCATATGCTCACAGAATTAAAAAAAAAAGTACCTCAAATGAAATTACCATTTCAAATAAATAGAATCCCCAACCGTACAAAATATGAGCTGTGTTAATTACAGCCTCTGACTGTAGGATAGCAAGCTGTGCAGCCCTAATTAACACAGCTTATATTTTGTACTGTTAGGGCTATTAATTTGAAATTGATACTCTCACGTGAGGTGTATTTTTAAAGAAATGGTGTGAGCATATGAATCCCTGTTCACCTCTGTGACCTCCCATGGCAAAGTAACAAACTGTGTTGCTGTAATTTTTACTGTAAACACCTGTCAAACATAATGGCAGTCTAGTTTTACTGGGACGTCTGTTCTTATCCGATTCAGTGGGATGATGCTATCCTCCCTTCCCCCAGTACAGGTGTCCCATGTGAAGAAATAGGCTCTATGATGTCAGTCTCTGTGTTTTTTCCAATTGCCTTCTGTCATCCTGCCAGTAGGGGACCCTTACCTGATGATGTTTCAGTGTGATGTGTTGGAGCATTTAAGATAGCCTCCCGAGAAGTACTGGATCTGGTCTATATTGGTGATCTGATGATCTGACTCTATGCTGGAGGCCACATCATGCTTCTGTCTCCCCATAGAACTGTATTTTGCTTCTTAAGGTCCCTACCATACACTGACATTGCGATCTATACCTGGTTGCAGTCCATTTGCCCTACCTGGATGAATATCTATAGTAGCCTTGATACCTTAAGGTCCAAATTTGCAAAGAGAATCCCTACTCCATCGCACACATCTTCCCCTATGGAGCAGAAGGAGGAGCCACTTGTCCAAATTTTAGTAGCCAAATGTAGCTGATGGATCGTTTTCAGCCTTGTATCCTGTATACAGAAAATACCTCTGCTCCCTCTTTGTAGTGTATGTAATATGGTCATTATTTTATTATGACTTTTGATACTATTGACATTAATGGTAGTAACAGTTAATGGCCCCATGGGATTTGTAAGAGACAGAGGTACGATTTGTCTAGCTAGGGAGTCTGTGAGAGTTTCCTGCATCTTATTCACTTTGCAATTGAGCTATCCCCCCCTCCTTCTGTATTAGTTGTGATAGAAATCATGGAGGAGGTTTCTGATTCCTCTTCCTCAGAGTACCCCCATTGTTCTTCTCTAGTTAGTCACTTAACAAGTCACTTTACTTCCTCGTACTCCCAGGTCGCACCTGGAAACAAGCTCCGGCTTAGTGTGCCTTTCCTGGTTAAACAATTTCCCCTTTCCCATTCCCTAGTTAGTGCTGCATATTTGTTTCCTGCTCTCCTAGGGGGTTTAACCTTCCCCATCCCTCTTTTGCTAGGCTTCGAAGGAGAAACTAAAGCATCCCCTTGCCTGTTTCTTTCTTTGGGCCTACTACAGTGTATGCTGTGCTCTGGCTCTGGGTAGGAGGGGTGGTGGTGGCATAATCTTCATTCCTGACTTTTCTCCCATGAGATTAGGGGTCTCTGTGTCTGTACTTGTACCAGGGACAAAGTGCTCTCCTCGACTAGAATGGGGGGGTCCTGTTTGATTGCTTCCTGTCTGGGAGTACTTGTAGGGGCCTGTTGCAAATTCTGTTCTTGGGGTGTTTTCTGTGTGGCATGGAGGCCTTGTTGTGCCAGTCTCTTTGCCTGAAGTTGTGGTTATGGGAAGCCCAGGGACATTTGCCACAGGCAAGACCAGTTTTCTCACACAAGTTACATTTAAAAAGGTTGAAACAATTTGCTGATACTTGCCCATATTCTAAGCAATGATTGTACCATGGTGTATCACATGCCATACATAGATGTGTTCACACCCCACATTTAAAACAAGATCTGGGCTTCCCAGCATAGAAAAGGATCCCTCTATCTTTCCTTAAAAAAAGCTATTTGGATAGTGCATGGTCCATTGTTGGTAGAATACAATTTTACCTTAATCTTCCACCCGCCATTCAAGATTTGCTCACTGTCCAGAATGGGGGTGGGCCTGTCTAGTACCTCGCATCTTTATCTAAACCAAAACATAATATCCTCTACGTTGACGCCCTCATTTTTAAACATTACAGTGATATGTCTAATTAATGGCTTTGTAAGAGGGACCGCAAAAAAAGGGGATCCATAGTGGGGCATTCTTGATGTTTTGGTACTGTACCCAAAACCTATTTAGCCCTGATACAGTCTTGAAGCTAACGTCATAATTTGCATTCCCCAAATGTATCAAAGCAAACACCTCTGAAGAAAAAAATGTCATGGACCCCTTTAATAACTGTTTGGCTATGTATTGCCTGTCCGGAGGGTTCTCAAGGCACCCTTTATATATTAGGTGAACTGCATTCTGATAGGAGGCTGGTTCCCCTTTGTTTTGAAACAAGTCTGAATGTTTAAACACTGGATCCAACCAAGCTCTTTTTTGCAGGATCCTGCAGTGTGCCAGTTGTGGGCCCAAGTTTTAAGGTAGGAGGAACTTCAGAATTCAGTGATGTTTGTTCCAAATTTGCATGTAAAGCAGTCTTAGATCTTGGCCTAATTTCTTCCTCCAGGGGAAGTCTCAACTGATACATCAGCAGTTTCTGTATTTGCTGTACTTTGTGAGGCATGCCTGACTCTAGTCCCCTCAGTTTCTTACATAGTGTCTTGCTCTTCATTTGTGCCTGCTATTTCCTCTATGTCACAGTTCGGTACCCCGTTTGTAATTTTGTACCTTACTGTATCACTTTCATATCATCTGGATCGGGGATCCACTTACTGTCTGTGGTTTGAATCCATCCAGCATCCACAAGAGCTTAGATAGGGGACCAGTTGCCAGTTCCAACCATAGTGTTTCTAGGAGGCAAAATGGGCTTGCTTTCCTGGGCATGACTCCCTTGCCCTGGTTTGTACACATTTCCTTATATTTTAGTCCTGTTTCGCTGCCCGAAGTTCAAAGATCCATATTGCCTTGGACCTCCAGCGGGGCAGGCTCTATGCCAATCACACCAGCTTTGGCATTAACTGTACTTGCAGTGATGTTGGGGGAATGCTGTAGGCCTGTTATCACACACTACAGCAGAGCATCCAGTACTCGCTGATCTTTGGTTGCCACCTGTTATCACACACTACATCACAGCATCCAGTACCGGCTGATCTCTCGTTGCCTGTTATCACACACTACAGCAGAGTATATCCAGTACTGACTGATTTCTGTTGCCTACGTAAGGACATAGACAGGGTAGAGAAGGTTCAGAGGAGGGCAACAAAGATGGTGCATGGATTGCATCACAAGTCCTATGAGGACAGGTTGAAGGAACTGAACATGTACTCCCTGGAGGAGAGGAGGGAGAGAGGGGATGTGATAGAGATACACAAGTATCTTACAAGGAGGAACAGGGTGCAGGAGTACACTATTTTTAAGCGAAAAAGATGTTCCAGGACTAGAGGGCATGGGATGAAGTTGGAGGGAGGATGATTCAGAGGAAACGTGATGAAGAATTTCTTCACAGAACAGGTGGTGGACAAGTGGAACACCCTGCCAGAGGAAGTGGTGGGGGCTGAAACAATCACGGGATTTAAGAATGCATGGGATAGACATAAATGAATTCTGGAGGTCAGGGGTAAGGGGCAACAGACTTCTTGAAAAACATAAACTGAACTTACAAGCTCAAATGGGCAGACTGGGTGGGCCATAGGCCCTTATCTGCCGACACTGTCTATGTATCTATGTTATCACACACTACAGCTGAGCATCCAGTACTGGTTGATCTCTGGTAGCCTGTTATCGCACACTACAGCTGAGCATCCAGTACTGGTTGATCTCTGGTTGCCTGTTATCACACACTACAACTGAGCATCTAGTACTGGTTGATCTCTGGTTGCTTGTTATCACACACTACAGCTGAGCATCCAGTACTGGCTGATCTCTGGTTGCCTGTTATCACACACTACAGCAGAGCATCCAGTACTGGTTGATCTCTGGTTGCCTGTTATCACACACTACAGCTGAGCATCCAGTACTGGCTGATCTCTGGTTGCCTGTTATCACACACTACAGCAGAGCATCCAGTACCGGCTGATCTCTGGTTGCCACCTGCTATCACACACTAAAGCTGAGCATCCAGTACCAGCTGATCTCTGGTTGCTTGTTATCACACACTACAGCAGAGCATCCAGTACTGGTTGATCTCTGGTGGTCTGTTATCACATGCTACAGCTGAGCATCCACTACTGGCTGATCTCTGGTTGCCTGTTATCACACACTACAGCAGAGCATCCAGTACTGGTTGATCTCTGGTTGCCTGTTATCACACACTACAGCAGAGCATCCAGTACTGGCTGATCTCTGGTTGCCTGTTATCACACACTACAGCTGAGCATCCAGTACTGGCTGATCTCTGGTTGCCTGTTATCACACACTACAGCAGAGCATCCAGTACCGGCTGATTTCTGGTTGCCACCTGCTATCACACACTAAAGCTGAGCATCCAGTACCAGCTGATCTCTGGTTGCTTGTTATCACACACTACAGCAGAGCATCCAGTACTGGCTGACCTCTGTTGCCAGTTATCACACACTACAGCTGAGCATCCAGTACTGGTTGATCTCTGGTTGCCTGTTATCACACACTACAGCAAAGCATCCAGTACTGGCTGACCTCTGTTGCCTGTTATCACACACGACAGCTGATTATCCAGTACTGGCTGATCTCTGGTTGCCTGTTATCACACACTACAGCAAAGCATCCAGTACTGGCTGATCTCTGGTTGCCTGTTATCACACACTACAGCTGAGCATCTAGTACTGATTGATCTCTGGTTGCCTGTTATCACACACTACAGCAGAGCATCCAGTACTGGCTGATCTCTGGTTGCCTGTTATCACACACTGCAGCTGAGCATCCAGTAGTGGCTGATCTCTGGTTGCCTGTTATCACACACTACAGCAGAGCATCCAGTACTGGTTGATCTCTGGTTGCCTGTTATCACACACTACAACAGAGCATCCAGTACTGGCTGACCTCTGTTGCCAGTTATCACACACTACAGCTGAGCATCCAGTACTGGTTGATCTCTGGTTGCCTGTTATCACACACTACAGCAAAGCATCCAGTACTGGCTGACCTCTGTTGCCTGTTATCACACACGACAGCTGATTATCCAGTACTGGCTGATCTCTGGTTGCCTGTTATCACACACTACAGCTGAACATCCAGTACTGGCTGATCTCTGGCTGCCTGTTATCACACACTACAGCTGAGCATCCAGTACTGGCTGACCTCTGTTGCCTGTTATCACACACTACAGCTAATTATCCAGTACTGGCTGATCTCTGGTTGCCTGTTATCACACATTACAGCTGAGCATCCAGTACTGGCTGGTCTCTGGTTGCCACCTGTTATCAGCTGAGCATCCAGTACTGGTTGATCTCTGGTTGCCTGTTATCACACACTACAGCTGAACATCCAGTACTGGCTGATCTCTGGTTGCCTGTTATCACACACTACAGCTGAGCATCCAGTACTGGTTGATCTCTGGTTGCCTGTTATCACACACTATAGCAGAGCATCCAGTACCAGCTGATCTCTGGCTGCCAGTTATCACACACTACAGCTGAGCATCCAGTTCTGGTTGATCTCTGGTTGCCTGTTATCACACACTACAGCAAAGCATCCAGTACTGGCTGACCTCTGTTGCCTGTTATCACACACTACAGCTGATTATCCAGTACTGGCTGATCTCTGGTTGCCTGTTATCACACACTACAGCTGATTATCCAGTACTGGCTGATCTCTGGTTGCCTGTTATCGCACACTACAGCTGAGCATCCAGTACTGGTTGATCTCTGGTTGCCTGTTATCACACACTACAGCTGAGCATCTAGTACTGGTTGATCTCTGGTTGCTTGTTATCACACACTACAGCTGAGCATCCAGTACTGGCTGATCTCTGGTTGCCTGTTATCACACACTACAGCAGAGCATCCAGTACCGGCTGATCTCTGGTTGCCACCTGCTATCACACACTAAAGCTGAGCATCCAGTACCAGCTGATCTCTGGTTGCTTGTTATCACACACTACAGCAGAGCATCCAGTACTGGTTGATCTCGGTGGTCTGTTATCACATACTACAGCTGAGCATCCACTACTGGCTGATCTCTGGTTGCCTGTTATCACACACTACAGCAGAGCATCCAGTACTGGTTGATCTCTGGTTGCCTGTTATCACACTACAGCAGAGCATCCAGTACTGGCTGATCTCTGGTTGCCTGTTATCACACACTACAGCTGAGCATCCAGTACTGGCTGATCTCTGGTTGCCTGTTATCACACACTACAGCAGAGCATCCAGTACCGGCTGATCTCTGGTTGCCACCTGCTATCACACACTAAAGCTGAGCATCCAGTACCAGCTGATCTCTGGTTGCTTGTTATCACACACTACAGCAGAGCATCCAGTACTGGCTGACTCTGTTGCCAGTTATCACACACTACAGCTGAGCATCCAGTACTGGTTGATCTCTGGTTGCCTGTTATCACACACTACAGCAAAGCATCCAGTACTGGCTGACCTCTGTTGCCTGTTATCACACACGACAGCTGATTATCCAGTACTGGCTGATCTCTGGTTGCCTGTTATCACACACTACAGCAAAGCATCCAGTACTGGCTGATCTCTGGTTGCCTGTTATCACACACTACAGCTGAGCATCTAGTACTGATTGATCTCTGTTGCCTGTTATCTCACACTACAGCAGAGCATCCAGTACTGGCTGATCTCTGGTTGCCTGTTATCACACTACAGCTGAGCATCCAGTAGTGGCTGATCTCTGGTTGCCTGTTATCACACACTACAGCAGAGCATCCAGTACTGGTTGATCTCTGGTTGCCTGTTATCACACACTACAACAGAGCATCCAGTACTGGCTGACCTCTGTTGCCAGTTATCACACACTATAGCTGAGCATCCAGTACTGGTTGATCTCTGGTTGCCTGTTATCACACACTACAGCAAAGCATCCAGTACTGGCTGACCTCTGTTGCCTGTTATCACACATGACAGCTGATTATCCAGTACTGGCTGATCTCTGGTTGCCTGTTATCACACACTACAGCTGAGCATCCAGTACTGGCTGATCTCTGGCTGCCTGTTATCACACACTACAGCTGAGCATCCAGTACTGGCTGACCTCTGTTGCCTGTTATCACACACTACAGCTAATTATCCAGTACTGGCTGATCTCTGGTTGCCTGTTATCACACATTACAGCTGAGCATCCAGTACTGGCTGGTCTCTGGTTGCCACCTGTTATCAGCTGAGCATCCAGTACTGGTTGATCTCTGGTTGCCTGTTATCACACACTACAGCTGAACATCCAGTACTGGCTGATCTCTGGTTGCCTGTTATCACACACTACAGCTGAGCATCCAGTACTGGTTGATCTCTGGTTGCCTGTTATCACACACTATAGCAGAGCATCCAGTACCAGCTGATCTCTGGCTGCCAGTTATCACACACTACAGCTGAGCATCCAGTACTGGTTGATCTCTGGTTGCCTGTTATCACACACTACAGCAAAGCATCCAGTACTGGCTGACCTCTGTTGCCTGTTATCACACACTACAGCTGATTATCCAGTACTGGCTGATCTCTGGTTGCCTGTTATCACACACTACAGCTGATTATCCAGTACTGGCTGATCTCTGGTTGCCTGTTATCACACACTACAGCTGAGCATCCAGTACTGGTTGATCTCTGGTTGCCTGTTATCACACACTACAGCTGAGCATCCAGTACTGGTTGATCTCTGGTTGCTGTTATCACACACTACAGCTGAGCATCCAGTACTGGCTGATCTCTGGTTGCAACCTGTTATCACACACTACAGCAGAGCATCCAGTACAAGCTGATCTCTGGTTGCCTGTTATCACACACTACAGCAGAGCATCCAGTACTGGTTGATCTCTGGTTGCCTGTTATCACACACTACAGCAGAGCATCCAGTACTGGCTGATCTCTGGTTACAAACATACGAAATTTGCCAGCAGATAAAGGCCTAGAGGTCTATCAAGTCTGCTCGAATGTGCAGCTAGCACCCCTTATTCTGCAGCTGCTCCTCCCTTCTACCCTTCCCCTTCATTAACCCTCCCCCTTGTCCTGTCCCACCCTCGTTTGAAGCAGTCCACTGTTCTACTGCATACCACTTCAGCAGGTAATGAATTCCACCCAGCCACCACCCTCTCTGTAAAAAAGTGTCTCCTCATCTCCCTCCTGAACCTTCCTCGCTCCAGTCTCATATCATGGCCCCTGGTGGCCCTCCCTCCTTACTTTGAACAGCCCTCTGTACCCGTCTTGTTTATTCCTTTCATGTATTTAAAGGTTTCAATCATGTCATCCCTTCCTCTCCTCCAGTGAGTACATGTTCAACTCCTCAACCTCCTCTTGTATGATAAGTCCCCAGCCCTTGATCATCTTTGTCACTCTGCGCTGCACCCTCCAGTAACTTAATGTCCCTCTTCAGATACACGGACGCCAGTACTGCACGCAGTACTCCAGGTGTGGTCTAACTAATGACCTATACAGTGGCAGAATCACCTCCTCCTCCTCGGGATATACCCCTTGCAATGCAACCCAGCATTTTGTTGGCCTTTGCAGCTGCCTTCCTACATTGTGCCAAGTTGTTAATTGACCCTGTAATGAGCACACCCAGATCCTTCTCCTCCTCTGTCTGGGCTAGCTGCACTCCCCCTAGCCGGTAACTCCTCCTTGGGTTCTTCATCCCAAAATGCAGCACCTTGTACTTTTTGGCATTAAACCCCAGTTGCCTGGTGTCTGACCAGGTTTCAAGCTTTGCCAGATCATCCTGCAACCCCTGCCATCCCCCTAGGTCATCCACCACCGTGCCTACCTTGGTATCATCAGCAAACAGACTGATCTTGCTCTTGATGACTCATGATATGTCTGCAATGAATATCCCAAACAACACTGGTCCCAACACCGAGCCTGTGGAACACTGCTCGTCACTGCCCTTGGGTGTGAGAGCTCCCCACCCACCACCACCATCTGTTGCCTTCCCTGCAGCCAGTTTCCTACCCATCTCACCAGCTTTGCACCCGGCTCTATGCCTACTAACTTCCTTCCCAGCCTTCCATGTGGAACTGAGTCGAATGCCTTACTGAAGTCCAGATACAGGACATCCACTGCCTGGCCCCTGTCCAGTTGCCTAGTTTGCCCAGTCATAGAACTCGACCAGGTTGGTTTGGCAGGATCTGCCACGTATGAAGCCTTGCTGTCTGCTGTCCTGTAGTCCTTTGGCCTCTAGGAGGGCCACCAGCCTGTCCTTCAGGATAGTCTCCATTAGCTTACCCACGATGGATGTGAGGCTCACTGGTCTGTAGTTTCCCGGTTCATCCTTTGGGATGCTCTTGTGGAGGGGCACCACATGAGCCATCCTCCAGTCCTGAGGTACACACCCCGAATGTAGTGAGGCAATAAATAGGTCTGCTAAAGGTCCTGCAAGGACCTCTGCCAGCTCCTTCAGTACCCTGGGGTGGATGCCATCTGGGCCTGGCGCCTTGTCCACCCTCAGTGCCTTCAAACCCTCTCGAACTCTGCTCTCCATGATTTCCCCATCTGTCACCAATTCCTACCCTGCTTCTGCCATTTCTCCCACCTTGGGTGTAACCCCCCTCTTCTCTTTAGTAAATACTGAGCAGAAGTACTCATTTAGTGCTTCCGCCTTATCGCACCCTGCTTCCACCCAACCCCCCTCCTTCCTAATCCTTACTATACGGTCCTTACAGCTCCTTTTCTCCCTGATGTACTTAAAGAAGTCCTTCTCCTCCTTCTTAATGCCACCTGTTATCACACACTACAGCTGAGCATCCAGTACTGGCTGATCTCTGGTAGCCTGTTATCACACACTATAGCAGAGCATCCAGTACCAGCTGACCTCTGGTAGCCTGTTATCAGACACTACAGCTGAGCATCCAGTACTGGCTGATCTCTGGTAGGCTATTTAGAAAGATCAAGAAGAGAATTAGGGCCACAGTCAAAACCTTGTGCACACTAGAATTGACCTGGGGGCCTCCTGCAAGGACTTTTTGTGACTTATACATCACGTAGGAGCTGACACATTGAAGCACATGGGCAGTGAGAGAAACGGCAGAGGTGATGGGTCCCCGATTTATCTCCTTCAACAGGAAACCAGTGAATCCTAATAGGGAGGATAAACTGCAGTGGAATTTCCTAAAACCAGACTGGTAAGGGCTAAGGATAAACAAGGAGTCAAGGAAAGGGAAGAGCTGACAAAAACCAGAGACTTTTGGAATTTGGCCAGAGACTATTATTTTTTTTAATTTTACTGTTTTTTGCCAGGAGAGGCAGACTGAGCAAAAACTCATTTCCAGGTAGTAGTAGTGGTAGTAAAGATTGTATTGATCAGTCCTAGACCATTACAACACTTTTAGAAGTACAAACATAATGAACTTTAAAATACAGAATGAAAAATAATAAAATACTTACTATGATATATATAAAATACAATCATCCTTTTCAGTCATGCCTCAAACATATAATTGAGGTTCCATGTGCATTCCTGGAGCACAGGAAGGATATGTGGCTTGCTCAGGGTCACACAGTATGCAAGTGGAGGTTGTGGGAATCAAACCCAGGTCTGCTAGATGTACCAAGCTCATTCACAGCTCATTGCTCAAACCTCTAAACTTTACTGCCATTGCTTGAGAGTTCTAGACACAGGATGAATTCCCTATTAAAATCTTAACTTTCCTGTCGGCACCATAGATTTCATAAAAGCTTTCTACCATGTGCCGTCAGAAAATTTGCCACATATGAGCTGATGAACCTTCATTTCTGTCAACTTCTTTTTCCTTTTTAGGCTAGGATTGTGCTTAATAGAACTGTGTGTTGGCTATGTATCAAATGTGTGGTTCTGTTTCTAATGGTTTTTGTGTGATCTTTGTAGTCATGTATTTTAATAAAGGGTATCAGAACATTAAAAAAGTGTGTGTGTGGGGGGTGTTAAAGGGCAAATGGGTTGAATTTGTTTTTTTGTAATTATTGAACTTTTCTGTGCCTGCTACATCCATGACTGAAACAAATAAAGCAATAGATTACAACTCTGCGTGTGATTATGAGTCTTCTTTACATGGCATCATCTTGGGCATAGAGGTTGGCTATAATAACTGTTCCCTCCACCCCCTGAGTTCCAGCACGAATGACAGTGGCTGTTCTGAAAAGGCACCTAATTCTTGAAAGACTTAAAAGCCAGAGCGTAACATGATGGGGAAGGGGGCTGCCATATTGTGACCCATGCATCTGTAACAACTTCATCTCTCAGGTTATAACTGATAAAAAAATGATTATACAATAGCAAGGAAAAATGTAGCTTCCTGATTGGTCAGCCTGGCACTGAGCCGTGATGTTATCCTGGCATAACATCACGGCTCAAGTGCCAGCACAGTAATGACCGCAGTGAAAGGAAAAAATTGCGTCACTCTGCTGCCTATGAGCACATTCAGCACTCCCCGCTTAGCAGCTCTTTTAACTCATAAATATCATCGCTCCCCGCCCAGCTCGAAATCAGTATAAATTAAAAAAAAAAAATGTCCAAACCTGTCAGGTCACTGCTCACACTACCATCTTCTCTCTACAGACTACTAACTGCCAAACTGCCAAATTTAAAACAAAAACAACAAGACGGATGACTTCATGATCATCCTTTACTTCCCGCTGCCACACTCAGCCAGCACACGCTTCACTACAAACCCCTATTTCTCGTTATTGCAGAAACAGCAGCTTGGACTTCCATTTTGCCACAGTCTCCCGACTCCCGGTACAAGAGTAACTAAATACAAGAAACCATCAGACCTCTTAAAATTTAAAAAATACTATGGAAACATCCACTTTCTACTCAATAATCAGCTCATAAATGGTCTGGTGGGCACATAAATTCACTCTAAAACTTTACGGTCTCCAGAAAACCACGATTAGAAGAGACACGGGGGGGTTCAGCGATGACAATATCTCGCAGTCAGGGATAGCGCAGAGAGGGCTTACTGTGCAGATTGCAGAGCCACAGTTACAGCAGCTCCACCTACTGGCAGTCAATCAGCACTACTTTTTTTTTAAAGTGTACTTCCCCATTAAAAAAAAACAGGCAAAAATATACTTTAAAATTAACTTTTTTCTCTTTTTTTTTTTTACTCCGGAGCCATTGTATAATAGGAATAATGCACTCCAGGGTGTGTGTTACGCTGGAATAACGTCACTTCTGGGGTGATTAGCCGCATGCGGCCTCATGTCTAATTACCCCAGGCGTGACGTTATCCCAGCACGACACACCCTGTCGTGCATTATTCCTTTAATGAAATATATAAACATAGATGGGGTAAGCAAATATGAATTATAAATGTTACAATGTCCCCCAGCTGTCTTTTGATTGGTTTTCATTTCTAATATGGGGGGAGCTGGTATGCTGAGAAACTTACTTTCCATTCTTCTGCTCATTAAGTCCCCTTTTCTTGGAGTTAATTTTTTTTTTGCAGCAAAACAGGCCATGATGGGAATCCTTGCATTTCCTTCATTCCTCTGCGGTGTTTTCCTTAGATGTCAGTTGAAAGGCTGACTCATGTTTGGAGCCCAAACAAATGACGGAAGTTCTCACTTTGAGGATCTGGCATACCGATCCTTCAGCATAGATAACACTGCTGCTGTGAGGCTCACGGCACGAAACATGTACGACTTAGGAAGAACCTCCTTGTATACAGTGGGAGGGAAGCACAAAAACAACCAGCTCCCAGACTGTCTTCATATTAATGGCCTGCTCCATGCTAAACAACAACAACAATTATTTTTTTTATTTCTCCATGGACCTTCTTCTTTGCTGAGTCGCAGTTTAGTAAGCTTTTACTTCTTCCCCAGGGACCTGACTGTAAATAAGACTTTTGTCTTTGTTATATCCCAGATCCTGTATTGAATATACAAGTAAGTGCATTTCCTAGTCAGCAAACTGTAAATAAATACATTAACATATACAATATTTATTACAGGCATGCCTCTCGTAATTGTCAACCACTGCTCTTTCATGCCTTGCCCTGTACCCCCCCAGGAGTCAGGATCTTTTTGCAAATAAGGCATTAAATCTAAATTAGGCTATTCTGGTGTGGAAACTTTAAAAAAATTAAATGTTTCAATCCCCACAGGGTAAGGATCCTCTTGTGTCAGCGTGGCTCAGTTGGTAGCACATCCGCCTCTGGACCAGAAGGTTGTGGGTTCTTGTCCCACACCAGGATTGGACTTGCACCTAAAAATCGCTGGCATCCAAGTGCAGTATTGGGGGGGTGCTGTACTGCTGGGGTGTGCTGTCCTTTGGATTAGACGTTAAACCAAGGTCCCTTCTGCCCATCCTGGTGTTGCCCTGGTGGGTGTCCAGGTGGAAGTAAAAGAACCCAAGGCACTCTTCGCAAAGAGTAGGGAACATTCCCAGTGTCCTGGCCAACATTCCCCTTCCCATAAAAACCGGTTCATGCAATTATCCAGGCTGTGTGTGTGTGATATGGCGGCCACCACACATTTAGTCACTTCACTACCAGTCTAGCATTGCTTGTAAAGCGCTTTGGATGTATGAAAAGCGCTATATAAATACTGATTCTTCTTCTTCTTCTTGTAAGTAAGGCACTGTACCAACAATGAGGCCACACTGGTGTGGAAACTTAAAAAAATATTTGATTCAATGTGCCCAGGAGGTGGGACCCTCTTGCAAATAAGACACTGCACCAAAATAAGACTACTCTGGTGTGGAAACTTAAAAAATATATATGTTTCAATTTCCCCTTGCACAAAGCACAAATCAATGACAAACGGCCACTGCTGGAAACATTGTATTACAGAGGTTGTACTGTTCATGCAGAAAGCTGTTAGAATAACTGATTTAGTGTAAACAGTGCTTTACAGTAAAACTACAGTGGGCTGTAACAACAATTAGTTTTTACCATTTGATATATGCTAATGCCTGCTGTTGGCTAGGAGTATGCAAATACCTTATTTTGAATATTTGCCCAACATTCATATTTGGGGGTCCCAGTTATTTGTTATTCATTATTCGGTCACTGGAACTGGCTATGAGACTACAAGATCTCCTGAGACTTCCTGTCCAATCAGAGGCCACTTTGGAAGCTCTGTGAAGGCAGGTCAGGTGACCCAGCACTCTGAGAATCTTCAGGCAGGAAGGACAGACAACTTGAGGGCTCTACGATGCCGGTTCTACAACAGTTGTGTTGACTGGCATCACAGCTTTGCCCCCCGAACCCCCCATGCGGGGAGCTCTGCCCCAGCACACCCCATTCTAAATATAATCAACTCCAAGATGGAACTGATTCAGGGAGGGGGGTGCAGGACCGAGAGACAGTGTGCATCTGTCTCTGGTGCACAAATACAGTTACCTGTCAACAAACTGTCGATTTTGTCAGCATTGGCGTAGGTCACTGTATTGGAGTCACTGTTGGGGGTGGGATATATGCAATTTGAGCTGCGAAGAGAAAGAATTTACTTCCATCCATTTGTTAAAACTAGACAAAAATCAGAAGTCTTGACAGTTTTCATTCTGTCTCCAAATCCCAAACAAGAGAGGATAATTTTTGTCACATTTTTGTGTGATAATTTTTAATGTTTCTTGGGAGAATTGCTAGGAGTTTTTTCCCCTAAATATTAGGCCTGTTTCCGCTCTGCAAGTGAAAGCAATCAGTCACAGCCTGGCCGATCAGGCTTGTTTAGGGGAGTGTTACCGTTGTCATCATTTTGCAGTCCCTTTCTTGCTTGCAATTATTTATAGTGAAAGAACAATCTGTTTCCATTCACTTGTTAGAATTAGCCAAAAAGCGGAAATCCTAATGTTTTTGTTCTTTTCTAAATCCTAAACCAGAGGAGAGGGTTTTTCACACTTGTGTGAGATTATTTAAATTTTCAGTGTTTCCCAGAACTGCTAGGAAAGTGTTTTCTGCCCCTAAAGGTGAAAAAAAAGAATAGTTGTCCTACTAGGTCAGGCGTGTTTCTGTTCTGCAAGCAGGAATCAGTCGCAGCCCTGGTGCAAATCCTCCAGCCGAGTGCCGACAACCACCCAGCCATGGATTAATTACCCAAGTAACCCACTCTCTCTTGTGAGTAATCCTTACTTATTTGGGTATAATGATATAGAAGATCTCATTAGGTGTAGTAGGGTAGAGAGGCCATTTACTCAGTCAGCAGTTGCAGTTTACACAAAACCAATAGAATACAGACATTTTTTTAAATTAAAAGCACACGTGTTTAACCCCAACCTTCCATCAGTAGGGCTTGCTTAAGGAAATGTTTTTACTGTTGTCATCTTTTCACTATCCCTTTCTTACTTGTGGTGATTTATCACACAAATGAAAAGAGCTACCTGCTTTTTTGTCTCTTTTTTATATCCTTTCATTTCATTTTCAAGGAGGGCCCAAGGGCAAGACCTCAGCGACCATTTTTTTATTTATAAAGTGCCGTGTTGGTCTCCTTGCTGGGATACCCAACCTGCTAGGAGACCAGTGTGGTGCAATCAAAATGTGTTGGTTGTGTGGCCACACCGAAGGGCTAGGTTGAGAAGGAGCAGACTCAGGCAGGGGCCATGTGGTCTAATGAGCTCCCGACTGAAAAAGCCTCCTTGCTATCTGAATAATGACTCATACAGCCTGAACAGGGTAAATCCTATTCCCTGTCTGATTACAGGGCAGGGTATATCCCTGTCTGTTTTGACAGTACATCCCTATCTGATTACAGGGAATATCCCTGGTAGAAAACCGGAGGGGAAAATAACTGATTTAAAAAACACAATGTTTTGGTTTCTTAAAATAACGTGAAAGAGCCCGCCCTATCATTCTACAGTACCGTCAGTACTGCTAACTTCTCCCATGAACCAAGTTTCAGAATGGACCTTGGTCATTCAGGGTACAGCCAGGGGAAGGACAATCGAACATCGCATGCATGGCTCTTCTTTTGTTAAGTGGGTGCACAGACAGTGTCACCCTGTGGGACTACTGTGGTGCCCTATCATAAGCTGGGTGCAGCTGAGCGAAGTGGATGAGTGAAATGAAAGGATTTTAAAAGAGCATTAAAATTAGGCAGCCTTTTTTACATTCGCTTGCGTGCATGCGCAAGGAACGTCTTGGGAGACTAGGACTTTTTGGAGGTGTGACTTTCCTGTGCAATGCAATGCTCTGTTCAGCAGGCGCGGCCATCCTGCACCAATGGATGCGGGAGCTGTGTATGACAGCAGTGGTCTTCAGTTCAAAGAAAACCACCGCTGCAATCAGTGGTGGTAACGTGTGTGTTTACCATAATGATGCCTCTGTATGACCTGCCGAAACAAAATCCCTCCAGCTTCCTCCTCCTATTGCTGTCCTCCCCGTTGTCTTAGTGATTGCCTACTCATCATTTCGTTCAGCTGACTGGATCCCAGAAAAGAATACTTGAGTTACATTGGATTTTTGCAAACGTGCCTACACTACACATGTGTATAATAAACACAGTGCAAAGTGTTTCAAATGGATGTAAGTTTTCATAGAGTCAGCAATTACAGTTGATCGACTGTAAATATAATAGGTGTGTGTAAGATGAAGAGGCTGCCTTCCACACAGTAGTTGCACTCCTTTCTCCAAGAAACACTTTTTAAAACGGTTCGCAAAGTTATTTAAATCAACTGAGATGCTTTCCAAAATGTCAAGTGATTAACAGTTAAATGAACTGAGACGCTTGCCAAAATGCCAAGTGGTTAACATTGCATGCAACTGCATCTTAACCGACGCGTTAAGATGTGTTTTCGTGTGCACTTAGTACTTAATGTTGTAGTTTGATAGGGACAGATACAGATGTCAGTTTGTCATGGAGAACATGTACAAGGCAATGGTGTTTCTTTATTAACATTGCAAATCCAAAAGATAAAAAGGCATCTCACAAAATGTGAAACTGTCATTAAAAGAACCACTTGTCTTGGAACAGCGACATGTATAGATAGGCAAGAAACAATACTTTTTCCTGTTCTTGCTTGCCTCTTCCGAGTCTCATGGCAATGACAGCATAGATATAAACAGTGAAATATATAGTGCTTTGGTGAGAACACCTTCAAAATATTTGCCCTCTTTTCTCCCCCCCCCGACAAGGAGAAAAAGTGAGTTATCCCCCCCCTAGTACTTAGAACAGTGTTGATGACATATGCAGGATTACAGAAAGTGTGCATATGAAAATCCGGAAGTAATTGTGTGTGTGTGCACAGAGATACATGAGTTGTTTGGTGTTCTTATATTGACTGCCTGTTATAAAATAATGCTTTGCATCTGTGTCCAAGCAGAATCTTGCTGCATTACTTAACAAGCATAAGTGACGCAAGCATTATACCTTGGATATTTCAATATTTGAGACTACCACTCCTTTAATGGGCGGGAAGGGAAAAAATGCAAGTCATGCAATAGCATTCATTTCCTGGGAACCTTGGTTTCAGTTTCTCATGTTTGCCTGCGTGTGAGTCAGCCACTCTGCTCATGTGTACCACATCTCACTACACCGCACACACCTACCTCTGCTGTCACTTATCTCTACTCCTTCCCATACTCCCAGTTACCATCACTTCTGCAACCCCCACCTGCCCACCCACACCTTCTCTACTCATCGTATTACACACCCCTCTCGAATTACTCTCTCCTCCATTCACAGCACAATACATTCCTTCTTACACATCCTACTTCACAAACCTGCTGAGACACCATCACTTTACCCATGCAGCCTTTTATCCACAATGCAGTCCTCCCAATACTAACTCCCACAATCCAACACTCTCATCTACAACTTTCTCCATCTCCATCCAACCTACTGTCTCTTCTACCAACATCTCTCACACTCCAATACTACTCTCACCCACACTTCACACACCACACATGCTGCTCCACAACTCAACCTACCACCGCCTACCTACACTACAAACCCTCCATGCAACACATCATGCCCACTGTTCCTCCCTCTGCCTACAACATCACTCCACCATTTCAGCACACCACTGCGGTCCCTCACATCACTACCACTCAATCCACCCTCGCACATCAATCCCATTCCCACCCACTACCATGCACATTCCTTGCACACACTGCAACTCTTCCCTCCCTCCCTCACATATCTTCTCTCCACCACCTATGCTCTACACTTCTCTGTCTCAACATCATTCTGCACCCCTATTCTTCTCACCCACTGTATGTTGTCATGTCTGGAAATACACAGTCCACTGTATACTGTCACATGCCAATAAACAATGCATGCTACAACATGTTGCCTCTGTGTCATTCTTTCCCCAGCCTCAGGAGTTTACCTTGTCGCTGGTGGTTGGGCTTACCTGCTGACTTCTACCCATAAGTCACCAGAACCAAAAAACTTCTACTTCACTCATGTGATCACCCAATGTATGCTACCATGTCTGGAAATAAACATTGCACTGTATACTGTCATATGCCAATAAACAACGCATGTTACCTTTGTGTAATTCTTTCCACAGCCTCAGAAGCTCACCTTGCCACTGGTGGTTGGGCCTACCTGCTGACGTCTACCCATAACTCACCAGACCCAAACAATTTCTATCGCACTTCTCTGATCATCCACTGTATGCCACCATGTCTGGAAATAACCATGCCACTGCATACTGCCATATGCCAATACACAATCTACAGTGCACCCTGCTGCCTCATTTCACTGGGGTTGCAGTTTAGTGTCAAAAGTGCCACACACCGCAGATACCTGCAAGCGAACGTTCGGCATTGATAAATGCCTGTTATATGTGAGATAAATAACTGCAAGTAAGAAAGGGGTACCAAAATGATGAAAGCCACAAAAACAGTCCCCTAAACAAGCTGTACCTGTGAAACATTGGGACGATGTGGGAAGTGGGAAGCCAGATGTTTTTAGGAATGTTTTTTTTCTAGGCTTTATGAAAAAGCAGAACGGTGCACTGTGCAGCGCACCCAGTTTCACAACCTCTTTGTTATAAAGTCATAACATGAGAAGCAAGTTATTAGCACGCACTGGGTTGTGATTTACCTTGGGGCTATTATAGTCAAGTTTTTTGTTCGGCATCCTTGCTGTTTCTAAGATACATGATAATAACATGTACTCAGACAAGAAGAGAAGTTACATATGGGTCAGAAAAAGTTATTAATTATATTTTAATGAAGGCATGTGCATTATATACTGCAGGAAGGAAGCATAGAGGAAAATATGCAGGTTAACTTTATAAAGAAAAACGATCAGCAAAAGTAGACTTAATGGACTATAGTTCCATTTTCATGGGGGTAACTCATATTTGTTCCCAAGTATTTCAAGTTAAGACTGATGAAAACAAGCTGTTGGATGTAGTCAGGGCCTAGTGTTGAACAATGAGGCTCAACAACATCACCAGCGATGGTAAACATTCTCTGGAATGGTACACTGGAAGGGGGGCAAATTATGTATCTCAGACAGTTCCACCAAGTCAGGGGATGGGTACATCTTCTGTGCCCAGCAGCCTAATGGATCAACCTGAAATGGTTCAAGAGACTCCGCAAAATATCCGGTCATGATATTTTCCACCATAAAAGACTGTGACCATGCCCTCTTCTATTGTTCTTGATGTAATGACATGCTGAGCAGTGCCACTCACTCCCATCGGTGCTACTGTCAGTAACAGACGTTTCTCCCCCGTCTCCATCAGTGGAACCAGACTTGTCAGATGGAATTCTGTCTCTGTCATGACCTTCTGTGCCAGTCGCCGCTGTCACCAGTCCCTGCTTGCAACCAGTCAGCTCGTCACACAGATCTTGGTGAGTGTGGCCATCCATATCCACGTGAAAGTTCTGACATTTGAACCAGGAATACAGCATGATTCCAAAAACGTGACTACAGATCTCCAGCACTTTCACAAACCGTGCATCCTGTTCAACTTGCAGCTGCTCAACAAGCACAGCTTCTCCGTCTGGAAACTCTCTGTTTTCGTCTACATTTCTCTCCATGGATGCTTGTAGTATGTGCACTGTTAGGATTACCTGATTTAGTAAGGCAGTGGATGCACTTAGATCACAGGTACTCCTCTCAAATGTCCCAAGTACTCTTACCACCTCATCAACCAGTGACCACTCATGGTGGCCTAGGACTCCCCCAATGTTTCACTCCATTGCCACATCATAAAGTGCATCCTTCTCTTCCAGCAGTCTAGACAGCATCTGGAATGATGAATTCCATCTGGTAGTGATATCCTGTATCAAGTGATGTTGAAACAGACCAAGGGATTGTTGCACTTCTCTTACATGGTTAGCAACCTTTACAGAGCGATGCAAATGAGTACAGATGGAGTGTGCTGTGGAGACAGTCTTGATAGCCTCAGTACTGTGACATAGCACAGATGTTACCACTAGATTCAATGTGTGTGCAAAGCAACGAATGCTGACACCATTTCCATCAGCAACTGCTTGTACCAAATTTGCCTCATTATTTGTGATTGAGAAAAAAACAACAACAACATGCAGGTTGGTACCAGCTGTCCATTACTGCAGCATGTCTTGAATGAATGCCAGGATATTCGGTGATCTATGGTCTTCCTCCATTTCCCCAACATTTAGAAGAGTGGATCTGGAGTGAGTGCCAGATTGTAGATGGATGAAGGGAGAGCCAGTGACACAGGGAGAGAAGGAGGAATCCACAATAGGAGACATAGGCTTTTGTACACACTAGTGTGTGGGCAAGGAGAGATATGCATCCATGGAGTTTGTACTGCTCCAGATGCTTGAGGTAAGTGAGAAATTCCACCCACAGCTTCTGAGAGTACTGTGGCAATTCCCATTCTCACACCCTCATATATCTTTGGCAACAGAATGCTTGCAGTTGTGAAATGTGATGAGAGCTGGTACCGTGGCTGCAAGTGCTGCTGAAGTCTGTGTCTTCTGAAAGTGAAAAGGGTTGCAGATCCAATGCCATCATTTCACTTACGAGCTGTGGGACGTGCTGAGCTGTTGTATGGGATGATTGGTACTTAGTTTTATCCTGCAACACTTCCACTATTCACACTGACAGTGGATGGTGAGATGTTCCATGCTTGCCAGATAGTGTGCAAACAGCAGTGGACTGGTGCCCAGTGGGAGTGCTGAGGGTGCATGGAGTACTCATTGGTGTTGAGGGAGATGAAGCAGCAGGCACGGCACCATGCCTTTTCAGAAGTAGGACATTCTGTGGCATTGCCAGTGCACCAGCACCGCTGCCTGCATCATTGCCATGAGCGGAGTCTGATGGAGCCAAAGGCACAGACCCTGATGCTTTAAACTCCTGGGGATGTTTCACCTTTGGGTAGTTTATTAGGGAGGTGGTTGTTAAATTTGCTGGAGATTTCCCCCTGCTGATAGTCGTACTGCACAATGTGCACACTGCCTTTCTGTTTTCTTCTTTTGGTAAAGTTGAAATGCAGCCATACCATCCTGTTACTGCTCCTTACACCAGTCATGTGGCCAGAGCCACCAGTACCACAACCACTCTTTTGGGCCCCCCACTAGCCTTTCTTGTTTGTACCTGTGTCTGTTGTTTTTTCCCTGGCACCATTGGTGCCCCTGCTCCTGCTCTACTTAACTCTTCAAGCGGGGTTGGAGCATGATGAACACAATGCTGAAGGGTAGCTTGGAGATTTTTTTAGAGGGAGGAGCCATATCCCATCTCCTGCCACTGTAACCTCTAGAGGTTCAGGTTTTTTAGCCACCTGACTTTCTTGCTTTACTGCTGTCAAGGTACAAGCTATACTCTGACTCATCATCAGAGTTGCTTATGTTAGCCTCCTCAGAGGTATCAGTGGGCAAATCTCCTGGTGGAAAGTACTCAGACCCAGATGAGTGCACCTCCTCCTCATCTGCACGGACAAGTTCTACAGTACCAGAGACAGGCTGAGAAGCAAGAGGTTTCACAGGAAAGATGGACACAGTACTGGAAATAGTGTGGAACTGGCTGTGGCCACAGTGGTAGCAGTGACCAGTGTCACCAGTGTCACCATAGTAGTACTGGTGGTCACCATTGCTACAGTGGTTGATACAGTCTCAGTCACAGTGGCAGGAGTGGTCTGGGTCACAGTGGCAGGAGTTATCTGAGTTACCGTGGCAGGAGTGGTCATGGTCACAGTGGCAGGAGTGGCTGATAGGGCCATTGTTCCATCAGAAGTTGGGATGCTAGTAGTCACAGTGGATGGGTGGAGGATCAGAGCAGTGGAGGTTACTAAGGAGGTTGTCCTCATACTGGTGGTACTGGTGGCAGTGGCAAGGGATGATGAGGACACATTCATATTGGTAGTATTAGAGGCAGTTCATGACAACGTCCTCCTAGCAGCACTACTAGTACTTTGACGGGTTCTTTTACTTTTCCCCCTGGTGTCAGCCAACACCACACTGGTGCTGCTCGAGACTGCAGGCTTTGATGGGGTAAAACATCATTTTGTATGGCAAATGCATCCTGAACATTACTCTGCAATGTGCTTATTCTGTCCTGCTGCTTGCTGCTCTACACCTGCTACAGGTTTACTGTGGCTGCTGGACCAATTACATTTTCTAGTACTACGTCCTCTGTCTGCCTTGACTGTATTTCTCACAGGAAAAAGTATTAAACTGAAATAATATTATTATGAAATATAGTTACTCAAGCCACTGCAGCAAGGCTGAGCTGACAAGTGTGACTCACTTATAGTCAAGCCTGACTAGTAAATTCTCAGAAAAAGAAAATATTTTTTAAATTTCTTCCTGGTCAGAAAACCACAAAGTTTCTCAGAAAAAAAAATAAATTTCTTCTTGAGCAGGAAAGCTATTAACATAGAAAGATGTATTGAGTGCACAGCTACACACACACACACACCAGAAAATCAGCTAACTGAAATGGTGGGAATCAGCTGACTAGTCCCACCCTACCAGCTACGGTGCTCTTGCATTTGCTTAAGTGGCCGTGGAGGGGCCCAAACCTGGGGTCCTCACAAAGATGTGTAATATTACATTTAAATTATATTTCTCATGAAATCAAGTCACTTAAGTCACTGCAGCAATGCTGAGCTGACAAGTCTCGCTCATTAATAGTCAAGTCAGACTAAATTCTCAGAATATATATATATATATATTAATTTATTCTTGGGCACACAGCCACAAACTTAGAAAAATGTCTTGAGTGCACAGCAACACACACACACACACACACACTCACATCAGAAAAGCAGCTAATTGAAGCAATAGGAGTCAGCCAACTATTTGTTTTAGTTGTTTATTTATTTAAAATTGGTATCTGGGAGAGGCACACTGACATGAAGCTTGTTTCCAGGTGTGACCCAGCAGAAAAAGAAGGGGAGAAGCACAAGTACAAACACAATACAGAAGAAAGGGTTCTGCAAGAACTCCTAAAACTGAAGGTGGACAAAGCAATGGGGCCTGATGGAATTCACCCCAGAATTCTAAAAGAATTAAGGGGGGAACTAGTGAAACCACTGTCTACTCTTTTTAATAAATCATGGGAGGATGGTGTGGTACCCGAGGACTGGAGAAAGGCGGATGTGATTCCCCTTCACAAAAGTGGGACCAAGACAGAGGCAGGAAACTACAGACCTGTCAGTCTGACCTCTGTGGTAGGGAAAGTGATGGAGTCACTTCTGAAGGAAAGAATAGTTGAGTACCTAGAGGCCAGTGGGGCACAGGACCCAAGGCAGCATGGGTTCACAGCAGGGAGGTCATATCAGATGAATCTAATAGATTTCTTTGACTGGGTGACCAAAGTAGTAGACCAGGGAGGGGCTGTGGACATGGTCTACCTGGACTTTAGCAAGGTATTTGACACAGTCCCACACAAAAGATTAATAGTCAAATTAACCAGCCTGGGAGTGGGTCTGAGGGTGGTAGCCTGGGTAAAACATTGGCTGGACAACAGGACACAGAAGGTAATTGTAAATGGAGTCCATTCTGAAGAAAGAGGGGTTACTAGTGGGGTACCACAGGGTTCAGTATTGGGTCCAGTCCGTTTTAATGTCTTCATAAGTGACATTGCAGAGGGACTGGAAGGAAAAGTATGCCTCTTTGCAAATGACACAAAGATCTGCAACAGGGTTGATACACAAGGAGGCGTGGAAAGGATAAGAAGGGACTTGGCAAGGTTGGAGGAATGGTCAGAAGTATGGCAGCTAGGATTCAATGCAAAGAACTGCAAAATAATGCACCTGGGAAACAAGAACCCAGGGGAAGAATACACAATGGGGGTAGTAACAACAACAAAAAAGGAAAGGGACCTGGGGGTAATCATATCAGATGACCTTAAGGTTAGCAAGCAATGTGAGAAGGCAGTAGGGAGGGCTGGGGTATACTGGGATGCATAGGAGAGGCATCATCAGCAGAAAACAGGAAGTTGTTATCCTCTGTACAGACAGTTGGTGAGACCCCATCTGAGTACTGTGTCCAGTTCTGGAGACCCCATCTCCACAAGGACATAGACAGGATAGAGGCAGTCCAGAGGAGGGCAACTAAAATGGTGCAGGGTCTGCAAGAGAAGCTGTATGAGGAGAGACTAAAGGAGCTTAATATGTATACCCTTGAGGAAAGAAGGAGAGGGACATGATAGAAACGTTTAATACCTCAGTGGAATCAACAAAGTCCAAGAGGTAGCATCTTTCAGAAAAGAGACATGCAAGAACAAGGGGACACAATTTAAAGATGGGGGTGGTTCAGGGGCAATGTGAGGAAGTATTATTTCACAGGGAGGGTAGTGGATGCATGGAACAGCCTTCCTGAGGAGGTTGTGGGGTCTAAAACTGTGGGAGAATTCAAGAATGCATGGGACAGACGTAAGGCAATTCTTGGGGGGGGTAGGAAGAAATAGGCTGTTGGTTAACTAGGATCTGCGGCCTATCCTGTAGGTAGGGAAATGGGCAGACTAGATGGGCCAAGCGGTCCTTATCTGCTGTCAAAGTCTATGTTTCTATGTTTCTAATACAGCCAGTCAGGTGATATGGTTACAATGAGGATGGGATAAAGAGCATAAGCTGAGTGCAGTAAAGCCAAAATGGCAAAACACTGCATACGGAGGACAAATAAATTAGCATGCCAATCATCTGTGCAAGTTAGGCAAACTCAAAGTGCATAGTGCCTGAGTGAAGGGAAGCTGGGCTGGTGCTGAAAGTAAGAGTCAAAACAGGTTGGTAAACTTCAACAAGGTTGCTGGAACTATGAGGTTAATGGGGAGAGGGAGGTATGGGGTGGTCAAAAGCCAGGCAAGGGTAAGGAAGGGTTTAGGATGGGGGTTGGCAGGATCAGACTGGTCCCACTCTACCAGCTATGGTGTGCTTGCACTTGCTTAAGTGGCCATGAAAGGACCCAAGCCTGGGTTCCTCAGAGGAAGATTTTCTGATATTAAATATATATTTATTATTTATTACAAAATCAAGTCACTTAAGTCACTGCAGCAATACTGAGCTGACAAATCTTACTTACTATAGTCAAGCCTGACTCAATTCTCAGGGAAAAAAAATATTTTTCTTTCCACATTTCATCTTGGGCACATATCCATAAACTTAGAAAAATGTCATGAGTGCACAGCTGTGCACACAGACACACACATAACAGAAAAATGGCTAACTGAAGCAGTGGGAGTTAGCCAACTAGCCTCACCCTACCAGCAGCAGCTACAGTGCACTGCGATTTGCTTCAGTGGCTATGGAGGGATCCAAGCCTGGGTTCATCACAGGAGATGTTTGATAATAAATGTAAATGTAAATTATATTTAAAAACATAGAAATATAGACAACGATGGCAGAAAAAGATCAGAGGTCCATCCAGTCTGCCCAAGTTCCCTATAATCCCTGGAACCTACTGTTCCGTCAGGGTACTAACCCTCCCCGTGCTCTCTCTGTTTTCCTCCTTGGTCTTGTCACCCCCCAGTAACCACTATTCCCTTCATTATGTCCTAGCCCTGCTTGAATCCCGTGACTGTTTTCGCACTCACCACTTCACCACCCTTTCCATAAAATAGTACTTCCTCACATCTCTCCTGAACCTACCTCCTGCTAATTTCCATTCATGTCCCCATGACTGTGAATTGGAATTCAGGCTAAATAGTTCCCTGCAGTTCACTTTGTTAATTCCTTTAAGGAACTTGAAGGTCTCTATCATAGCCCCCCTCTCCATTCTGGTCTCCAGCGAGTACATATTTAGTGCCATGAGGCGCTCCTCATAGGATCTGTCCTGCTGGCCCTGAATCATTTTTGTTACTCTGAGCAGCACTGTCTACAACCTATCCTTATCTTTTCTGAGGTGAGGACTCCAGAACTGGGTGCAGTACTCTAGGTGAGGCCTCTCCAGGGATCTGCAGAGGGAAAGTATTACCTCCTTTCTTCTGCTATCAATACCCCTCCCAATACATCCCAGCACCCTGTTAGCCTTGCTACAGGCCTTGTTACACTGACTCGATTGCTTAAATGAGCTGCTAATGGTAACTCCCAGATCCCGTTCCTCAGCTGTAGTGCTAAGTCTCTCTCCTCCCATCCAGTACTCTGTCTTGAGGTTCTTTTTCCCTATATGCATTACCTTGCACTTTCTAGCATTGAATTTTAACTGCCAGACCTTTAACCACACCTCTAGCTTTCGTAGGTCTCTATGCAGTTCCCTTATTCCCTCGTCAATATCCACCCTCCCACATAGTTTTCTGTCATCTGCGAAGAGACACAACCTGCCCTGGATTCCTTCTCCAATGTCACTAATGAACATGTTGAAGAGGACTGGACCCAGGACCGATCCCTGTGGGACCCCACTCATAACCTCCCTCTCCTCTGATTTAACCTCATTGACCACCACTCTCTGCTGCCTCCCCTCTAGCCAATTAACCACCAGTTCACTATGGGTTTAGCTGCACCCAGGTTTTCCATCTACTTGAGCAGTCATTTGTGAGGTACTGAGCCAAAGCCTTGCTGAACTTAAAGTAAGAGTAGATCCACAGCATGGCCCTTGTCTAATTCCTTTGTTACCCAGTCAAAGAAAACTATCAGGTTAGTCTGACAAGATCTTCCTGCCATGAAAACCCTGCTGTTTACCATCCTGGAGCCTGTCGCTCTCCAGGTAGTCTATGAGGTAGTCTTTGATCAGTGACTCCATCAGCTTCCCTACTATAGAGGTTAGACTGACAGGCCTGTAGTTCACTGGTTGCTCCTTATCCAACCCCCTTTATGAAGCAGTACAATGTCTGCCACCTTCCAGTCCTTCCCCAGACAAATGACAGATCCACAGACAACCATAGAAAAAAAAGGTCTCTAACAGCCAACTGCTCTTCAAGTTAGACTACTTGCCTTGCTCTTAAAGACTGTCAGATATCTCTAGGGTATAAATAAAGTTCAAGAGGGAAGCCTTTTTCAGAGAAAAGGATGCACAAGATTAAAGAGTCATGCAATGAAGCCGGAGGGGGTAGAATCAGGGGAAACGTAAGGACACACTTCTTCACAGAAAGGGTGGTGAGTGCCTGGAATCGGTCAACCAGTGAGTGTGTACTATGTACTGTACACCTCAGTCTTACCTCAGTGGTGGGCAAGATTATGGAGGCACTCTTTAAGGAAAAGATAGTGCAACACCTGGAATCTATAGGAGCACAGGATCCAAGACAGCATGGGTTTACAATAGTGAGGTCCTGTCAAACTGATCTCATAGATTTCTTTGACTGGGTAACCAGAGTGGTGGACCAAGGGGGAGCAGTTGATGTTGCCTACCTTGACTTCAGCAAAGCTTTCAATACTGTTCCACATAGAAGATTGACTAATAAGCTGGGTAGGCTCGGGGTGGGTCAGAAGTTGGTCAACTGGGTGGCAAACTGGTTGGCGGGCAGAAAACAGAGAGTGGTGGTAAACGATTTACAGTCAGAAGAAATGCAAGTCACAAGTGTGGTACCTCAGGGATCAATCCTAGGGCCAGTCCTCTTCAATATCTTCATCAGTGACATTGCAGATGGACTGGAGGGTAAGGTTTGTCTGTTTGCAGATGACACCAAGATCTGCAACAGAGTAGATGATCCAGACGGGGTGGGCAGAATGAGAAGAGATCTGGATAAACTGGCAAAATGGTTGGAAGAGTGACAACTGGGGTTTAATGCAAAGAAGTGCAAGATCATGCACATAGGGAAGAGAAACCCTGAAGCCACCTATAGGCTGGGAGGGGAGTTGCTGGCAGTCACAAGGGAAGAAAGAGACTTGGGCATCATCATCACCGATGACCTGAAATCATCCAAGCAGACCACTAAAGCAGTAGGTAAGGCTAGGGGATGTTGGGGTGTATTAGTAGGGGTATCAAAAATCGTAAGAGGGAGGTAATAATCCCTCTTTACAAGACACTGGTTAGGCCCCATCTGGAGTAGTGCATGCAGTACTGGGGGCCACACCTTCACAAGGACATTAACCAAATTGAGGCAGTCCAGAGAAGGGCAACCAAAATGGTGCAGGGACTGCATCAGAAAACATATGAGGACAGATTAACGGAGCTCAATATGTATACCCTAGAACAAAATAGGGAGAGAGGTGATATAATTGAAACATTCAAACACCATAAGGGCATTAACAAGGTGAAAGAGTCTAACATGTTTCAATATAAAAAAAATAACAGGACAAGAGGACACAGCATGAGATTAGAGGGAGGCCAATTAAGGGATAATGTGAGGGAGTTCTTTTTCACAGAAAGGGTGGTGGATGCGTGGAATGGCCTACCTCAGGAAGTGGTGGATATGAATACAGTGCAGGGCTTCAAACAGGCATGGGATAGGCATAAGGGAGCAATACAGATGAGTATGAATAGATAGGTCATTGACAGAGCAAAGGCCGATGACACATTCGTAAGGTAGAAAAAGAAATGGGCAGACTGGATGGGCCTTGTGGTCCTTCTCTGCCATCAACATCTATGTTTCTATGTTTCTACATGGTCATTGACAGTTCAGTAACTGGCTGGCCATGGCAGTGTTAGGAGGGCCATGCCAGTCGCTGGCACGGGTTGGGCTGGGAGGGGGAGTGGGGTGGTGTGTCACTACCTGTCAGGGTGGGGGCACTAGACTCCCAGGGAATTTATTTCTTCAGGTCGTGATGGCGATCATAGAATGTGGGAAGGGGGAGGGACCACTTGACTGCCAGGGATTATAAATGAAATACTGGGGAGGGAACCAGGGCTAGGGAGGGACCACTAGACCACCAGGGATTATATAAGGATTACAGGGGAAGGGATCGGGGCTAGGGAAGGACCACTATACCACCAGGCATTATAAATGAAATACCAGGGAAGGGATCAGGACTAGCGAGGGACCACTAGACCACCAGGGATCATAAATGAAATACTGAGGAGGGACCACTGAACCACCAGGGATTAAAAAAGCATTACTGGGGAAGGGATTGGGGCTAGGGAGGGCTGCTGAATAACCAATGCGAGTGTATATTTCTATGGGGACAGGGATCAGGGCAGGGGAGGGACCGCTGAACCTCCAGGGTACCCAGCCCTTGACAGTATGCAGATGGATTTCTGCACTGTTAAGGGTTGGATTTCAGAAGCATTAAACAGTACCACTGCTGGCAGCTGTTGAGCACTTCTGAAAACTTTCAGTATTGTGCTGTGCCACATACAGTATATATGAGAGAGCCCTCATTTTCATAGATGCAGCACAATATTTCGCATGACAGCGCTGTTGGGGGTGCGCCCCGCATATGTGTCCTTTGAATATGGGCACACCCCTGACAGCTGGCGCTATTCCAGGTTAGCGCAGCTCAAACCCAGTTTGTGCTGTGAAAACCTTTTGAAAATGGGGCCCTGCATCTGTAAATCTCACGGTTTTCATATAGTACAGACACACACACACACACACACACATACACACACAAAACATACGTGTGTGTGTGTGTGTGTATGTGTGTGTGTATGTGCCAAGGCGCAAGGCAGCATGCCTCCTGCCTGCCTGTGTGCTATTAGCCCTGCCTGCCTATCTTTCTCATTAAACACTAAACAGCCTTTCCACTTTCCATTTCTTAAAAGCATAATTTTCACCCTACAATGTGGAAAATTGATTCTCTCTAGATTGGGATTTAGAGAAGGAACAAGAAATGCCAAGATTTCTGTTTTTTTGTCTAGTTTTAACAACTGGATGGAAATAGATTCTGTCTCTGCTGTAGCCCGAGTCATTTGCCTCTTGCCTGAAGCTTCTACAAGTGCTGGGCACATGGTCTACTTTTAGTGAGCTTCCAAAGTGGCCTCTGAATGGACAGGAAGTCTTGGGAAACCTTGAACGCCCACCAACTAGCAAAACGCCATATAGTCCTGAATGACATCAAGTATTTGTTTTTCTTCCTGACTAACGAATATCCTATTATTCACAGTATTTGGGAAATACTGTTCGGTTACTCAGACACCCCTACTGCTGACCTCTGCCATTGGCAAGCAATGCACATTAGCACAAAGAGTGACAGAAGAACTCTTTTGACACTCACCATTGCAAGCTGTGCAGTACATTAAACTGGCTGTCCCTTGGTAACAGGAGGGACTTGCACTGCATTATGTTCCTCCTGAAGGGGGTCAAAGGCATTGTCCCCTTATTTGCAGTCAAGACGTGCCCACAAGTCCCATCCTAGATCCTTGTGCTCCACTGGATCACTCCAGCTGATGGTCCTGCACATAAATATGACTTACGGGTCCCTTGCCTTGAGGCACAGTCACCCGACTGCATGGACCTCCCTGCTAGAATCCCTGTGCCTGATAAACTGCCCCTTGCAGTCCGCTGCAAAAGTCACAAAATGGTTATTTTGGGTCTCCTCTATACACAAACCTTACTGCCATCTTTGCAGGGGTGTAACATGGGTAGCAACAGCCATGAGTCAAGATCCAAGAGTTTACTTGACCAATCAGCTTTCTGAACTAACATGATAAAAACTAATAATAGACAAAAAGTACTTCCTAAGATGCATCATTATTACAAATATTGAATATTAAATACACAAGAAAAGCAATGAGTGCAGCCTGACAAACCAATAATTAAAAACACAGCAGAGCATCATTCTAGGGCTGCAACATGGAGAGCAACAAACATGAGTTTCCATTCCTATCTCCCCGCTACCTTACAGTTGAAACTTTGTTATGCCTGTATAAACATACAGTGCCACGTACGTTGTACACTGCCTATCAGCATTTAAGTCTGTAACATATTCACTCATCATCAGAAGAGGATACCGTTGCAAATGAGCGATGCTCAATGGTTTTTACCCTGAATAAAACTGAACTGGACTGAAGAGCACTGATTTCTGCAAGACGGTGGTGCACTTCACATTGGGAGTTATAGAGCAGTACTAAAAAACATAATCAGTGACTTTTTTGCTAAAACAAATTTGATTAATGCCTTACAATTCTAATTGGCACGGTAGATTTAGGAGGTGGGAATGACAGGTGTTAGTGGCATTTTCCTATGAAGTGTGACATCAGTTTGCACATTTTACAGTGTTGGATGAAAATTATATTTGTAAAGAATTTGCAGTTTCAACCAGTGGTGTCATTTGTTTCAATGGCAAACTTGAGCAGATATAATAGACCATAAAGCCTTTTTCTGTTGGTGCAGTCATATATTTGTATGCAGCTCTATGCATTTTTAACATTTAGAATTTAAAAAATTGTTGAATTTTAAAAATTGTTCTATTTCAACTAAAATTGTGCATTTTTAAACTGTTGTAATTTTCAAAATTAGGTGAAACTGGTGCACATTTGCAAAAAAAGTGCGCAGGATGGATTTGTGTAATTTTGCCCACCACTGTTTGCATCCCCCATGTTCTCTTGGGGCATTTGTAGCTGGGTAGAGAAATTGGAACAAGATGTGTGTATGTGTCACTATGTATTATGTACTGCTGGGAATCTGTACCCTTTGATGTCTGCATTTGTATCTTAATTTCTATTTATCGTTGTAACAATTTCACAGAACGGATCTCCTTGAAAATGAGCTGCGTGCTCAAATGACTTGTCTCATCATCTGTGTTTATATTTTAATAAACAAAATCTTAATTGAATTTAATTGACTACTTCTGACTCCCTGATCTTCACTGAAGCCATGTGGCTGTTGGGATAGCAGCACAGAAAACAGATATTTTTTTATTGTGTTTCCTGGAATTTGGGGAGCAGAAACAAAAACAGCACACATGTTAGTGTAAATGACTGCAGGGCCCCTGGTTCTACAATCACCTCAGTACTGATTTCTGTGGTAGGTCTCTTAGACTTCGGCAGCAGCATTTGTTCATTTTTGTGTCATGAATTATTTCTTTCAGTGGCAGTGCAGTCTGACATTTTCTAAAATATGATGTGATGTCCTGTGGTGTAGCTAGAAAAATACAATTTTTTAAGTCTGAACCATTTGGTGCCTATTTGCCACCACCTCCACTGTAGACATGCCCACATTTTTACCCAGAACCTTTGTATACCCCATATTGTACTACACTAATTGCACAATTGCAAAAATACAGCTGTACTTAGTTTTATGCTCCAGCATTTGTGTTATAGCACCAGTAGGGGTGGATATCAGACAGCAGGAGTAACAAAAACCAATGGCCAGTGTCCAGAATGCCACTCTCCTCTCTAACCAGCTTGTAAACTGTGGCTTACTTGGCATATGCATTTCTATGCCTATTGTGATGTCATCAAAGACATAACATGCTGAGCAAAGAAGAGGGGTTTACAATAAACAAGGAGTAGAAGGGAGCCATGCTCTATGGAAAAAACTATACACTTTAATGAGAAGTCATCAAGAACAAGGAATTCTGTAGCACTGCATATATTATGTGGCAGGACTCAAGTAATGCAGAAAATACCGTGGCCGTGGACTTGCAGAATTCAAGGGGAACTTACATAAAACATCTTAAGTTGGGAGGCTACCATAAAAGTTTCTGGCCACATTCACACTAGTGTTGTTTAGATAGTATCCTACCAGGTCGCAGGTCATCAGATACCATCATTTTGGCTAGATTTTGGATGGCATTTGATGGCACAGACATCTGAGCAAGGACCCAACTTACTCAGATCCTCAGTAAGTATCTGAGGTATCTATAGATCTGACAAGGATCTGATAGATCTGACCAATTGAATCAAACTATCCAAGGTGTGATCTGATCCTGAACTATCAGATGCTTGATCCAAAATCTGATTTTGTGCCAGCCCGGTGGTGCTGAGGGTTGAGGCGCTGGACGCCACACCTCGCGCTACGTGGGTGACCCAGGTTTGGGAACGAGCCTTGGTTGTCGGGGGTCGGCAGAGGAGGAGAAGGATTTAGCATCCATAGAACTACTCTGCTTCTCCAGGAAGGGGGGCAGGTTGCCATCAGTGCTCTAGTGGCCTCTGGCGGCAGCTGGGGGTGGCTGTAGAGCACTGGCAGGGACATGGAGGGAACATGCTGGGGCAGACGCTTGGCTTGGAGTGCATGCAGATGCGTGCGTGCTTGGGGCCTTAGGCATCATTGCACACCTCAGCCGATGGGGAGAAAAGTGGAAAAATTAGGGGCACTAGTTGTGGCGGCATGATGGCCATCTCCAGAAAGGACTCAATCAGCACCGAGGGCGCGTGGCATTACTGGATCCTGATCTGGGGGGTTGAGCTAGGGGAGAGCTCCCTTCCACCCCGTCGCGGGGGGTAAGCCATGGGGGGTAGCTGTGGGCCCAAATGTGGAGCCAGAGAAGTAGTCCCAGGAGATGGCGGTCTGAATATACAGAGGATGCCAGATGTGTAGAGGTAAGGCGGACTGGTGGCCCCTAGGGAGAAAAAGTACAACAAAATCTGATTTTGGTCAGATTATAGCCAGGTTTGGAGACAGATACCAGTCCTATCTGACAGAAGGTAGTTGGATCCACAAATGCACTATTCAAGCACAACTAGTTCACCCTTTGGCATGGGAAGTAAAGAGAGGGAGCCAAGGTAGTTAATGGCCCAGGATTCTAGGTTCCAGGAGAGTGAGAGAGTCTGTGTTTAGATGGGGAGAAGGAGATAGAAACAGGGAGTTTCCGCATGGAGGGAAGCCCCACCCAGGGAGAGGGGTGGTCTCTACCCAGTTGCAATCCACATTGCCATCAGGATCCATTTGCAGGGGCCTACAATCAGTATGGATATGGAGAGCCGAGCAGCTGGCTCTGAGGCAGTCTACCTCAACACCACCACCCGTCCGCCATCCTGGCAGGCCTTCACTGTCCCTTTGAGTAGATATCTCCACATCAGCCAGGCAACTGCCTGGGGATCACCAAGAGCTTTGTCCATGAGAGTAAAGGGAGTCAGACCCACTGCACCCCCTTCTGGAGTTCCTGTACATCAAATGACATTGGTATGCTTATGTTTAACAGGATTCATCTGAACTCTGCATTAATGGAGGCAGAAACTGAAGGAAAGTGCCACCAAGACTATGCAAAGACACAAGTGTCACTGTCACCACCACAGCAGTGAGGTACACTGGTATTTAGGCTGCTGGCCAGGCATTTACCATCAACTTCACAAAGATGTCTGAGCACTAAGTGGACATGCTTTGCTCAGCCTATGTCTGGGTGGACACTTGGGTTTCAGGACATTGCTTGGGGCTTTACGGATACTGTAGCTCTTTGGAGTTAGTGTCCCCACACCCACAGTTACACTGACATGATCAATTGAAATGCAAATAGTTTTAACCAAATACACTGTGTCTGCCTCCCCACTTTATCAGCTGCATAATGATTATACTGCTTGCCCTTCCAGATGCTGTGTGAGCTACCAGATAAACGCAGAGGCTTAGATTTTCAATGCTTTGTATGCAGGACTTGCAGCAGTTGTTCTGCCATTGCCGTATCACTGTGGTCAAATGCTTGTGTGTGATTTTCAAATATGTTGATGGATTTGTAACACTTTGCTCACTTTACTGCATAAAAATGATGCATGTCTTTTTTTTTTAAGCTTGTGTCAATTCTGATGCATAAATCACGGCACTTGCAGTATGAAGTAAGAATTATGTAAGCAATAACACATGACAGGGTGTGCTATAGTCTGGATAAACGCACGCCTAGGGGCGTAGTGAGGCATGAGGCCACAGGCTGAATGCCTTACTGCACCTAGAAGTGCATTTATCCAGACTATACCATACCCCAGAGTGTTATTGTGCTTATAAAATGGCTATATGTTGAGAAACTGAAATACTGAAAAAAAATACTAAAATACAAAACGAATCTGTCTTGATGTGAAATAGTCCCACCACTTTTCTTACATTGCTAGGGATGCTGTTATATGAAGTGCTGTCACCAACAGCTTAATATGGTTCAAGGTCAGTGGGCATTCATCTGTATCCCCCTCCCCCGGGTCGTGCCAGAAAATAGGCAGGATTTGTCTAGTGCACTTACCCGGTCAACAAAAACGAAATAAATAAAATAAAATTAGGGAAGCTGAAGAGAGCTGCCAAGTCACTACATCAGGCTGCAGGCAAGACCACGACATTGCCTTTGGTCTTACTCACAGCAAGTTATCATCAGCAGTAGCTACTTCCATAAATGTTCTGCTGGTTTCCCTCTGCTTGGGGCTTCGGAGGGACTGTGGAGTGTTCCTAAAGTGTAGGTGAGGAGGAGAAGGTAGCAGTTTGGTAGGGACAGCAACACAATTTGTAAGTACAAAGAACACTTTTCATTTTATGTTTCTGGGATCATGTTTCACTCGCTAAGACAGTGCCCTTTAGCGAGGAACCCAGATGGTGGGTTCCGAGACTTGAACGGCAGGTAGCTCAGTGATAGTTTTGGGGGGTTCTTGTCATTTTGGGGGACTTGTTTTTTCCCAAGCTTTATTCAACATAAAAAACATAGCTGGCAAGGGGTGCCAGCCAATCAAGTTTCATTACTGTTTCTACCCATTTTATAAGTTACAAATAGCACAACTGTGGCAGAATCATGCTGCAGTTCTTCAAAAATCCAGCCCAGAACTTGTATGTTCCTGGTTCAGTAAGTTAGTTTGTGGAGTCCAGATGAAACTTTGGTGTGGGTACATATGTGTGAGAAGCATTGTACTACTTTGGATAGGTACTAACTTGCATTTGGATATCCATTTGGACTTAGCATGGTATCCTATTGTCTTGTACTAAAACTAAACACTTTTTGTACCGTGCAGTACTAAGTGCCCCCTGCAAAAAAATGAACTTTGTCTTATGGTGTCATCCAGTCTTCTATTTAAAGCAACAATGCCACTAAACAGGGCAAACAAATGTGACCCTACCTTTTTTTACCTATAAAAGATTGCAGGAATCTTCTCCCGTACCACTAACTCCAATCTAGCCTTACCAGGTTTTACTATCTGTCGTCAGGATTGTGGCAAGAGAGGAGGTGGAGTAGCCATGTATGTCCAAAGTAACATCCCTTGCTTCATCACTTGCCAAAAAACTGTCCCCAAATCCTACAAAACCCTCCTCGCACACCCCGCCCTCCCATTCACAGCCCCATCTACATAAGTGTCCTATATGCCACCCCAAAAATAGCCTCAGACTCCCTCATCTCATGCATTAACACAATGACCTTCCTCTCATTGAATAGTGGATTGTTCATGTTGAGTGACTTCAACATTAACTGTCTCCCCCCCCACTCACACTAGGCTCTCCATGGAAACCCTCAACCTCACCCAACTAATCACAAATCCTACCCGTCACAACCTCTGCTCCTCCAATCATATACTACTCGATTGGATCCTCTCCTCCTACCTTCATTGAGTCACGGCAGCCAGAGTCCTGCCAGATGCTATTAGTGACCACTGCTTCACTTACTGTGTGAGGAAGACACACCTCCCCCACTCCTCACCCAAATACTTTACCTACTGCTCACTCAGGAACCTTTCCCCTGACTCCCTTCTCTCAGACCTCCACTCAGTTGATTGGTCCCCTGTCTTTGCAGCTAGAGAGGTACATATGGCCCTACAACACTTCTATTCCATCCTGACTTGGATGTGGGACTTTCACGCACCTCTTCGCACCTCCCTGGTAAGACGTCTTTACCTTCTGTGGATCTCACCTTAAATTCTATCTATGCAAAGCTTGTAATCATGCCTGGTCCCTCTACAAATCCTCTAGCTCTATCTGTAACCTCCACCACTACCACTCCCTTAGTAACAGGTGCACCAAAGCTATATGGCTAGCTAAGACAGGGTATTTCAAGTTACACCTCTTCTCCTGCTGTAACCCATCATCCTTCTAGACTACAGGTATGCTGCAGCATGTCTTTCTACCTGTGCACAAACTGCTTTTCAGCTAGAACAGTACCTCAAGTGTGGTCCAATATCTGCTGAGGAAGGGACTCTGTGGTGAACTGTACTGCTTGAGTTTTGTCACCTGCTGAATTTTCCCCCGGCTGTCATTTACGTTCTACTGGTAAACTTCACAGGTACTGAACTAAGAGGGAGGAGGCCCTGAAGCAGCATCATCTACACAGGAGTTGGTCTGATGGCCTTGAGCCAAAACTACTCAAATTGGCATCCCCCTTCACTGCGGCACCACTAGCCAGAATTTTCACCCTGTCTCTTTGCCAAGGACATGTCTCAAGCATCAGGAAAATCGCCAGAGTCACCCCAATTTTCAAGAAAGGGGATAAAAAGGACATCTCCAACTACCGTCCCACTGCCATTCTATCGGTACTGAGCAAGATCCTTGAAAAGATTGTAGCCATCCAAATCACTGAATTCCTCTCCAACTACAACTTGCTCTCACCATATCAGCATGGTTTCCATAAAGAGCATAGCACCTACACTGCCCTGCTCCAGCTCACAAATGACATACTTCATGCTATGGCCTCTAGCCTCCTAACTGGGGCCATATTTATCAACCTCACAAAAGCTTTCGATCTGGTTGATCACGCCTTCTACTAACCAATCTGATGTCCCTTGGCTTCTCACAAAGCTCTGTTACCTGGATAAATAGCTCTCTCTGCAATCGATATCAAGTTGTTAAATTCAACTCTGCAATGTCTGGTGAATCCCCTGTTAAACTTGGCATCCCCAGGGGTCAATACCGGTTCCCCTCCTCTTTTCTATTATCATTAACTGGATTGCGCTCAACATCCCCTCTTGCTCGGCCATCCTCAATACAGATGATCTTGTCCTGTATTATAGTTCCAGCTCTATATAGGACATACACCTGAAACTATCCTCTGCTTTCCTCCATGTCCAATCCTGGCTCACTAACAACAAACTTCTTCTCAATGTCTCCAAGACACAGACCATGCTCTTTGGCTCTGCTGCCAAACTGAAAACTTGTCGTGGTCAGCTTAAGATTCCTGGTCCTGATACTCCCTCTTGGACACTATGAGTGCATTTAAATACCTTGGGGTACTACTCGATGAAACACCAGACTTTTACCAACACATCCAGGCCACCTGCAAGGCAGTAAACAGCAAAACTGGGGTTGCCTACAAAACAAGTCATGTGCTCACTCCCTCCGCTAGACTGACCATTGTACATGGTATTCTATTACCATCACTTGCCTATGGTTCTGTCACCTACATCAATACATCTAAAGCCTCACTTCACAAATGGGACACCACCCACAACATCTGCTGATATGCCTCTGCTTCCCTGCAGTTAAAACACTGATGTCAACTCTATGCTGACCTCAACTGGCCTTTTCCCTCCGCCCATCGGCTCTTCACCCTCTGCTCCTTCGTTGAC
Source organism: Neoceratodus forsteri (assembly GCA_016271365.2). Taxonomy (NCBI): domain Eukaryota; kingdom Metazoa; phylum Chordata; order Ceratodontiformes; family Ceratodontidae; genus Neoceratodus; species Neoceratodus forsteri. Next base: position 1,617,431,951 of record CM028131.1, on the reverse strand, counting down.
AACATAATCAGATCTAACACCCCAATGTCACTAACACTCTTCTAATGCCTCACTCATCCACCCATGGCCTACATTCTGCTGACCTAGCCCTACTATACGTGCCCAGGTGCAAAACCACAAAGGGTGGCACTGCTTTCTTTCATGTGCCCCTAGCACTGGAACGCTTATACCATGGAAGCTTCGTGAATAGCCCACACATACCATCTTCAAACACAAACTATGCAACTTCTCATCAGCCCTGAATCCTGCACCTGCTTTAAACCTACCTGATCTTCTCAAGCTGCAACCCTATCACTCACATCCTCCTCTAAACACCCGCCTCCCTTTCCACCTGGATTATAGCCGCCTCTCCCTATTTATGCCTATCTCCTTCCTTTCCGCTGTTACTACCACTGGGTTTACTCACAGTACTTATCATGCTATCTGTAAACCAATTCTTATGCCATTTAGTTCTGTTTTTGCCCAGTTGGCACTGAGTCAGTGGTGACTCATGTATGTATGCTGTATAACATGGCCCTCTGCTGACAGCTGTTATAGCACTTGTCTTAATTACTATGTCTGCCTATTGCTTTGTATTACCATTTGTTTTTTAAATCCTGCTGCACAATTTTTGTGATGTCAATTTTTGTCTATGACCAAATGTAATTGTTAATTTGTATACCTTACCTTGCTATACCATCGTATGTACTGTACTGTGTTGATGCTCCTAATCTGAAACTGTATTACTTTGATGTAACACCGTTTGTAATTTTGTAACCTCCCGGGCTGTGTCTGAAAACAGTCACAGCTTCTGTCTAGCACACCCACCCAGTTATCAAAAACTAAATAAATAAATAAATCTCTACAGGAGGGGCTTACCAGATAAAATGGCTCATGCTACCACTAGCACAAGCATTATGGTGTGAGCATGAATAGCTGCGCCACTCGGAGATGAAAAAGACTTTGAAACAGGTCTGACTTGGCTTAAACATTTGGACTGGATTTTATTGGTTTATGTTTTAAACCTAGGATAGATATTATGTTTATATTTATACTAATTTATAGATAGTTTACCTTGTGCACAAAGACTTAACCTAATAGAGTCTCTTATAAAGAGTTTGGTCTAGAAGCTAAACAAGTCTCACTTCAACTAATACCTATTTCCAGAATAATAATATACCTTTGCTGCTTTATTTGGTGTGTGTTCTCATTTAGAAAGTTGGAGACACATTGCATTTGGTAGTGTTTCCGGGCTCCAGAGAGAGATATAATCATGGCTTTAAAGCAAATAAATAGCTCCCACAATAGATTAATATTTGGTTATATTTTGAGGACTTTGCTTGTATTAACATGTTTGTCCCAACTATGCATTACTTGTGAAGGAGATATTGTCACCACGAGGACCCAATGCCATTGGAGCTTGCACACATTGGAGCTTACTGCAGCTAGAAAAAGTTTAAGAAAAAGAAGAAATGCTTTTGTTCTAATTAAGCAACAACTGAAAAGCCATCAATCACAATTTAAACTAGTACTGAATAATCCAGCTGGTGGGACCAATGGGTGGGTACTCTGGGTGTCTCTAATTCTTAGTGGAGACATTGAGTTAAATCCAGGGCCCAAAAGTGGGTCAATAAAAATCATGCATGATAACGCATAACGTTTGGTGAATAAAATGGATTTGTTTCATGCATGGGTTGAAGTGGAGAAACCTGAAATGATTGCATTATCAGAAACATGGTTAACTAAGACAATTGAAAATGACAACATTTCATTAAGTAACTACTACAGTTATAGTAGGAACAGGGGTACTAGGGTGGGTGGGGGTAATACTATATATAAACCAATCCTTGGCCCATTTGGAAATTTGCTCTCCTAATAAAATGGAAGGCATTGAATGTATGTTGATTTACATACTATCTTTGGATTCAATGATTGGAGTGGTTTACTTCCCCCCCCCAAAAAAAAAAAATGAAGACAATACACTTTGAGAAATTGGCTGAGTCTATAGCTCAAACTACTAAGGGAAAAAAATTAATCTTAGTGGGTGATTTCAATGCAGCGTGGGGATGTAAAAGAGGTCAAAAGCTGGGAGAGTCATTTCAAAGTTTAAAATTGGTGCAAATCATGTCAAAACCAACTAGAAGGGGCAGAGTTGACAGCTTAGGAAATATATTAGATCTAATTTTTGTCTCTCCCGAGTTTGCAGTATTAAAAAAGAACACCAGCCCTCCCAGCCTAGGTGATCATAACGTAATATATTGCATTCCAAGTACTGAGATAAACAACTTAAACACTCAAAAAACAATTGCTTTGGTAAGCAGATGCTTTAAAAAATATGACAAGCAGTGTTTTCAGCTCCATATGTCAAAACAAAAGTGGTATAAGATTTCTCTTACTCCAGAGTTGGACTTGGCTGTGGAGGAGTTCACAAAGATATTTTTAGAGGTATGCAACAAGTGTGCTCCCTATAAAAAGAAAGTGAGAAAGACAAGCCACCTACCATGGATAAATGATAGATTAAAAAGACTAATTTCCCAGAAAAACTACTTGTGGAAGAAAGCGAATAAGAACCAAACCCAAACAACATGGGATCAGTTTAAAATAATATGAAATAAAGTTAGTCAAGAAGTAAGGAAAGTAAAAACACGATATGTCAGTCCTACAACTTACAGGCCACTTGCCCTTTAATTTATTGTCTCAAAACTATTAGAAAGACCTAACCATGGCCAACTCATAAGTTGCTTGGAAAAATATAACGAACTAAACAATTTCCAATCAGGCTTTAGGAGAGGTTTGTTGACAGACACCACACTCACAGAATTTATAGATCTAATATCGACTCCCCTTGGTGAGTTGAGGCCCGGGATGCAGTGTTCATCAACCTCTCAAAAGCTTTTGACTTAGTTGACCATCTTACCATGATACACAGGTTGAAGAAAATTGGTGTAGCAAATGAACCAATGAAATAGTTTCACTCATATTTGGAAAACAGATCACAGATGGCGGCTGTGGAGGGCAGGTGTTCTACACCCCTTTCAGTGTTTTGTGGCATTCCTCAGGGGTCCATTCTTGGACCCCTGCTGTTTATCATATATATAAACAAACTCCCCAGCTTCATGAAGTCCACTTCTATTAGACTCTATGTGGACAACACAGTTCTGGTTTCTGAGGGATCAAGTGTTGGGGAGGTTAAAACCAGGTTACAGTCAGACTTTGACATCTTGCAAAATTGGTTTACCTCTTCAAACTTGATTATAAATTCAAAAAAGACCCAGACTGTGCTATTTAGTTCAGTCATACCTGGGAAAAGGTCCAAGGATAAGACTCTGCAGATAAGAGTAAAAATGGTAGTAAACTGACCCAAGTCTCTGCATATAAGTATTTAGGGGTTATTATAGACCAAAACTTATCTTTTGAACAGCATATTAATGGACTAATTAGTAAAGTTAACTCTAGGATAGGTGTCTTAAGGAGAGTAGCAAATTGTATTAGTTAAAAAGACAGATTGACCATAACTAACCAACTGATCCTTCTGCTGATTGATTATGGGTGCCAGGTTTACTCCCATGCAAATCATTATTCACTTCACAAACTCAATACTTGATATAATAGGTTAGCAAGGTTTGTACTACGATGTAAATATGATACTCATCACTGTTTGATGTACAAAAACTTAACATGGTGATCCTTGGAATTTCACAGACAAGAAAGTTGGGCCAATTTTATATCTATAGACTTGGTTCCGCTATAGGTTTAGCTGTAAAGTTAACTCGCCCCTCGCACCAATTTAACTTAAGAAAAGCAGGGGCCAGAGAATTAGAAGTTCCAAAAATAAAGAATAAATTTGGAATGATGTCATTCCAGTATAAAGCTTCAACAACATGGAATAATCTCCCAATAACTGTTAAAACCCAAGATATGACAGTGGGAAAGTTCAAAACAGCGATGAAATGGGAATGATGTTTCCGATGTACATGTAACAGATTAATTATTGTCATCCCTAGACTATCTTTATAAAATAGGTTGACTGTATGTATATTTATATATCCTTTTCTTTGGTTTTTATTATAAATTTTTATCGTCTTATATGTAACATTGTTGTTCTTTATGTTATCAAACAGGTACGCCTTGAAAAGAGGGCTTTTTGGTCCTAATGGCATTTGTGAAATTGCAATATTCACTTATTCCTGTATAAATAAATATTTTTACTACTATTACTACTACTACTATCAAAACCCTTCTCAACCCCTCCCCTCAAGCTACCAGCCCTTCCCTTAAAGTCAACGAGTCACTCATCTCCAACCCTACCGAGGTTGCCTCCATATTCAACAAATTTTTTACATCTTGCTCACTCCCTGACACACCCCACCCTCTTTACTCCCCCTCTCCCTCTACAGGTTTTAACTTCCTTCCCATCTCCCCCTCAGAGGTCCTCCAAGACCTAAACACTTTAAAAATGAACAAATCCTGCTCAAACAGGCTTCACCCCAACCTGTTACACCTCTCTGCCCCTGCAATAACCAACCCCCTCACCCATATCCTCAGCCTTTCCTTTTTCACAAACACTGTTCCTGCACAATGGAAACAGGACAAAATAATCCCCCTCCCCATAGGCAGAGATTCATTCTCCCCTAACAACTATCATCCCATCTCCCTTCTCCCCTCACTTGCCAAACTTCAGGAGTCCCTAGCTCTGTCTAGAATGTCTGACTTCCTATTGTCCTTGAACTTCTTCTCTGATTTCAATCTGGAGTCCTCAGAAACCATTCTACAGTATCCTCCCGATTCCACATCACAAACTCCATCCTGTCCTCCACAGGCACATCACTGCTGCTATATTCCTAGACCTCACCAAAGCCTTTGATTCTGTCTCCCACCCATGCATCCTTCAAAAGTTCCACTCAGCTGGCCTAGCTTCCTCTACAATTCATTCATTCATCTCATACCTCTGTGGTAGACAGCAATCAGTCTCTGTGGGAAACTTAGTGTCACTCCCCATCCTTGCTGGAGTTCCCCAAGGATCAATTCTATGCCCAATTCTCTTCTTGGTATTCATAAAAGACCTCCAAAAAGCTTGTCTGCATACAGACATTTACTTTTAAGCAGATGACTCCATAATCTATGTCTCTGGTCCCTCCCCCAACACTATTTACTCTACCCTCCAGTCTGATTTAAACCAGGCCCTTCTATGGTTCCAAGATAACAGTCTTAAAGTCAACACCAAGAAAACAGTCTCCATGTTTTTTGGGACTCCTCATAAGCTGGAAAAACTCCCCCTTAGCTCCTCCTTTTCCTGCTTGGATGAGTCCATCCTAGACTCAGTGACATCTTACAAATACATTGGCCTGTGGCTGGATCAACATCTAGATTTCTCCAAGCACATTGACTTTATGTGTTCTAAGCGTCGCCCCAAACTCAGAGTGCGTCATTGAAACAAAAACTCCATCCCTTTGCTTCTGTGCCAAGTCCTAGCAGTCAAAACCATACTCCCAATACTTGATTATGATGACATAATCTATGCTTCAGCCTCTGCCACCTCCTTCTCCCATCTTGACATCACCCTTAATGCATTCTGCCACTTCGTTAGTAACTCTCCTCCTCAAACTCACCACTGCACTCTACTCTCCTCACTAAACCTTACCCCCCCGGAGATACATTCACTCCTTAACTTTCTTTGCCAAGTACTGTTTCAACCTCCTCCCACCCTATCTCTCTTCCCTCCTCTCACCAGCTCCTGCCCCTCCCTACTCACTGAGGTATACCCACCCTATGCCTTCTCAATCCCTCACTGATGATCCTCCACTGGAGCCTCTGCCTTCTCCTCCCATCTCCTCCACCTCTGGAACCAGCAAGCCACCCTCCTCCAAGACTCACCTTCATTCCCTGCTATAAAGTAGCAAACAGAGATCATCGCTTCCCCTCCCTGCAGTTACCTCCCCTTATCCCTCCCCTCCTACTCTTCCCTGCTCACCACTTAACTCCCCTGCCCAGTCAAGTCTCTCCAATGACAACTCCACCCCCTCCGTTCAAATAAGTTAATCAGTAAATATTGTAAAGTAGACATTGTATAGCTGCCTCATCTTGACACTGTGGCTGTAAAAGAGACTTGGTGGTCAGGACTCCATTCATGGGAGGTAGGCATCCTGGGTTGCAGACTTTTTAGGAAGGACAGGCCTGGAAGAAAGGGGGGGGCAGCACTCTATGTCAAGGAAGATATCAAGGTGACGGAAGGGCAGGAGGAACAGGACGCAGTTGAGGTCATGTGGATTATGCTGGAAAAAAGATCTGGTGCAGCTTTATGACTGGGTGTGATCTACAGACTCCTGACACAGGGGGGAGGAGGTGGACAGGCAACTGATGTGGATGATACAGAGGATGGCATTTAAAAAAAAAGGGAAGTTCTGCTGGTAGGAGACCTGAACCTCCCCGATGTTGATTGGGACATCCAGTCGGCTAAGTCAGTCAGAAGTAGAAAGATCTTGAAGTTCCTCCAAGGAGCTTTCCTGCGACAGCTGGTATAAGAACCAGTCAGGGGTGGCAACATATTGGACATGATTCTCATTAATGGGGAAAGTGTGGAAGAGGTGGTAGTGGGGGACAGTCTAGGTGCAAGTGTCCACAACACGGTTAGGTTCGGGGTAAAGACAGGGAAGGCAGCAGGCACTTCAATCACTAAGGTTCTGGATTTCAGGTGATCAGATTTCATCAGAATGAGGGTGATTTTTAAGGAGGAAATGAAGGAGAAGGGGCAGATAGAGGATGTGGAGGATTTATGGGAAAGAAATTAAGGGAGGGCTACTGAAGGCCATGGACATCTGCATAAGGAGGGTTAAGAGAAGCAAAAGATGGAAGAGGCCATTGTAGTTCACCCAGGAGGTGAGGGGAGCAATTGGGGAGAAAAGATGGGCATTCAAAATGTATAAGAGGACCCAGAGGGATGAAGACGGATAGATCTACAAGGAAAAACTAAGGATGGCAGGGCAGAAGATTAGGAAGGTTAAAGTGGACACAGAAGAGAGAATTGGCAGACAGGTCAAAGGAGGGGACAAAACTTTATTTAGGTATGTTAGGGAGTGTAAGAAGGCAAAACAGAGGATAATAAGACTGAAGGAGAAGTGGAAGTACAGATGGAGGAGAATTTTGAGAAGGCAGAAGTACTAAATAGGTATTTCTGCTTAGTCTTCACAGTAGAGGGGATGGGGAAGGGACTGGAGTTAAACAGAAGGTTCAGGGATAGAACAAAGCCCATTCAATGAAGGCAGTGTAAGAGAGGAGCTAGGCAGGTTGTGAGAGGAGAAAGCTATGGGCCCGGACGCCCTGCATCCTAGGGTACTCCGGGAATTAAGGGAAGTGTTGGCTGCTCCCTTGGTGAGGCTGTTTAACTTGTCTTTGGACACAGGATGGGTGCCGAGGGACTGGAGAAGGGCGGATGTGGTACCACTCCACAAGAGTGGCAGCAGAGAGGAGGCGGAAAACTATCATCTGGCCAGCTTTACCTCAGTGGTGGGTAAGGTGATGTAAGCACTCTTGAAGGAAAGTTGGTCAGATACCTTGCCAATAATGGAATGCAGGATGGTAAGCAACATGGCTTCACTTCAGGGAGGTTATGGCAGACAAACCTCATCAAGTTTTTCAATTGGGTGACAAGGGTGGAGGATTGGGGTGGGGGCAGTGGACGTGGTCTACCTGGACTTTAGGAAGGCCTTTGACTCCATCCCTCACAGAAGGCTGATTAATACATTGGAAAGCTTGGGGATGGGACCAAATATAATGAGGTGGGTAGAAAACTGGCTGAGGGACAGGAGCCAGAGGGTAGTGGTGAATGGTGTGCATTCCAGAGAGGGAAGGGTGATGAGTGGGGTGCCACAAGGGTCAGTGCTGGGGTCCATACTTTTTAATATATATATAGCAGTGATATAGGGGTGGGACTGAAAGGGAAGGTGTGCCTGTTTGCAGATGATACCGAGATCTGCAATAGGGTGGACACCAAGGCTGGGGTGGAGGCAATGAGAAAGGGACCTACAGAGGCTGCAGGGGTGATCAGAAGCATGGTAGCTGAAGTTTAATGCAAAGAAATGCACTGTGATGCACATGGGACATAATAACCTCCAAGCCAGTTATATTCTGCTGCTGTTTCTGACAAAAGAAACTGTGGTTTCAGAGCAAAACAGCAGTCTAGAACTACAGATTTGTTTACTGCTAAATCACTTCTACTACAGCAGGAGTTAGTACTTGTTTGGATTAAGCAAACAGATACTCTATTTGAAGAAGGGGTGTCATTTAAGTTAAAAAAAAAAGAAGAAAGTCACTGAGTGTTTCTCTGAGGAAGGGAGCTGTATCAGCCTAATTTACACAGTCAGAGCACAGGGTGAATCTAATTGGGGGGTGTGGCTTAGCAGCTTAGCAGTACAAAAGCAGCTGTCTCCAGTTACAGCTTCATGCTGTTTCTGACAGAAGAAACTTTGGTTTCAGAGCAAGACAGCAGTCTAGAACTACAGATTTGTTACTAATTGCGCTCCTTCCCACCCAAAGTCAGTTCTAGTTTTATAGCCACTGAATTTGACTGACAACAGGAACTTCCTGTTTGGCAGCAGGAAGGGAAGGATCAGTGAGACACATTAGTTTCAGCAACCTTGAAGGAACCTAAAAAAAAAAAATAACTTTATCCCCCGGCTGCTGGAGGTCTGAATCCAAGCACAGAAGAAGGAGACTACTGAAGACTACAGGAAGTTCCTGTCCCAGAACAGGAAGGTGAGAGTTGTAAGGGCACATAGGCAGTAGAGTAAGTGTAAAAATACATAGAGGAGGAGACAGTAAGCATACAAAGCAACAGGAGAGGGACACAAAATAAGTCAAGATGGGAGCGGTGCAGTGCAATGGCTGTGGGGCAGCAGTGTTCTGGGAGACATTCTGAGGCTGCGATGCTGCCCTGTTTGCAGGCACCTCTCTGGTCTGAGGGAGGAGGTTGCCGTCTCCAGACCCCTGACTGGGATTAGTGAAACCTCTTCCCCACCCAGGGACCACCAGGGCCACCACCGTTACCTCAGAGGTTGCCAAGAAGAGGAGCCGGTTGGACCAAGGTGGGCTCAGGGAGGAGAGGGTGGTGGAACAGAGGTGCATCCCTCAGTTGTACCTCTCCACAATTCATATGCTGTTCTGGCAAAGAGTGATTCCTCTATGGAGGCACCTGCAGTGGAGACCAAGGAGAATGCTGGAACCTCCACAAAGGGAGACCCATGGAGGGTGGCACAAGACCCCACAGGGGAAGAAAACAACTGCTGGTGGGGGACTAAATCATTAGGGGGTAGAAGTGGGGGAGGAAGGGAATAGGGAGATAAGGTGCCTGCCTGGTGCCACGGCTTGGAGGGACAGGAAGCGAATCCTCAGGATCATGGGAGCAGCTGCACGAGGGAGGGAGCTGGATGTCATTGTCCACCTGGGGACCAATGACCTGGCTTTGAATGGGATCAGAGCGGTGTAAGAGGAGTTTGTGGAGTTGGGGAGGGGCCTTAGGCAAGTAGCATGTACGGTAACCTTCTCTGAGGTGCTTCCTGTCTATGGCAAGGATGATGCTAGGGTATTCTGCACCATGGGATTTAATGAGTGGTTGAAAAACTGGTGTGGAGCTCAGGGTATTGGCTTCATTGGCGACTGGGGAGCCACCTGGAGGGATGAAGGCTTATACTGGCGTGATGGTCTGCATCTGTCCAGGGGGGGAACCAGGATCCTAGGTGACAGGTTTAAATGCTTCATTGGCAAGCATTTAAACTAGCCAAGGGGGAGGCACTGAAAAGGAGCAGGGAAATCCCAGCCTCCCCCCACAAAGTGCAATAGTTAGAGAGGTAAACACCAAGGTAGAGAAGTCAGTATGGAGCAGGACAGCGATAAATGCAGAAAAAGGTGTTAAGGACAGGGATGGGGCTAAAAGGGGTAAGGTCATAAAAAATAAATGGAAGGTGATGAGTACCAATGCCCGCAGTCTGTGTAACAAGCTCCCTGAACAAGTGACCTTGATGGAAGAGGGTTGCCTGGATATTGTGGCAGTCACTGAAACATGGTACACAGAGAACCATGAGTAGGATGTCAGCATACCAGGATACACAGTCTGCAGGAGGGACAGGGTGGGTAAAAGAGGAGGAGGAGCTCTCTATATAAGGGAAGGGATTAAAGCAACATAACTAAAGAGTAAACAGGAAGTTGATGAGTCACTATGGGTCACCCTGGAGACAGGAAATGGCACCACAATCTGCATGGGGGTTGTGTACAGACCCCCATCTCAGGGAGAGGAACTGGACAAGGAAATGATAGAAGGCATACTTAAAATGGCAGAAAAAGGGGAGATATTGTTGATGGGGGACCTGAATATGCCAGATGTTAACTGGAGTACCTTTGCTGCAGGCACATCCTAGAGCAGGGCCGTTCTTGATGCCTTACAGGGGGCATGCCTCAGACAGCTAGTGCTGGAACTGACTAGGGAGGGAACAATCTTAGACCCAGTACTCCCAAATGGGGAAGGAGAAAGAATCTCAGATTTAGAAGTGGGTAGCCATCTGGGAACAAGTGACCACCAAACAGTGTGGTTCACAATAAACACAGCCATAGAATCAAGTCATACAAAACAAGAGTTTTGGACTTTAGGAAGGCTGACTTTGGGAAAATGAGAGACTGCCTCAGAAAAGCACTAGCAAATGGGCAAGAAGGAGGGGTGGAGGAACAATGGGGAATAATCAAAACAGCCATCACAGAGGCAACAAGCCTTTATGTGGAGCATATCAATAAAACAAAATGAAGGAAAAAAAACACTATGGTTCTCAAAAGAGGTGGCAGGGAAGGTTAAGGAGAAAAGGAAGCATTCAGGAAATATAAGTAAACACAGAAGGAGCAGGACAGAGAACTTTATCAGTTAAAGCAGAAGGAGGCAGGGAAGGCAGTCAGAATAGCAAAGGCACAAACTGAGGAAAAGATAGCCAACTCTGTTAAGAAGGGGGATAAAACCTTATATAGGTACATTAGGGGCTAAGAAAGACCAAGGGAGGGATACAGAGACTTAATAAAGGGGAGGGAATGTGGGCAGAGGGTGACAGTGAAAAAGCAGGGATACTGAATGAATATTTCTGCTCAGTATTCACAATGGATGAGGAGGGAGGTACCTAAACCAAACAAGGGAGAAACTCTGAATAGGGGGGTCGATACCAGTCCATTCACAGAAGAAAGGGTTTTGAAAGAACTCTTGAAACTGAGGGTGGACAAAGCAATGGGGCCTGATGGGATTCACCCAAGAATACTAAAAGAACTAAGGGTAGAACTAGTAATGCCACTGACTACTCTCTTTAACAAATCATGGGAGGATGGAGTGGTACCTGAGGACTGGAGGAGGGCAAATGTGATTCCACTTCACAAAAGTGGGAGCAGGGCAGAGGCAGGAAACTACAAACCAGTTAGATTGACTTCAGTGGTAGGGAAAATGATGGAATCACTTCTGAAGGAAAGAAATGTTGAGTACCTAGAGGCCAGTGGGGCACAGGACCCAAGGCAGCATGGTTTCACAGCAGGAAGGTCATGTCAGATGAACCTAATAGATTTCTTTGACTTGGTGACCAAAGTAGTAGACCGGGGAGGGGCTGTGGATATGGCCTACCTAGATTTTAGCAAGGCATTCGACACAGTCTGACACGAAAGATTAATATACAAGTTAGCCAGCTTTGGAGTGGGTCCCAAGGTGGTAGCCTGGATAAAAACTGTCTGGACAACAGGACGCAAAGGGTAATAGTAAACGGAGTCCACAGTGAAGAAAGGAGGGTAACTAGCGGGGTACCGCAGGGTTTGGTACTGGGACCGTTCCTCTTTAATATCTTTATTAGTGACATTGGAGAGCACCTGGAAGGAAAGGTATGTCTCTCTGCAGATGACACAAAGATCGGCAACAGGGTTGATACACAAGGTGGGGTGGAAAGAATGAAAAGGGACTTGGCAAGGTTGGAGGAATGGTCAAATATGTGACAGCTCAGATTCAATGCAAAGAAGTGCAAGGTAATGCATCTGGGAAACAAAAACCCAGGGGAAGAGTACACAATTGGGGGTGAGTTAATAACAACAACAAAAATCGAAAGAGACCTAGGAGTAATTATATCAGATGACCTAAAGGTGGGCAAGCAATGTGAGAAGGCAGTAATGAGGGCTGGGGGGATACTGGCATGCATAGGGAGAGGCATCAACAGTAGAAAACAGGAAGTAGTTATCCTTCTCTACAGACAGTTAGTGATACCCCATCTGGAGTACTGCATGCAATTCTGGAGACCCCATCTCCTCAAAGACATAGACAGAGTGGAGGCTGTTCAGAAGAGGGCAACTAAAATGGTGCAAGGTCTGCACCAGAAGACATACGAGGAGAGACTAAAGCAGCTTAATATGTATACCCTTGAGGAAAGGAGGGAGAGGGGACATGATAGAAACTTTCAAGTATCTCAAGGGAAGTAACAAGGTACAAGAGGGTAGTATATTTTGGAAGAAGAGATGTGCAAGAACAAGGGGGCACAATTTAAAGATGGGGGGGCGGCTCAGAGGTAATGTTAGAAAGTATTTTTTCACAGAGAGAGTTGTGGATGCATGGAACAGCTTTCCTGAGGAGGTTGTGGAGTCAGGAACAGTGGGAGAATTCAAGAATGCATGGGACAGGCATAAGGCAATTCTAGTGGGGGGTAGGAGGAAGTAAGCTGTTGATTAATTAGAATCTGCAGCTGAGCCCATCTCACTGCCCCAATTCTCCACATCTTCAATCTTTCCATTACATCTGCTACTGTGCCGTCCTGCTGGAAATCAGCACATATCATCCCTCTATTTAAATCTGGTGACCCATGCGATGTAAACAACTATAGGCCTATCTCCATATTGCCTATCCTTTCTAAAGTTCTCGAAAAACTGATCCATATTCAGTTAAAATCTCACTTGGAAACCTCTCTCATTAACCCAACTCAATCTGGCTTCAATAATCATAGCACAATCACTGCACTAGCAAAGTAACCAATGATTGGATCTCTGCTATATATGCTAAGAAGGTAACTGGTGCAGTCTTTTGGACCGCAGCAAAGCTTTTGATACTGTTGATCACAAACTATTAGTCAATTGCCTTGCAAAGTTGGGTGCCACATACCATACCACCCAGTGGTTCTCTAGCTACCTAACTGGAAGATTCCAAAAAGTAAAGGCGGAAGGCTTTTTTTCTGCTGCCTTGCCAGTTGCAAGAGGAGTCCCCCAAGGATCCATCTTAGGCCCTATCTTGTTTTCTTTGTACATTAATGACTTGGATGCTAACATATATGTCCAATCTGCACTTTTTCTGGCTCATCATTATCTGAAGTCAAGGGAGTGCTTCAAGCAGACTTTGCACAACTTGAGCATAATCTAATAAAGGCAAAGCTTCTGCTCAATGCTAAGAAGACTAAAGTGATGATATTCTCCTGCAGTGCTGTCACAGGCCCCCCCAATACCCTTGCCCAAGACTTCATTGTCACCACGCTAAACGAGCCTCTGGAAGTTGTAACCAAATTTAAATATCTGGGTATCTGGATCGACAATAAATTATCTTTCAATGACCACGTCGAAGATGTCTCTAGAAGGTTAAAAGCAAGGTTAGGTTTCTTCTACAGAAATAGGCCCCTTTCCCCTGAAACTCGAAACAAGCTTGTACAGGCCACTTTTTCTCCCTACCAACTATGGCGATGTAATCTATTCCTCCACCACTCTTGCAAATCTAAGTAAACTGGACATCCTTTATCACCGTAGCTACGGTTCATTACCAACTCCCCTACCGTCGCACCACTGTGACTTATATGCAGCTGTTGGTTGGACATCCCTTACTACTAGACGCCTGCTCATGCTGGCTATGGACTCTTAAACTGCTCCTGCAGAAATTGCCAAGCTATCTGTCTTCCTTATTAGTATCTCACATAGTGCATACTGTAAGAAAATCTGACTTTATTATGCTTGACATACCAAGGAGGTGGACTTCCTTTGTAAACGTGTTATTGCATATGCCTTTCCTCCATTTGGAGCCAATTACAAACCGCATTGAAACTAACTAGCACAGTTTCAATAAACTTCTACAAATCGCTAAGTTCAGCCAAAACAAAAGACACCTGTAACTGTCATTAAGTCTCTTCCTTCCCCATGTGTGCCATATTTATCCACTGGTAAGGTATAATTGATTTGTCATATTAACTGCTTTCCCTTCCCCTTCTACTCCTGGCTTTATCTATGCTTACGCTCCACTGCTTCTCTATCAAATCACTCCTCCCCCCCATATCAGTGGTAGTCTGTTGTTTGTTCTAGCTGCCAAAATATATGTATTGCACACACCAGTCATCATGTTTCATTTATCAGTATGCAACCTGTAAGTCGCTTTCCTGTTTCATATCAATGTTTACCACCTGCGGTCACCCTATGTGGTACCCTTGTATGCATATCCAGCCTGTATCATGTAACGTGCATTTCATGTATATACTGTTATTACCTATCTGTGTTTGTACTTTAAGTGTTTATGTCACAGGACCTCCTTGTGAATGAGCTTGCTCAATGGAGTTTTCCTGCAATAAACTTGAACTTGAACTTATCCATCATGTAGGGAAATGGGCAGACTGGGTGGGCCAAGCGGTCCTTATCTGCCATCAAATTCTATGTTCCTATGTTTCTATGTTTCTATATTCTGGGAGAGAAGGAAATAAGGGTAACCATGCAGGAGAATGATGTGGGGGTTATAATTTCAGATAACCTCCAGGTGGGGAATCAATGCAGCAAAACAGTGGGCAGGGCAAATGGAATGCTGGCATGCATTAGAAGGGGTATAACAAGCAGGAAGAAGGAGGTACTGATGCCCGTCTGTAAGTCCATGGTGAGGCCTTACCTGGAGTATGAGGTACAGTTCTGGAGGCCCAACCTAAGGAAGGATATTGATGGGATGGAAAGGGTCCAGAGAAGGGCAACAAAGATGGTGCAGGGCATGCAGCGGTTGCCGTACAAAGAAAGGCTGAAGGAGCTGGACCTGTACTTGCTGGAGACTAGGAAGGGGGACATGATAGAAATGTACAGATATGTGAAAGGGACAAATAAAGTGGGAGAAGGGAGCTTATTCACAATAAAAAGAAGTGTTAGAACAAGAGGTCATAGCCTGAGGTTGGAGGGGGGAAGATTTAGGGGCAGTGCATGGGTGCATTATTTCACCAAAAAGGTGGTGGACCCCTGGAACAGCCTACTGGATTGGGTGGTGGGACTGAAACCCATAGAGGGATTCAAGAGGGTATGGGACAGATAAAAAGGACTGGCCAGAGGGCAGTGAGGGGTGTATCTGGATGGGGGGGTAGGGTGGAGAGAGATTATCGGGGTAGAGTCGACGGGCAGTGGTGTCCTTTTCTGCTGACAGTCTTCTATGAATCTTGTTTGTATTTTCTGACTACAATTGTCACTACATGTATATCTCCTAATTCTATTCCTTATCCCTGTCAACGAATATGTCGTTATAGTATAGTATTTTTACTGTGTTGCTGCTTGGCTGTTCATTTTTTACTTTGCTTGGTTGATTCATAAACCAATGTTTTATTCCTTCTGTAATCCAATCCCTTGGGTTGCACCTGGAAACAGGCCTTGGCTCAGTGTGCTTTTCCTGGTTATCAACTTTAAATAAATAAAATTTGGTTGTGAAATGTTCTAGTCCCACCAACATCTGAACGTTTTATAAGTGTTTTGAATAAGTTTTTATTTTCAAGAAGAAAAGAAGGCCCACACATCTGGCTTAAAAATAACATTGTAGATATGGTCAGATTTAGGATCAAGAAAATAAAAAAAACTCAGTGTGCAGCATAGGAGGTACCTAGAAAAATAGATTTAACAGGTATGCTAATATTTTTCATAACTGTAGCTGAAACTAGCTTTCTGAAAGAACAATTTTTCATTGCACAGCTGTGTTAATGCACATCTCATGTAAATAATATGTAGTGCCCCAAAGTAAGGGGGGTAAAAGTAAGGGGGCACTACAGAAAATTAGAGGGGATTTAGATTGCTCCGGGGTCCCTGTAGTGTTGTGGGACAGACAGGGTGTTGTGTTCTGGGGCCCCTTTATAGTGTGCCCCCAGAGAATCATCAGGCAGGGCACTGTGAAAAAAAAAAAGAGAGAAAATTATTTTTTTCTTGCTCTCTGCTGCCTGCTTGCTCCAATCCACCCCCTCCCAGAGCAGGCAGCATGACAGTGGTCACCCATGCGCTGGGACCTCTGTTGCTGGCCAGTGTGTGCCCATCACAGAGCACCACAGAAACACCACAGAAAAAAAAAATTGGCATAGTCATCAGGATAAGATAATTGTTTGTCCAAGGAGTCCAAAGCTGGAGCTTCCGAGAGAGAGAGATGCAATTGGAGCCGGGGTGTAGCAGTGGGTTGTCCTGAGGAGATGGTGAGACGATTGGGAGAGAAAGAGATGAACACCAAGGGAGTATGCCTCCATCACCATTAACTATGCCATATTACTTTGGGGTGCCATGGCTTCCACAATTCTCAGGGGAAAGAGACGGAGGCAGGACCAGCAACTTAGGGGAGTTTTGCTCAAAGATGCAGGCAATGTTTAGATTATACCAGATCCCAGAGTGGCAAAACATGGAAATTCAGATTGGGCAACTGAAAGGGGCAGCCCATCAAGAAGTACAGTCCTGGCCAGGTGGAGCAAAAACTACCACTGCACAGACTTTGCAGAGGCTGCAGCAGATATTTAATATGTGTACGGTGTCAGACCTCAAGAAGAAGTTTTTCTCCCACACTCAGAAGCCCCAAGAGACCCTTTGGGAGTATGTCCTAAGCTTGAAGGAGTTGTTGAGACCATCGGGTGAGCGGATGCTGAAGAAGTCCTAGATGCAGACCATATGTTGGTTGAAAAATTTGTGGAAGGGGTGCACAGCAAGGGTTTGAAAAAAGAACTCAGAATGTTGCACTTGCAAGATCCTAAGGCTGATTTCTTGGATTTTAAGGAGAAGGCGATTAAGATCCTAGGCTCAGGACGCCTGGGAAAAGAGGTTATGACCTATCTGCAAATGGCAACCGCACTTGGAGCTACATGGCCAGGATACCCTATGGAAAGGTGGACCAGACGGGACTCATGGAGAAGAGGACCTCAGCCTGAGGAATTGTCCCTGCAAAGGTTGGACTATGAAAGAGAACCAATGGGTTACCCAACCTATCATCCAGATCATGTTCAAATGTATGGTCAAATGGTGCAGGCACCAACCCGTTCTGTTTAGTTCAACTCGTGCCCAAACTCTGAATTGGCCAAACAAATTGCCACCCTGACCTGTAATATAACGGAGGTCTGTCAGGAGGTGCAGGACCTAAAGGAAGGTTGGAGGAGAGAGAGGTGCCCCATAACCAAACTGAAAGGGAGAAAAGAGTCAGTGATCACTCAGTCATCCAATAAGAGGAGAGGGAAGGCGCCCAATGGATCGATTCGATAACCAAGAGAGACCGATCTGTCGTCAGTGCGGCATCATGCTGTAAAATAGATGTATTCAATTTCCAATAACTTCTACCAAAAGTAATTTTATGCTCTAAACATATCCTAGCCTGGACCTGCACATGATCAGAGGTTTCCAGAGGTATAATGCAAACAATTGTACTAATCAACCTAGGAGAAACAAACCAAAAATCAATATGGTTGACAGTCTGCCTTTATAGAATGTATATTTCAGGAATTGGTTCACTAGATCATAAACATCACATAAGCCTGCAGTAGACAGAATGTTTGTCAATGCATTGGTATCACTATACACTTTTTGAGTTTGTTAACCCCAATTCCTAGATGACTAGCCACAATTAAAATCTGCCCCCACAAAATCAACTTAGATGTAGAGAGGAAAGGTTCAATAAGATGAAATAAGGCTACTCTATCAGCCTTAGTTTGTGGCACATACACATTAAATAATCTATATGCTATACTACCAAGGACCACATCCACAATCAACACCCTGCCAGGGAAAATATCCAAGACTTTCAAGATTTGGACAGTCAAATGGAAAAACAAAATACCCACACCGGAACAAAGCACTTCCCCAACCGACCATAAGGATGGCCCCCACCTCCAATCCCTTTTTGCCTGCTGTATCTCAGAAATAGTGTGCAATCTAGTATCCTGTATAAAAGTGATCTGACCTAAACTGTCATGCAAACTAGCAATGGTAACAGCACGCTTCTGATAATTATGAATGCTATTAACATTTGCAGTAGAGAGAAGAACAGAGGACAGCATGAGACAGAGAGAGAGAGAGAGAGAGAGAGAGAAAAAATCTGAATGTCCAAACAGTAATTCCACTTAATTTCCTTTCTTTCCTCTTTTTCGGCTTAGGCTTCTCAACCTTTCCAGTTCCAACTGGAGTCTGAAGTTGTGATAAAGTCACCGACGAGCCATCACCCCATCACCATCTGGTGCATCCATAAGGCATCAAATGAATTCTCAACTACTACGTCTTCCATTACAGAGGTTCCCTTTTGTGCTGTTTTAGATCTTGTGACCCTTTGAAAGGGTGAATCCTCCCCTTTCCCTGGTGGAGGCATCACCACCTCCATCCTGTCCTGAGCCACAACAGAGACAGGCCCCGTAGTGTCACCTGGTAAAGCCTGCATGTCCAACTCATGGTCAGACAAACCCTGGTCTAAAACCTGAGGGAGTTCCAAATCCACTGGATCCTGCGAATCACCCTGAGAGGGGACAGAAGGAGCCTGGGCACAGCCCGGGATATCCACCTGTACTAGAACAGAATCAGAAGGTGAGCTGGAACCCAGGTCAGCAGCAGGAACCTGCTTTCCGTCAGTCAAGTGATCCACAGTACTAATTCTCATTTTCTCCTTTTGTGCTGTAGTAACATAAACATCATGCTCAGCTCGGATAGATTGATCTATACCATTATGAGATGCCCAGGGACAGTTTCAAAAATTATGACCCCTTTCTTCACATAAATTACATTTCTGGGGTTGTCTGCAATGTGCACCAGTATGCCCAAAGTCCCCACAGAGGCCACATTTCTGTTTCTCACACACATTACTTAAGTGTCCAAGTTCACCACACTTATAGCAGGCTCTGGGCTGACCCAGATAAAATAACACTCCCCTATCACGGCCCCAAAAAAAACAGTTAGGTAAATGCTGTATAATCCCGTGCTCTTGTTTAAGCATAACTTTAAACTTCCATCCCCCTGTCTATAGATGTTCCTCATCCAGAATAGGGTCAGAGTATCCAGTTACCTGGCAACGTTGTTTCAACCAGTAAGTGATATCCGCCATGTTTACTCCTTCTTTACGAAAGAGGATAGTAATTGTCTTAGACATGGGCTTAGTCAGGGGAATAGCAATAAAAGCCCGCCATACAGGGCCATTCTTAAGTAGGTTATACTGCTTCTAAAATTGTTTAAGCCCGTTAGGATGTTTAAAACTAGCATCATAAATGGTGTCCCCAGGCATATGTATCATGCATAAATCTCATATGCATAAAACTTCATACTAGTTTTAAGCAATGCCCTACCCACAAGCAATCTATCAGGTGCATCTGAGGCTGTACCCTAGAATTTTAATCGAACTGCATTGTGTCGCATTGCTGGCTCAGACACATTCCTAACATGCGAAGGAAAGAGTTTCTCACTGACCCCTTTATGCCAAACAGGAGGCTTAGCAGTTTCTGAACCAGCAAGAACTTTATCAGGATCAGATTCCTCAGAGACGGACGAACCAGCCGGCACTGTCGGAGCTCCTACCACAGCACAGACCAGTTGGGGATCCAAAGGGACTTGGGGGGTGGAGGAAGACCACAAAACAGGCTCTTTACTGTCACCCTTTAATGCATTAATGGCTGACAGGAGATGTCCTTGCCCATTCTCAGCAGGAGACTCCTGATCCACCAAAATCTGACCAGGTGTAATCTAAGAAGGGGAAGCCGTAGAACCTGACCCACTACCATTTTCTGGTAATGGAGGGGCAACAGAAGCATTTCCCAAATTATGAGCATTGGCACCCCAACCAGAGCCATCAGACTTTTTAACCCACCCTGCAGCTTCTAGGGAGTGAGAAACCCAATCAGCCAGAGAAGGAGAGGAACTGACATTCCCCTTGATAGGAGCAGCACCAGTGGTTTGTAAAGGGGCATGAAAACCTTCTCCACTAACCCGACCCGTCTTCCCTTGCAGCTGCTGTTCTGTAGGGGAGTTTTGCCTAGGTGACCCACCAGTGGCAATACTAACAGGAAAACAAACATTGGAGGGCTCTAGCACAGAAAAAGAAGCACCATGTTCAGAATGCAAAAGAAGGCCAGACATTTGTCGTGCCTCCGGAACCCCAGAGGCAGATGTAATATCCTGCGCATCTACCTTTTGCATGTGCTCCAAACCCCCACTCCAATCCGAGTCACTCACACTGGCCACATTAGGCGATACCTGCCGAGGCATAGAGTAGTCCAGAGAGTCCACCGCAGCCACCGGCAATGATTCCTCAGCTACCTCAGTCACCCGATGAACATCCACTTCCATGTGAGTGACAGGAATATTGGCCCGGGTACCGCTGTCCATCACTGTACCAGTCCTGGTGTGTTCTAATAATAGCAACTCTAGTTCCTGCTTACAAGCAGCAAACCGGCGTTCCTCAGCAGCAAGCAGCTCACGGACATCCATCGCGCTTGCCACCACTCGATCTGAAAACTTCATTTCCTGCAGCGATTCTTGTCCAGGTAGGGAATCCTCTGGAGAAGCACATCCAAAATCGCCTGTAGCAGGATCAGCCTCTCTAAAGCCCGAGACTGGGGAATAGGCCTGTTCCCCGGTCCCCTGCATGTCCACACTCCATGAAGACTCAGGCAGACTGGCCATAGCAGCACCAGTCATGGTGCCATCTACCTCGGAGTAGGGGAATTATTTATTGTTAGAAACAAAACATCAGTACACACACAAAAACGAATGCATGAACCATGAAAAAATTACAGATCTAACAAGTCCCTGAAAAATATAAAACGACACAAAAAAAAAAAAAGAAAACAACTAAAGCCCCATCATCGTGAATAAACATATTAAATATATCAGACAATAAGTTAATTAGTAGGATTAAATCCAAAAAACATGTTTCCTGTATTCGTGGAACTGAGGCGCTGGCAAAAAGTGTGATTCAAAAGTCTTCTGGGTTAGCAAGGCTGTTTCAGTATGTTGAAGTAAAACTGAAGGTAGGGTGTAGGAATGCTGTAAGGAAAATAAACAGCGTGCTTGCCACATATAATATTTAATGCTATCAAAAATAACATTCAATGTGCTAGGATGATAATGTGAGAAGGAGCCCGAATAATCCCCAAGAACTAAGCATCCACAAGCAACATGTCTAGTGCCCCCCACCCCATTGTTTTAACAAAGTAGACCAAAAAAGCTTGGCATAATGACATGAAAGAAAAAAATGGCCCAATGTTTCTTCCACCCCAAGACATTCAGTATGAATACATTGTCTTTCAGTAATAGCTTTGTGTTTTAAATTACCCTTAACTCCCAATCTCCCATGACAACTAAGCCAGGTGACATCCCACATTTTAGCAGGAATGCATTTATCATTCAGAACCGTTAAGGCTAAATATGTTTTGGTGGGGAAGCATTTTGGGAAGTCAACCATAATCAAAATATTCCAGGTCATTATGTCAGCGTATAGAGCTTTCCTAGAAAGCTGATAAATCCCAGGTTTAGTAAGTTTCCAAGCCCGTAATTTGGCTGCTACGGAACAAAGAAATGTAGGGGCGCCTGATGTAATCTTAACAATGGGAGCCTCAGTGGACCATTTAGCCAAAAAGTCCCATGTCAAAAAAAATGGCCAAAAGTCCCATGAGGTCGCTTGATATTGTGTTGGCTTCTTAAAAGTAGAAGCAATAAAAAAGGAATAACAAACAACTAACAGATTAATCATATTAAGCCCCTTCCCCCCCACAGCTATTCGTAAATATGTGAAATCACGTTTCACAGGGTTCAAGCAGCTCCCCCAAAGCATTTGGAAGAAAATGCTGTATAATTGAGTTTCATAATGTTTTGGCAGTGGAAATATGGAACAGATATATAAAAATTAAGGAAGAAGAAATTTCTTTATAACCAAAACCCACTTTTGTTTGGAAAAGGTCCATGATTTCCATAATTGTACTTTGCATTCCCCCAGTTCAATACACGGTTTCCAACTGATGTCAGCCAAATCCCCATTACCAAAATAGCAACCTAAAATTTTAATAGAGCCAGAAGTAATAGCTATCGGCCCTATAAATGAATCAAAAGATCCTGTTCCCAAAAAGATACCCGTACTCTTTTCATAATTCACTGTT
This sequence comes from Neoceratodus forsteri, assembly GCA_016271365.2. Classification (NCBI taxonomy): domain Eukaryota; kingdom Metazoa; phylum Chordata; order Ceratodontiformes; family Ceratodontidae; genus Neoceratodus; species Neoceratodus forsteri. Next base: position 1,617,409,620 of record CM028131.1, on the reverse strand, counting down.
GTCCCAGAAATTGGACTAAACTGAGCTAGGATGTCTAGAGCAATAAGGCCAGAAGCCGTATCATGAAGGAAAAGGCACATATCATCTGCATAAACAGCAAGCACCTGAGCAGGAATTTCTGTAGCCGGAGAAAGGCCTATAATATCCTGACACTGGAGAAGTTCCTGAATTAATGGGTCCAATACGAAAGTATATAACAAAGGACTGATGGGACATCCCTGGCATACACCCTTGTGAAAAATGACACCTACCCCTGTAAGGCTATTCACCAAAGGGAAAGACTTGGCTGATTTATACAAAAGGGTCACCCAAGCCCTAAATTTCGGGGAAAACCCATATCTGTAAAAAACCTGGAATAAGAAATCATGGGAAACTTTATCAAATGCTTTTGCTTGATCAAGCGACACTAAGTACCCTTGAAATTTCTGCAAACGACTGCACTCACATATATTTCTTAGCAGCGTTAGGTTCTGCTGGATGTTACTACAAGGGATCAAACAGGTTTGGACTGGGTAAATGAGGGTCGAGGCCACCCGTTGCAGTCTATAGCATAAAATGTCAGAAAATGTTTTATAATCCGTGTTCAAAAGGCTAATCGCCCTCCAATTACTAATATCATGTTTAACTCCTTTTTTGAATAAAAAAATAATCAAGGCGTCAGAAAAATTTGAAAATGGCATGTCAGAATCAAGCATTTCATTATAAACATGAGTTAGAATACCACTAAACCCGTTCAAAAAAAATTTATAAAATTAATTAATAAGACCATCTGGGCCAGGGGAGACCCCAGTCTTAAGACGGGCAATTTCCCACTTGACCTCAGCTTGGGAAATGGGGAGGTCTAAATCCTGAATTTGGGGAATAGGCAGCTCTGGGGGTGAAAAAGTAAAGAGCTTCTCCCAGTCACCCTGTGGCTGAAAAGCCCTTTCATGCTGAGTTTGCAAAACCTGTTGGACAATGTGTAACATAGCTACATCAGAAGTTTGTAAAACACCATCTAAGTCATGAAGACCATCTATTTGCTTCATCTCTAATGCTTGTTTGCAAGCCAAATAAGGATTGGAGACAGGGGTGGACTTTAGGCCTAGGACAACTCATCATGAATACGACAAGCTTTCCCATAACGAAATTGTTTCATCTTAACCTTGAGCTGACTAATCTGGTCCTGTATTCTAACATCTGAAAAAGTGGGAAGGGATAACAGCTTGTAGAACTGGTCCCTATGTCCCAAATATGTAATATAATCCTCAGTTAAAACAGATTTATGAAAGGAGGATGAAACATGCCGAAATTGAAGTTTGGTGGCTGCCCACCATTCGCCCCATGAATCGTAAAGCCCAGCTATCAACTGCTGCTGCTCTAATGTATCCTTAAGACAGTCTGGAAACGTACCTGAGCTAGCAATATTGGGTTCAGCTTCCATCTTGTGGATAGAACAGGAAATCTGGGAGGAATGTGGGAGAGATTAAAGGCAACCTTAACAGTATGTGATCAGAGAACTCACAAGGGGTCAAATCAAACCTGACAGGTGTTAAATAACGAGAGGAAAAAACAAAATTGATTTTAGTAGCATAACTGCTACGTCAGTAGGTAAACCCAGAATCAGAATGTAAAGCCCTATAGGTATCCTGTAAAGAAGCTTTCAAGAGGAGTTTATGAAGAGCATGAGAATCACAGTAAACCTTTAGTTGTAGCTGGTCTTTGAATCTCAGATCCAGGCCACAGTTAAAATCCCCCCCCCCCAATGACATGTCTGGGGAAAAATAAATAGTGCTTGATTTCATTAAACAAGTCAATCCTAGTTAACTTTATTTGTGGAGCATAGATGTTGATTAGATGGAGGGGAAAACCTTTACAAAAACAGTCCAAAAGTAATGCCCTGCCTGGGACAATATCCACTAGTTGTAAAACTTGAACATGTGTATGATAAAAAAGTATCCCAACCCCATCCGCTGCATCGGGACCAAAGGACCAAAAGGAAGGACCATAAACCCATGATTTTTTCATTTGAGCAATATCTACAAGGAAGAAATCTAGTTTCTTGCAGAAACAGAATATCTGTAGCCTGTGACATACAATAATGTAAGATCCCCAGACGTTTCCTTGAATTATTTATACTGCATGTGTTACTCGAAATTAGGTTTAATAAAGCCAGAAGAAAAATTTGGTTTTGTCCTTTTTACGCTTACGCCCAGACTTTTTCTTAGATTCCAGTAATGCAGTAGCCCCCTCATCATCACATGCCATACCTGACATAGCCCCTGAGGCAACCGAAACATCAGACTCCGAGTCCCCATCTGGGTCCTGCAAAACCTGAAAGGTATTTTGAGTAGAAATAGAGGCTGTCTGGGCAAGTTTTTTTGTGTTCGACCTCGTAACTCTTTTGGGATGGGGTTTCTGAAATTCAGAATCCCGGGGGGGGGGGAGTAAAGCAAACAGATCTGACAAGGAATGCTCTGTTGTTTTAGGTGGCTGGGGGGCATTAGGCATTGTAGAACTAGAATCTGAAGTGGGAGCTTGAGGAGCAGGGGCACCTGGTGGAGCTGAGGTGGAATGCCCAATTGTAAAAGAGCTTGCATCATCGGTTCTAGGCCGAAACCTGTCTTGTGCTTCAGAAATCAAGGTTTCCTTATCAAGGCCCCCTGAATTATTTTGCCCTGCATGAGGACGCAGATGATAGGCATGGCCCTGCGCATCACATAAGTTGCACCTAAAAACATTTCGGCAAGTCCCACTATCATGCTCTAAATCCCCACAAAGTGCACGTTTCATTTTGTCGCATGCACTGCTTAAATGATGGGTACTCCCACATTTATAGCAGGCCTTGGGTTGACCTGTGTAAAAACATACTCCCCTATCTTTTCCCAGAAAAAAACTAATAGGGATGTGCTGCACATTATCCCCCAGAATGTGTAGCTTGATCTTAAACTTCCAACTCCCTGTCCAAATGCCTTCTCCATCGATTACTGGCTCAGGCGGACCAAGTACTGTACATTTGCTTTCCAGCCAATAAAGAATACCCCCCCCCGTTAACCCCCTCATTTCTAAACTTGACATTCATGGTCTTATATAAAGGCTTAGTAATAGGTATAGCCCAAAAAGGTGTCCATAATGGAGAGGCCTTTAAAGCTTCATATTTTTCCCAGAACCTGTCCAGGCCTGAAAAAGGCCGAAAGCTAACTTCAAAGGTGTCCTCCCCTCTGATGTTGATGAGGGCATATATGTCAGAGGCCTGAAAGTTCATAGAATTCTTCAGCAGCCATCGGGCAACATAAAATTGATCAGGGTGCTCCTGCAGGCCCCCTCTATAACGAAGGCAAACAGCATTCTGCCTGGGAGCTTGTTCCAGCCTATTATTTCTGAACAAGTCAGAATATCATGGGCCAGAATGGAAAGAGTCCCTCCAGGGAGACAGAGGGGGGGAAGTATGAGGTAGATCAGAGCCATCCCCATCTAAAGTTATGGGTTCAGTAATAGCAGGGTTAACACAGTCACCTGGGATGTTAGAGGCTGGATCCGACCCCGTAGGAGCCTACTCAGAGACTCCTGGCATCGAAGCTGGTGTGGGCGTAAAAGAAATCCATTCAGAATCTGGAATCCAGTGTCCATCCTTCAAAACCCAGCCTGCATCAGCCAAGACTGAATCCTTGCTCCAGTCAGTCGAGGGAAAGGTATCGGCCTGAATTCTTGACTTCTGCATTCCACGGCGGGCATCATCAGCCATGGAAATCAGCTTAGGGTCCATGTCAAAATGCCGAGGTGAACATCCAGCTGACAGACCGTTAGGAACGCCAGCAAAATCATCACTTTCCCCTTCAACATGTACTGAAGGAATACCTATCAGAGCAGCAGAATCCAAAACCTTCTTGTCAGAAAATGACTCAGGAAATAAAGTCCTGTCCGAAACTCCCTCTGCACCATTCCAACCGCTCACATCACCTGGAAGTTCAGAAAGTACATCTCCAGTTTCTGCCGCATCTCAGGGTGAAGCCATCTCAGGTTGAGCTCTAGGAAGCTCCTCTCCAACCTCAAGACTCATGTCTGTCTCCATGAAAGGCTGAGCAGCATCTGCCATGTCGCAGACATACAGCCACGGCTCTCCCTACCGCCAGCAATGCAGTAGGGGAATATTTTATTCAGGACTTGAAAGCAAAATACATGAAAGTATGACAACACACGAAATCACAATACAAAAGGAGAAAAAAGTAATAAACCACATGACTAAGTATTCCATCATGCTTACTTATACAACATAACTTATCCAAAGGGTGCTGAAACCTCTCCCCTCTCCCTCCCACTAAAAGAGTTGGGGAACATTGTGTTCAAAACTGAAAAACTAAAACAAAATAAATATGCACGGGTAGATGTACAATATACAAACCCCTAAAGGAAAGCAGAGAAACCTAAATATATAAGGATATCACATATTAAATGAATCATAACACTAGTACCCCTCATTCCAAAAGGGATTAAGAATACTGTTAAAGGAGAAAAAAAATGAAAATCCTGCAGACAACCATGCCTACTGTTCATGAAACATAAAGCTGTCCTAAAAAATTGGTTTATACTAGTAGCCATGCTAAGAGACTCAGTATTCAAAGTCCACAACCGAATAGTAGATACAGAGCACTTCCTTGTCCTGAAAAGATTAGGTGTAAAGAAAATAAATAATTTCTCTAAATTACCTATGGTTCTCTCCAAGCATTATTTGCTTATATTACCCTGTATCTAACCAAGACATATTTCTGCACCATAATCTATACAACTCAGGTAGAACTTTACTGTTTTCCATAACTTGCCACCGCAACACCGCTTTTTGCAGTAACAAAAATACTTGCTCCCCAGATAATTACTGCTGTCGGAGGGACCATCCACACCTAGCTAACCAAAGCTGGTAACTAATGAAACTCGTCGCCAGCCTAATCATAGTAGCATCAAATTTCACCCATGCTCCTGGTAACATTCCATCTGTCCAAATCGAAGATGACTGATTTTGAAAAGGGTTCAGAGGCCATTTCTTGTGGAAGACTTCCCAAAAGGAGACAGCAAATGGACAATCTAATAGAAAATGACAGAAAGTCTCTATTTTCTCCATACATTCATTACCCCTAGGGCAAGTATGTTCTTTGAGTCCCTTATATTTTAAATTGCCCTGGACACCCAATTTCTGGTGTGCGCATAGCCATATGAAGTCCTTCATATAGCAAGGAAGTCTCTTACTGGATAAAAAGGAATTTATCGAGGAGTGTTGGGCAGTTGATAATTTGGAATACCATGGGGAAACATAATAGAAGGATTCCAATATCCAATTATATAATGATTTTTTCGACAATGTATGGAGGGAAGTTTTCATAACCTTCCAAATTTTTAATTTACTTACTACGCCTACAAAGTGACCTGACAGGTGGGCTACCCGGGTCTGTCGTGGGAGAGGAGTAGACGGGTCCCAATCATTTAATAGGGGTCCGATTTCATCCTCTACCCAGGGGGTCCATATTTTCACAGTATGTTTCAGCAGGGGCACAAGATTACAGTAAATGAAAGTGACATAAAAGAAAACCATAGGGTTCAGCAGACCTAGGCCTCCTTCTGTATAGCTGCTCCATAAACATTGAAAAAACACGCTATAGACCGTAGTTTCAAGATTCAACGGGGGAGGGAAAATAGTAGCTAAATACAAAAAATGGGACAACAGAAAGGTTTTACTCAAATAAATTCATTTTGCCTTGGTCATTTGCCATTTATTCCAGCAATCTATTTTCTTTTTAGCTAACTTCAAAAGCAACTCCCAATTATATCTTTGAGCATCATTTCCACCAAAGTATACTCCCAATATTTTCCTATAAGACACATCTACAGGTATTCTCTAAATTGCGGACACATCCCCAGCATCATACCCCAAAGGTAAAATACTGCTCTTCTGAGAATTTATCCTCGACCCGGAAATATTAGCAAATTCATGCAACAGACAGCAAGCAACTTTAGCAGAGGATTTGTCCGCCAAACAAATCTCCAGATCATCAGCAAATGCTAAGGCAACTACCTGCCTTTCCTCGGACTCTACTGAAAGTCCAGTTATTGCTTCTGTCCCATGTAGCATATGCAACAATGGATCCAATGATAGAACATATAATAAAGGGCTGAGGGGGCAACCTTGTCTCACCCCTCTGTGAACCAATACTGCTCTACCCACTCAACCATTTGTACTTGGCAAAAGGCTAATTCCTGTATAACAAGTCTGTAACCAGTTTATAAACATAGATGGAAACCCAAAACACTTTAAAGTTTCCCACAAATATGCATATTCGACCCGATGAAAAGCTTGAGATTGATCTAAACAGACCAAGTGCCCAAATAATTCCTGCGTGTCTCCCTGATGTAAAATCTCCCGTACCAAAATAAGAGCGTCCTGGACCCTTCTCTTTGGGATGCTGCTAAACTGGGATGGATGCACTACTAGATCAATTACACTTGCCAATCTATTACTCAAAACTTTCATCAGAATGTTATAGTCTGTGTTCAAAAGTGAGAGCGGTCTCCATTGTTTTAAATCTCCCCAACATCCTCCCTTACAAATCACGATCAATAGTTCCTCTAATATACTCCTAGGGAGTTCCTGTTGGGCTAAACAGTTATTTAAACAGGTACCAAATTCTGGTCCTAAAATGTCCCAAACATGTTTATATATTTCATGCGGGAGGCCATCAGACCCTGGTGTAGTGCCAGTTTTAAGTGACCAAATAACAGACTTTAATTCTATCTGTGAGATGGGAGTAGTCAGAAGAGATCCATCTTCTTGTGAAAGCTGGGGTAAAGTGATGCTTTCCAACCATGTCCGCATCTTTTCAACTGGCAGATTTTGGCTAGCAAAAATGCGGGTAAAATGGGAGGTAATTTTGTCCTGTATACCAACAGTGTTATACACCGGAATTCCAAAAGAATTATTAAGATACTCCACAGTGTGTCATTCCTGGAGGAGTTGCATAGAGTCAAATGGTAAAGTCTCACTTGCCTTTCCAGTAGTACCGTATTTTTGTTTATATTCTAGAGACTTTAGGGCCTCATTCTGTTTATTTGCCAATGCAGTTTTTAAATGCTTAATCCTCTGCAGCTCTTCCGTCCCTAACTCGGGCCTGAAAGATGTCCAGAAAGAAATGCTATTTCTTAAAAAGGAAATCTCATCCCTTTGGAGTTTCCCATTAATACACCCCATTTTGCAAAATAAATATTTGGGGCTGGATATTCAAAATGCGCCCAAAAAGTGCGAATAGCAGGAGCAAGCACAAGTCCATTGCGCCCATGTGCAATAGACGCGATATTCAAAAAAGGATCAAGCCAAATTGCTCCAACAGCCAATGTCTGAATATCGCACAACTTGCACCATAGCGCAACTAGGAAGGGGAAGCTGAGCAGATACGATGCGCCATGGCGTTGTAAAGGGCTGCCCAGCTGAGCTGCCCAGAGATGCCATAGCGCTAAGCAGGAGCCCCCCAGCAGCAGAGCAATGTAACTGCACAACCAGGGAGATGGTAGGGCCCACCACCCATGCCCAGATGGGCACAGGAACACACAGCAGAAACTGACAATGCACCCCCACACCCCAAGCACAGCACAACTGGGTGAGGCTGGAATATCCACTGGCCCATGGGGACAAGCAAACAAAGCACAGCTAGGCCATGGTGCCCCGGCACACCACCGGCAAGCTGAGACTGCCACACAAGGAGGGTGGACCACCCCATGGCACAGCAGCCCCCTGTGCACAGCACACCCTTTCACCTGACCCCAAGACACCCCCATGAGAGTGACCACCACTGCAGGAAACCTCATGCATACCACCACCCCCACTGTCACACTGCAATCTCATGTACCACAGAACCATACAAGCCAGACCCACCATGAGCACCCAGCAGTGGATGGCAGCACACGACAATGCAACAACGGCAGACACAGTGCCAACACACACAATCCCCCTGAGGCACAGCTGAGAGACCGAACATGTGTTGGCACAAGAGGTACCCCACACGGGAAAGGGCATGCCCCTGACACCACCACCATTGATACAGCACCCTGCACAGTAGATAAGTGTCACAGCCCAACCCACCATGAGGCACAGCAGCCAGCACAGACACCCACAGTGGTGCGTGGAAGCATGCAGCACACCGGATGCAACACAGTGCAGGGACAAACACACACCCATACCCACGGGGACACTAACACAGGGACGCAGTAGTGTGGCAACCAAGCCCCCAGTGTGGGCCCATAAAAACTGTGCACACACAGCCTGCAGTCCTCCATGGCACTGGGGTGACACCCACCCTGTGCATGAACTGTGGCCCTGTATGCCACCAGCATATGCCTGGAGCACAAGTCACAGACAGTGGGGCACAGCCCCTGCAACACACACAAGCCACAGCATGGAGGTGGGACAGCAACTGTGGAGGCCACAGTGTCACCCGTGGCAAACATGCACCACACCATTGACAGGAGGCAACCCAGCATTGTGACGATCACAGTGGATGACCTGCAGAGACAGCCACCACTGACAAGGCAGCAGACCTCGCAGGCCACAGACATGCAAGGGTGTCAGCTGCACAGGCCAAGGACAGGTTGACAGGAGCACAATGGACACAGAGCATGCACCATGGACCACTGCACACAGTAATGCAATGCACAGGGAACAACACACACACACCACAGATACCGACTGATAGCCACTACCACACCAGAGACACTTCCCCATACACACACATACCTACGCTGACTGAACCACCCCAGACGCCATGCACACCACTGCAACTGAGCACCTATAGCCAGCTGCAAATCAGAGACCACCACAGTATTCATATCAAAATATCTGTATTCAAAAACATAACAACAACAACTATATACAACTACTGCATAAACATGGGGTGGAGGGACAGGAACAAGGTGGGGGTGGGTAAGGGGACAAGGTGAACGTATGGGAGAGGGTAGGTGGGGTGTGAGGGTTGAACAAAGGGGGGTAGACGCAGGCTGCTCATACAGCTGTCAGTGTCCAGCCTGGTCCTCTGCTGCCTGGGCCACCTCCTCCTCCTCACCCCATACTGCTGTAGATCCCTTAAGATGGAGAGGGACTCTTGTGCCACCTGCAGAAGCTTCTGGATGACCTGCTGTATACGCAGGAGTATCTGCACACCTAGGACAAGGGATCAGAGTCAATAGGTGTGACTGTCCATCCCCCTGAAGCCCACCCATTATGCATGGCATACAGCCATGTGCAATGCTCCTGTGATGGTGTGCACCACCCACAGTGACCGTGTCCACAAGACATACCCAACCAGGCGTGCAACAGCCATGTGTACCACCGCACGCCACCGCCTGTCTGTCCAGTACAGCACAGCTAAGGCTTGCATGATAGCGTGGTTATCACGGTGGGCAGGCAGTGTTTACAGCCTTGAGTGCATGATGGGACCACCATTGACGCACTCCTAGACATGCAGTGCCACTGGACAGTGCTGACTGTCACATGTCGTGTGCATGGCAGTGGTGTCCATGGATGGTTAGCCATGCCCTGCTCCCCACCCTGTCACACAGCATGCAATAGCAATCATGGTGTCATGGCACTCACCCTCATTGGAACATTGATGGCATTGGGGTTGGTCCCTGACATGCCCCTGTGCAGCGTCCTCCGCCCTCTGCTGCCGCTCCACCATCCTCCACCTAGCCATGCCTGTGGGAGACAAAAGGAGAGAAACACATCAGTACAAACCCAAAGCATATTCCCTGCCCCAATGTGTGTGCCCACCCACCCAGCCAGACCCACCCACCCCATACCCTGTAAACACCGCCACAGCCAACCCTAGACTATCCCTCCCCTATGTGCTGGACACATAAGACAGTGTTACCCATATGGACCATACAAGTGTGTAGACGTATCACCCACCTGGATGAGGCACCACGCCCCTCCTGGCATGTGACCGTAGACGTGCAAGTTGCTCTGGCTCCCTCTGTCTAAGGTCCCCATACTGGTGCCTGCACTGTTCTGCCGTTCTGCTGTGGCCAGTGGCTGCCTCCAGGTTAGTGGCCACCTCTTGCCAGATCTGGGTCCTGGCCCTGTCCAGTGGCTCCTCACCAAACAGTGGGCCATAGTGTGGCTCCACAATGGCCACAAGGTTGGCCAGCTCAAGGGCACTCCACTGAGGGGCTCTCCTGCATGCCATCTCTAACGCTATAGTAGGCAATATGGCACTCTGCAGCGTGGCACCCCACGTGGAAGTGTTGTGCGGTACAGTGCCGCCATTCCCTATCGTGCTGTCGGTACAGCGCCACCATTCCCCATCGTGCTGTCACCGAACAGCGCGATAGAGGTGCAGCCATACCGGACGTATAGCGCCAAGGGGGCAAAGGTCGGGCACAGAGTCATGGGTCTCTGGCGCAAGGCCACGCACAGCTCCATCAGACATCTATGCATCTAGTGTGATTGGTTGCCTGTGTGCCAGCGCCACAGTGCCATGTAGTGATCCTTGCCATAGCGCCACTGGCACAATGGTGGCCGTGCCCTAAATTGCCTACCACGCACAGCACGTCATCAGCGCGGCAGACACTTGCATAAACTACCTGGGCATGTGCAGTGTGGTGTACTACGCATGCCACAGAACTGCGTCATTGGCTCAGCACGTTCAACACAATTGCTCAAAGCGCAAACGTGCGATATTCAGCCGTCATATGCAAATCATCCGATCAGCCATGCGATGGCGCAGCAGCGTGATTTGCATCTCATTAAAGTTGCTTCACACCTAATTTACATGGATGCAAAATGCAACACTGATCTGCAGTGGCCATATTCGGTTACTGCAGTTTATTGGTGAGTTGCATGCTGTGTGGTGTTCTGGACTGTGGTATCAGGGACTTGCTTTGTACTGCACAATCACAGGTAACCACTGTCATCCATACAGGCTGAATAATGACCGAGCGAGGACTGGGTGAGAAGGACAATGATGGTGGGTGGAAGAGGAGGCCCAATTTCATTAAGGCCAAGACGGAGGCACTCTTCGAGTCTTACATCGATCAGGAGCCACTGCTCAGTGGACGGCGGGGCACCCCTCAGGCCCGTGCTGCTGCATGGGAGGGGGTGGCACGTGCTGTCAACCTGGCACGGCAGCCACCACCTATGCAGGAGTGTAAGAAGAAGATGGGTACCAACAGAAGGGGGTGAAGGAGAGGTGGCTGCCATCAGGGCGGCATGTGCTGCAACAGGCGGGGCCAGCCGGAGGTGGTGCAGCTGACCTCGCAGAGGACAAGCTCGCTGCAAGCATGCAGCGCAGAGCCATTGAGGGCGTTCCAGGAGGTGGCTTCCAGACAGGTGGTAGCCCATCACTGCATGGTACGTCATGGTCTGTCGGGGGGGGGAGGGTAGATCACATGTACTAATGTGTCCCTACTTTCTGTTACAGATCCTGCACATCTGCAGGGGTCAGCTGTGGAGGGCCTGACCATTGCGGATAATCATCTGGAGTTGGAGGAGGGACCATCCACCTCCGCAGGTAGCCGGCGAGCATTGCAACAGTGGGTCCGCCTGGCTGTTAACACTGATGTCGTTGAGACAGGTGTGGGGGAGGCCCTTCCTGTGTCTCAGCGGTCTGGCATCCAAGTATGCCAGCACGCTGTGGCTGTGGCACAGACCTGCACCATTGATGATGCAACGACTGTTATGGGCAGTGACATGTGTGTGTCATGGAATGGACACACAGCAGGCCAGCACACGCCCATGGACCTGGCTGGTTCTGACATGTGTGCCAGCATGTCAGCACAGTCCCAGGCTGTGCTGGTCAGCACTAGTGGGGCAGCATCGGTGGCTGATCAGATCAGTGGCACTGTTGCGGCCACAGCGGCGGAACAACCAATCCTTTGGGCACAGCAGGCAGAGGGGCAGCAGTCGCCGACCGGGACTGGGGGTTCAGGGTTCAGCGGTGGCATCTGTGCACCACCTGTGGACTTGCCCATACCTGGTCCTGGTGAGCAGCGCCCACCCTCAAGGAGTGCTGAACATCAGGCCCTTCCATACCCTGAGGGACAGGATGCCGAGGTGGCAGACGACCTCTTTGACAAGCACACCCACCTACTGCAGGCATCAGTACAGCAGCAGATGTGGCTTGCAACGTCCATGGAGGCACTGTGTGTGGCTCTGGAGTGGGTCGAGGAGCCACACAGCAGGGACACCGAAAGGATCCTGTCACAGATTGTCCAGTTGCGGGAGGATGTGACCGCTGCCATTGACAGGCAAACACAGGCATTGGTCGCTGTCATGGCCACAATGGGCACACAGTCAGGTGACCATGTGTCGCTCACACTGCGCAGTTCGCTATCTACTCCCCATTCCCGGCATCGTGCGACACCCACCCTGTTGATGCTGGGTTCAGCTGTGGGCATCCCGAGCACTCCTGGTGCAGGTATGTTCAGTGTGCTGCAGACCCCTGTGTGGGTGCGGTCGCGTTCACGCAGTGGAACCCCTAGTGAACCATCGGTGCCACCCCATGAGGCCCGTGGTCAGCCTGCCAGTGCTGCTGGGTCTCGTTGGGGCTGCCCATGCATCCGAGGCAGACGTGGCACTGTGCTGCAAGACTGGCCTGTCTCCCAGTGCGGGCACTGTCTGGTGCTGCCCTGTGTGCATTGTGTGTTTCAGTGGGCGGTGCACTGGTGGGTGCCCAGCCCAACATGCAGACACACGGTCCACCTGCACACCCTCCCGACTGCTGTCCACAGGCACGTGTTCATGATGATGCCTGCATTGTGCTGTACACCAAAGTGCGATGGTGCCCAGCATCTGACACACGCACATAGACAGTCAGTGGACATGGTTGCCTGTGGACATGTGTGTTGCTAGTGTTTGTGTTCTGGCTCTGTTTTGCACCTGACCCCCTGTGCACTTTGTGCCTATTGTGTGTGCATGTGTGTGTGTCCGTCTATGTGGCGTGTTACTGTTCACCCCTCCCTGGTTGTATGTGTGTGCTTCTGTGCCCTGCCACATCCCTAGCCAGCATGCACCCCTGGTGTGTTTCCATGTGTGTATGTGGGTTGTGCCCTAGCCACTGGTGGTTGCACATGGCCCCATGACTTACCAGTGTTGGCTGAAGTGCTCCTCTGTGATGGTGTCCCAGTGTAGCTGTGCCAGCTGGATCAGTCAGGGGTCCCGTTGGCCAAGGGGGTCTGCCCATCCCCATCATCACCGGCGTCACCGTCGTCCCCATCGCTGTCCCCCTCTTTCGACCTGTACAGCTATCCCACAGTCTTTGGCCATGTTGTGCAGGACACAACAGACCAGGAATATCCCACAGGCCTTTGAGGGGCTATGCTGTAGGGCACCGCCAGAGGTGTCCAGGCAATGGAAACGCGCCTTCAGCATCCCAAACACCCACTCAATGACGTTGCATGTGGTGGCATGTGCCTTATTGAAGCATTGCTGCGATGGGGTCGTGGGCCGCCGGTAGGGTGTGAGCAGCCAGGAAGGAGTGGGTATCCACTGTCACCTGTGTGGAGATAGTGGAGGTTAGTGTCTTGTTCAGGCTCAGACTGCCCCAAACCCTGTGGGCCACACCCATGGCACCTCTGGCTAACCCCCTCTTGCCCACGATTTGTCAGTTCTACATACATACTCACCCACTAGATGACCTGTGGGGATGTTCCCACTCTTGAATCGATGGCACATGTCGACTGGTACCAGATGAAGGAATCATGTGCTCCCCAGGGTGCGTGGCACAGACATTGATGATGCGCCCACTGGCATCACACACCACCTGGCAGTTGACACTGGCATATCCCTTCCGATTCATGTAGGTGGCCCCATCAGGGCCAGGTGGCATGCGAATGGCCACATGGGTGCAGTCCATTGCCCCTAGCATGCCAGGCATACGTGCTACCCTATGGAACTCCTGTATGTTTGCTGTGCACTCCGCCGCGGTGCTGGGGAAATGGATGTACTCCGCAGCATGTGGCAGCAGTGCGCTGAGGAATTTGGTGAGGATGCGTGACTTGGCCAACTGTGTTATGCCTGTGGTGTCCCCTGTTGGCCTCTGGAAGGTACCCGTGGCGAGCAAGCACATGCAGGCTGTTACCTTTGTCTCCACTGACAGAAAATGACTCTGTCGTGTGTGTGCCTGCATCACATCACTGCACAGCTCACAGAGCCGCCTCAGTATTGTCCTGTTCAGGCAGTACCAGCCCACAATCTCAACATCTGTGTACAGCTCAAAGCTGGTGTGGGCTCGGTACTGCCTGTTGGGGGCATACCGCCGACGGGCGCTTCCACGGCCACGTCCCCCTGCAGCATGCCTTCTCACCCCCCTCATTACGGCTTCCATGTGGAAGGTGGCACTGTCCATGTCCCTGGCTTGTGTCCCTCCCCCAGCTGTTGTTGCTTTGTTCCCCTGCTGTACTGACTGCTACCTCCCCTGCACCGGGTACACCTACTGGCCTCTGCACTCTGTGGCCCCACACACCTTCCCTTGCCCCTATTCTGTGTTGTGGTTTCCCTGGCCTGCCCTCTTTCTCCCTATTTCTCTGTCTCTCCCCTGCCTCATGTGGCTTCCCTGTAGCATTCTTGCGCCTCTTCCTTGCTCCTTTTTATTTTGGCTCATTTCCGCTATGGCGTAACTTCCGCCTGCTCCACTGTTGCGCATTGCACAAGTCTTTGAACATCGCACTGCGCACTTTATGCATGGTTCCACCCCCTTCAGTTGCGCATGCCTTCATTATCATTGCGCTGTTGCTCAGCATGTTTTCAGTGGTGCAACTGCCTCCTGCTGAATATCGCAGAATGGCACATTTTCTGACTTGCGCTGGCGCAACCCTATTGCGCATTGTGCAACCCTTTAGAATATCCGGCCCTTGATCTCTTTTTTCGTATCTTCCCACCAGGCATTACTATCTTCATATAAAAAAAACACAGATTTTCGTGATTGCAGTAATGAAAGGAAGCCTTCCTTCTCAATGGGAATAGATAACAATGAAACATTTCATTTCCACGTCCCCGGTCCCCGCCTCTCCTCCGAGAGGTCACTAAGGGCAAGGTTTAATAGTCTATGATCTGAAGTAGCTACATCCTTTAAATAAACCATCTTAATTTTTGAAAAGGCAGGCAGGAAAAGTAATCAATTGTGGAGGCTCGAGGGCCACAAAAATACATGCAACGCTCATTTAATGGGAGAGAACCAAAGGCATCTATAAACCCTACGTCACTAAGAAGATGGGCCAGGCATTGAGCATCACAATAGACTTTTTTGTTTGAAGCAAAGATAGAGTGCTGGGGCAAAGTAACATTAAAATCCCCACCCAAAATCACTAAATGAGATGACTGTAATAAAGGAGATAGAGAGCGAAAAAGGAGTACTCTATCATATTTAGTTTGTGGGGCATAAATGTTTTAGTCTGACCAATTGACCTGCCCATTTCACATCTAGCAATAAAGCTTTACCTGGCTTTACCTCTAAGTGATGTAAAACCTGAATATTAGAAGAAAAAAAAACAAATCCCCACCCCTGAACATAGATCATCCCCCTGAGACCAGAAACTGTCTCCCCAAATCCATGCAGTCGAGGCAGTGGACTATTCTTCTAAGGAATGTAACCGCACATCCTGAAAAAAGTCACAATCCAGGTTTTCATGCAAAAAATATGCAAAAGTACTGTGTCGTTTGGTGAGAGACTGAATGCTATTAACATTCAAGGATGCTATATGAAAGGAAAAGGGAGCCATAGTTTATATATGAATGATGCTTCATTTTACTTTACTAGAGGCCCTTGTTACCCTTCCATCTTTTGATCCTAGGGCTGAATGATCAGATTGGTCTGAGCATTTGATTTGGGGCTCAGCCATTACTATTCCTTCTGTAAGAAGGCCCATAGGAACATCAGTCAGTACAGTAAACTTGTTAGAGACCTCTAGGGGACCCTCAGGACCATTTCTCCTCACTTTGGCTTTCAATTTTGCAGACTTTCCTTTCTTCCCCTGAACTAATGTAAAATCTTCACTTCTGGAAAAGGATTTGGGGGGGGTTCTGTTACAGGGGTGCTGGTAGTTGCAGCAGAAACACCTTCCTGCAACTGGGGAGTAGTAACTGTAGATTGGGTCTCTAGGCCATGGTCCTGAATTGAGGGGGACATTGAAGGTCGTGGCTCGGGAATAATTGCCCCAGGTGCCGGGGGCATTCGATTCCCTGAAGAGACTTGGCCTTGTTTAACTGCCAAACGAATATAATGGTCTTGAACCCCGAAGTCAGCATCTTCTGTGTTTTGTGTAGCTGAGGGACAGTCCTCAAAAGTATGGCCTAGGTCATCACAGAGGCTACATTTAGGCTGCTGAAAACAGTGGGCGCTGGGATGGCCCAATTCTCACAATGAGAGCATTTTAACATATCACATGAAGTACTGATATGTTTGGATGAGCCACATTTAAAACATACCCTAGGCTGACCAGGATAAAATAAAAATCCCTTATCCCTTCCAATAAAGAAACAATTAGGCAGATGTATTAGATCATGCTCATCGTGATGAAGTTTGATGCAAAATTTCCACCTTCCGTTCCAAAAACCTTCTGCAT
This sequence comes from Neoceratodus forsteri, assembly GCA_016271365.2. NCBI lineage: Eukaryota > Metazoa > Chordata > Ceratodontiformes > Ceratodontidae > Neoceratodus > Neoceratodus forsteri. The sequence continues at coordinate 1,617,393,048 of CM028131.1, read as the reverse complement.
CCATAATGGGCATAGGATTTCCTTGAATGTCACATTGCTTTTCTAACCAATGTACTATGTCCACAATGTTCACCCCTTCATTCCGAGATAATATACTAATAACACGAAAGGGTTGTTTGGTGAGGGGGAGTACAATAAAATGTGACCATAGGGGATTGATTTTCAGATTGATATATCGACACCAAAACGTTTCCAATAATGCAGGAGTGCGAAAACTAATGTCAAAAGTGAATTCCCCCTGCACATGTATTAGGATATAAACCTCTGAAGGAGAAAACCCCATACTTCTCTTAAGGAGAACCTTCCCCACGAAAAACCTGTCAGGAGGATTTTCGCAAGGGCCCACATATCTGAGGCGGATTGCATTCCTCCTTTTAGCTAGTTCCACTGTCTTGTGGAACTGACTGGCATATGTTGGTTTATCAGGTTTGCCAGGGTGTAAGCCTAATGTGGGACCTGAAATAGCAGGAGGAACCAGGTTTACCTCAGGACTCCTAGTATTATCACTTATCTGATCCTCCAAATGTGTAGGAATGGCTTCGGTCTGGGGGTGACTTAAATTTAAATCAGACTCAAAAGAAACAGGAATTTCACTTATCTGAACCGGTGACTGGCTGACGGTCGTAGGCACTACAGGGTTAGGTTTCCAATGTCCATCAGAGAGTGGAATCCAGCCCGTTGCTAACAGGGCCTTGTCAGGAGACCAAGATCCTGCCTCCTCGGCGCTCCAATCATGCCTAGGAAGTGATTCGACCTGCTCAATGGGTTCCGCGGACCTCTTCTCCGCTGAAAGTAATTTGTTAATTCCACTTGAAACTGCAATACCTGGAGAGGTATCCAATCTTTTCCTTTTTCTGTCCTCCGCCTGCCGAAGACGCTCTGTTGACAGCTGCTCACTGACGCGGAGCAGCTCTGCAGCCAAACACTGCTGCTTTTGCTCTAGGCTCAATTGCTTGACTGAGTCTTCTGGTGAGGAGCCGCCGTTACGGACGATCTGCTGGCCACCTACAGGGTGCATTCCAGCTGTCCCTACAGCGGATCCTTCGTCTTGCACACAAATCTCTCCTTGTAAAATCTCCTGGGCTTCCGCAGCCCCAGCCATCCGTACACCACCAGGCTCAGCAGAGAAATGAAGTATCTCTCCATGCAATACGCCCCCTACTGCAAGAGTAGGGGAATGTCCCTGGTGTACTGCCCAAATATCTCCCCATTCACTAAAATAGCACCAACAGCTTAATCTGGTTCAAAGTCAGTTGGCATTCATCTGTATCCCCTTCCCCAGGGTTGTGCCTGAAAATAGGCAGATTTGTCTAGTGCACTTACTTGGTCAACAAAAACTAAATAATAATAATAATAAATAAATAATGAGGAGGGGCAGCCTTCGGTCGATTGTGGTTGGAGGGATGGTGAGGAGCCCGAACATTAAAAAGGGGCTCAGTCTGTAGGCTCACTGTGTTGTAAGGGACATCTCAGACATCAAAGGAGCTGAGTAGTCAGAGGGGCTCTGTCAACAGGCCTTAGGAGTCAAAGGGACTCAGTAGCTACTGTGACAAGGGAGGCTCAGAATGGAAAGGGCATTCACCCAAAAGTTCTCAAAGGGGTAGCCAAATCCTGGTATAAAAGGGACCCGCAAGAACAGCAATTCTGAGAAGGGCCAGCAAAGGAAAAGGAAAGGTGCTTAGCACACAACTGTTATTTGGTGACTGTCAAAGTACTGAAAAGGTGCAGCTGAACTGTTGTGCTATTGCAAAGTACCAAGGCTGTGTTGTTACTAGGATTGTGGTTATTTGCCCCTGCAAAGAACAATTGCCCCAGATTCTGGTAATTTGCCCCTGTTCCTGGCAAATTTCTCCTGTTCCTGGCAAACTTCCCCTGCAGAGAACAATTGCCCCAGATTCTGGTAATTTGCTGCTGTTCCTGACAAATTGCCCCTGCAAAGAACAATTGCCCTGGATTCAGGCAATTTGCCTCAGTTCCTGGCAAACTGCTCCTGCAAAGAACAATTGCTCCAAAATTAGTAATTTGCCCCTGTTCCTGGCAAATTGCCCCTGCAAAGAACAATTGCCCCAGATTTCAGTAATTTGCCCCTGTTCCTGGCAAATTACCCCAGCAACGAACAGTTCCCTTGGTGCAGTGTGAAAGCATATCTGCCAGCTCTAGTGTTGCCAGCCTTTGTGTATAGACTCAGTCTTCTGTCACGATACTGCTCTATGGTGTTATCTGTCATCCTACTCCTATGGAATCAGTCTCTACCCAGAGGAAGACATCCTTCAACATCGCTCTTCTCCAGAAGGTATCCTCCTAGAAGATCATCGACCACGTTCCTGTCATCCGCCAAAGTTGAGTTCGCTGACGTCAAGTACATAAAAATCTGTGCAGGTCGCACCTGCCGTTTCTTGTTTTCCTCAGTTCGAAGTTGAGTATGCGGAAGTCTGAGTGCATCACTTCTGCCGTTCCAGGGTCGTCTCTTGGTTCCTGATCCAGATGTCCCAAAGTTGGCTGCTTTCAGAAGAGTGTGCTTGTCTTGGAAGAACCTTGTCTGTGTCCCATGGTCGTTCGCTGCAAGTCGAGTCCGTCGAAGCTCAGTGCTGGAGCTGTCCGCTGTTTTATTGTTTTTCACAGTTTCCTGTGTTGACACTTTCAAATCATCTGTCTTCACCTCAGACTCATTTGGCTCCTGGTTGCATCGGATATCTATCTTCACCTCAGATTCTTCTGGTTCCCAGTTGCATCGGATATCCCTCTTCACCTCAGATTCTTCTGGTTTCTGGTGGCATCAGAATTGCCACAGCATCATCCAGTCCTTGGTAATCCTCCAATGGGTTCATCACCAAGAAGCTTCCTTGTTCACTTCCATCCTTGGTGGCCCCAAAGTGGGTTTTGGCCAGGGAGCTTTCTGCATCTAGTTTGGGTCTGATAGCCCCTCCAGTGGGCTTATCCCAGGAACCTGTTCCTCTGGTTCTTTATTGTCGGCAGCCTCGGAGAGAGTGGGTTTTATGCCAAGAAACATATGGTCTGTTTATAAAACCTCTCACCACCCCAGTGGCCTTAGCTAGGTCTGTGCTGGGACCAATATCTGAGTTTCATAGGAAATTCCTTATCCCTATCTATGTAGCTACCAATCCTACTCGACGGTGCACACAAAGACTTAAACGACAACTGGACTGTATTGTCTTTGCATGGACATTGCTGTCATTTACCGGAGTCAGTATTGTAAGGTCTTTCAAGGGGGAAGCCTTGGTATTCTGATACCTCAGGCAGTACTAAAGGTTACATAGAGTATTATACTACTATACCGTAATTGATTCTACAAAGTAACGTAGAGTATAGTGGCACTAGGCCGAGGCGCACCTCAGAACATTTCTTATCTTTTCTTTGGTATACAATTTAGGTACTTAATTCTAAAACTTGCATTTTCAGAGAGTCAGTACTGGTTTAGTTGTTCAGTAGTGTGATATAAGAAGTGACTGTTCATGTTCCCCAGTGTTCTGTTTACCGTTCCTGAGACCATGTCATCCTACCCCTGTTTTTAAATAAAGCCCAGTGGGCATCAGACTCATTGGACAACTCCTGCCTCTCCTCGTTGGATAAATTTCATTTATCCTAATTAATTTGGACCTTGGTGCTCATCACCATCACACAGCACCATAAACACATATTTATTTATTAAATTAATGAAGTAATTAATTAATTTGGAAAAGTACCTCTCTGCACAAGTGCTCTTTTACAAAGCCTTCATGTCGAAGTAAAGATATAAGGTTACTTACAAACAAAATGAGAAATGAGCAACTCCAGAAGGGTATAATCAGTAAACACACAACAGGCTATATAGTTAGATACAGGAACATAACTTACAGTATTGCAGTATCAGTCAAGGTGCCACAGTGTGTGATTTGGGTGTACTGATTAACTGAAGCAGGAACATTTGAAACTCAGGGTGAGTTCAGTTCTTAATATGCTTCTGGAAACTGGATGTCTGTAGGGATGTCAGTGGATATCTAAGAGTTAAAGTTACTTTTCTCCCAGAGATGGTTGTCAGCAATGTTCTTAGCATCTAGGGCACTGGCCACATTAAACTTTTTACAGTGTTTTTGTGAAGAAAATGAAAAGGCTAGCAAAAGCAAATGCGTCAACTTGGTTGGTCTTAATTCTCATTTCCTGCCATTGTTTCCTTCAGGCAATTAGCTGAGGAGATTTCCACTGCTGCAAGTTCTCTACAGTTGAACATGAAACGGATGCAGGGCTCAGACGTTATCTTTATGTTTTTTTATTTGCCCCAAGTTCCTGCCTTATATAAGCCTTTGAAACTCTCAGGACGTAGCCAGTGGTACCAGCCCGGTGATGGAGCTGACAAGGATGGACTGCTGACAGCTGGAGTTGGCCTTCAGAGAGAGACAGCAATTCACTGAGCACCACACTGTGAACAACTTCTGCCACCTAAATCCACTGATCCAGGTAAATTACAATAGGTAGTAGCAGCCTTCTTCAGATTTAGCATTCTAAGACTTTCACTTGCTAATACCCTGCCCCTGGTAGGATGAAGCAGTGTGATACAAATGTTACACTTTCCTGCAAGATAAACTGGAGCAGTCGCCCTTTAGATTCCATTATGTTCCTGCAATATCCTGCAAGATACTGGCTGAAACTGTGATAAGAGCACTTCTTTTGGCAGATGGCACTGCATGCAGGCAGAATCATAACAGTGTTGCAGAACTGTACTAATTAGTCTCTGAAATATAATGAAGACCATTGCTTGAAAAAGAGCATTCTGATTTACTGGCCACTTTTAGAAGTGTTACAGTAATAGATGGCAACCTGTACAATAACCCAATTAGAATGATAAAAAAAAAAAAAACATTTATTACTAAAAACATAAAAGCAGTCCAGTTTAATAATAGCATAAGGGCAGTCCCAGGGTTGGGTTACCTTTGTTAATCCAACCATAAGGGCACAAGGCACTTGGCTTTACCTCATGACTCATGAGTCCCATGAGGTTAGCTACCTCATGACAACCAAGTAGTGCCATAATGCTTAAAAATGAAATTCTATAAATCGGTCAGTCAGTCTGTCTGTCTATCTATCTATGTGTCCGTCTGTCTATCTTTTATTTTATTTTATTTTATTCAATCTTGGATTATAATACCTTTGAGCAGGAGACCACTCTTTTACAAAGGTTCCACGTCGCAGAGGGTGGGTATACATACAATGTGGGTTTTGGAGTATCTAGCTGGGTGAGTAAACATAGACATAATACATTGTAAATAGGAAACAGAGATGGTATTAACAATAGGATAACTCAGGTAACAGTAGCAGCCTAGGTGGCATTGTCAGGTATAAGACAGTAAGCAGCTATCCAGAAAGGAGAGTAGGGGGCATTGAGTGCGGGGGGGGGGATGATGACTATTTAGGGGGAGATGGGAGAAGAGAGTGCAGGGATGTTGCAGGGCAAAACGGGGACAGTTTGGAATAGGAGGACAAAGTAGGAGAAGTGAGGAGATGGTAAATGGCCTGAAAGGTGAAATAGACTGAGGTCAGAAATACGGGGGTTGTAGAGTAATTAGAGAGCATCTATAGAATAAATGATAGGTAAGCATGGTATAAAAGGAAATAAAACTGTCAAATGGGCTAACCAGATCATAAAGCCACAAGCCCGAAGGGCGAGTAGCTTTATGAACTGGTTAGCCCCCTTGATGGTTTTCTTTCTGAGTATAGGAGACTTACTCATCTTTTTTATTTCGTATAATACATTTCAATGGTTACTGTTAGTTTTGCTGAGAATGGAATATACAAGCAAAGGGTCATATAGGGAAATAAGTGCTAACCACGTTTATGGGGAAAAGTTCCATCCTTGTAATATAATATAGTATATAGATACTGTATATATATATATATATATATATATATACCTGTGTGTGTGTATATATATATATATATATTCTTTGCAAAAAAACTGCGTTAATGCAGCAGTTAGGGTTCAATTTACTGTCACAAAAGTAGGGAAATGTGGCATTAGGGTTTGCAACCCCAACTCCCCATCCAACCCCCTAAGCAACAAAAGGCGAATAAAAATAGGGTTTGGGGTCTCCATAGTCTTGGTGAATCAGTGAGAGGGGTCTTCCTTGGGGTTGTCAACCCTAATGCTCCCCCTCCCACCCAGCTTGTAGCTTCTTGTCCAAAGCAGAAGGTACGGCTCTAAACCAGTGCTTCAGAATGATGCATTCTTCAAAGATAGAGAAGTATGTCTTGCGACATGTTGCCAACGGAATCTGCTGTAGCTTTCTTCATGCATGGTCCTACTGGGGCCTTGCACGAAGAAAAGAGATCATGTCTGACCTTGTTTGCTCAGGGGAGGAGGTAGGCATTAGGGTTGACAACACCAAGAAAGACCCCACTATGGATTCCCTAAAACTTCGAAGACTCAAAACCCTAATGTTTTTTTTTCCTTTTGCTCCTTGGGTGGTGGGGGGGGTGTAGGGTTGGAAGCCCTAATGCCACATTTTCCACTTTTGTGGCATTAAATTGAACCCTAACTGCTGCATTAATACAGTTATTTGCAAAGAATTTCCTTTCTTTTTGAGAAAGTGGAATCGTATTCTCATTCACACAGGTCCCAAAGGGACCTGAGTAAACAGAAGCAGACGTGCAGGACCCTCTGGGTCTTGCACCAAGAGAAGACTCTGTATGCTTTCAGAAGTCAAGAATTCATGGGGCTATCTGGGTCCCGCACTTCCATGTGGCCGCAGACAGGTGCACAGGGTAATGAGGTGGGTTGCCAAAAATACAATGTTGTAAATCTGGTGTTAAAATATTTAAAAACGACAATGTTTTGAGTAAAAGTTCAAAACCCAATGAAATACATTAAGCTGGACTCACCTTATTTTCTCATATCACAGTTGTCAGTTCCAGCAGCAGGATGGGTCTTCAGTTGAAAAGTGGATCAGCATCGTGGGACATGTTCAGGTGAGTGAGAATGTGTTTTAGGATGCGGGGTAGTAGGTACTGAGCAGGGAGTTGTGGTGGGGTGGGTGGAGGTTGGTGGGGCAGATCAACAAGGGACCATTTTCATCTTTGCAAGAATATTTAACAAAAAAAAGACCAATGCAGGATGGTTTTCTTTATTTACAGGTTTACAGGGGGATGATGAACTGACACTACAGATTGGTCATGCCAGTGTTGGGATAATGCTGCTACCTATTTTGTTTTTTGTGGGGTGACCCAGAGGGGACGGGGTAGAAGAAAGCATCATTGGGGCGGGCACCCATAGTCTGCTGCTGTAATAATGAATTTTTTAAACATATTGGGAAAGGGAGCAGGCAACCTGGAGGGGAAGGGTTCGAACGTTGACATACCGGAGTTGGGCACCCCCGTCCGCTTAAGATAGATAGATAGATAGATAGATAGATAGATAGATAGATATACAGTATAAATAGATAGATAGACAGATAGACAGACAGGGAATATGTTATGTGTGACCGTGTAATACCTAAATTATCTTCATGAAAGGTGTGTGACTTGAATCCTCATGAGTCGCATAGCCACAAGTGAAGGATCAAGAGGTCACAGACCTCAAATGAAGATAAAAAAATATATGACATGTTCACACATAACATTTCCGGTTTATACAGTGAGTGCTGGATTCAAAATGCCCCGTGTCTTTTTAATTTTTTTAATTTTATTTATTTTTTTTACAATTTTACCATTGTGTCTGAAGCTGCGGGTCTGCTGTAGTGTGAGTCAGTATCAGTGCAGTGTCATTTTGATGAATCAGAGTGTGGAGATAGCAAGTGTGATGAACCTGACTCGTAAGATAAAACTGCTGTCTTATGAATCGGATTGTCACTGGCTCAGATAGCATTTTTATCCTGGCAGTTTAAGCAGCACGCTCGTTGTATAGATAGATAGATAGATAGATAGATAGATAGATAGATAGATAGATAGATAGACAGACAGACAGATATATAGATACAAGAGAGAGATAGAGATCACGGTCCCACTGTTGGCACATAAGCTGACAGCACGTCTCCATCCATGGCTGCAAATGTCAAGAAAGTCCCACTGTCATACTGAGAATGCTGTTGAACAGCTCCTCCTGTTAATTTGGGCAGCCAAGATTTTTGGGTGCCCCCCCCCAAAAAATATTTCTGGCCATTTAAAAAAAAAAAACAGACTCCGGAATGTAGCTACATGGGTTCAATTTAGCTAGGCTCAGGTGTTTGTTAGTGTTTTTGTTGTTTAAACATAGTTTCTACATATTTTAAGTATTTTATACTTTTGAAAAAACAAGCTGTCTGCCATCACGATTGATATTTTTTCTTACAATGGATAAATCACAAATGATAAACACTCATGATTGATGTTTTTTATCATTTGTAGCGGCGGGTTATCCAAAAAGAACAAGTGCTACTCTGTTGTTTCCCTTGTTATAACTAATAAATTAACTGCTCCAATACTGTGGGGATCTACTATGCTTCAGGATGAGAAGCCCTACTTTTTAGTTTTTTCATGGTTATCTAAAAGACTGAGCATGTTCAGAAAAAAATTAAAATACTTTCAACTCCAGAACCATTTATTATTTTTTCATGAAATCTTCAAGAGGCACAGGCTGTTTCTACCCTGAATGTTTCATGAAAAAATCCCGTACTGTCCAGGCTGTATGTGAGAGAAAAAAAACTATGTTACGTATAGGGAAAAAAAAGGAATTTAATTAAAAATCTATGTTCCGTATCTCGTAAACTGTGTAAGATGCTGTCACAAAACTTTTCATGTCATGACACTCTGCCAGCCAGACTGTGCATGCAACATTTAGGGCTGTTTTGTTGAAGTCCACTTATGTTATTAAAGTGCAAAAATTGGGGTTTAACATTGAACACCTTACTCAACCCTAACTATACTGACACTACTGTGGCAGTGTAACGATATATATATATATATATATATATATATAGATGGAGAGAGAGAGAGAGAATAAATAATGGGTAAGGGTGGTATAGACGGATGAGGCTAATTAGGGCTATAAGTTCACAAGCCCAAAGGGTGAGTGGCTTTACTGGCCTAATTAACCCACCGAGATGGGTGTGCATCCAAGTGTTTGTTAAATATAATACATTAGGATTGTTATTGTTATGGAGACTGTATAATAATCATGTTATGGCACCTGAAGATCTCTTGCAGCAAGAAGGGAATGGTGTGTAGTAAGTGCGGGTAGGAGTTTGGGGGAATTCTGAGTTTGGTAGGGTTTTATGTGTCTTTTTTCCCAGGTTCTTTTGCAGCACTTGGTGGTGCTGGAAAGGAAGAAAAAAGGGTTGAAAATGCAGTGGGTCCTGGACAGGTAAACAAGCACTGAAAGGGATCCACCTGGTGCAGCAGACTCAGGTGCACCTTCAGCGTCAGTAAACTAACGAAACAATAAAAGGGTAAGCAAAATGTAAAAATCACTGAGACAGAAAAGTAAAACTCAATTCGCTTTTAGTCAGCTGCAGCTTGCAGTGTCAGTGCCATAAAAAGAAATTAGGAGGCAATACTGGCATTTCTGTGGGTACAGATTATTAAAAGCTAATTCTGCTTTACTTTTCTTAGTGCCTTTTGACCTTTTGGATGCCCTTTTGTTTTGTTTCTTTAGTCCTGGGTAGGTAAATGACCTCCCACCTCACAGCCAAATGGGCCCTTCCATGGGCTTCTCCCCCCGCCCTGTCGCTGCCCCACCATGTTAGAGTCATGTTAGATTCAATCATGCTAGATTCGGTATTGGCCAGATCCCATGGTGGGGACTTTGTGGACAGGAGGCAGTGGTTAAACTGATGGGAACTTGCCAGACATGGATTACTCAGACAGAAAGAGAGATCAGCAAATGGAAAAGGGTTCTATGCGGGTCGCTTTGAGGGTAAAAACATAATTAGAAAATTTAAAAAAAAAGCCTGGCTTAGTGGCACTGGCAGAATCATGGCTGAGACCTGGGTTCACAGTGCAGTCTAACACCCAACTCTGAGGTGGTGGCGTATTGGGCCCGCTGCATAGGGCTGTAATCAAGCTCTGGGAAGGAGAGTAGTGTCTGCCTTCTGCATCAGGCCACCTGTGGGTAGCGTGGTAGCCTTGGCATTGTGGATGACCATACAACACCAGTTCCCTTCCACAGAGCAGGGCTGCAGGTGGACCAGTGTGACTGCGTCAGGGATGTGGGCAGATGACAAAATGAGGGATGACAATATCAGGCCCCAGAAGGATGTCCACCCCCCAACTCCCAGGTCAGCAGCCATGACATCATCTGCTCCTCCCCAGATTCCTGGCACAATACTGATTTTAGTTCCCAGGTTGGCTAGCCATCAGGCTGGCCTGGACCCAGTCATGAGGGGACTAGCATGCAGGTCCTGCCAAGGAGGTCGTGGTGTGGGATAGGTCTTTACTACTTACCTCTAGGAGGGGGCTAGACTTGGTCAGATGGTTGGATGGGCAGCAGCTGGAGTACATTGGAGGAGCTTGCACTGCCATGTGGACAACCTGGCTTCGGGAACAAACTCAGTACATTGCGTTTGGGTCAGGCCTGACTAGACAGCTGCCATATGGAAGTGAGCCTCAGCCAGGGAGGGCTGGTGGTGCATTCCACCACAACAGTGACCCCTATGGTTGAGCCAGGGAGCTTGCTCTTCTCACAGTGGGATGCTGTGCATAAGCGAGGCCATCACAGACATTTGATCATGCCTTGGGGGGGTGTGGGAGAAACAAATGGGTGGCATATATGGTATATGATGTCTAGTATCTCCTCAGCCTGATCAGGGTATTCCCTTGTGAACAGCGTATACTCCTGCAGACTGACAGCTGGCCAGGACATAAAATATGTGGAAACAAAAACTGAATCAAAAGTAAATAAAAAAACACAACCTTTGTGTTTGACTGTAGCAATGAGACACTCAGAGGGTCAGGTTACTCCCATGACTCCTCCTCCTGCTCGGGCACTAACACTCAGCTTCACCTGCAGCCATTACTGTAGCATGGTGATTAAGTCATGGTAGCCTAATTCCCAATTATGTCTCCTTGCTTAAAAAAAAGAAAAGACAAACTAAGGTTGTGTGACAAACATATTGAAACTCAGGATTTTCTGCTTGCATGTGCATGTGCGCAAGCAACATTTTGTGGTAGTAGCACACTTCAGAGGCATGGTAGTGCTGTGGCCAATGCAGGGGATGCTTTAGTGTGTGCGTCCCTCAGCCGCCAATCAGTGAACATGCTGGCGATAACATCAAATTTCAAAGAGAACCAAAACCTTGAAAGAAATCTGTCGCTCCAATGAGATGCAATTTCCTCATTGCAGCGGAAGATGCCAAGACTCCGGCCATGCGCATTACAGTGCACAGTAATGCACATGGCCGGAGTTAAGAGCAGTTGCTTGGTGTTTCATTCCCGATGAAACATCTCAATAAATAAATAAAACAGCCACCGGCACGGCTTTCCACAATGGCGGCTCCTGCCACCAGCCACACACTCCTGCCAGTGCGACATCGGGGGTGCCCAATCCCCGTGTTGGCATGTACCTTCCCCCCACGCCACCAGTGTGCCCAGACATTTTTTTTATTTTCCTGACACTGGGATGCCCACTCCTGGTGTTAGATGCCCCCACCCCAAGCTGAATTTCTTTGCCGATGGAGGTGCCAAACCCTGTCTGCATCATGTTTATCCTCCCCTGCTACAACGGGGTGCCCAATCCCCTGGTACCATGTCCCCCAACTCATGTGTGGCTCACTGGGAGCCCACCCCAGTGTGCCCAAAGTTTTTTATATTTTTTAACCTACAAATAAAGAAAATGGTCCTCCAGAGTCTTTTTTGTTTGTTCGTTAAACTGTAAAAAAGAAAACTGTCCAGCACTGTCTCCCCATTCCCTCCCCACCCCAACCCTCCCTCTGTGCACGCACCTCCCTGCACCCTCCCTCACCTGTACTTACCCTCTGGAGGTCGGAAGCAGTGATCTTCTGTAGACCGGGACATGTCTGCGCTCTTCAAAGCAGAACTACGAACTGAGGAATCGGGTAAGCATGTATAATGGGACTCAATTGGGGGGGTTCAACTTAGGTTGATATCTCAGCCATTTTTAGGAATTTGGGCCCCAAATTTTCAACATGGGGTTCTTGGGACCCCACTTCGTGAACATGTCACTGTCATTTCATTTCTTGGTCCCAAAATGTGATTTTTCAGTTATGGGCATGCGTTGTGCATTTTCTACTCATGCTCGTAACTTCACCAAGTTTTAATATTTTCACTCCACATTTTCAACATTGCCATTTTTAACACCTCCTTATGAACAATATAGCTGTCATTTTTCACATCCTGCCCGAAATGTGTTTTCGCACCTGTGGCTCAGAATGGCATGATTACTGTGCGAAATCAACTGTCAGGATGGATTAACAAAATCACAGTGCCACTCTTCATGAGTGGAGGTCGGAAAAAGCTCATGTTAAACATTTGGTGAAAAAATTCCCAAAATGACCATGTTACAGGCATGCGTTACGCAGTTTCTACACACGCTTGTAATGTCGCAAATTTTTTCATATTTTCACTCCAGATTTTCAACATTGACATTTTTGTATACCTCATCATGAACAGTACAGCTGTCATTTTTCACGTCCTGCCCAAAATGTGCTTCCGCACCTGTGGGGCCGAATGGTGTGGTTGCTGTGCGAAATCACCTTTCAGAATAGAGTAACGAAATGATAGTGCCACTGTTCATGAGGTGGGGTTCCAAAAAGTCCATTTTGAAAACTTGGAGCAAAAATACTGACAAACGCCTGGGGCATTAAGGTTTCCAACTGTAACCCCTATCATGTAGAGACTGACAGGTGTCGGGAGTGTGACCTGGGTTCATCAGCTGTAATGCTCACGGCATTCTACTCCCACCCTACAGCCACTGATAGGCATCAAGGTGTGCCTTGGGGTCTTCATCCCCAACATTCACCCCATTCTCCTATACTGCACCCATTTCAGCTTATTTCTTTATGGAATGGGGTGAGCATAAGGGCCGAAGACCCCAAGGCACACCATGACACCTGTTGCTGTCTGCAGGGTGGGGCGAGGTGCAATGGCTTCAACGTTATGGCTGATGACCCAAAGGCACACCCCCAATGCCTTTCAGTCTCTGTGGGGGGGGCCTGTTGCTGCATCCACATGGGCAGCCGCATGCCACCCATCCCCATGGGACTGGTGCCGAACAACAAGAAGAAGCACCCAAGCATCACCCGCCAGGTGGTGTGCGATGCCACGGGGTGCACACCAATGCCTGCGCCACACACCTGGCACAGCCCTGCACTATGCCAGGGATGTGAACATGGGGATGATCCTACAGGCTGCCCGGTGGTTTTGTGTGGCATGGGTAGGGTGCGATGGGCAGTGCAATCCTGGGGGGTAGGCATGGTGTGCATTGTGGTGTGGGCACTAGGGACAGGCAAGGGGTGCAGCACAGCAGAGCACAGGGCTAACCGTGGCATGCTCCACACAGGTGACAGCACATACCCGCTGAGGCCCTGGCAGCATCTCCCCGGTCCATCTCACCCTGCAGTGCTGTCAGATCCCAGTGCGCTGCTGCAACAGCCACCACACCTGTCAAGGTCGCAATACCGGTACATGGCCTGTGCTGTTTAGTGGCGCTTCTGTGGTGCAATGCATGCAAATGAGGTTATACACAATGGTAATGACATGCTAATGCACCCCACTGCACCATGCATTAGCTGATGAGCTCATTTGCATGTGGTGTATGAATATTGGGATATTGCACCATGCACAATGGTATTGCACTGGAGCAAGCGGCTGCACACTGGCCACGCATGCACGGTGCTCCGACCTGCAGTGCACATGTGCACTGCGCTGCTATGGTGTCAATTGTGCAGGCAGCACAACTAGCGCACTGTATCAGCACAGTGTAAGCTGCACAGAGCTGGCAATGTGCACTTTGCGCATGCTGGTGCATTCCCTATTGCGCACATGTGCACTGTGGGTGGGCATGGTTCCGTGGGCTATTGCACTGGGCACTTGCCATGACCCCCGCTATAGGTGTCCAGCTGCCAGTGTGGCCACCACTGCACTGGATTCTGAGCCTGCCCATGTGGCAAACCTTGCTCGGTGTCTCGGGCATACTTGGGGTGATGGCGGCCCTGCAGGGCATGCTGGCAGTGGAGGGGGTGGGGATGGCATGCCAGGGTGGCCAGCCAGGGCTATCGCTAGGGTTGCCCCTGTGTCCCCTGTTGCCCCATTTGGGCTTTTCCCTATAGTCCCCCCTCCCACCGCACAGTCCCTAATCCCTGTCCCCCTTCCTCACTGTCCCCACACGTCCCCAGCCCCTGCTGTGCCTGTACATGGTTGTTCCATACTTATCTATTGACTAGCATACCCACCTGTGTCCATGTCTGCTTTGAAGGTGGCATGGGATGTCATGCTGCAGTGGTCCAGTGTCCATCCATGATGTGTGCATGTGGGGGTTACGTGCCGTGCTCCCGTGGTGTCCTGCTGAGTGCTGTGGTCAGTCCCACTGTGGCGGTGTCCATCCCTTGGGTCGGTGGTTGTGCATTCGGGTGCTCATGGGGTGGCGGTTGGGAGTGTGGGGCAGGTGTGTGCATGGTGGTGGCCCATAGCCATGGTCATTGGTCGGGTACCATCCATTGGGGCCCCTGCCTGGCATTGTGCGGCCTGTCCCATATGGTCTGCCATGCTGTCTGCCACCCAGTATGTTCAGTGCTTACTGTGTGAGCTTCCTGTGTGCCTGTGTGGCATGTGTGTGCTTGGCTGCTTGCTCCTGGGTGTGGTCTGCTGTGGTCTTGGGGGGGCTTGGCCAGCAGCCTGCAAGGGAGGGCTCCCTTGGTGGCCCTCCATTGGCACCTCCTGTTGCCTGATTTCTTTGCCACTGTTGTGTTCTGGGGTCCACTGTCAGGGTGCCTGTGGGTGCCCGGCTGTACCCTGCTGGTGGAGGCATCCTGTGGCCTGTCACTGTGCTTCCATGGCTCTGTCCTGGGTCTGTTCTCTGTACCATGCCCCCTCTGTTGCTCTGCTGCTCTGCTCCCACAGTTGTGCTGGAGCATCTCTTTTTGCGCCATGGTGCAACTGTGTTTGCTCCATGGCGCAACTCTGCCATATTCAGCCGGGATGCACTGGTGCAGTTCGGCCAGCACAACCTTTGAATATGGCTCCTGTTGCACCATGGTGCATCGGGTTTGCGCTGCACCAGACTTGCACTGGCTTTGGCACATTTCTGAATATCTCGGCCTGAGAATAAACATGCTTGCTTCTGCACTTCAGTTAATTTAAAAAACAAACAAACCAACAAACAGGCAATTCTATTAGAAAAAAGTAAAAAGGAAGCCAAAACAGATGAAAAATTATGCAAATCTAAAGGGCATGGCATAAATGGAATATGCCCGGCCCTACTGAAAATATCTGTGTTATTTCCCCTCGAGCAGTTTGACCTTATGACATCACTCATGGTTTTGCCACCATGATGTCATGAGGTCAAACTACACTTGGGGAAAATAACATAGATATCTTCAGTAGGGCCATGGCATGTCCAATAACAGGTTATATTCACAATCACAGTAGTTAATATTTCATGTGTTCTGCTCTGCTTTCATATTAATGCAGTTTAATGTTAGCACTATATATGTAAGCTAGAGTGAAGCAGTGTTTCAGTTAATAAAAAGCTAGCAAATATTTCCTGTTATATATATTATAGGGGTGCAGTCACACCCCAATAGTAAGGGTTGAGTAGGCACTTCAATGTTAAATCCCAGAATTTGCACTTTAATAACTTAGCAACTGTTTAACAGATCTGCATGAAAATTTGCATGTGCCATCACCTAGGGTAGATATCAGGATGTGCTGCATTACATTCCAGTTGGATGTGCAGTTTCTGGGTTCTGGAAAGGTGAAAAAATTATATTTTCACTCATTGTCTTTGCTGGGTTTTTCTTTGAACTTGCCTGCAACCCAGATGGTTTGGAATCTTGGTCTGAAATTTTCAGGGCAGAAAGGGCCTAGCCCGCAGATGTGCCTTTTGCTAGTCTGGTGAAAAATAATAATCTGCTTCAAAGTTATTTAATTTTAAAATTTTGAAAAAAACTGTCTCTGAGCATGCTCAGTAAGCACTTCAGGATAGCTGTATGAAATGAAAAAGGAATCCTGTTTCGTATTGGTATATTCCTTTTTCATTTGCCACCATCTTGTTTCCATTTTTTCAAAAAAAAATTATTCAAAAAGCTACAAAACTGGCATCACTGAGAGACACCAACACATCTATCTGGGTGATGAGGACCCCATTAGGTGTAAACTGTACTTCACAGTTGCAGACATGCCCTAGAAATGTTTTTTTTTTTACTGTTGTAAATCATTTTCGTGATCACGTGATATGAAAAAAGAATCATTTTTCATATCATGAGTCACATAAAAAGTATCCTTTTTCATGAAGGGAGAATCTTTCCCTTTCATTCTGTTGCTGTCCCCAGTACTGTCATGTATTTCCCTGGTATCCAGTGTCACCACACACCCTGCGATCCATTCATTCCATGTATTTCCCTGGCGTCTAGTGGCACCCCCACCCTCCTATCTACATCCCCTGTTTGCTTTTGTTTCCCCTGGTGTATCATGGCACCCCCACCCTCTGATCCCAATCCCTTGTCTGCTTTTGTTTCCCTGGTGTCTAGTGGCACCCCTTCCCCCCATTGATCTATATCCACTGTCTCTTTTTGTTTCCATGGTGTCTAGTGGCACTCCCCACTCGCTGATTTTCATCCCCGTTATAAAATGCATTTTTCCCTGGTGTCTAGTGGCACCCCCTCACCCACTGATTGCTGTCCCCCTCATAGAATGATATTCCCTGGTGTCTAGTGGTACTTACCACCCACCGATTCTGTCCCGCCATCTGAAATAAAGAAAACCGTCCTCTATGTTTTTTTCAAACATAAAATGGTCCCTCACCGACCTGAGCCCCCCCACCTCCCACTCAGCACCCTTCACCTCCCACTCCGCAGTGCACCCCACACACCCGAACAGGTCCCAGGTTCAAGATCCACTCCTTGATCAAAGACACGTCTTGCTCCTGGTATCGGCGACTGCAATATGAGAAACTAAGGTAAATGCGGTTCAATGTATTTCAATGGGGTTTTCAACCTTGATGCATAACTTGGCCATTTTTGCATATTTTGACACCAGATTTTCAACATGACCTTTTGGGGACACCATCTCAAGGGCAATGTCACTGGTATTTTGCAAATCCATCCCAAGAGGCAATTTTGTGGTCACTTGGTGAAATCCCTTTTTGGATGTGATTTGAAAATTTTCACCACCTTTGTTCAAGGGTTGGGGTCATAAGAAGGCTAAGTTACAAATTTTCTGTCAAAATATGTAAAACTGGCAAAGTTATGGCATGCATTTAAATTTAACTATGCTCATTTGAAACTTCAGGAATTTTACATATTTTCACCATAAATTTTCAACATAGCAATTTTTTTACATCAGCTCATGAACATAACAGCTGTCATTTCTCAAATTTTGGCCAAAACATGCTTTCTCACCTGTTGCACGGAATGAGATTGTGGTGGCATGGAATGACATTTTGGTGGGGATTTGAATATTCTCAGCATAGCGTTCATGAGGTGGGGGTAATAACAAGGCTATGCCGATAGGTTGGCTGCTGTTTTGACTGAAATGCTTCTATGACAACATATATGTATGCATCTGTGGAGGAATGGGAGCACAGGGACCAGAGGGTCCTGTGTTCCCACAGGCAAATGAGGATACGATTATACTATCTCAAAAAGTAAGGAAATCCTTTGCAAAAAACTCTGTTAATGCATCAGTTAGGGTTAAAATGAAACATGTAGGGAAATGTGGTGTTAGGGTTCCCAACCCTAACACCCCCACTATCACCCTTCAGGTAGCAGGCCAGGCATGGGGTGTGTCTTGGGGTTCTCCAGCCTAACACTCACCACCTTCCATCAGTAAAGAAGCTTCTCCCACCTTCCCAACCATAGTCTATCAATGGACCTTTCGTGGTCTCCAGGGCTGAGCCACCCTTAGAATCATCCAAGACATAACCTAAATCCTCTTACAATCACTTTGTTTTTCACTGTTTGCCTAAAATTATCATGTACTACTCTTTAATTGCCTAATGTGCTGAACCCTGTAACAACTATATTTGTTCTGAATCTGTAACTATTGTATTTGTGTCTTGTATTATTTGTCCACCCTGACGTGGAACCTTTGTAAAAGAGCTTACGCTCAAAGGTCTTCCGATATTTACAAATAAATAAAAAACAAATAAATAAATGGATGTGTACAGTGTATGAGAATGGTGTGAGCGTTAGGCTGGAGAACCCCAAGATATACCCCACGCCTGGCTTACTGCCTGCAGGGTGGGGTTGGGGTGTTAGGGTTGGAAACCCTAACACCACATTTTCCTACTTTTGTTGCTTTAACCCTAACTGACGCATTAATGGAGTTTTATGCAAAGAATATCTATATATGACTGTGAGAAAAACATTTTGAAAATGAATGCATTTATTTTCATGTATGACAGGCCTAAAGTGGAAATAAAAATGTTTTTTTCCAGCATTAGGTGGGACATCAGCATTTATTTCCATTTTAGGTTGGTTACAAAGGAGTTCTTAACTAATGGGAGAACAGCTTGAACAGTACCTGATGACATCACAATTGGCTTCTGCTGCAACTAAAAACAGAGCAATGGAATCAAACAGAAGCAGTTAAATCTTCATTAAAAGAACTAATCTTGCCAGAAAGGCACTGTCATTGTATAAATGATATATACCATGGGCTGGCTAAAATATCTGTAGGGTATGACCTTTACAAACCTCACTCATAGCTTCACCACTAGTGAGGTCATAGAGTTCAAAAGTTTTAACCTGCAGATAAAAAAATGTAATATTTTTAGTTGGCCCATGGCATATCGCATTTCTTTCTTTCTTTCTTTCTTTCTTTCTTTCTTTCTTTCTTTCTTTCTTTCTTTTGACATGGGTGAGAGTGAAATAGTAGAAATATCTTCACAAGCTATAGTTCACCTCCTGACCTCACAAGTTGCAAAGCTATGAGTCAGGTCAAAAGAGGTCAAGTACGGTGAGTGACGATTTTTCTACTATCTCACTCTCACCCATGTCATATTTGATTTGTACTACAGGTGTTTAGGTGGTTTTCTGATAGAAAGGATCACAAGTTACAAAAAGAAAAAATGTACAATATGTAAACTGTGCCCTTCTTATCAATAGCTCAGCACAAGAAAAGCAGATCAATACATTACAAGTCAGTACAGTACAGATCAATACAATCGATATAGTACAAGCCAATACACTCAAAATAGATGTGAAGTAGAAAGCAACTAAGTCTACAAAAGCATCTCACATATGCTGGCTTTTGTGTTGCACATTGCTACTGTGATGTAATCAGCATTGTTAAAGCTGCTGTCTGTTTGGTTTAGTACTGCATTGTGACATACTCAGCTTTGCAAGATCTATCTATCTATCTATCTATCTATCTATCTATCTATCTATCTATCTATCTATCTATCTATCTATCTACAGTATCTATCTATCTATCTATCTATCTATCTATCTATCTATCTATCTATCTATCTATCTATCTATCTATCTATCTATCTTACCCCTCCCCTGGGTCACCCCTGAAAAAGGAACCTTGTCTCAGTGAGCCCAGCCGGTTACCAAATCTCAAATAAAATAAATAAATAAATAAATATTATCTCTCTCTCTCTCTCTCTCTCTCTCTAATGTTTTATCAGGAAAGACATACTGAACTGGTAACAGCTTGTTTCCAGATGCATATGGGGGGATGGGAAGAGAGGAGGACAGAACAGATACAAACTACAGAGTATAAATATGTAGAATGGAAATAAGGATATCAAAAACTAGGCAATAATGCTTAATGGAGATAGGAAAGGATTTTTACAGTTAACTGTCCTTCCATCTTCCTTTTCATGCCAGTTATGTATTCTGATATGCTTTGATGATTGTTAATAAATAGATAATCTAGCTTTGGGGTGCCCTCAGATCTACACAGAATTCTACTCTCTTCGCCAGCTACTGCTGTTTCTTTTCATATTTCTAAGACATTCCATGACATCAATAACGCCCATTCCATGCTATTCATCTGAATTGCCTGGAATGGTGTTTTTGATGTCATAGAATGTTCAGGCAGTATGAAGAGAGAGAACAGCACCTGCTGAGGAGAGGGGGATTCAGGGTAGTTAGAACAACAACAAAATTAGATTATTAGTTTAACAAAAGAGGTCACAAACATATCAGAATACTGGGCAGACAATAAAAAAAAACAACTGGAGGGCATCTAGAGGTGTAAAAACGGTTTCCTATCTCCTTTAAGAATAAAAATTGCCAGACAATAAATTACATAATGTACAACTGTAGAACTAATGAAAGAGCAAATAACTATTAATCAGCATATCAAAATACGAAGCAGAGGGATTAAAGATGAGAGGGAAATGGTAAATGCTGAAACGTGATACGCATTTCAAGAAAAAGGGGTTTCAAAACAATATCAGAAGCAACTGCAGGAGTGGGAAGAGAATTTATAGAGGAGAGCTTTAAAAGCAGAAAAGCTGAAAGCAGAGTGAATAGAAATGGGAAGAGAACCCCATAGTTTAGGGAAATGGAACGAGAAAGCAGCTTGACTTCTTCTGTCTTGCAAGTTGGTCATAAGATACAGTAGTAGTTTTATCTTGGCCAGTACAGACCCAGACCTGTTGTATAGATATAATTATGCAATAGGGGTGGACATAAAGGGAGTGTGATAAATCCATTTATCTGAGCAATTGTGTGTATAAATTTAATGTGGGGTGGGGCAGGGCACTTTGCTGCACATGTTTTGGGACTGTCCCCTAGTTCAGCCCTTATGGAAGGCAGTAATAAACATATTTGAGGACTATCCTATGATCTCAAGTCATATTCAGGTACCCGCTTGCATCCTGGGACATTTCAGAGGGGATGTACTTTGGTCCTATGAGCAACGGCAAACACTGTTGCTACTGGGAGTCTCAGTGAGACATGCTCTATTGAAACACTGGTTAGAAGACACCATTCCAGCAGTCCAAGAATGGAAGAATAATCTGAAAGAAATACTAAAAACAGAGAAATTAGCTTTAACTTTAAGAGATCAGTCAACTAAATTTACTAAGAAATGAGATACTTTATGCAAGGTGTTGTTTATGGCAGAATGAACTGATATGTATTGCAGATATTATTTTCGGTTTAGCGCCCCGGGCATTCCAATCTTGGTAGAGACTAGATGCACCAGCTTATAAGCAAGGCCCCTAGTGCTCTGCAGTAGCATTTTCTGATTTCTGCAGCAGGGCTCCTAAGCTTCTGTGGCAGCATTTTTGGATTGCTGTGGCATGATTTATTCATTTCTGCGGCAGAATGCAATCCTGCCATTGGCTAAAATATAGTGTAATGCCATTGATGACATCTCCTGCCAAGCATAGAGGAGGAGCTTCAGGATAAACAAGATGGGTACGGGAGCTTGTCACTATTCAAAAACTGTATATTTCAATGAAAATTCACAAAAAAACAATGAATTCTGCGGCACTATATGAATTCTGCGGCACAATGCAAATTCTGCAGAAAATTCCGCAGCCGCAGAATCTCAGAATTCCAGGGGCCTTGTTTATAAGATGCCACTTAGTTGCACTCTCCACCCATTCCTTTTCCCTTTTTCTCCTTTATCTATCTATGTTTCTTTTTTCTCTTTCTTTCTTCCTTCTATATCTTAATTGATATATGAAAATATAACAAACCCTTTAGTCAACCACTATTGGTATATGATGGCTAATGTTACAAAATGTAATACAAATTAATTAATCTTTAATATCTCTATGGAGAATGTAAGTTAAGCTTGTAGCATCACTCAATGGTAATTAGCAATAGAGGAATAATAGTATAATTTCATCGTTACATGAAAATTCCAATAATCCTGGATTCTATTACTTGTAAGTAATACAGTATATTGGAAATGTAAATCATTACATATATGATATTCTCTGTATGCCTGTTATGTTTTATTACATTTTATATAATTGTAACTGTATGTATAATTTAAAACCAATAAAAACATATTGATAAAAAATGTAAAATTATTTATACACAAAGTTACTACATCACACTCCATTTATCTACACAGTTGTTACATCATATGCCATTTTATCTATACAGTTTCTACGCCCCCCCCACCAGTCGGCAATATATCCAGCTACTTTCACTGTCTCGCATACACACATGCACACGCACGCACGCACGCAAACACACACACGCACGCAAACACACACACCACTCCAACAAAACAGTCTGTCACTTTCACTTCCCATTACCACAGCCTGTCTCCCCCTTAACTGCTTACCAGAACCATTCCCTGCATGCTTAACAAAAACTCATGTCTCCTGCCTGCCAGCACCCGCAGCTTGTACAGTGCCGCACTGTCCGGCACCTTTGGATCGCAAGTTTCTCTCACCTCCCAGCGGCTCCCCCTCTGACTCACTCTGCTGTTACGGCTCCTGCTCCAGCTTGCTGTGTGTTTTGGTCACGCTGATCCCACTCCCAGAGTCCGAAACAAATGTCGCTGCAAAAAATCATTATAAAAAAAAACACACCCACTGAACAAAATATCGACAAGGGCTTGCTGTCTTGCTAAATCAAAGCAGGGATAGCCAGCTAGCTAAAACTGACCTTTTTTGTATGTTAGAAAAAAACAGCAGCTTTCCATCCACTCACTCTCTTGCCTCCACTCTGTTGTTTCCTCACTCTGTACTGACTGACTCCCATGAGCCGCACATGCCAGAATCAACTAGATAAATAAAACT
The DNA here is from genome assembly GCA_016271365.2 of Neoceratodus forsteri. Taxonomy (NCBI): domain Eukaryota; kingdom Metazoa; phylum Chordata; order Ceratodontiformes; family Ceratodontidae; genus Neoceratodus; species Neoceratodus forsteri. Next base: position 1,617,370,190 of record CM028131.1, on the reverse strand, counting down.
TACTTTTATTTATTTATTTACTTATTTAGTATATCGGAAAGATCTTTGAGTGTGAGCTGTTTTACAAAGGTTCCACGTGAAGGCGGACAACAAGACAATACACAATTTCAGTGGTTACAGAGGCCAGATAATAGGCACCAAGAGCAGTTACATGCGAATTAGACAATATAGGTTCCTGCAAATGTACTTTAATTTGCTGAAAATGTTATATAAGTGCACTATGTCTGACTTCTACTTGTCCCATGATGTTTTCTTGTATCTACTATTGTCTATGTACCCTTTGTTGTAATCTCCCGGGTCGTACCTGAAAATAGGCAGCTATGTCGTCTACTGTACCTACCCAGTTAACAAAAACTAAATAAATAAAATACATAAACTAGGAAAGAAAACTGAGCAATTTTAATGGAATACAAAGCTGTTTGTAAATGACTGACCTAGGTAGCACACCCTTGGAAACCTTCAAGTCCAGTGGTAGACTATGGCAGAGTACTAGCAAAAGGTTTAAATATATCCCAGAAAGAGAGAGGTGGGGTGACAGTGAAACTAGGGTGAGCATTGGGTTTGATTCTTTCCCAGAGAGCGAGAGGTGGGGTGACAGTGAAACAAAGGGAGGTGGTGATTGGGGGGGGCAGCTCCAGAGGGCTTTGTCGAGTGGGGGGTGGGTGTGGGGGGTTTAGGGAGGAGCAGTACTGAGAGCATTTAAAACTACTGATTACTTACTTATGCCCTTGGCTAGGCTGGACTGGAGGCAGGGGTCTCTATATAGCTCTGCTGGGTGCTACCTTGGGGGTTGGCCAGTTGAGCAATGGGGGCCTGAGAAGCAGGTGCATTTTGAACTAGACATTAGGTGCTGTTTGAGGCCAGCTTTGAATTGAGACAGGCTGTTGTTTGATTGTAATTTCATTGGGAGTTCATTTTTCCAGAGGGGGACCCGATAGGAAAAGGCGCGCTACCCTAGTGAGGTTCAGTGGAACAGGATGGAGAATGCCCCATCCTTCCTCCCTCTGATGATGTGTGATGAGAGAGATGTCTCAAGCAGATCTCCTACACAAGGTGGATTTTTTCTTGGGAGTGCCTGCTTCACCAGGAGGCAAGTTTGGTATTTGATCCTGTCTTTTAGAGTTAGCCAGTTTGTATGCTCATACAGGGTGCAAGTATGAGTGTAGTGATTTGTGCCCAGGGTGAGGAGACATGCCTTATTAAGTGCAATTTGGACCCTTCTGAGCACTGTATCAGTAGCAACTCCATAGACCACCAGCCTGTAGTCTATCGTGGAAAGTATGGAGCTGGTGACTGAGATGCAGAGTGCTTCCGGGGTGAAGGATTTCTTATTCCTATGGAGAACCCCGATCTTTGTGTTTACCACTCTGACAAGAGAGTCTATGTGATGCGTGTAAGTAAGAGAGTCATCAATGGTGACTCCAAGGTACTTGAACAATTGCACCTGTTCAATAAGCTCACCAGCCGTATTGGAAATTACGATGGGGCAAGCCTGTGTTTGTTGTAGGGGCTGGATTGTAGCATGGCCTTGGTTTTCTTGTAATTTAGTAGCAGCTTTTGCCTACTGAACCAGTCCTTGAGTTTATTGAAGGAGTTTTGAAGTTCTGTTAGTAGGGCACCTTGAGAGGTGTCGCTGCTCAGCAGCACTGCATCGTCTGCATACAGAATAAGTTTGGTGTCACAGGCTGTGGGTAGGGCATTTACAAAGAGGCTGAAAAGCAGGGGCCCTAGAACTGATCCTTGAGGGACTCCTAGGAGTACATCTCTGGAGCTGGATAATCTCTGCCCGATTTTGACTCGCTGGCTCCTGTGTGTTAGGTAGTCATTGAACCAATTCAGAGTGTTTGGTGCCACACCCAGTCTTTGGAGTTGGAATACTAGTAGAGGGTGGTTGACGGTGTCGAAGGCTTTGGTGAGGTCTATGAAGTTAGACCCCATCAATTTGCCTTCATCCAGCACCTTGTGTGCATAGTCAGTATAGTCCAGCAGAGCCGTGATGGTACTGTGTTTTTGCCTGACACCATGCTGGTTTGGGCAGAGCAGATTGTACTCACTGGGGTATTCTGTGAGTTGACTTGCTACGATTTTTTCCAAAGCTTTGGACAGCGGGGAGAGGATGGATATTGGCCTGTAGTTTGACACCAGCGCCTTATCACCATTTATATGCACTGGAGTACCAGGACTTGCTTCCATACCTCTGGAAATTGAGCTAGAGCCAAGGATTTGTTAAATAGCATTGTTATAGGCATGATAAGAACATCAAGGGTGAGAGATAGTAACTTCATGTCCAGCCAATCAATCCCCAATCTGGTTTTGGCTAGGACTTTCCTGACCATAATTAGGGCCTCCTTCACCTTCACCTTCTTAAAGTAGAAGACTGAGTGGTTAGTTTTGAGCAAGCTGATGCAAACTTGGTTCTCCGCAGGCAGAAAGTAGTCTGGAGGCAGCACTGAGGACAGATCTGTAAAGGCCTGGTAAAATGGCAGGATCAACCACATAACAAAAAATTGTAATTTAATAAAAACAAGCAGCACCTCTAAAAATACTGTGGCTTCTCGCTAAAGGAGAACGGAACCACCATTTAAAAAAAAAATTATCAACCTATCCACACATAAAAAGGCAACCAGTTAAAACACACGTTCTCAATGATGTCATTCTGCAGCCCTAGCGACCACACTCCCATTCCTATCTCCCTGCTACAAACAGCTCAGTTACACACAGAATCACAAAACAAAAAAGCCAAACTTAAAATAAATATATATATGTGTGTGTATATAATATCAAACCAAAATAGTGCCTCTCTATTGCATAAATGGAATATGCAATGGAAAACTCATGGAATAAATGATTTATCTGCACTCGAGCAGTTTGATCTTGGTCTTACGCCACTCATGAGGCTACTCGAGGTCAAACTGCTCTTGTGCAGATAAATAATTTATTCCACTTGTTTTCCATCCCACCTGATAAATCTGTGCATCTGAGCTACTATGTGTATAAATGTTAAATCTCACATTTATACACATTGGGCCAGATATTCAAAGGGGATGCGCCTGGCACAACCGAGTTGTGCTGGCACAATCCCACAGTGTGCCCTGGTGCGATATTCAAAAGGCGGACTTGTGCAGTGCAAGTCTCGATGCTCTGTGGTGCATTGTTAATGTATGTGGCGTATCTGAAGGGGGCGTACCCATGCATATGCTGCACAGCCTGACATTCAGCCTGGCATGTGTGGTGCATCGCATCTGCTGGGACAACCCCCAGATGCGCCGCATACTGGGGACACAAAGTTGAGGCAGGAAAACCTGGTTCAAATGCTGGCCACCCACAGGCGGGCTGCTGTATTGCAGGGTGTAACACAGCAGCCGCCAGCTGTGGGTAGCCACCCGCCCAGCAAGAACACCGTTCACAAGCACCCACACCATCCCTGGTAGTTCAGTGGTACCCCCTTCCCGTCCCGTAACCGCGATCGCAGTAAAAATAAAAAAAGACAACCCTGGTAGTTTAGTGGAACCTCCCCCCTCCTCATCTCAACCCTCTGATTGCCGTCATGTTTAGTGAGGAATATCCATGGTGGTCCAGTGGATACCCCTTCCCCACCTGATGCCCCAATCACTGGTATATGCGTATCCTATAGATCCCTGGTGGTACAGTGGTAACCCCCACCCTCCCACCCACTCTTGACCCCAGCCCACCCAACTCCCCCTCCCGTCATCAGCGGGTGGCTGCAACTCCGCTTGCATACCATCCGCCGCCGCTATCGACAGCATAGTAAGCTGTAGCCTATTGGTCCAAGTGTGGACCAATGGGCTTGCAGGGCATACTGTACTAGACAGGCCCATATATGTGACTGACACAAGTTGCAGGGATAGACAATTAAAGAGGTTGCTTTGATGTCGGTACAAACATATGTTAGTAAAATATTTGAAACATGGGGGGATTGTTAGAAGGCTGAAAGCAGATGCAAACACAGTCGCTGTCTGCTTCCACCCAACTGTGCCAAAGCTGCCTTGCTGATATTGTCAAGAGATGTGGTTGCCCGCACTGCAACATCATGATGTGCATGAAAACAGTAAGCAACTCAGAGTTGATTATCTTCGTTTGTGCACAATTGCATCTATTCTGGGATGTGACATTCAGATGCTGTTACACCATCTTATAGATGGTCCACGGCTGGATACCTTTGCAGGTTGAAAATAGGGGCAGATGCAATTCAGATGGATGTGTTCTGGAGCTGGTGAAAAGTGACTACTCTAGTGCATGTCAGCTTACTTGCCCTGTATATCTCATGTTGTGAGTAATTCATGTTAATAGAGGAAGGGGACATTGTTTGTTGTGATTTGGTATTAAACCCCTAGGGACACACCAGAGATGTTATGATATTACTTCCAGGAACTGTGTATATTTGCAGCAGTGTTACTGTGATGTCAGTGGGGGGGGGCAGCAAGATCTATCTGTGCCACCTGCATGGGAGTGCATGTGGATGTCTACAGCTCTGCACACTGCCCACAGGAATGTTGCTTGCTTTGCTGCTTGAGTCCTACAGTTTCTGCTGCCACAGTGGTGTCCAAACTGCAGCCTCTGAAACACTATCTGCCTTGTTCCCAAGTAACTCCTGCCTGCCACCACTGCCTTTTTACTTGCCTCAGGACTTTGCCTGCACTCACTGTGACACCACCACCACCGTGTCCCAAACTAGCATTTCAGTTCCAGTATTCTGGGTAAGTAAACTGTACAATCACAACACTCCCAGCTACAGGTTGTATACAGTTTCCCCTCTGCTCACTCTCTCTCTGCTTGCTTCCTTCCCCCAACCCCCAATCCACATGATTATTGTTTTACTAATTCCTTTCTGCTTCCCTCCCCCCCACTCCCAGTGCAGAAATGTTATTTATGCATTACCCACCTGTTCCTTCCCTCAATGCCAATTCTGGCCCATATATGATATGTAGGATCTGCATACACCAGCGATTGGGGCATCAGGTGGGGAGGAGGGATCCACTGGACCACCAGGGATTGTCCTTATGTAACAGGACGGCGATCAGAGGGTCGGGATGGGGAGGGGATAACACTAGACTACCAGGTCATATATGTATTCACATTTCCCATGATCTGAGCTACGGTGGAGAGTTGTGGGTTCCACTAGACTACCAGGGATTATATTGTATTATATTTACAGCGATCACAGTTCCGGGGTGAGAGGGGGTTACCACTAGACTACCAGGGATTGTATTTTACTGTTTTTACCATAATTGTGGTTATGGGGCAGGGGGTGCCCCAAGACCCACTCAGTCCACACACCAATCTGTGCAGGGCGCCAGGCACATTTCACCAGGTTGCCTTGTGCAGTTCATGCAAATGGAGCCATAATGACATGTAAATGGCCCCATTTGTGCTTTTCATACATTATGGCCCCATTTGCATTCCCAGGTCTGAATATTGCGGCAACTGCAGCGAGTGCAACTACAGTTGCGCTGGAGCATTCCCATTCCTCCCTGTCTGGGAAATGTGCCAGCGCATTGTATATGCGCCTTACACATTCTGGGCTATATTCAACAGTGATGCGCTATGGCACATCACCGTTGAATATCTCCCTGTCCTGGCCCCGGCGCATCTCAGTAGTACTGCGTCTTCACTTGTGCCATTGCCTGGTGCAGTCTGAATATCTGGCCCCTAGTAGACACGTCATCACAGATTTTTACACATAGTAGACACTTCATCGCTTTGGCCATGCCTGCCCCCCTTGCTTGTCTGCTGGCTCTACTTCATTTAAATTTATTTTCACTTTATTCATAACCAGCCACTCCTTCGCACAGCATTACTGCCCACTGAAGTACTGACTCTGCCACTATGTAATTAGATCCTTTTACAATTTATTTTGTACAGAGGCAGTGTACATTTTTTTAAAATAAACCGCTTGCTGAATTTTCTGTTTCTTGCCCACCCGCCACTCGCTTGTCTCGATCTCTTGCTCCTGTTCTTTGTGCTCCACTCCTCCTGACTCCACACTGTCCTCAGCACCACAAGTCCACCGAAGCAGTTTATTACACTGAACACAAACAGCTCTTTTCAATAAAATGTCCCTCAAAATCAGTTCACAGCTCCTTTTTATCAGCCACAACACCAGCCGCAGTTCTTCTGGTCTGTCACCAACTTAAGTCCCCACTCCTTCTTTCAAAATGTCAGGACACTAGCAACCAGACACTCACTCCTCCCTCGCAATCTGTAACAACTGTTCTGTAAGCATCACACAATGAATAAAAAAACCAAAAAACAGTCCAAATCTTTCAATGCCAAATGGCAGTTGTCGACATATTCCACTCCCTTCCACACAGCGAACACGTTGGCTGTCCCTCGTTAACTATGTTCGCCATCTTGGTTAAGATTTTTTCAAAATACTGCAGTCTCCACCAATCAGCAAAGACGTTTACATACTAAACATCGTTACTGATTTGTGGAGACTTCTGAACCACCTTCACAAAAGTGTACTCACCTGGCAAAGCGCCAAATAAACCCAGTAAAATACAATAAATAATACTTTTTAAAAGCATTTAAACTTTTCTAAATCAAACACACAAACTCTGTCCCTGTTGCATAAATGAAATATGTGATGGGGAACTTGTGCGATACATGATTTATCTGCACTCGGGCAGTTTGACCTCGGGCACATCACTCACGGCTTATGCGATATGTCAGGTTACTGGAGGTCAAACTGCCCTTGTGCAGATAAATCATGTATCACACAGCTCCGAAGACATATATATATATATATATATTCATTGCAAAACACTTCGTTATTGCAATCAGTTAGGGTTCTTATTAAAGTGACAAAAGTATGGAAATGTGCTGTTAGGGTTCACAACACCCCTCCAACCAACTGTAGCACCACATCCCACCCTCACCCAGAGCCTCCACACATCAACAGGCATTGCAGTGTGACTCCATACTTTTTCACTTTAATATGAACCCTAACTGATGCATTGACAAAGTTTTTTGCAATGAATTTCCTTACTTTTTGTGAAAGTATAATCTTACCCAGGGCCCTATCCATACAGTAAGTGTGGAGACATTGTAATTAACCCTCATCTCCCAATGGGTGCGCAGGGTCCTCTGGGCCCTGCACTCCTATCACTCCATAATAGCAGAGCTCTCTGGGCCCTGCATGCCCATCTATCCATAAGTGTAGCGATACTGTTATTAACCCTCATCTCCCTGTGGGAGAAGGACTTGGGGGTAACAATCACAAGCAGCCTCAAGTTTTCTACGCAATGTAGCAACAGTGGGAAAGTCTAACAGAATTCTGGGATGCAGTAACAAGGAGATCAGTAGTAGGAGGAAGGAGGTCATACTGCCCTTGTACAGTTCCCTGGTGCATTCACACCTCTAATACTGCATCTAGTTCTAGATTCCCCCATGTGAAAAGGACATAAACAAACTGGAAGCTATGCAGGGAAGAGCCAGTAAAATGATCCAAGTTTACAATGAGAACTCATACAAGCAGAGGTTAGCGAGCCTGAATATGTGCTTGCTGCAGACATGGAGGGAAAGTGGGGATATAATAGAAACCTTCAAGTACATGAAAGGCATAAATAGGGTGGACTCCAGTGAATGAGATTACGTGCATCATGGAAGTGGAAGCAAGTTGGTAAGAGAAAGGTTTAGGAAGGGGGGTAAGCAAGTACTATTTCATGAAAAAAGTGGCAAAAGCTTGGAACATGCTGCCAGAAGAAGTGAATGCAAAGGCCACAAGTAGATTCAAGACATAGTGGGAGAAATATAAGAGAAAGATCAGGAGAGCAAGAGTGGGGGTGGGAAGGGGGGATTTTGACCTGTGAAGGGCAAGCACCTCCCTTATACTTAGGCAGGCTTGATATGCCATAAGGCCATCTCCTGCTGGTACTTTTCTAAGATTATTTCTATTGCCTCTCTCAGCAGTTGCTGACATAGGCCAGATTCGAACCAGTTACCTAGCGGTATTATATCACAGATTATTACAAGAGACTCCCACCACAGTTGTTATTTGTAGACCTTTGCTATTTGGGTTGAAAGCTAAGGTCTCTAATTTGTATTTCTTTGTAGGCCCCCCCATCCCAAACGCAGTACAGATGAAGTCCAGAGTGGTGAGTGTCCTGCTCTGGATAGGGCTGCTCCAATCACCAGGTAGGAATTTGTTGTTTTGCACAGATCATGAAAAGGGTTTTTTTTTTTAATCTACAGTCAGCTTTTTTGAAACAAAGTATTTTATTTTCATTGGCAATAAAAAAGAAGTAGAAAGTATAATTTAGAAATGTTTCATAGAGTGTGGCTGTGACTGAGACCAAGAATATTAATTTGAATTAGCACGGAGATGCATCACACAGCAGTAGCCATTAAAATGCTTATTTAACAAATGCCCCAGGACAGACCAGCTGAGATGTAATATTTTGTTTTCAGTGGGATCCTGCCTCTGCCCAGGTTTTTTTAACACTGTTTTTTCTTTTCTAGCCAATGGGTGGGGTGTACTGCCCTATAGCCATATTGGCCATCATGGCAATGTGGACGGAGGAGCATTACATCTTGGTTTCCCCTGCTTCTCCTGTCTATGAAAACATCAGTGTAAGGAGGATTGTCCAAACTGTGGCACGTGCACACCCTGCTGAGCACTCCAAATGTCCTCCCCTCCCCCCAGGCTGCTGCACAACTGTCTGCACTTCTATAGGCATCGGTGGCAGAGTGAGGTGTTGCAGCCCTCCCTCCCTCCCTTATACTGATGGAAGAGAGTGTCCAGCAGTGTTCTCAGTTCTCCTCCCCAGCCAGTTCCCAACATCCCAGACTCATTTCTGAACCCGGGTCACTGGCATCACAAGTGGCAGCACTACCACTGAGCTGATTGACTGGCTTGCCTTAATCAAGTTTACAGCTGGGGGAACTGAAGTCCAGGGAGGTCAAATGATTTGCTCAAGGTCACTCAGTGAGCAAGTGGCTCTGGTGGGGTTCAAACCTAGGATCGTTCAGTTCTCTTTTTAGTGGTCTAATCATTAGCTCACACTGACTTTTTTTAGTTCTTTTTCCCCTCCTGATTTAACCTCATGGATCCCTTCATCCCCAACCCCGATAATCAGAATTATTGCCACATCTACATGCTCATTCCAACTGCAGTGGTTTGGGAGTGGCTGCTTTTGCAATAAACACCAATCTTATTCCTTGGGCACACAGCAGATGGCACGTGAGAGACGTGCAGCTCGTGTACTCCCTCTGTGGGAGCCATGTGGCTTACCTCTGTGTAATGATTATCCCACCACTAACCCCAGAGTATAATTCCAGGGCTTGCACTTGAACCACAGCCCCCCAGGCAACACTGGGACTAGGCCAGCCCTCATTGCCTTAATGTAAGGAATACCACATCACAGGGTCTAGCCAAGCCCCCCAGCAGGTGGGGATAGCCCAACACCCCCGCCCTGTTGTGTCTTATTGCTTACATTAATGTTTTCTTTAGAAAAATACATGACCAGCTGACATGCAATCAAAAGCTGGAGTTTAAATTAATGTTGCTACTGAGGCTGTGATAAGTGGGTGATAAACTCAATATACGATAACGATATAATCATACCCCATCTAACGGATTTTATCTGGTAGGTATTTTATGTGTGAATGAATATTGCGTCTGTACCTTGTACTGCACTTAATATGGATTAGCCTCACTATATTATATTGCTATTTTTTTAATGAAAATTATGTCTAATTAATTATTAATGAGCTGAACTAGCTCACTGATTGGCTGCTGTGCCAGTCTGAAATCTCTTAGAAACGACCAGCATGGCAGCAGCACTTGGCTCATGCAGTGTACACTGACAGCGGTGGCGCGTAAACAAAACTGTTTTTGGCACTCAAATGCCAAAGGAAAAAAAATTATTATCAGACTTTTAATCACAATAATGACCTCGGAGCCAATCATTTCCTTTCCATTAATGACCAGCTGGTTGGGGGTGGCTCTCAGTTGCACCTCGGGCACTCTTTCCCCCCAGCCAGTCATTAATCTCTAAGAAATGACCGACTCTTCAGTCATTATTGCTTAATTATGGGCTTGATTTTCAAAGAATTGCAGTGCGATTTTGCTGCAGTCGTACTAGTTGTGACATGACTGTTACCAATAAAAAATGTTGCTTTAAGTCATGTCCCAAGTGCTGGAGGTTGCACATCAACAATAACACACATGCCAAAGAAATGAGCCGTGCATCAGCTTTCTGCTGTAAAGTGAGCAAAGTGTAGCAAACACATCAGCATGTTTGAAAATCACACACAGAGAGCACTACTGGAAATTAGTGTGCGCTCAATGGTTTTTGTACAACTCCTGTTTCCAAATTTTAAAAAAAGTACTTTCTTACACTACTGATGTTAGGTTATAAATCGACACAAACCAGTTATTACATAAAGAATAATGCATGGGCAACCATTCACAGCGAGGCTGTTTGTTTCCACTGAGGGGCAGAGGTGACAACATATGAACATACAGAGCAAAGCTTGAGAGGTCCATGCTGCCATCTCAGGCCCGAGATGGATACAAATGCCCAGTTGTGTGTGGTTGCCCCGATTACATTTTATATAGTATCTGGAGTTTTTTTTTAACACAGGAGCCACAGAATCACCCTCAGGACAAAGCAAACAAAATTTGTCATTTCGTTGTTCTGTTTTGTGATCAATATTAAATGTATATACTTTTACAAGTTAAAAGGAACAACTGCGGTTACTGCTTGGTTAGCAATCAGCTAGTTGTGGGGTGAATGAGGAATTTAAAATTGTATGACCTTTGAACTATGCTGAAGATAGTGCTCGGATTGTGCACACCACCACTTTGGAACGCCTCCAATAGTTTAAAATGTGCACAACAGAGAATAATACAGGGACAGGTGTGTGCAACCAGATATTTATGCACCTGAGGTGTGGGATACTACATAAACTCCCAGGGTGAAGCTCGAAGGGTTTATAAAAGCATCCCACACTGGGGGATTCTGGTTTACACACATCCACCCGTGTCTTGTTTTTATAATTGCTACTGAACATTTTTAATTACAGTGGCAAGTGTCAGTTGTGTGACTAGCACTCATGTCATTCACAGCACAGGTTTGATTGATAGGGAGTGATTATAACTGCTTGGTTGTAATGCATAATTAAAACAACTGTAACAAACTGGTTATCTGAGCATTAAAAATGTTCACAAGTAATTCTAAAACTGTACTACCCAAGAATTAAGACATGCACATCTATGAACAAAAGATCTTTGTGACTCTGACTTCACCTAATCCTTCTACTTTCTCCCTGCTTTTGTCATAATCCTGTTTGTAAGATAACAGTCATTTTCATAGCGAAAGATTGTGATGTCACAGACCGGGCATTATGGCTTTAGGTGGGGGAGAAGCAGGTACAGCAGAAGAGTGTTGGGGAAATGAGATCCATTTTTTATACAAACATCCTCAGTAATAAACAATAAGGGGAGAAAGATGCAGAAAAAGAATAAAATGTGAGCTGAATTTTGACTGGACTGTGCAGTTTGATTTGAAATAAAGTTGTCTTGGATACGGTTCAAGGCAATTGCTCTAAAAGCGTTAACTCTTATTCAGGGCCCCTGGTGTTCTGCGGCAGAATTTTCTGATTTCTGCAGCAGGGCTCCTTGACTTCTGCAGCAGCATTTTCTGATTTCTGTGGCATGATTTATTCATTTCTCTGGCAGAATGCAGTCCTGTCATTGGCTAAATATGATGTGATGTCATCAATAACATCATATGCTGAGCATAGAGGAGGGGCTTCAGGATAAACGAGATGGGAAAGAAAGCCTGACACTATGAAAAAACAGTATATTTATATGAAAATTCATCAAAAACAATGCATTCTGTGGCACTATATATATTCTGTGGCATGATGCAAATTCTGCGGCAAATTCCGCAACCGCAGAAACGCAGAATTCCAGGGACCTTGCTCTTACTAGTGCTTTAACAATGATAGGAAATCATTTTTACTCTGGTACATTCCTCACCCATTTTCCTTTCCATCATGCATTCTGATAAGCAATTTTACTAATTTTGATAAATTAACAAGATAAGTCTGTACTGCCGTCAAAGCTGCCATGTGTTCCCCTTGCTTCAGTAACTACATCAATGGCTTTCTATTTGAAAATAAGCAGGGCATTCATACTCTCTGCTGGCAGAGGCAGGGAAGGGAGAGCAGCTTATTGGGCGCTGCAGCCTCTTTGGTGATGATCACATCCAGACCTTTGATGGCAAGTTTTACGACTTCCCCGGAGACTGCAGTTACATGCTGGCTGGGGACTGCGAGAAACGAGCCTTCTCCCTCTTGGGTAAGTCTTCTTGGGATTCTTTTCCAAATATACTTGGCATTTGGTCAGATCAAGTGGATTTTAAGTTCAAGACTACTGATCTGGCGTTTCTACAAGTTAAACAAAACTTATGTACAAAACCTACTGTCAAGACCGTTTCCTGAAAGCAAGATAAAGCTAGAAAAAACATTTTTTATGTTCCCCAGTGAATTTCCATGACTACTGCATGTTTCTGAATAGGACTCTTTGCCAATAGGAACTAAAATGACTGTATGCCACCAATTAATTTATTGAGATGGTTGAAGTGAACACAGGGAGAGGAAGAAAGTATGTGTTGACTTGCACCACTGAGCCACTTGTTGATAAGAGGTTTCATGTGCCTTTACTAGCTGACAGGACAGCAAAGTGAAACTGAATTGTTCTGATGCCCAACCAACGTACGTGAAATTGCTCATATAAGATACCAGTGTCCCTATGACATGGGCTAAAACAGTGACCTAGGACTAAAAAAGTGTCACTGAGAAGACCTGAACAGTTCTGAGTTGACAGTTCTGAGGGAGAGGAAACTCAAAGGTCAACTCATTTCTTCAACTATTATGTTCCTCATTTATGGAACTTCTTACCAGTTAAGTTTTAGGGTGATCCAGAGCAGGAAGTCCCACACAAAAGCATTGTTAAACAGGTTTCAAAACACTATCCCCTTATGTCATCCTTGTTGTTCAGGGGATAATGGTATCTCATAGTAATCTATGATGCAAAGACCTGTATAGGCTAATCTTGCCAACAACATCATTGTATTGTTTGTAATGCTATTACTTGTAAATTATATCTTTATACTGTATTGGCATTTTATTTACTTTTATTTTCTCCTTTTTTAACATCATCGTAACTTGATACTTTATGCAAAATTGACTGGAGGGTTTTCATTCCGAATGAGTTTGCCTGAATTGATAGTGCCCCTAAATTAAATTAAAAATGATATTAACACATTATTGAGCCTGATCAGATTTTATTCTGATATTAGCTTTAACCATAGTTTGCTAAAATTGTTTTTTTTCTAATTTACAGTTGATGCCCACTTTCCCCAGATAAACCCAGCCCCAAACCCTGCTATCCCTGATATTTACCAGGAGCACCTTTCACCCCCATGGGCTTACCCCATGACTGGGTTCTGACAAGCAGGATCCAGCATCCTACCTCCTGCAGCTCAAGAAGGCAGGAGTTCCTGGGGTATTGCATTCTGTGTCTGGGGTCAGGGTCCAAGCACACCAGGAATCAACCCATCACGAGACAGGCTTATTTTTCCTGTTTTTTGGTCAGACCCTATGTGAACATCGGCATGCTAGGGGTTCCAAGTCTGCACATGCCGAGCATTCTACAGGTAGATCCCAGCTGATATCCCCTCTCCTCACTGTGCTGCTGCACCGCTATCTGTGGTCACCCATGTGGCAGTTTGATAGTGGCTGCATCTACTGCCCTCTGTAGAGGAAAAGCACATCCTCTGGGATGTTCAGTTCTGCTTCCCCTCCAGCTGACCTCAGTGACTGGAGCTTGTTTCTGCACTTGGATCACTGGTATCCCGAGCAGTATCTCTGCCTCTCCGATGACAGGCAGACCTTGTTGAAATAATTTTAATTTGGAGTATGGGTCAGAGTATGGGACACTCTTTGCACTAGAATGGTGTCTTACAAGTAGTAGTAGTAAAAATGTTATTCACTGTATGAATTGGATACTCAGCTGAGCAAAGCCCATTTTCAACGAGGTCCTTACTGTGCAAGCTTTGTTACATAAAATTACAATTACATTGAACACATATTCCTGTAGTACATATAAAAACATTGAGTTTCACAGCTGGAAGTGCTAAGAAGAGTCAGAGTTCATATTAACAAACATATATGCTTATTATAGGATAACTACCTAGTATTAATATTAACAAGCATATATGCTTATTACATGAGAACTACCTAGTATTAATATTAACAAACATATATGCTTATTACATGAGAACTACCTAGTATTAATATTAACAAACATATATGCTTACATAATAACTACCAGACAAGACCATTCGACTCAATTAAAATTATAAAGGGATTATTGTCTGATAATAGTTGATAGACGTACACACACAGTGGGCATACTACAAGTTTGAATTCTAAAACTGCATAATGAACCTGAGAAACAATACTAGGTGAATACAAAATCAATTAGGTGGGTCTGAGAGAAATATAATCAGCAAACATCTGTTAATAAACAACAGGGTAAGGCTCGTTTTATCTGTTCAGAATATCATTTTTTAGATTTTGATTTTACACAGACTAATGATGCCTTCCACTGGTCTTAGCTGTAATGGAATGGTATTCCAGGGTCTTGGAATCGTACTTTAAAATTGGAATCTACCCACTTCCAGGTTTCTTTTAGGAGGTAAAAATTCAACTCCACCAGTTGACCTAAGTGAAGCTTTAATACTTCTGTGTTGTCAGTTACTATGCAGGGACCTTGGTTCCATAACACTTACGCATGTACGCTCATAGGTGAGACAATGAACTCTCCTGCGCTCCTCTAGTCTCAACCACCCCAGCTTCTTGTAAAGTTAATTTCCTAATGACTGAGACTGCTGAGAGAATCTGCAATGTTTTTATAGCACCTCTTTTTCACATAAAATGTGTCCCAAAGTGTTCTGTGAGTCATGGACCATTGAGAGCAGCCCCTAGTCAAACACAAAGAGGTTAAGTTAGACTGAGGAAGGATAGGTTACATTAAGCCAAGGAAGGCTAAGCTATATTCAGGGAGGTTAAGGAAAGCTCAGGGAGGTTAAGCAGAGAAAAAGAGGGAGAAAGGATGGAGGAAAAGTGGGTTCAACACAGAGAGGGTAAGCACCTTGTTCAGACTCGCACTGTGAGATAACAGTACAGGTGGAATTCGAACCCGGGCCATCCACTAGAATTGGACCGATGTGCCACAGAGCCTATCTGTCGCTGCATTTTCGAATGCTGCAGTGGCAGGGAGCTGCAATGCTCTGGGCACTTTATATGCATGTGTCTGGATGCTCTCCGCCACCTGCAGCCGTGCAGGCCTACAACCAATGGGTTATGGGTCAGGGTCTGAGGAGGGGAGAGATCAGAGGGACTGAGTGCAAAAAAATATATCTATTTAAAACATTTTTTTAACAGTATGGGATCAGGCTGAAAGGAGGCAGAGGTGGGCTGAGGGGGTGCAGTCCCTTGCAACTTTTTAGGCCCTGCAAAATAGTCAATGACACTGGCATCAGTGTGAAAGACTGAGTAGACCCATGTCCCCACCCAACCCCCGGCTTTTTAGCCATGGTTACACCCCTGGGGTGGAGTCTACAGTGGGAGAGAATGGGTGGTAGCAAGGTTAAAAAAATGATGATGCAGGCTGAGTGGGAGAGAAAACAAGTTATTTTTCTTCAATTTTTTAAAATGACAGTGGTATCTGGGTGGTTGGAGGGAGGAACTGCACTGAGGGCAAGAGTAGGAGGGAGGATTTTTATTTGCATTTTCATAAATATACTGAGACTAGACCAGGGGAAGGAGTCAGGCAAGCCACTCACTTGCCCCACATCTCCCTTGCATGGCTACGAAGGGAACAGCTGCAACACTGTACACCACACACGAGATCTGCAACACTGGCACTATGCAGCTGATAGTGTAAATGCACCTTGTGTGAACTGTGCAACTACAGGACATGGGGCTCTTAGAGCAGAGCCAACCTTATATTGTGAAGTCTGTAGCTACAAGCCCTGAGAGCAGAGCCGTCCTTAGCGGAGTGTGAACAGTGCAGCCACACGGAGCCCTGAAAGCAGAGCCAGTGCTAGCATAGTGTGAGTTGCACAGTTACATAGGGCTCTGATAGCAGAGCGGCCTTATAGTAGACAGGAATAGGTTACCCTGTCTTCTACTGTAATTTAGTAGATATGTTGTCTTCGTTTCTGCTTAATTAATAAGGTGATTTATGACACCTTGCAATAAATAGCAGTTGAAACTCTAAATGCAAGGCATCATCATCATCTAATTGCTGTGAGCAAAATGGATCCTGAAGTATAAAACATTTTTTGTTGTCTTGCAGGTGATTATCAGCATGGCAAGAGAAAAAGCATCTCTCTGTATCTGGGCGAGTACATCGATATCCACCTGTCACTAGATGGCACTGTAACTAGAGGAGAGAAAAGGTAGGGATTTTATTAACAGCAATGATTATGGGTTAAGCAAGATGGCAAATTTGTCCTGACAAGCCAATTTTGAGCCAAGTTGGGCCCGACCTGAACTGGTCTGATTCAGCCAAAAATTAAATGAAGGGTTAAAAAGCTTATTTTTCAAGACGTTCTTCCCTCAGGATGTCTTCTCGGTACCATCAACAACCTCTCTGCATGATTAGCTAGACTAGAGAAAGGATGCTGTTAATCACCAACCCCCCCAAAGCCAGTCTCTTTCACACATGAAAACAGGGCTCGTAATCCCATACCAAGATAAAAATAATCACAGGTCGCTTTTCAGAGTTTTTTCTAGTCAAACCTGATTCGGTCTATTTCATTGAATTTCCTGTAAACCTGAACAGCCCAGACCTGTGGCCTGTCCCAATTCCCTGCCTTATAAACAATGGGCACGATTCCCAAAACACTTTGAAGGTGAAAGAAATGCACAAGTCCCCAAAATTTGTGCAGTGGCGGGAAAAAACGGGTAACTGCACTGTGTCACATACACAAAACATCCGCAGGTGCAGGAAAAATACACTACGGACTGCAGAAAAAACGTGTCTGTGTAAACTTCCTGTGCAAAAAAATGCCATTGAAAAGTATGGCATATCGACTTAAAGGCTGTTCTCAGCCACTGTTGTCCCGCAGTTGTGGAAAATCTGTTGCGCACATGCTGCACCAAGGAGAGTGAGGAATAGCTCACCCGGAGCAAAAGACAGTGTACTAACACTTGGGAAACAATCATAGTGGGGTTTCAGACATCGAGCAACAGCAAACCTGTGGGGTGCATAGTAGTGTCAGTTGTCACAACAAAAATAGCACACATTTCCATTGAAAGGCCACAAACCACAACCACATGATCCAGTGCAGCTCATAAAGGAGCCCCACAGGCAGCAGAGGCAGAGATGGTAACAGCCAGAAGTGTGTGCTACAGACGCAGGAGAAAGAAACACCTCAGAGAGAGACACACAACCAACAGATACATATTGCCACTGGGTGCAAGGTCCTACTGGTACAGGTGGTGCTACAATGGTCCCAGTTCTGTGACTGGCTGCTTGCTTCACCGGGAGTGCTGGTTCTGCTGGTTCCGATGCAATGTTTGCAAGACTGTCAAAGTCTCCTGCTCCACTTAATATGGATCACCTGGTGCTGGTCTGTCTGCTGGGCCTTTTATATTATTTCCGCAGCTGTGGAAAAAATGTTGCGTATTTCATAACTCTCCTGTTTTGCAATTTCCTGCACCTGCAGAAAATTTTGACTGTGACTATGCTGCACTTGCGTTTCTGCAGTTTTGCAAGCCTTTTTTCCGCATGTGCGGATTTTTTTGCTCTCTTTGTGTATCTAGCCCCATGTCTGTAAATGGAGCAAACTGATTGACTGACAGGCTTCTCAAAGGGTTACTTTAGACTCTCCACCTGCAATAGCGTTTTTAGAAGACCAAAGTTTCCATTGTTTTGTCTTAAAGGAAAATAGCCACCTCAGAGAGAATCGGCTAGGAAGAATCATGTATAATCAGATAATTCAAATTTAACCTATAAAAACATTAATTTAAAAACAGTTTAGTTTAATAGTAACATTAGGACACACCTAAGGTTGTTTACTTTTATTAATCTAATCCTCAGGGAATAAGACACATTTATTTGTAATCTGTGGCCACAAGAAACATCAATCACAGCATCTATACACTTATTTTAAATCACTTGTGTTGGCTAGAGTGATGTTTATTGCATTTCAAATTTAATTTTTAATTTGACAAAATTGTTTTATTTATTTCATTATTTGTAATTTTTGACCAGGAAAGGCACAGTGAGCAGCGACAGCTTGCTTCCAGGGGAGTCCTGGGGAAATGAGTTACATGGACCTGTTTTATTGACGGGGGAATGTTGTCTATGGCATTGGGAAAACTCCCCTTCTCTTGCTGTGGGGTCACTGTCTACTTCCTGTATGCAGGATCCTGGTGAGGAGAGTAATGGTATGGCTCAGGTGGAAGAGCTAACCTCCCCCTTTGTCCGGTATACGATGTAGGTTTGTGTAGAAATGAATTTCGTAGAGACTGTTTTGGATGTTCCAGACCAGCAGAACCTTGATGGCCTGGACTATGAAGAAACCCAACTGAAGGCAGATGTGAGGGACAGGAAGGCTTACTTGTTAGCTCTAATGGGAGAGGAGGAGGAGGAGGAGGAGGAGGAGGTGAGATTTCAAAATGAAAAAGAAAGACTTCGAGCAAATTTGACAAGTGCTGCATTCTCCTGCATCTATGGCAACCAACTGTATTGCCAGAGAAACTGACAAGTGAAATGACAGTCCGACCCAGCTGGTCACATCAACTGCGGGCAGATGCCATATGTTGACGGGGACTGCAGCATGAATGCCGGCTGGGCTGCAGCATGGATGCCGGCTGGGCTGCAGCATGGATGCCAGCTGGGTTGCAGCATGGATGCCAGCTGGGCTGCAGCACGGATGCCGGCTAGGCTGCAGCATGGATGCCAGCTGGGTTGCAGCAGAGATGCCGGCTGGGCTGCAGCAGGGCTGCCGGCTGGGCTGCAGCATGGATGCCGGCTGGGCTGCAGCATGAATGACAGCTGGGTTGCAGCATGGATGCTGGTTGGGCTGCTGCATGGATGCCGGCTGGGTTGCAGCATGGATGCCGGCTGGGTTGCAGCAGGGATGCCGGCTGGGCTGCAGCAGGGATGCTGGCTGGGCTGCAGCAGGGATGCCGGCTGGGCTGCAGCAGGGATGCTGGTTGGGCTGCAGCAGGGATGCCGGTTGGGCTGCAGCATGGATGCCGGCTGGGCTGCAGCATGGATGCCAGCTGGGTTGCAGCACGGATGCCGGCTGGGCTGCAGCACGGATGCCTGCTAGGCTGCAGCATGGATGCCGGCTGGGCTGCAGCATGGATGCCGGCTGGGATGCAGCAGGGATGCCAGCTGGACTGCAGAATGGATGCCAGCTGGTTTGCAGCATGGATGCAGGCTGGGCTGCAGCTCAGATGCTGGCTAGGCTGCAGCATGGATGCTGGCTGGGGCTGCAGCATGGGAGAAGTGTGAAGGGCGGTGAGAGGCAGGGTCCTGTGATGGACTCGGAACAGTCTACATCATCCTCAGAAGAAGCTCTGCTGCAAGCAGTATGTACCCATTCTGCCTGAGGAAATAAATGGCTTCATACGCTGGGAGCAGCCCCAGAAGCTGTTGAGACAAACTCTGCACAGACTGATAGCGTAGTGGTGATCCTCCTGGTCACTGAGGCACGTGCTTTCTTGGCAGTTAGGGATTTGTCTTTGGATGTCCCTTCCACGTTTCCCTTTTCCCTGAGTGTGGTTTATTTTGGGTCTGGGTCTGGGAGCCCTGTGCTATACACCAGTGATAAGACACTGTCTGCTGTCCCCACTGTGACAATGAAATCAGCTATCTCAGGGCCCTGAGTTTCCAGAGGCAAATTTTACAATATGGCTGCTAGAAGAGTAAGGGCTGCATATACAAATGCTTGTCCACCTATACTAAACCCAACCATTCTGTCCTACCTACTTCACCTATGCAAGGTGGTTGGATGGCCAAGGCAATAGCTGCTGTGTCTGGGGGACCATCTGGATTGTAGCCAAATCCAGACTTGAAATTTTCCAATTTCAAAACAAAGTAGAACCTACCAAAAGGGAGGAATTCAGCAAGACTGCATAACAAAGGAGATTCGAATGACATCCCAGATGGAACCCACCTGGGATGTTACCTTTTAAAGGTTTTGATTACATTTTGTACTCCGAAATCTATGTCCTGCTGATACATAATATGCTGTTATGTCAGTTTTAAAACTGCTGCCTCTTTGGAGAGATTTTGGCAAAAATATGGTGATCTCAAAGGCACCCCTTGTGGGGCATTTTCAGGGTATTCCTCTGACAAAATACTGCTTTCAAATTTGTTACAAACTTATTTAGAAATAACAGGGCCAGTATCTCGGACATTATTAGTTAATGCAACACTGTGATGTACTAGGACAGCCAGATGCTGTAATAGAGTCAGAGCAAATATGGGTGGAGGACTGGAAATTCAGTTAGGTAGACTGATGCCGGGATTCAGCATCTTTCCAGAATTTTACCCTGGGACATGACAGGGGTATTTGTTTCTACCCTGGTCAGTTGAAGGCATGCCACAAGTGTGGTTCCCGTTCCACCTGAGTAATGCCTGCAACCAACTGAGAAGTAGTCTATGTTCTGACTTTGGGCAGGTTAATTTATATTGCACAAATGCCTTCAGATGCAAAATGTGACAAAGGGAGACAACTTCATTGACAATGTCCAATGGCCTTACGCAGTTGGGCAGACCAGCTGGACCATGTCTTCATACTTGTCCAAGCTCTAAAATTCCGCACGAAGAGGGAAAAGGTACCCTGCTGGTGGACCAAGGAGGTCCAGGAGGTGGTAAGGGAGAAGAAGGCTACCTACAGGAGGTACAAAAAAACGAGGGGAGAGAGGGAGAGCGAGAACTATCGCCTTGCAACCAGGAAAGTCACCAGAGTGGTGAGGGGGGCAAAGGCCTAGAAAGAGCAGCAGCTGGTGCAAGGGATACAGGGTGGGGAAAAGGGGTTCTTTAGGTATATTGGTGAGCGGAGGAAGGTCAAGGGCTAGCTCAGTAGGTTGAGGACAGCTGGGAGGTGGGTGGAAGGGGCTGGAGAGCAGGCAGAGGTACTGAATGAGTACTTTGCCTCAGTGTTCACTAGGGAGGAGGCTGGGGAACTTCCAAAAAATGGTTTGATGGACACAGAAGGCGCAGCAGACCTGACTATTGGGGTACCTGCTGAAGAACAAGCCGCTGGGGGAGGTAGGCCAGGGGTGAGATATCAGGCTGGTTATGCTGAATGGGGGACGGGAACAGATGCTGATATTCCTATTGGTCGGGTGTGGGAAGCCCTCCAGTCCCTAAAAGAGGATACATCTCTGGGGTCTGATGCTATATATCTCAGAGTACTGAGGGAGTTGGCGGATGTTTTGGCTGCGCCATTGGCAGATCTTTTTAACTTGTCGCTCCAGACAGGGAGGGTGCCAGGGGATTGGAAGCAGGTGCATGTTGTGCCCATCCATAAAGGGGGATCGAGAGAAGAGCCAGGAAACTATAGACCCGTCAGTTTGATGTTGGTGGTGGGGAAGGTAATGGAGAGCATACTTAAGGAAAGGCTGGGAGGTTTCTTGGAGGAGATGGGTTACCTGGATGACTGGCAGCATGGGTCTATGCCAGGTAGATACTGTCAAGCAAACCTTGTAGAGTTCTATGAGTGGGTGACATCAGCACTCGACAGGGAGAGATCAGTGGATGTACTGTTCCTGGACTTCAGCAAGGCATTTGATTCGGTCCCTCACATTGGCCTAAGGGAGAAGCTGTGGGGGATGGGGGTAGGCCCATGGATGGTTAGGTGGATTGGAAATTGGCTTTCAGGTTGCACTCAGCGGGTAGTGGTCAGAGGGGAGGTCTCGTCTCCTAGGGAGGTCATAACTGGAGTCCCACAGGGATCAGTCCTGGGGCCACTACGGTTTAATGCCTACATCTCCGATATCAGGGAATGTATTGGGTGTGAAATGAGTCTCTTTGCAGACGACTCTAAGCTGGGGGCGGTGGTGGAGGGGGAGGAGGGGAGATTGGCCCTGCAAGAGGATCTATATACTCTGGATAGGTGGTCCTGCACCTGGAAATTGAAATTTAACTCCTCCAATGCAAGGTGCTACACCTAGAGCGGGAAAACCACAACTACATGTACACCCTGGGGGGGGGGAGGGGGGATGAGTAGCAGGCCACGGCAGGGGAAAGAGACCTAGGAGTCTTGGTGGATGTTAACATGAATAATTCAGAGCAGTGCAGGAGGGCTGTGGTCAGGGCAAATAGGATAATGGGATGCATCGCTAGGGGGATTACCTCAAGGAACAGGGAGGTGATTTTGCCACTGTACAACAGCCTGGTTAGACCACATCTTGAGTACTGTGTGCAGTTCTGGAGACTGCACCTAAGGAGGGACATCCAGCTCTAGGAGAGGGTTCAGAGGAGAGCAACCAGAATGATCTGGGGCCTGGGGGATATGACACAAGAGGAACGACTAGGGGAGCTCAACCTTTTCTTGCTGGAGGAGAGGAGGGACCGGGAGCACATGAATGAGGTCTTCAAGTACCTCAGGAGAGTAAATAAGGTAAGCTGAGATAGGATCTTGCGACTGAAGGAGGGTGGAATCACCAGAAGACACAGTTGGAAGATTGAGGGTGGTAGGATTACGGGGGAAAGGAGGAGGAAGTACTTCACCGAAAGAGTGGTGGAACCATGGAATGCACTGCCTGGGGAGCAGGTACAGGCAGCTACAGTGGAGGGATTCAAGAGAGGGTGGGACAGGTATAGGCAAGGGGTGAAGCAGAGGCTGGTTTGCCTGGGGGGGGGCAGGACTGGGGTTGGAGTAACAGTGGAGGGAGACAGATAGAGGGCTACGGTACCCAATCAGGGTGCTGAAGCAAGAGCAGACTTGATAGACCAATAGGCCTACTCTGCTGGCATCTAGTATGTATGTTAGTATGTTAGATCACAAGCCCCAGGAACTGTTGCAAGCTGAGAGATGTTCTGTGGAACCTCAGCTTTAGGAGGTAGTGGTTGCCGATGATATTGTTATGCCTGGGACTTTGGAAGGCACCAAGGAACACTCCTCTAGGCTGCTCTCAGGAGCTTCCCCACTGGGTATTCCATCAAGTGCTGGGGGGGGTGTCAAGGTAGTTTGGGGGATTCACTCTAGCCATACCGGGCTATACACAGATTTCCAGAGAATGTTTGGGCCTCCGAGGACACAGCTGCTCCGAAACATTGATTATTTCATGTTATTGCATTTAATGTAGCTGCTGAGGAGATTGTGTTGTCTACGGTGAGGGTCTTATATAATCAAATAGCTATGTTTGTGTCTCGGCTCCCTCACTGAACACATAAATGTGTTCTTTCTAATACACTCAATTTTCCTACACTTGAGCAAAGGTTTAAGATTCATTTAGGAACTCTGGCTAGGAAAGTCGCTCTTAAAAAAGTACCAGAAACACTTCATTGCTTCTTTCAGCAAAGGACTAATCTGTCACACTCACGTGCTTCTCTAAATAATTTCTTTCATATCCCAACTGTTAAAATAAATTGAGGTCGAAGAAGATCCTTGCTATATCAGCTTCCTTATGTTTACAGTTCACTGCCTTCGAAGCTTATTGGTGCTTCTTTGAGTGGTGCCAGTTTTAAATGTGGTCTTAAAAAATATTTGTTGGGGCCCAAGAGTTGTCAGTGTACATGATCTGACAGTTTTTACTGTTAGTCACTGATTTGTTTTTATTTAATGTTATTTATATTGGTGAATGTTTACTGTGTCAGCTGTTGTTATTTAGGATTTTCCCTGGTGTTTGGCAACCCCATGTCAAATTCATAATTTTTTGTGCAGTACATGGTGGTCCTCTAAGCATTTAAACTCAACAATAAAAAACATGGGTTATGTTTTTGAGTTACACGGTGAGATATAATCCTTCTTTATGGGAAAAATCCATAAGGGGTCAGGTTGTTTCCTGTAGGTATAGCAGCGTTGTTTTAGGTGTCAGCATGTGTGTCACAGAGACAGTAAAACAAGGACACATTGTTTGTCATGACATTTGCTTCATTTTCTTCCACAGATGCAAAAATAAATTGTAAATTACCAATAAGATGACACCCTCTTGAACTAAGTGTCAAAATGTGTGAACTATTTATATGTTTTTATACATAAACCCATCAAAATCCATGTAATTTTCATGAAACTTATTTGATGAAAGTAAATTGTGGCTGTGAATGAAGTGAAAAAAAAATATAGCGGTCACCATGCTGCTTTTGGTTATATCTACTTTTGAAGTTGCAGTTTCAGAGCTGGTCAGTTTAGGGCAAAAAATAATTAAAAGCCTTAATAAAAGATAAAACTTGCTGGACATCTAGCCAAAAATTTAAAAGTATATGCAGGATGACAAGAAGTATAATATAAATGAAATAGAATAACCAAAGAAAGAAAGAAAGACATTTATGTAAATTACCTTGAGTGATGCCACTGGCTGCAGTCGTGGGAGCAAATTTCTTTGCAGCCATCCTGCACATATTTGTAGCTGGACATGGCATAATAGGACAACGCATTATTCTAATAATGGTTTCATATATTTAAGAATGTACTTGTGCCAGTAAGCAGCCTTGAACAGGTTTTCTGCAATGTCCAAGAAATGGGAATTTGCAACACCAGGAAACGTCCTTAAAGAGCCTCTGACAGCATTAGGAAAACATTGAAAAAGTAAGATTTATATTCAGCTCCATCCTATTTTCTTTATTACTTCATATATTTTCAGTAATTAATTCCCCATTTTCTTTATTACTGAAAGCAGTTGCATGAAAACAAGATCCCTGTTCCCTACACTATATCTGCTCTGGCTGCTTCTCTACATATGGCATCACAATCTCCTATTTATGACATTATAATTACCTCCACAGCAATATATTTTGATGTCATAAACAGAGTTATGATGTCAGGTGTAGACAGGCAGCAAGAACTAAAAGGGCAGAGATACTGCATTCGTGCAAATACCCTTAGTAATAAGGAAATAAGGGTGAGAATTACAGAATAAAACATAAAATATAAACTACATTTATGCCTGAATGTTACATTTTTATGTTTACTTGCTCACATGTGCAAGAAACATTATGTGGCAGCTTAGGAGAGAAGCGGGTTGCGGCGGTGCGACACTGTGGCAGCCAACGCTGGCACTGCATTTGTGGGCTTGGCACTGTTCACCCAATGCAGGCCCAGTGTCCTGATGACACTGGTTCTGCAAAAGTGCCACCAACTTAAAACAATTTGGCCGCTGCAATGAGGGTCCATTTCGTCACTGTAGTGTCAGCTATTCTGCTGCAATGAGAGAGTGACCCGTCATTGCAGGGTGGTGTCTTGCCTGGTTTAACATTTCTAGTTACATGGCAGTGACTGTCGCTGCCTCAGAGCCCCATAAAAGCCCACGGGGTGCCCAATCCCCCTGTTGGCATGCCATCTCCCCAGATCATTTGCCGATGGGGGAGCCCACTCCCCATCAGCATAATACCCCCTATACATTTTGTTTGCCAAGGGGGGGTGCCCAGTCCCCCTTGGCATCATATCTCCCCCCAAAACACAGATCCATCTTACTTTGCCAATGGGGGGCCCCAATCCCCATCAGCTTCAGTCTCCCCCAAAACAAAACACGCAGGTGGCATGCTGGGAGCCCACCCCAGCATGCCAAATCTACCTGCAAAAAAGGAAAACCTTCCTGTGATGGTTTCAATTTATTTTTAACCTGAAAAGTAGAAAATGGTTTCGCGTTGTGTCCGCTGCTCTCTCCCCCAACCTGCGCCCACCCTCTGTGTACCCCAACTCATACTTAACTCCGGAGCCTGGCGCGACGATCTTCGGTGGACCGGGAACACGTCTGCACTCCTCAAACCCGACGCGAACTGAAGAAATGCCGATAAGCTGTATAATGGCATAAATAGGGTTTTTTCAACTTATGTGGATATCTCGGCCGTTTTCTGGACTTTTGGCACCAAAGTTTCAACATGAGGTTATTGGGAAGCCTCCTCATGAATTCAGTCACTACCATGGCGTTATTTGGTCCTGAAAGATGATTTTGTGGTCACTACACATAATCACCTTCCGGGACTGATTAACGAAATAACTATGTCACTGTTCATGAAGTGGGCTCTCAAAAAGCCTATATTGCAAATTGGTGAAAAAAAAATAAAAAAAATAACTGTTTTATGTGTGTGCATTGCTCAGTTTCCACGCACACTAGAAACTTTGCAAATTTGTAATATTTTCACTCCAGATTTTCAACATTGGCATTTTTTCACACCTCCTTATGAACAGTATAGCTGTAATTTTTCATATCCTGGCCGAAATGTATTCGCCGTGTAGTGCAATTGCTGTGGGAAATCAGTGTTTGGGACAGATTAATAAAATCACATTGACTCTGTTCATGAGCAGAGGTCCTAAAATGCCTATGTTGAAAATTTGGTGACAAACGTCCACAAAATGGCTGTGTTACGAGTGTTTGTTGCGCAGTTTCCGTGCATCCTCGTAATTTCACACATCTGTAATATTTTCACTCCAGATTTTCAACATTGGCATTTTTTCACACCTCCTTGTGAACAGTACAGCTGTCATTTTTCATATCCTGCCCAAAATATACATTTACACATCTGGTGCAGAATTGCACGGTTGCTGTGGGAAATCAATGTTTGGAACAGATTAAGAAAATCATGGTGACAGTGTTCATGAGCAGAGGTCACAAAATGCCTATGTTGAAAATTTGGTGAAATAATTCCACTAAATTACTGTGTTACAGGCACGTGTTGCTCAGTTTCCATGTACACTCAGAATTTCGAGCATTTTTAATATTTTCACTACAGATTTTCAACATTGCCATCTCTTCACACCTCCCTATGAATGGCACAGCTGTCATTCTTCACATCCTACCCGATCTGTTTTCGCACATCTGGCACAGAATGGCATGGTCACTGTGGGAACTCAAAGTTTGGGACACATTAACAAAATCACAGTGCCACTGTTCATGAGAAGAGGTCCCAAATGCTTTCATGAAGTGGGGGTCACAAAAAGGCCATGTTGAAAATTTGTAGTGCAAATACTAACAAATGCCTGGGGAGTTAAGGTTTCTAACCATAATGTCCCACCCTGTATAGACTGACAAGCATCAGGGGTGTGCCTTTGGATTGCCAACTGTAATGCTCATGCCATTACACCCCAACCCCTCACCCTGCAGCCAGTGACAGGCATCGAGGTGTGCTTTGGACTCTTCGGCCCCAGAGTTCATCCCATTCTCCTATATTGCACCCATTTCAGCATATGTGCTTATGGAATGCGGTGACTGTAAAGCCGAACACCCCAAGGCACACCTCAACAGGTGTCAGTGTCTGCAGGATAGGGTGAGGTGAAATGGCATGAAGGTTATGGGCAATGACCCAAATGCATACCCCAATACCTGTCCATCTCTGCAGGGAGGAGTTGGGGTTGGCATGAAGTTCAGTACTTCACTGCCATTCCTATTCTGCATCTGTCTAGCTCCTGCTTTTCCAATGCTAATACCAGCAAGCAAACATTCGGCATTGACAAATGATTGTTTTGAAGTTGTCTCAACTGTGTCAGGAGCTCTTTAAGACTTTATTGTGTTTTGCTCATTAATATTATGTATTTTTTGTTTTAAATTTGATTGCCTATGAAAATGGGCATTATTGATTGTGGATTTACCAGATTTTAAATAAACAAATCAAATCAAATGAAGGATGATACTGCTCCTTCTCTTTACTGGTGGGATGACAGTGGTCTTTAGGAAACAAAGACTAAGGGGACAGCAGCCAAATACAAAAGTCCTGAAAACTGATGCCATATGTCTAGAGAACAACTTTGAATTTTTACAAGTGGACAAGCAGTAGGGAGATACTGAGTGGAAAGAGGACTCAGATGCCTCTTCTGTTTCCTCATCCAAGAAATACCTCTCATCAGAAAAGAAGGAAGTCCTGTCTGACCTTTCCTTGGGGAGAATTAGCCATAGAGCTCTTCTTAATCAGTTGCCCCACTCCCTAGTTTCCCTCCTCGTACCCAGTAATAACCTTTACTCCCTTAGATCCTCTGAGCGTGACCTGCTGACTATCTCTAGGTTAAGGTCCAAATACAGCACTATGGTCTTCGCAAGCGCTGCCCCCAAACTTTGGAACAGCATCCCCTTACAGATGAGTCAGTGCCAAGCAGCCATACCTTTCAGAAACCAACTCCGTACCTTCCTGATCCAGAACTCCCAATACACTTGCTCAGTATAACCCTGACCACTTACCACATGCCTCCCACCTAGTCATACTTCCGATAAAGTGCTTCCAATGCACTCACTCAGTATAACCTTGTCCTCTTCCTACTTGCCTTCCACCAACTCATGCTTCTGGTTAGCTATTAAACTCTCCCCTGAATGGCACTACCACAGGTTTCAGATGTGCAATTGTCACTTTGCTGAATTTGCTCACTGTATGCATGACCACATTGTATGTAACTTGCATTCATAGGCCTAAGATGGATAAATGTCACCTTGCTGATTATGCTCACTGTATGTGTCGCTGCACTTTATGTAACTTATGCCACTCACTCTGTTGTTGTATCTTGCTGCATTTGTTACCCTGCACCCTATATAACCTGTGCCTT
Source organism: Neoceratodus forsteri (assembly GCA_016271365.2). Classification (NCBI taxonomy): domain Eukaryota; kingdom Metazoa; phylum Chordata; order Ceratodontiformes; family Ceratodontidae; genus Neoceratodus; species Neoceratodus forsteri. The sequence continues at coordinate 1,617,341,430 of CM028131.1, read as the reverse complement.
CAAATATGTCATCCTGCTGCACACACTCTTGTATCTTCGTACCTTAGTTGTCTTGCCAAGCTTTGTACTGTACCAATAGTAACATCATGTTAATGTTTTTCATTGCTATGAGTTAAGCCCTGCCTGTCACCTCATGGGTTGTGCCTGAAAATAGGCACATGTCTGTCTAGTGTACCAATCCAGTCAACAAAAACTAAATAAATCCAAATCCTCGAAGAAGAGAAAGGGAAGGACTGACACTAATCATCGGGGTGGAAAAAATTGCCATGGCTGTTTACTAATCATTATTTTTCTGCGTTGCACTCTGATTGAGTTTGGGATGAATTTAAATTGTGCTGCAGTAAACATGAATTTTATCAAGAACCCTAAACACTGGGTTATCACATTTTCAACTTTGCAGCAGTCCCCCTTGACATCTTTTTTGTGGAATACCAGATTACAGATGATCCCTAAAACAGCCTAAGCCCAATGGTACCTGGTTTGGGGGAGTTCTTTCTGGTCTGTCGGAAAATACACCTGTGACGGTGTGGGCATATTTTTTAGCGGTGCTGATGTTGCAATCTCTAGATTCATTGATATCTTCCTGGGGCATGCTCTCCTTTTGGATGTGGTTATGACTGGTTCTCATTTACATTTAATAAATGTGTACACCCTCAAACTAAGCAAACACATATTGACTTAATTTATAAAAAAAACATTTCTATCATATATTCTAGGAGGAGATTGTAATTGTGGATTGGCACAGGAAGATAGGAACGTGCAAATCAGGAAATTGTTCTATGATACAAATTTTCTTTCTCAAATGTGTAATTCAGATGGGTTACAAGATGCATGGTGCATTGAAAAGGGGCCACGTGTATTTTAGGGGTACAGTGTCAACCAGGATTGATTTTATTTTCATCTCCTGAACTCACCCTTTGTAAGGGACAACTCTGATGTCAGTTGAAACCTCTGATCATTTGATGCTAGGTTATTTTTTGGAGGACTCTGTTACACCGGCAGTTGGCCGGGACCTTTGGTGTTTGAACAACATTTTTTATTGCAGGAGGAAGTTAGAGCCAGCTTTCTGGATATTTATGGCACTGGAAAGTTGGCTCTATGTATGCATGATGATATTCTTCGTTAGCTGGAGGATTCCAAGGCAGAGTTTAGAACCTTACTCCGATAGGTCTTTGATCTACAGTAACAACAGTTTACTGGTCCCCAGTAGTTCACCATTTCCTGTAGATATGATTATTTTTTCACTCCTGGTGCCTTAGACAAGATTATCATATTACATATCCCTGAACATAACTATCTGCATGGTCTAATATTGCTACATCAAGAATACAACCTAACCTGTTCCTGCTGCATCTGCTCCTTCTGACCTACTGGCATCCCACACTACCAATATATTTAAATGCCCACATCGACCAACCTCGGATCGACTGGTTGATAGCCCCTTGCACAGAAGTGGAATGGTTATCAGTAATCTCAGCTGCAACATCACTCATCTCTTCTCCCAAATACTAGGACACACGAACATGCTACTGTGCCCACGGTCAACCCTACCATCAAACTATTTCTCCCTGTTCATTCTATCGGGAGTCAGGTCACTACAGACAACAACTAAGAATAAGTATAAGGGAAAAAGTGCACATAGCAGTCACTGCAGATATCTTAAGGAACTTCTAAAAAGACTAATACTGCTACTCCTGCTAATATCGGGTGATGTTCACCCCAACCCTGGACCACCCCTAGCTACCCCTAGGTAGCAACGTAGAACAGGAACCCTCTCACTAGCTAGCATCAACATCTGCAGCCTTACCAAAAAATGAGATGCCCTCACTGACTGGACAGCACAGCACAGCCCAGATGTACCATCTGTAATTGAAACTTGGTTGTCTCCAATTATCTCTGACACTGCTGTGGCAATACCTGTGTATACTATCTTTCGACAGGATCGACTATCCAAAAAAGGGGGCAGCTGTGCCCTTTATCTTAAAGATTCTATGACAGGTCATGCCCTGACCCTACCCATTAATGGAGATGAGCTTCAGGTCCTTGCTATTAAAGTAATTCTTGGGGCCCATAACAAAGCTCTGACAATAGCCTCTGTATATATACCTCCCAAACTGACAACAACAAGCCCGAAACCATTCCTTACCTGCATCAGTAGTCTAAAGTTTAACTCGGAAGTTATATTGCTAGGGAACTTTAATGTCAACTGGCTTGCCCCCAGTGCAAGCAACTACAAGGATGCCTTGGCAGCTGCAAATTTTATACAGCTAATTACCTCACCCACTAGGATCAGCTATAGAACAGGGACCAGTACCTTAGTGGACTGGGTTCTCTCAAATCACCCTGACAATATTAGCCACACCTCAGTTCTCCCTGATGCCATTAGTTACCATTACCCAGTCCAGTGCATATGGTCAAATAAATTCAATAACCCCCCCGTGAAAACTATCAGCAGTCAGATGCTAATTAGGGGACACCTTGCACAACTTAAGGCACTCCTTCGACAACTAGACTGGTCCCAGATTGACACCGCTCCAGATGTTGATGCTGCACTTCAATACTTTATCTCAAAGTTCAATGCAGCATGTGATATCCATGCCCCCTTTAAGAAACGCAAAATCAAAGGCCTTGACAACCCTTGGATCTCAGGCAAACTCCTAGACCAACTAAAAGCTCGGGACCTTCTATGGACTTCTGCTACAGCCTCTGGCAGCCAGGCAGACTTTCAAGCAAACAGGGCCACCAGGAATGCTTGTACCAGAGCTATCAACACTGAAAAAGCCAGCTACTACAGGAGCACCCTATCAAACTCATGGTCAGATGGAAGGAAATTCTGGAAAAGCCTCTCTGAAGTTATAGGGAAAGAGTCCAAAGCAACTCCTAATATGCTAAAAGTTGACGGCAGCAACACCCTAGACCCCACCACAACTGTCAATACTTTCAATCTGGCATTCACTGACCTCAGACATGTGCCTTCTGTCTAACTTCTTTGACACCAACCAAACCACGGCTTCCCAATATCAATGGACTCGGGATACAAATCATTCACATTTCTATTTCAAGGCAGTTACTGACAGGATGCAAAAAAAATACCTCCTTAAGGAGCTGGGAAAATCCAGATCAAGAGGGGACACACTTGACTTGAAACTCATCGCCCTCACCCTTGATGATGTCCTACACCCTCTTACCAAGATTATTAACCAGTCCCATGCTCTCCCAGTTCCTGCTCAAGTAGAAGTCCTCCCTGGTGACCCCAATACACAAGTCTGGGGATAGGGCATTACACTGTAACTACAGGCCCATCTCCATCCTACCCCCTTTATCCAAAGCTCTTGAAAAAATCATCGCAGACCAATTGGTGGAGTACTTGGAGAAATACAACTTGCAATGCCCCCCAGCAACATGGCTTTCACAAAGGACATAGCACCACCTCTGCCCTCCTTAAATTTACAGGCCACATTCATCTAGCACTAGACCAAGAACTACTTGCCAGTGCCACCTTTATAGACCTCTCAAAGGCCTTCGCTACAGTCAACCATCCATTACTACTGGAACAGCTTGACAACTTAGGGCTTTCTAATGATACGTTACAATGGTTCAACAGTTATCTCTCCAACCGGTCACAACAAGTTAAGATTGGTGACTCCCTCTCCTCCAAACTACCTGTCCGGGCTGGTGTTCCTCAAGGGTCAATATTGGGACTCCTTCTTTTCAGCATCTTCCTGAACAATCTCCCTTCTGCCTGTGATGAAAACATTATCCTGTATGCTGATGACGCAGTGATTTTATCTAAGAATTCTGACCCCGCCCTCTTGGAGAAACAACTGCAGAAAGGTTTCATGAAGTGAAGGCCTGGTTCGTCTCACAGAAACTAGTGCTAAATTACAAAGAAACAAAGACTATGCTATTCCACGGCACACATAACAAACATAAACACCAAAAGTTGGCTATCAAAAACAGCTCGGGTGTGACCCTGGACCAGACGCAGACTTTCAAATACCTTGGTATAACCCTGGACCCTACTCTGTCCTTCTCCAGCCATATCGATTCAGTTGCGAACTCCGTAAATATCCTTATAGGCCTTCTCTATAAACATAGACTCTGCCTGACACCTGACGCCCTTAAACCAGCAATACACAGCTCTATTGTCTCCATCATTGATTATGGGCTTGTTATCTGTGGAGCAGCCACAGCTACAGCACTATGGCAAATCATTACAGTGCTGAATAGGGCCTGCAGACTCCTTACTGGTGCTGTCCAATGCATGCATACCTGTGACCTCTACAAACAATCAAACTGGTTGTAACTTCAGGGAAGGATTACTTTCCAAACCTGCCTACTAGCAAAAAGTCATTGATGGGACTCATGCTTCCTGGGGTTCAGTCTCTTTTAAGCCCAGACAACCGCTCCCATTACACAAGAAGCTCTGACAACTGTTCTCAATCTGTTCCTTGCTGTTGCACCACCCAAGGCCAGCGGTCTTTTGCAGGTAGAGCCCCTAAGATGTTTAACTCCCTGGGCAACAAACTCACCAACTTAGGCACCCTCTGCTCGTTCAAACACAAACTATGTCAAACACTTGTGTCCAGAGCCACCTGTGACTGTTTCTCCTAACCTCCCTGGGAGTCACTCCTGTTCTTCACACCTCTCTACTATCCGCACCTCTGCCTGCCACCACCCCCCCATACCCCTGCCTCTCCCCCTACCCCTGGTCCACCACCTTCCTCTCTAACCCTCCTTCAACTCCTTTCCCCTCTCCCTTTCCTAATCTGCTCACCCTACCCACTGTAGCACAAGCTCCCCAATCCTTGCCTCTTACCCACCTCTCCTTCTACTTCCCTCCCAGTTACCCCTCTATGCCCACTCTCTCTTCCCACTTTCCTATGCTACTTGGCACAACTGGCAGCAATTCAATTTTTCCACTCCACCTTTCCCTTTGACAAAGCCCTTCTAGCAGCTTTAATTCATGTAAATATTGTTTGCAGTGACTCGTCATTCTTAAATGCATGCTTGGTTGTGTTGTTCTGTTAATTATATCACCTGTAGCTTTTAGACCATGTACTCCCTGTACCGAAATTTGTATTCCAACTGCTTGCCTACTAATCTCACACAAACTGTACTTCTATTCTTTGTATACTGACATGGAACCTTTGTAAAAGGACCATTGGCTCAAAAGTATTTATCCGAAATTCTAATAAATAAATAAATAATTTCAAAGCCTCCCCATTAAAGAGAGGAGAATACCATAAGTACTTAGGCCTCAGAGCACAACTACACAAATTAGTCACTGAGATAAACAAAAGTAAAGGTGCTTTTACCAGCCAAAGCAAGGAAATAAGAAAAGAAATGCCAACATGTCAATATCATCGGGCCACACGCCTACTGTCAGAGCAGCATGTTGGTGCTCACTGTGAACAGCCATTATACAATGGCAATAAAAAATCCTGGCTCTGATTGGTTAGTCTGGTGCTGGACCCGTGATGTTATCCCAGTACAACATCACGGGTCTAGTCTCAGCCTCACTGTGAACCTATGTAGATGGCATTATGGGTGCTCTCTAGCACACTCTCTTTTTTTGCATCCTCTCTTAAGAAACAAAAATATTTTTCCACACTAATAAAAACATTTTTAAAACTATTTTTTTTATTTATATAGCGAGTCAATTTGAGATCATTAGAGTATTAGACACGTTCTCCAAGGTAACACGTCGCCTCAGCAGCTGGATGCATCGACCTGCGGCCTCGTGCCCAACCACCTGAGGCGTGACGTTATCCCAGCATGACACGCACCTTGTCGGGCATTATTGCTTAAACAATAAACTCTTTTAAAGGTTGTCAGGAACAAATTAAAATGGCATTTTAAGGATTTTAAAAACAGTGCCATGGTTTTAATTCCTGCTGTGCGTGGGATCTTGTTGGAGGTGGAGCACTACATGAATCCTCCTTTGGTTGTGCAGCACCATCTTAGACCATCACAAAGGTTTTTTTTACAGAGGGGTTAGATACGCTTCAGTTACCTGTCTATGTAACTTCCTGATATCATAGGTTTCACCTCAAGAGGTGAAATTTACAATAAAATCTTTGAATACTGACACTGCTTCAGGCAGTGATGGTCTAATGGCCAAATTTTATGCTTTTCTGTGTTACATGGTAGGTGACATAGTCAACCTCTTTAATTTTATTCTTTCTTCTTTGCAAATATGCAACAAAATGCACTGGTTAGTTTTGATTCTTCTGTTTAGAAAGGGGGATGCTAGGCTGGCCCGATAGTGCTGAGGGTTGAGGCGCTGGATGCCAAACCTCAAGCCACACCGGTGACCCGGGTTTGGGAATGGACTTGGATCACCAGGGGTTGGCAGGGGAGAGGAAGGATTGAGCATTACATGACTGCTCTCCTTCCTATGGGGTAGATGAGGGATCTGCACCGCACTGCAGTGGCACCTGGTGGAAGCTGGGTGCACTACAGTTGCAGGCACGATAAGGGGAAGGAGGGTGGCAGGCTTCTGCATGGAGGTGTGCTGACACCATTGCATGTCCGGCTCCTTGAGGAAAAATCTGGTGGAAAATGGTGGGGGCGACTGAAGCGGCTGATGGCTGGGCCCTGCACCCAGACATCGGAGAGGCATAGCTGCCAGGTGTCTGTGCCACCGTCCTGGGGGTCCTGCACATGTCGGTCGTCTGTGGATGGCATATGGATTTGCACACCAGACCTGGTCCAGGGGTGGGGTGCAGTGGCCGGGGTCACTGGGAACTGCTCTGCGCGAGTTAAAAAAAAGTGCGGTGTTAAGAAAAAAGAAAGGAGGATGCAACAAATTTCTGAATTGGCAACATATACACTGCTGACCACAGATTTAAAATTTTTTTAGAAAATCCTCTGTAAAAGGCTAGCATGCATAGCAGGACATCTAGTAATCCAGACCCAGGCTTGTTCCATCTCTAATCACTCTGTATAGGACAATCTGATCTTGCTGAGAGAAATTGTTGAACGCCGGGATCAGGGTCTTTTGGAAGGGTATGTTTTATCATTAGATTTGCAGAAGTTCTTCCATAGAATGTTACATCATTTTGTTTTTCAGTGTTTAGGAAGCACAGGATTCCAGAACCATTTATTACTTGGGTTTCTGTTTTACCTTAAGAGGCCACTGTGCAACCAACTGTAAATGTTTGGCTGAGTATAACTGTGCCTATGTAGTGGGGCAGCCAAGACGGCTGCCCTTAAAGTCCTTTGCTGTACATTTTAAGCTTAGACCCAGTGTTACAGAGCATTAGTCAAAATACCAGCACACAAGGGGTTGCTGGTGGCGACTGGTTTCCACCTCAGAATGTAGTTGCATATGTGGACGATGTATGTCTACTGGTGCATGAGGCTAACTTAGGGAGAGAAGCTGTTCAAATTCTCAGTGACTCTTCTGTGGTCTTGGAGTTGAAAGTGAATTATTATAAAAGTGGGGGGATTAAATTAAGGGGTCTGACCCAGGATTTTGCCCCAGATCTGGTGGCAGTTAAACTGTCCAAGGGCCTCTATTAAGATTTGAAAGATCCATTTTGGATCAGAAGACATGGCTTTGGAGTGTTGGGAGGAGAAACTGGAGATTTGTAAATTAAAGGTGGAAAAATAGAAGTCCAGGCAGATGTCTAAAAACAATGTTGGTGCATGTCATTAAAACACTACTGCTCCTAATTTTCTTGTTAATTAGATATATATACATACCTCCCAGCTTCTTCTTCTTTTTTTTTGTCAATATAGTCTTTATTATTTATTTTTGTTAATATAGTATTTTTATATGTATTTATTATTGTTAATATACAGTAGTCTTTACACCCCTCCTAGCTTCTGTGGAAACAAAGCTCTTTAGTCTATTTTTTTCAGATGCTCTCGGGCAGTAGGCTGAATCCCATTCAACAGAATACCACCTATTTGCCTTTGAAGAAGGGCGGTTTAAATATGTTGAACCCAGTGGCTTTCTACTGTGATATTTTTTAACCAATAGTCTGTGTCAGGTTCTAAATGATTCTTTAAAATTCTGGGTTCCCTGGGTACTTCATTGGTCAGTTTCCTTGCTGCCTGGGTGGACTGCTGGTAAATTGAAATGGGCAGATGGCATGGCTTTCCCAACCTCCCTACCAGGTTATATGATGGTGGTTTTACAGAAAATAAAAATGGGACATTTCTCCCTGGCAACTTTACTCTGATTCTCTGATAGCATTGTACTAGTGTATTTTTAGTGGGGCTTTTTCTGATGTTCTGAAGTCCAAAGTCTACCCCATAGGCCATGCCCAACTGAAGGCCAAGCAATTGATGGATGGCTGAGTTCTGGCCCCTGTGTGGGACGTCCTTTGACTGAGTTGCCATGGGCGCTTAGGGGTTAAAGATACTCATAAACATAAAAGTAACGAAGAGCACTTCTGTCCAAAGCTAAGTTGTCATCTTCCTTATGCGAAGGATTTCTGTAAATTAGTCACCAGGAACTAGAGGAACCACTGTTTTTATTGCTTTCCTATAATTGTTGGTTTTGGGCCTGTTTCCGCAGGGTTTCGTGAAATACCACAGTAACACCTCAGTTGTATTGTTTGCATATCTAAAGTTCTTTATTTCGCAGGCACACTGCCAACTTTATTGCAACAAAAACACATCACCCAGTCAGACTTGGCAAATATGATTTTGGCGTCCTTGAAAGGAATTTACTACACAGAATATCTTTCTTTCCCTCATGGTGTTTTAAGAATTGTGGGAGGCAACTACCATTTATAACTCATTTGATTTAACTTTTTGAACAAGTTGGGTTTTTATTTAATTTTTTTTTTACTTTTCTGCACTATTTTTTTTATAAACGTTTCTCCCTTCTTTGATTTCAGTATGTCGTACTTAACTGTGATTAGCGTGAGATTTGCATTATTTTATTTCTATAATTTGAGTTAGGATTTCTTTTAAATGAAAAAAAAAATCCCTGACTCTTCTTGTTTGATTCTTCTTGTAGTTGCAGTGTTTTTCCTTTGTTTTTTGCCAGGCTGTGAAAAATTGACCGCATTGTAAACATTGCATGGGACTGTTTGTGTTGTGCTTGTCGCCTTTGTAATATTTTGCTTTGTTTTTTGTCCAGGTTTTAAAGTAAAATAATAACCCTATTTTTCTTTTGATAAGTGCCATGAGATCTTTTACTTCTAAGTCAACCACAAGGCAATGGCCGCAACAGGATGGGGTGTACAGTTAAAAACACACAGAGCTCCATCACAAAACTGTCACACACCCCTCCACGAAGTCTGGTCCTTTTTGTATCTGCTTCTTGACATCTTGCTTTAAGTCTCCAAAGGCAGCTCCCAGTCAGGCTTATAAACAATTTATTAAGGTCCATTACCATACAGTGCAAACATAAGATGTGCTGGTGGGTCTCATCAGGTCAAACAACCCAATGTTTCATATAGCGACCCTACACTTTCTATATGGTACAGCTCCCTGAAAGCTCCCACTCTTTATAGTGGATGGCAACTGGTGCCTCATATTTAAACAACATTAACAAAATGGGGACACCAATATACCTGAATAAAAGTGCTAATCAGTGCAAAAACTGTGCAAATACATATTAATTTATTTATTTATTGAAATTTTGGAATTATAATCCTTTGAGTCGAAGACTCCTTTGCAAAGGCTCCACGTCAGTACAAAACAGAACATTACATCAAGACATATTGTACATAATTTTCAAACAGAACATTACATTTCAACAAATTTTACAAAAAATCACAGTACAAGGTATTTACATTGATTGATTACCATCTCAAGGGTTGTTAGAGGACCCTGGGTCATCAAGGTGTGGTGGGACAGGTTACCAATTCAGAGGGACTTTACCAAGCCCCACATTGAGGTATAAATACTGCAAGGTTGTAGGCCTTGTTGTGCAGTTATGGAATAAGTGAGTTTTTTTTATCACGTTCAGCCTAGGGAGGACTATTGGTAACAGCCACAGGTCTCCTAGTCAAGAAGAAGTCTCTTGATACCAATTTTGAATTGGCCAAGACTAGGGGCCAGTGAGATGGAGGTTGGTAGGTTATTAAGCCAGAGGAGAGCATGATAATAGAAGGACCTTTGCACTAGTGATGTCCTACAGTGAGGGACTATGAGGGAGGTGCTTGCCTGGTACCTAGGGTTATGCCTATGAGGGGCTGGTTGGATGACGGGGTGTAGACCATTAGATGTAAGCTTCATTAGTATCTTTTTGGCTTGGAGGCAAGTGTGGTATTTCAGTCTCCCTTTGAAGGTCAGCCAGTCTGCCAGCTTATAGAGCACACATGTATGGGTTAGTCTTTCACTGCTTGTGACCAGCCAGCAGACTTTGTTGAGGGCTAGATTGATGCAGTTAAGGGCTGTTTGGTCAGCAGCATCATAAATTATTATCCCATAATTGACCAGCAAAAGGACTGAGCAGGTAATAGCCAGCTGTGTAGGGCCTGGGAGGTAGGCAGTGTTTATGTCTGTATAGAATCCCTAATCGGGTGTTAACAGAGGAGGAGAGGTGTTTAATGTGGATGTGGTAAGTGAGGGATGTGTCCAGTGTGATAGCTAGATATTTGAAATGTGGGACCTTTTCAATGCGGATACCCTGCGAGTTTGAGGTAGATAGTAGGAAATTACTGAAGGGGTTTTGCCGGTGAGCAAATATCATAGATTTCATCTTGTTGTAGTTTAGTATTAGTCGATGGTCGGTGAACCAGTATTCTAGTTCTCTAAAACAGCCTTGAAGGGGCATTTTGGAGACAGTTTGGATTGGTGTGTTTCCAGTATAGTAAGGCATAGTCTGCATACAGCAATAGCTTTCAACTGCAGGGCTGAGGGAGGGAGTTTAGAAAGAGAGTGAAAAGTAGTGGGCCAAGTATCGACCCTTGAGGGACACTTGCTAGAACTGGTTGCTTGGAGAAGAGGGTGGTGCTAATTTTGACTTGCTGTGTCCTGTCTGTGAGATAGTTTTTGAACCAGGAGATAGCTTCAGGGGCAAAATGGAGGGAGGTGAGAGAGTGGAGAAGTAGTGCATGATTGACGGTGTCAAACGCTTTGGTCAGATCAGCATAGATAGCCCCTGCTATTGCCCCCTGTTCTAGTGCTTCTTGAATGTATGAGGTAAATTTGAGTAGGGCTGCGGTAGTGCTGTATCCCGTTCTGAAGCCATGTTGTTCATGGCAAAGCAGGTTGTGTTTGTCCAGATATTCGGTGAGCTGGTCTGACTCAATTTTTTCGAGAGCTTTTGAGATGGGGGGGAAGGATAGTAATGGGTCTATAGTTACCAGAGGCAGTTGAAGCCCCATTCTTAGGGTTGGAGTGATAATTCCTCTTTTCCAGAGAGCAGGGATTTGACCTAGGTGCAGTGAGCAGTTGAGTAGTTTGGTGAGGAGAGGCGGGGTCTCATCAAGGGTTAGTCGGAGAATTTTGAGGTCTAGGGAGTCGCTGCTGTAGCGCGAGTTGTGCAAGGCCTTGGACAGATAGCATTTAGCCTCTTTGCAGGAGATGATTCTCAGCTGGAAGGAAGGGGGTGTAAAAGAAGGAGGGGTGACAGAGTGGTGGTTGGTGATGGGGTCAAAGAAGTTTTGTGGGAGGATGTGACTAAGGTCAGAGAAGAAGGTGTTTAGGGCACTGGACATGGTGGTAGGGTCATGAGAGAGGGCTCCCTTGACTTGTAGTTGTGTCAAGTCAGGGGGGATGGCTTTTCCACAGAGTTCCTTGACATTGTTCCAGAAATTTTTCCCAGCACCCCATGTGGCAGTGAGGGCTTGCTTATAGTAAGTTGCCTTAGCTAGCCGAATAGCCCAAGTGCATTTATTTCTTACCTCTCTGTAAAGCTGCCTGTCTTGGGGAAACTGGGAGTTCAGGGCCCTATGCCAGAGGTTATCTCTGTGGTGCATCAGTTCAAGGAGGGTCTGCGTGATCCAATGGGGTGGCTCTCCTCTGACCTGGAGCCACTAAGGCAACCCTGCTCTCTGAATACTCTGTAGTCAGATGTATTACAAGGCAACCCACTTTGAGACTGTGGGGAATGCAGGCTAGCAATCCCACTAGTAGATCATCACAGCAAACTCTAACTCTGAACTGTCTCATCAGATCTACTGTCCTCAGCTCTCCAACTCAGTCTCTAGCAAATTCACACTGGTGATGCAGCAGCTCTTCACAGAAGCAGTTCCTCTCAGTGATTTGTGGATGAGGGCGCCTTGTCTTAGTCCTGCCCTCTTACTGGCTGTCATTTCGCACCCGTTTTGCTGGGGATGACGTGTCCCATGATGCTTGGGGGCAGCTTCCTGTGTTCCTCTGGGGCATGTACTGCCTTGTGATTGGTCCACCGAGCGCAGGCTTTGTTTCCCAACCACTGATCCCTCTTGCAGTGTCTTGGGTCGGGGATATCCAATATGGCACTTCCCATGTCTTGCGGTCTTCACCATGCATGACATCACAAAGTTCTATTCAACCATGATAGCCATTAATGCCTCAAAAGTGTAAGGTGATGCACAAGGAGCAAAGAATCCTGCCACTGACTTTAGCATAGTGGAGATAGTGGAGGAAGGCACAACTAAGGAAAAGGACCTGGTAGAAATAACTTCATGCAGTCTTAAGACATCTGCATAATGCAGTAGGGCGGTGGGTAGGGCGAATAGGATGTTTTTTTTTTTTTTTGTCCAATTATTTAACCAGATGAGACACACTAAGCTGAATGCTTGTTACAGGTGCAACCTGGGCGCACAGGGAAGTTAAGTGACCTGCTCAGGGTCACACAGTATGCAAGTGGAGTCTGTGGGATTCAAACCCAGATCTCCAGATTTTCAGGTCAGAGCCTTAAACCACTGTGCTATACTGCCTCCCTTGTTGTTGGGGTGATGTTGGGGTACATAAGGAGGTGGATCAGCAGCGAAAAAAAAAAAAAGAGAGGTGCTGCTACCATTCTATAGGTCACCAGTTTATTCTCACCTGGAGTACTGTGTAGGGATGAGACAAATCATAGTTTTTGGTAGTTAACTAAATACCGAATAGTTGATGGCAGTATTTGCTGAATACCAACTATGAACAGTAGTAGTAAAGTTTATTTATATAGCACCCAATTCCAGGAGCTCTGAGCACTGAACAAAAGTCCAACAAGACAGTAGGAAAGGTAAAACATTTCCAAATATACAACCACAAATAGATAAAATTATAAATAATATACATAAATGTTAATAATGCAATGCTGGTCAGTAGGTGAAATTCCAGCTTGAAGATTAAACAGTGCCATGAGCCTCTCAAAAAAGAAGGATGTTAGGCTCTTTCCTAAAGGCCTCCAATGAGAGAGCCTCTCTCAAAGCCCTGGGAAGTCTGTTCCAAAGGGCAGGGCCGGCAGATGAAAAAGCTCTATCGCCGGAGGATTTCAGCCTCACCCTAGGAATGGCTGGGATGGTCACCTCAGAGGAGCAGATAGTCATCCCATTCCTAGTACTGTGTGCAGTTTCGGAGTCTGCAGCTAATGAAGGACAGGGACAGAGTGGAGGCAGTGCAGAGGAGAGTAACCAAGACAATTCGGGAACAGGAAAGGGCATACGAAGAGAGCTGTGGCAGATCTGAACATGTACATGATTGAGATAAGCAGGGCGAGGGAGAGGACATGATTGAAACATACTAATACCTCCACTGGGTAACCAAAGTGGATTGTGGGGAATAGTTCATACTGACTGTGAACCTAAACACAGGGTGCAACTCCATGAAGCAGATCGGGGGGGGGGGGGGCATATTTAAGAGAGACAACAGAAAAGTATTTCATAGAGAGGGTGGTGAATGGATGGAATAAGTTGATCAAGAAGGAGGCCTGTTTAAAATCAGTAGATGGATTCAAATAAGGATGGAACACATAAAGGTTTGGCAAAGACCACACCAGAATGGGAGGAAGGAAGGGAAGAGCCTCTAGGGCTCTCTCATTCAACATTAGTTAGGTAAGCATGGGCAGATACGATGGGACAAGGGGCCTTTTTCTGCTGCCAGATTGAGTTTCTATGTTATGTTAAGATAGGGCAGACAAAGTCATGGATATCTTCAGAGTGCTGCAGTGCCACCTACAGCTGAGTGAAATACCTTGTGGAGACAGAAAAACAAATCTCCCACTCACAAAAGCAATCAATGCTGCAGCTTTCAAATACAACTCAGTACAGCAAACAAAAAAAAGCCGATAAACAAATACTGCTGAACCAAACTGGAATGTCAGAAGGTGGTTTATTGTGTGAGTTGCTGAACAGCGCGACCAGCACTAAACACCTCCGCACTTTGAACCTAATAGTTCTTTTTCAGAGGCTCCCGTTAGGTTCAAAGCGCCAGGGTGTTTAGTGTCAGTTGCTCCTTTCAGTAACTCATCCAATAAACCATCTTTATTGCACTTCATTTTGGTAGGGCAGTATTATTTTATTTACACTGCCTTTTTTTCGTTTTATGTGCTGAGTGAAAAACCTTGTTTAAAAGACTTATAGGCTTTCAAGCTATAAGGACAAGAGATGCGTGTAAAGAGAAATTCTGCTGGCACAATTAGTATGAAAAAGCAATTCTGCTTCTGTAATGCTTTTCAGAATTTCTTTTTTTTATTTCACAGAATTCTGAAAAACATTTCTGTGCAAAATACAGCGTAATATTCTGCAGATTACATAATCAGGGGGATATTATTTTGTGGTTTACAAAAAATGACTCTGTAGTTTGTGTACAGTATACGAACCATAGATTATTAATCTCCAATTTTGAAAAAGACATTCCGCTTTTGAAATTTCAGAATTTTGCTTACGATGGAATTTTGTGGAAGAAGGCAGAATTTCTGGAATTCTGATGGAAACGGAATTTTAAAATTCTGTACAGCTCTAGGGTCCTCTGTTCACCACCTTTCCCTTTAAAATCAGGAAGAGAATGTTCTAGCAAAGAAATGGCCACAAGTGAAAAGGAATTAAAAGAAAAATATAACTGCTGACCTGGTGGCGCTGAGGGTTGAGGTGGTCGACATCACACCTCGCTTCATGCTTGCGACCCATATTCAGGAACATCACGGGCTGCCAGGGGCTGGACAGGAAGGCAAAGGATTGAGTGTCCAAGGGACTGCTCTCCTCTCCCAGGATGTGAGGACTGCTGGCTTTGCCGGATGACTGCAATGAAGTGGACGCCCTGGTGGTGGTGTGGGCTGGGAGGAGCAGAAGTAGGTGGTGCTGTGGGACTCTGCAGCGTGCATGTGCCTTCAGACGTGTACGTTGATGAGTGCACCCCAGCGTGAGGGAAGAAGAAAACTGGTGGAAAATGGTGGCGGGGAAGGCTTTCATGATGCTTTGCCTGCCAATCCTCTACCCACCTTACCACCAGGACTCCGAGAGGCCAAAGCTGGATGAGTGATTCATGGGTGGGGAGAGAGAGACCTCCCCCTCCTGACCCCATGACAGAGAAAGATCCATGGTGGTATCTGCCTGCCTGCTAAGTCCTGGGAGGTAGTGAATGGTGGGGGTCTGTGGGGCAGGGATGAAGGGAGCCCCAGCCTGTCCTGACCATAGGAGAATAAAATGTAAATGAAAAAGGCAAAAAAAAGTAACTGTAAATCCTCTCTGAATAGTAATGTTATTTTTAGTGACACTCCTAAAATATATTAATCATAAAACAATCTTTTCTCTGCATCTAAACAGAATTCACTTGCCCTATGCCTCCAACGGCGTCTTTATAGAACCTGAAGCAGGATACTTCAAGCTCTCAAGTGAGGAGTATGGGTTTACGGTCAGGGCTGACGTGAGCGGCAACATCCAGATTTTGCTTTCCAAAGACCACATGAACAAAACCTGCGGACTCTGCGGAAACTTTAATAGCATCCCTGAAGATGACTTTATGGCACAGGAAGGTACGATGTGGTTTTATTGTAGTTGATTTAGGAGTTGGGATTTCCTGCTGCAGTACTGTACAAAGACTTGGTTCTTTCCAACACAGATACTTCGCATTTCCTTACCAGTCAGGCTACTGCATTGTGAAGTACATTTTCCTCATTGCTGTTATCTGCATTTGGAATGATAGATCATGAATACAGTTAAAGATCAGAACATTTACATACTTTTTTCAATCAGCACAATTTTCGAAAAACTTGAAGTCGATCTTTTTAATACTAAGAATTTTACTTTTATTTGTTCTCACCCCTTTTATCAGCTGCCTACCCCTGTCCTATGCCCCCTTCCTGATGCCCCTATATCTTCACCTCCGCAGCAACTAGGGATTGTTAATAACAGGACTGCTGTAACTGGCTCAGACAAGATTAGTACATGCTGGACTGGCTGGTCTAGCCAGACCAGGGGCAAGTTGCATGAATTTTTTTGCTTATCTGGATGGACAAGCTTTTACTGATCTAGTCTGGTCTGGTCCCACTAGTCTGGTTTTCACCCATACCCCAGCAGCTTTTCCCCCGTCACCTTCCCAACATCTATAGGGGCAGCAGAAACCCAAGAGAATGCCATTGGACCACTGGAATATGGGGGTGGGAAGCAAGGACTTTACTCATTCATGGTTCTGGGGTTTTTCTCAAATTTTTCCTCCCTCCTGCCTCTGCCACTGGTAAAACTGCCCCGCACCCTACACCATACCATACGTTTGGATGGGCATTCTGGACATTCCACGATCATCCACAACATTCAGCGCTGCTCCTGTTCCACCAAAGGATACACTCAAAACCACAGCTGCCACTACAATAAAGGGCAATAGCAATCATTCTGAACAGGCACTGTTGTTTTTATTTATGTATATAAAAGGAACAGAAACATAGAATGTTCTTACATTTTTATTAGACCAGGAATTTGGGAATGTGTGGCGTCTGTTCACTATCCCTATTTACTGTTTTATGGGTTTCTTTTGAAGGAGTAATATCTTTTCCTTACTTTAGATCCCTTGATATTACTTTCTTTTTCAATTTGTTTAACACAGTTCAGGAAGGAGTGGAGGGGAGAAAAGGTGATAGGGTTGTGTTATACATCATGGACAATATCAAGGCAACAGAAATTCAAGGAGGTAAGGAGGATCTGGAGGTACTGTGGGTCACCTCAGAGACAGCAGCCAGGGCCTCAATTCACACTGCGGTGATTTACAGACCTTCAGTACAAGGGAGAAGCTATACAAGGACATGTGGGAAGCCATTACCAAGATGGCAGATAAGGGGGAGGTACTGCTGAGGGGGGACTTCAGTCTACCAGACATTGATTGGAGCCTCCCAGCCACAGCACTGGCTAGACACAGGGTCATCCTAGATTTCTTACAGGGGGTGTTTCTTTTTTTTGCTCCACCCTGCCTCCTGGAGCACCACTCCTTCGGGCTCCCTAAGCTTAGGCCCCTTGATCGACCATCCTCAACCTTGCTGCCGTCACCTGCCTCCAGACTCCTCAAGCTTTGCCAGCTGCCCCAATGGTCTGGCTTCTTCCTACTGGGAGACCCCCCCCCCCACTACCATCAAGGGAGAAGCACCTTTGATACTGGGGGAGACAGTCTGGGACGACAAGGATTATGTGCTGGGTGGATGGCAGTGTAGAGGACTCCACGGGGGAGCCATTTTCCAGAACCCCAGGATGGACCATTTTCCCATTTTCTCTGTCCATTCTTCCCCCCTCCCATGTAACGGATGCACACTCATGGCATTCTGGGCAGGAGGCTCGGCAGGGCATGGTCACCCATGCCATCAAGCGCACCTCCACTGGCCGACCACCAGGAGCCACTCAAAGAGAATTGCAGGCCAAACCCTTCCTCCCAGGGCAGAGAGCATCCATGAGGATGCTGTTAACCCTCCCTTCTGGTCTCCGCTCCTGTCATCCTGGGCACAAACCTGGATCATCAGTGTGCTGAGCTGGTGCCTCACTGCTCAGTGCCACAGAGCTGGCTGCCATGGGTGTTTCTGAGGGAATTAGTCAAGGAACCCACTCGTGGGGGGGGGATACTGGACATAGGCTTTGATGGCAGATAAGGACCGCTTGGACCACCCAGTCTTCCCATTTCCCTACCTATTGGATAAGCTGAAGATCCCAGTTAACCAACATCCTACTTCCTTCTACCCCCCACAAGAATTGCTTTGTCTGTCCCATGCATTCTTGAATTCCTCTGCTGTTTTTGACTCCACAATTTCCTCCGGAAGGCCGTTCCATGCATCCACTACCTTCTCTGTGAAGAAATATTTCCTTACTTTGGATCTGGTGCTTCCGGACAGGGATAATGTTGTGGCTGTCAGGGTGGGATGGCACTGGAGACCAATGATCACTGGCAGTGTGGTTTAACATTAGGACAACAGCAGAGGTGAAGCACACAAGGGCAAGTACCATGGACTTCTGGAGGGCAGATTTAACAAAAATGAGTGAATGCCTCAGAGACGCTCTGAAGGGGGGGATTACCCTGATGGGGTGGAGGGACAGTGGGCCAGATTAAAGGATGGAAAAGTGAAGGCTGAAAAACTCTGTGCAACAGAGGTAAGCAGAAGCAGGAGGAAAGAGACCAATCTGGTTCTGAGGGAAGGTGTCAGCTATGGTAAGGGCAAAAAAGGCAGTTTTCAGAAGAGACAAGGAAATGCAGGGGGAAGAGGATAGAGAGGTGTACCAGCAAAAACAGAGGGAAGCAGGGATGGTAGTAAGTGGCTCTAAGGCACAAACAGAGAAAAGAATAGATGTGGAGTGACAAAGGGGGGCAAGACCTTTTGGGGGGTATATAAGTGAAAAAAGAAAGACAAAGGAAGGATTTGTGAGGCTGAGGGGCGCAGAGGGGGACTTTGCAGAGGATGATCAGAAAAAGCAGATATCCTGAGCAAATACCTCTGTTCTGTCTACACAGTGGAAAGGAAAGGGGATGGGCCATATATATAGGCTACAGAAGCCCTGGAGGGAGGGAAGTAGACACAAGTCCATTCAAAGAGGAAATACTACAGAAGGGACTTGCAAATCTAAGAGTGGACATGTCTATGGGGCTGGATGAAGTACATCCAAGGAACTCAGGGATGTACTCACTGCACCTCTGACAGCCCTACTCAATATCTCTCTAGATATAGTGTGGTCCCAGAGGACTGGTGAAGGGCAGATGTAGTCCCACTCCATAAGAGTGGCATCAGGGAAGAGGCAGGCAACTATAGGTTGGTCAGTCTGACATTAACAGTGGGGAAACTATTTCACTTATTAATGGGTCTAAATTTAACCTAATGAGTTTGTGAAGTAAGTGGCTTCTCTGGTGGGATTTGAACCTCAGTCTCTTGGCTCTCACACCTGAGTGTATACCAATACAACACAGTTGTCTTATTATATTCAGTATCCTACACTATTTTTTGCAGTATTTTATTTAATACCGTATTGTGGATCTGATGTAACCCCAATTACTGTTTGCAGGATGGAGGTAGCATATTTCCAATATACTGTAAGTGGCACCCCGAAACTAGTTATATAATAATAATATCAAACATTGACTAGAGAGCCCCATGTGATCTACTCATTGTTTCATTAATTTGACTGCAAGCTCTGCCTTTGCATAGTTATAGTCATAAAGGGATTAAACTGATGAACAGTGGGCCATCAATCTGGGGTGGGGTGGGGGCTTGAGAATGGGTCTCTGATAAAATCACACAGTAGGTCTTTCTGATCTGCTCCCCCAAGGAGTGCAAGGAAGGGACTTGGGGCTTGAGGAGCAGATAAGAAAGAAAACGTCTATAGGAGCTGTATTTCAGCTGAAATGTACACACACAGCTGTAGAAGTGGAGAAATATCAAGGCTGTCTCTGCAGAGACTGTATGGAAGTTGACACACAGCTGGAGCCAAAGCTTTTAATTGAAAGTGCAAAATGTGTGGCTAAATAAGGAATCACTCATAAAGAGACAGTACATGGAATGCAAAGCACATACGAGCAAGTAACGTGCATACAGCGCTAATGTGTAAAAGACAATTCACCACATGAACAAGAAGAATATTAACAAGTCGCGTTGGAGGATGGCATCAAGGGTCATTCTCTCCAGCCCCAGGATATGGGGACCACATTGAAATCGCACCTAGCAGCAGATACACGAACATACAAAAATGCCAGCAGAAACAGCTCTCACGGTCTATTGAGTTCACTTGATTGTGCAGCTAGCCCCTCAACTTGCAGCTGCCCCACCCTCCCCACCAGTCAGTCTTTACATATTTAAACAGGGATAAAAATCGGGGGAGAGGGACATGCAACCACTGGTCACCATTTACAGAGTGGCTTCAGACGTGGAGACCAACTATCGTGTCCCCACATGTTAGGCCAGTGTAGCAGTGCACCAATTCCAGGAGGGTGTTGTTAACAAGGCAAGAAAATGAAGGGCAGGGAGAAAGGATGAATCAGCAGCAGTAAAATTAGGTGCTGCCTGTCCAATACTAGAAAATTCACATTTTTGCTAGCCCAGATCTAGGTGGTCTGCATGCTTGCCTGCCTTCCTGTCCAGGTGGCAGCAAGCAATGCCTCAGCTGGGTTGTCTGCTATCTACCTGGTTCTTTTTTTTTCCCATAGACTTATTTCCCATATCAGTAGCATGGCAGTAGGTGGCACACAGGATGAAGATATTTTATGATGATTTTCACACTCACCTGCCCTGTTGTGTGCCCTGGTTGCTGATGGCTGCCATGTAGATCTGCCGGTACCTCTTCACCAAGGCTTGCCTAGATAGTAGCAGCTGGTAGTGGCTCTGACACTCCACTGCATGCTCCCCAACTGTCCCACTGAAGCCCTGCACCTCCAAGAAATCTACTGGTGACCACAAGGGGAGAAGGGTGGTGGGGAGTTCCTTCTCTGTGCTGGTCCCTGCACCTCCAACCCCTGCAGCCTCAGCTGCTGCTGCACACATCATTCTTCTCCTCTGCTCAAGGTGTGTGGGAAATGATTAGTATTTGGTCAAACTCATGAGGGAAAGAATCAGGAGAGTTGGAGCAGGGTCACAAGAACACAGAGCCCACCGGCACATCTGTAACAGCCCGCACATAGCCACACAGTGCTAAGCCTGCTGCCGAAAGCCTTGGCTTCAAAATATACTGATCCCACGAATGGAGAGCTACTGCCTGTACAATGCCTCTGTGACATGATACCAGAAAGCCATAAAACCACTCAGCTGCTTGCCGGCCAGCTTTATGCAAATGAAAGGACCAAAGCACTGTCTCATTGGCGCACTTCACTCCTTTCAACTACACAAAGTTCCCATCCATCAACCTGTGACCAATGTCATACTCAACTTGTGTGGTTATTGGTCTGTCACTGATGAGCGAAATGCAGCTTGACCTGAATTGGGATAGTCAGTGACACACCTCTGAAATGCCATTTATTGTAACAAAATGTTTCTTGCGCACACTTAAGCAAACTTGAAAACTACTTGACCTACTACAGTTGGACCTATATTGCGCCTCATCCCAACATAGAAAGAGTAAAAACAGAACATTTGGCTAGGTGTTGGTCACAGAAAAACATCATCATAATAAGACTGCCAGATGCCCCGGCATGGAGGGGTGGCACTACTGTGCTGCAACCTGCAAGGCAAGGCCACCTGAGTGCTGCCAGGTGGATAGATGAGTATTTACTTAAATGGGGGCAAAAACTAAAGGCTCAGTCTATATGAGGGTCCCAGCACACTTGGGCCTTCATCACCTTCCATGAAGCCTACCAGGAGATATAGATCTTGGATGTCGGGAGGACCACCATTTCCCCTCCCCAACAATCTGACTATGCCACTAGGGCAAAGGGTGTGTGTGTGTGTGTGTGGATACCAGCCATTCCAGCAAAAAGATTAATATTGGGCTTAATCACACCTGGGTTTGCTTTATGCAAATCAAAGGACTGAAGTGCTGTCTCTTTGGAGCATTTCAGTCCTTTCAGCAACAGTTTCCACCCATCAAACTGTGACCAAGGCATACTCAGCTTGCCTGGTCATTGGTCTGTCACTGACAAGCCCAGTGCAGCTTGACCTGCATTGGGCTAGTCAGTGACACACCTCTGAAATGCTGTGGACTGTAACAAAATGTATCTTGCATACACAGACATAAAAAATTGATTGGGGAAGAAAATATCTTCTTAATGAGTACCTTGATAGTTTGGAGTAAGGCACATCAATGATTAGAGCAAAAGGCTTATAATTAAACTTACAGTATTAAGTAACTAAGGTCCCCTTTCCCCTTGCTCCTGTTTTCCATCCTCTTAACAGTTCGTACACCTAATATAATGATTGATTGACAGTGTTTTTTTTAATATGATCATTTTGCACATTCCATGGTCTTTGTGTACTATGCATTTGTGCTTTTCTCATAATGCTGCAGTTATCTAATCTATATACTATTTTATCATTTGCTTGACTCTTCTGGGTTGCACCTAGAAATGAGCCTTGGCACAGTGTGTCTTTACTGGTCACCAATTTTCAAATAAATAAATAAATAAATAAATAACATTTTCACTTAATATTTGAACAGAATGGCTTTCAGTTATGCAGAGACAAGAGACTGGGGTAATTGGCGATCTGTATATAAAATATAATTTAAAATATTTCCAGCAGTTAAGAGGATTAGTTCAGTTTTTTGTATCTGCATTGAGAATGGTCCTTGCAAAAACAGTACCACAGAATCGGGGATTCAGTTTCTGAAAATCGGACTGTCCAGATCAAAACAATTTATCAGTACATTATAAATAAAATATCTGAGGACCTAATATAATTACATTCTATATCAAAAATCTGAGGAATTAATAAAATTAAAAAAATAGGTGGGAGGAATAATTCCACATTAAAATTTCTATAGAAAAACAGGAATTGTTAAAATCTTCATGGATACTTTCAATTAGCAATAAGTCAAACCAACTTCAATTCTACATTACATATAGAATATATTATAAACTTACTTATTAAATAAATTCAGTTCAATAATTTCACCATTCTGTCATAAATGTTGTTGTGAGGTGGCTGCATTATCACATAGTACAGCTCTTTGCCCTAAATTGTCTGTTTTTTGCAGTAAAAATGTCCTTACTATTAATAAGGTATTGAATATAAATTTAGTCATTGGACCAGAAATTTGTGTCTTAGGAACCACATCCTGTCAAACTTTGCCTCAAGAAAATAAGTTAACTTTACTAAATATGGCTCTCATCAATGCCAAAAGATGTATTGCACGTAACTGGAAAAATGCAACTGCCCCAAGATGAGAAATATGACGTTAATTATTTTAAAAGTGTATGTTCATACAAAGAAGCTATTGTTATAATGTAAAACATCTCAAGAAATATTGGGATGTGTTGAGGCCTTTTACAGAGATTTATTGACAATGTGACATAGGATATATAATTAATCTATTTGAATTCTGGAACATAGTTTTAAAATAAGATACTTTATGGGCCATGTATGAGTATTTATGTTAAATAAGGAAGTCCAGTATGATATAAAATACAGGTATTTAAATGTTTATATAAATGTGTACGAAATATATATATGCATAACTACTCTAATTCCTATGTATTAATATTGTTCTCTTGTCTTTTTCTTCTTATGATGTTTACTAGAAATACCACCAACAGCTTAATCTGGTTCAATTTCAGTTGGTTACCATCTGTATCACCTTTCCCCCAGTCGCCCCTGAAAAAGGGACATCTAGTTTCAAGTGGCCTACCAGGTTAACACACAATTCAATAAATAAAATAAATAAATAAGTATAGCTAAATCACTAAAATTAGATAAATATATATATATATATATATATATATATATATATATATAAAATAGCAGTGGGAACCTAATGGTGTCACTTCTAAAGGAAAGAGTGGCAGATTACCTTGCATCTGGTGAGTTACAGTACCCAAGGCAGCACATATTCGGGGGAGGGAGATCATGTTAGACAAACCTGATGGATTTCTTTGACTGGATGACCAGAGAAGCAGATCAAGAAGAAGTAATAGACATGGCCGATTTAGTCTCCAGCAAGACCCTTGACACTGTACCACATAGAAGGCTCATAAAAAAGCTGCAAAGCTTGGGGTGGGAACCAAGGTGGTACACTGGTATAAAACTGGCTGACAGATAGGCAACAGAGGGTGGTGATTAACAGCAATCACTCAGGGGAAGGGAGAGTGACCAGCGAGGTTCCTCAGGGCTCAGTACTGGGTCCAGTCCTCTTTAATGTCTTTATAAATGACATTTCGGAAGAACTGGAAGGGAAGGGAAGGTGTGCCTCTTTGCAGATTAAACCATCTTCTGCAATAGGGTGGACTCTCCAGAGGAGGTAGAGAGAATGAATAGAGACTTGAAGAGGCTCAAGGAACAGTCAAGGGTATGGCAACTGGGTTTCAGTGCAAACTGAGGACAAAATCATGCACCTTGGATGCAGAAACCCAGAGCAAAGTGTAGAACTGGGGTGGGGTGGGGTGGTATTGACGGTTACTAAACAGGAAAGGGACTTTGAGGTAATATTAGCAGATTACTTTAAGGTGGCAAGATAATGCAACAAAGGAGTAGGGAAAACCGATAGGATGCTGGGGTGCAGAGGAAGAGGTATCACCAACAGAAAGAGGGCGATGGTGTTGCCACTGTATTGGTCATTGGTGAAACCACACTTGGAGTACCGTGTCCAGTTCTGGAGACCACACCTCAGAAAGGATGTAGACAGAGTAGAGGCCATTCAAAGAAGGGCAATAAAAATGGTGTAGGGGCTGCACCAAATGTCCACTGAGAAGAGACTGATGGATCTAAACATGTACACCCTGGAAGAAAGGAGGGAGAGGGGGAGGACATGATAGAGATCTTTAAATACCTCATGAGGGTGAATAAGGTATAGGAATGGAACATTTTTCAGAAAAGAAGGTGTACAAGAACTAGGGGGCATGCAGTGAAGCTGGAGAGAGAAATTTAGGAGGAAAGTGAGGGAGTATTTCTTCACTGACAGTGTGGTTGATGGCTGGAACAAACCTCCAATAGTGGTTGGGGGTGAAAACGATGGTGAGCTTCAAGAATGCATGGGATAGGTATAAAGGAAAACTGGTATCAAAGCAGATGGGAGGAGGTGGCCCGGAGACCAAGTAGGGTCTGCAGTGGCAGAATAGGCAGGAAAGAGAGGGACAGACTAGATGGACCAAGCAGTCCTTATCTGCCAACAAATTCTAAGTTTCTGTGTTACTCAGGCATTTCAGCACATGGTAACATCAGCTGACGAGAAGCCTTTAAGGAAGCTTGCCATACAGGCTTTCACTCAACTGATGTCACTGGGTCACTGAACTGACAAAGAATCTAAACATGAATGTCAGGTAAGAAATCAGCAGTGTTAACAAGAGGCGCCAATTGGGGATCAGGACTATTTCACACAATATAGCCAACATACCACCAGGAGGAACTGTGCCAAATATTCTTCAAAGTCACGTTTTGTTAGATAAGAGTTAATTCTAGGTAAGGCCATTGATTTTTGTTTTTTATAAGAAAAAAAATGGTAAAATTCCAGAAATTGGACTTTCTACACACTGGGAAAAATAAAGCATTTCACAGAATTTGGCTTTCTTTTTACCAGATCAGTAAATCTACAGAATTAATATTTTTCCATAAATTCTTTCCTGTACTATTTTTAGTTTGCTTTCTTAATGTGATGTATATTTAGCCTTCTTGTATTCTGAGTATTAATGTACAAAGAAAAGTTTGACAGTAGAATTCCTGTAAAATTCAAAACATAGACTCACTATATTCAGTGTGATCCCGTGATTTCAAACCTTGTAACTGGAATTTCATTACTACAAACTCTGTAAATCAGTAACCTTAATTCTAGGCCATGCCATGACCCTAGCCACAGAATAAAAAGCAGAGCCTGATCCCATTTTGATACGAGTAGCGAGTGGAGTGAAGCTGGGAGTGAGGCGTGAGTGGCAGGGAGTGGGGATAGGGCTGAGTGTGCCCCCACCTTTGAGTTCCAGAAAGCTCTGTGTCCAGAACCCAGACCAAAGCAGCCTCCGAATAACTCCCAAAGGAGGACCTGTTATATGCATCAAACTGTACACAGGGAATATTACACAGGCTTTACACATTTCCAAAATTTCAGTTACTGGATACTAAAATGTAAACAAGGTTTATATTTCTTTTAAAGTTATGTCCAGGAAAGGCACACTGAGCAGAAACTCATTTTCAAGTGTGTCCTGCGGAGGGGATGGGGTGGCCTGGGGTTGGGTGGGGGGAGGGATGTTACAGAAATAAACGAGAACAGGTGCAGGGGTTCATTTTTGTTTGCACTGTACGAGTCCTGCTAAGCAGTGTGAGATGCCATGTCAAGTTTGTTAGTGCGGGATGCAACTTAAAAACACTATAAAGAAAATACTGTTTCAGTTGCATCATACTGTATACGTGGCCTTGGCATTACTCATCAGAGGAGTCTGCCTTGAAGTGTGAAAGCAGCAGTAGTTACCCTTGGGAAACTGATAAAGGTCACATTAGGAAGGAAAAGAGCAATTAAGCATTTACATAAATGGATGGGTGGAGGCTGACTTTTTTTCAGGGACAGTCTTTGTAATGTTGAAATTCTTTAATGGCATTATACTGTTGTCGTGGGACATGGTTTCCAGGTCTTTGTTCAGGACATTTGAAAAGTGTCATAAAGGTTGCTTCCCACAGCATTTCCTTTTAGATATTTTCAATATTATTATTCAACATTATTAGACTTCAGTGCGATGTACGGCTAGATGAATACCGACTGATTTCAGTAATTTTGCATTTGGCTGGTAACGAGATGTCAATGCACTAGGGCTGTGCAGGGGCTGAATATTATTTTCTGAATACCATGAATAATGAGTTATCTCAATATTTGGAAATGAATAATGACTAGCCCACCACTTAACTGGTATTTGTATTCGTCTGGAGTGTTTGAAAAAAAACAAAAAATAATTTTCATGATTTTCCAGCTTCCTAGGTTGCTAGGGCTAGTCTCCTGGCCACCTCCTGGCTTCTTTAACAGTACCCCCCTTGCCTCTGTGTCTGTCTGCTTTCTATTAAAAAAAATTGAATTACTGCCAGCACCACGAGGAGCCAACACTGGCCATTTTCCTTAGACAAGCCCCACACTCCCCAAAGCAGTATATTACTTCTGAAATGGCCCCACTTGACCTTACTGATGAATTGGGGGGAGGGGGTTGTTGTTGTACCTTCAATTCCTGGCTAGCTCCATTGGACCCCCTCAGTAGTGTATATACCGTAGACTTCTGCCACCAGCTCCGTACCACAGCCAGTCAGTGTCATTATAAGGGAGTGAATGTGGTAGTGCATGAAGTAATACAGCAGTCATTTGCACTTTAAAAACTATTCAATATGTCCCTCTCCCCACTCACTCTGGCAGCACCTAGTCCCCCACCGCAGCACTCATTTTCATCACAAGAAGCTGACCAGCACAACCTGCCCCTGTTTACTGCCAGCCACTTTCTTTTGAATGAAAGCACTTGCCTGCTTGCACAGTAAAAACTAGCTGGCCACATAATCAGCTGATTTTACTATTCAAATGCGTGAGTGCTTTCATTCAAGAGAAAGTGGCTGGCTGTGGAGGTGGGGGGTGAGGTTATACTAGTCACCTTCTTGTAATGGAAATTGAGTGTTGCAGTGGGAGAGTAGAGTGCTGTGGAGGGAGGAGGGCATGACTGCTGATAGAGGGTGGGGGATGAGGGTTACAGTTTACTGAGTTTTGAGATGGGGAGGAGGGTGCGGGCTGTTTTTTTTTCTTTCTTTTCTGTTTGGTAAGGCTACCTTAATACCCAAATATCTGAATATTTGACTGACAAATACCAAATATTCTGCCACATATTTGGAAAAAGGTATTCACACACCTCTACAATGCACTGACAGCAGAAATAGCAGTGAGTTTTTTTAGTGCAGGTCTGTGTAGCAGTCCAATTCCTATTGGGATCAAAGTCAGTAAGTGCTTTGTAGCTGCTCCAGTGAAATGCATTGTGGGATTGGGATACTCCTTATTAATGGTGTCAATGCGTGAACTGTGCTTTACTATCGCTCCTTGCAGATCTCTGTAGCTTTGTTAACTCTCTGTTGGCTGCAAGGCAGAGAGTGCATGAGAACTTGCTGAGCAAGTGGCAGCTCTCTTACGAATGTGCAGCTGACCTACAGTAGGTTTTCATGCTCAAGCACCCTGCACCCAGCTTGTAAATGTAAATGCTTGTAATTGCCCAGTGGGAGGGACCCTGCTATCTCTATTTGACTGTTTGTATACAATGATGCTATCTGCTTGTTAACTAGGGCCCAACTGGCCTATCGCACCATCCTGCATATCTTGTACAACAAAGGCCCAGTGGGTCCACTCTTCCAATCTGGGTCTCCATGCATGTCCCTGTACATATTGCATTTTATGCTGCTTAACTTGAAATTACTGTCCACATACTGTGAGACCACTACTTGATGGTGGTGAGACAGGTCTGGCTGTGAAAACCCTTATATGGGACTGTTGAACTGAATAAAACCTTTTTTTTGAAACTAGGGGCTAAGAGAGAGGCTATCCCTGGATTAGTTGTGCAGGCAGTAGCAGCATTACATGGCAGACTTATACCTTTAATAGCTCAGGGAGAGGCTGTATACTCATCACTGTGAAGTGTTCTGCGAGAAACTGATTTTATTTTTAAAACTAATTCACACCAGTGCAACACTAACTCATGACGGCATCTGCATATGACTCCCTGGTTACTTCCGGGTTTCCCGTATAAGTTGCTGCACTGAGTGAGCGGGCTGTGCGTGGTCGTCGCACGCTGAGACACGCGCAGAGACACGCACCAGTGTGTCTGCATGTGTCTGCTGTGTCCCCCATGAATGGTGAAATAGTAAGGCAGCGGGTATCCCTATGGAAGTAGGGGGAACAGCTGATGAAATAGAATAAATCAGGAGAGCAGGTAATTGATGCCTTGACGGTTGATCATGGCCTCTTCTATCCTAACAGTTAATGGGGACCTCTGCATTAAATGCGATGACTGTAGCATGTATACAATGGTTGATATTGAAACTGATTTTAGAAATTATATATGTGACAAATGTACACATAACACAAGAATTAATCCAAGAATTGCAAGCAACCTCTGTTAGGTTAGAGATCTTGGAAAATAGTCAGTTAGCTATAGCAAACAAAATAAGGGTCTTATCTTCCATTAATAATCCTGTTGCATCAGTATCAGATGATGGTGATAAGAGTAATAAACGCAAACTTGCACTTGATAATGATGATGAGGCAGATGAGGAAAATGATTGGTACACAGTTACTTCTGTGAAAAGGAAAAAAAGAGGTAGGAGTCCATTAGAACATCACAGTGTAACCTTAGGAATGAACATCAACTACATGATGATGGTGTATTTAAGGGAATGAGTACACAATCACCCTCACCGGCATACTCTTTCATGCACTTAGATAAGCAAAGTAATGGGATCAGTCAAGCCTGGGATATAGATGTAAGCAACAGATATTCTGCTGTTGCAGATAACACTGCTGATACCGAGGCAGATATTGATATTACTTCAGCATTAGATGTTGAACCTAGCCCTGCAGTAATACCTTTAGCGAAAAATATACCTAGACAAGTCATTGTATTAGGTGATTCCATTATTAAGTTCACTGACAAATACATTTGCAAGGATGACAAAGCTAATACTATGGTGAGTAGTTTCCCAGGAGCAGGGCCAAACAACCTCTCCAATATGGTGGACAACATCTTTAAAGAGGCGGGAGAAAAACCTCTAGCAATAATCCATATTGGGGTCAATGACATTATGAATAAATCTTTACCATCATTTAAACAGGACTTTAGTAACCTTGTAGAGAAATTATCTAGTAAAGGAAGTGAAATTATAATGTCTGAGATCTTACCAGTACCTAGAGCGTCCCCCTATATTAAATAAAACCTGTGCCTTACGAACGCATGGCTCTGTAATTGGTCACGTGAAATGAAAATGTGCTTTATAAGATATTGGGGATACATTTCACAACAGAGGGGACCTATATTGCAGAGATGGCCTGCATCTGAGTTTCAAAGGAAGTAGAGTACTGGCCGTCCAGTTAAAAAATGAAATACATTTAAACTAGCAATGGGGGGATGACAAGATTAAACCCAGTACCCCAGGTTAAAGTGAACAAATCTCAGATGGTCATTAAGGAGGCTAAAGTCCTATATTTTAATGCAAGAAGTGTTAACAAAGACAAGATGGCTGAACTCCAATATTTAGTCAGTAAGGAGAATTTGGATATATTAGGAGTCACTGAATTCTGGTGGTCTAAGGACAGCTCTTGGTGTAAGGAAATAGCTGGTTGTCAGCTGTTTAGCAAGGACAGGGAAAGAGGACACGGTGGAGGGGTGGCATTGTATGTGAAGAACGAGATACAATGTACATCTGTAGATATACCAGTGAATTTTGGAATAACTGAAATGGTGTGGGTGGATATAATAGGACTGAGAGGCAAAAAGTTTAAATTCGGCATATTCTATAGGCCTCTAGATAGAAATTTGAAAGACACCAATACTCTTATTGAACATATAACAGAAGTTGCAGAAGGGAATGATGTGCTTGTACTAGATGACCTGAATATGCTAGAGATCAATAGCAAAGAGAACGAAATTAACAATACCCTGGGCAGCAGAGTACAGACTACACTGGCATCACTTGGTATTGAGCAACGTGTGGATGTACCTACAAGGGGTGACAACATACTTGATGTTCTTCTGACTAATATTGGAAGTAATGTACTAGATATAACATTCCTAACACCTATAGGAGGAAGTGATCATAATACAATCTTTTTTAACATCAAGAAAGATCAGACACCCTCTATTGGTATAACCGAATGCAAAAATTATTCAAAAGCCAACTTTAAAGAGATTTT
Source organism: Neoceratodus forsteri (assembly GCA_016271365.2). Taxonomy (NCBI): domain Eukaryota; kingdom Metazoa; phylum Chordata; order Ceratodontiformes; family Ceratodontidae; genus Neoceratodus; species Neoceratodus forsteri. The sequence goes on along the minus strand of CM028131.1, from coordinate 1,617,310,600 downwards.
TAGTGTGGACTGGGATAATGAAACATTAAATATGAACGTTAACCAATCCTGGCAACTAGTAAGGACCACCTTGTCAACTCTGGAATCCAATTACGTACCAGTTACAAAAAGCTAACAACAAACGTGGAAAAAGCCTCTATGGTTTAATCACACCATTGGGAAACTCATCAATAAAAAAAAAAGGAAAGATATGTTAAAATGAGGAAAAATCCATCACCAACTAACATTTTTAATGATAGAAAAACATTAAAACATTTGAAACAAGAAAGCAAGTGCTCAAGAATATGAACTGAGTTTAGACTTGTAAATAATAAAAGCAATATTAAAAATGTTTATTCATATGTAAATGAAAAAAAGGGAGCTGATAGGACTATAGAACCATTAGAAATGAATGACCAAGTATATATTAAACCAAATGAAATGGCAGAAGAACTCAATAAATACTTTGGATCAGTGTATAATCCCCCTGAACAAAATGTGATGTTACCACCACTAGTGAGTCCACCCCTTGATGTTCATAACATCATTACAGCACCGATTATCAAAACTAAATTGATGCAGCACAAAATTTGTAAATCTGCAGGCCCTGATGGGATTAGTCCAAAACTCTTGAGGGAACTTGTCATGGAATTAGCTCCCATCATAGCTATTAGAGGTCAAAAATCTCTTTTAGAGGGTCGTGTACCTCTGGATTGGCGTAAAGCCATAGTGATACCTATTTATAAGAAAGGAGAGAAAAAGTGTCCATCTAATTATTGGCCTATAAGTTTGACCTCTATAATAGGCAAGATGATTGAAAATATAGTAAAAGAAGAGCTGAGCAGTATCCTCATGGCTAGAGGTTATAGTGGCATCACACAGCGTGGGTTTGAAAAAAAAACAGATCATGTTGTACCAGTCTCATAAGTTTTTATAATTATGTTGGATTACATTTGGATAGAGGTTGCAAAGTAGATGTACTGATGTTTGACTTCAGGAAGGCATTTGACACCTTATCTCATAACATATTAATAGAAAGCTGCTAACGCTTGACATCCATCTCTCATATATAAGTTGGATCCAAAATTGGTTGACTAGTCGAACGCAGTCTGTTAGAATAAATGGCTTTGTGTCACAGGAGGTGGAAGTTACTAGTGGGGTCCCCAGGGATTAGTGCTGGGCCCCCTGCTGTTTAATGTTTTCATTAGTGATGTTCCGAGCCCTGGTTGTGCAAAGTTAGTCAAGTTTGCCGATGACACCGGAATGAGTGGCATAGTTGACACTGCTACCAATAGAAAGAAATTTAGTAAAGAGCTAGAAGGGCTAGTCAGTTGGGCTAGTGACAACAAAATGAAATTCAACCTGGAGAAATGTGCAGTGATGCATTTTGTTAGACACAATGTCCAGCAGGAGTATTTTATCAATGGGGCTAAAATCAGGAGAGTCGCAAATGAAAGAGATCTGGGCATCCATATTACTAACAATTTAAAGAGCTCTAAACACTGTAAACAAATAACCAATAAGACTGGGCATTTGATTAATTGTGTCCATAGGGCATTTCATTCAAGAACTGAGGCTGTCTTAATTCCACTCTACAGATCATATATTAGGCTTCAGTTGGATTACTGCTCCCAGCAGTGGAGCTTTCACTTGAAAAAGGTTGTCAACATTGCAGCGAGAAGTCAGAGGAGGTTCATGAAACTCATATCACGATGTGAATTCAAATCTTATCGGGCTAGGCTGACTGATTTGGGCTTGTGGAACTTAACACTGAGAAGGAAGAGTGGAGATATTTTATCGCTATTTAGACTGCTAGGTGACTCTATTATTATGGGTGATTTAGGATTGGAATTTAAAGAAAAAGTATATAACCTGAGGGGACACAAATTGCAATTGATTGAGACCAAACCTAACAGTGAACTAAGGAAGCATGCTTACGTAAACTGTAAGACTGTGGAACAAACTCCTGACTTGGGTTGTTAAGACAGATAGCTTCACATCGTTTAAAAATAGTTTAGATCAATTTCTCCAAGAAGGCAACCATGGTCATTACCACTGAGTTGTGGGGGATGGCTCTCATGGGCTTACGCCTTCTGCTGTCTTGGAACCGAAGTATATTAACTATGGCCTGTCACTGGCCGGCTTGTAAATAGATATGGGTGATGTACTATTGTGTATAATTCCACTGCAACTGTGCTTATTTATTTCTCCCCACACTGTATTGTTTAACTGTTACCCACATGTATTACTGTGTTTTGTTTAATCTGTTGTCCTCGGTATTGTTTAATCTGTTGCCGTCATGTAACACTGATGTGGAACCTTTGTAAAAGAGTCTGTGACTCAAAAGTTGTTTCTGATTCTTCAAATAACTAAAAAAATATCACTGAAGCAGTCCTCAGATTTTGCAGCCTAGCTTGCTCCTTCCCCATTATGATGGTAAGACTGACAATGAATGAACTCACACAGAGGAAGCACATTTAACTGTCTGCCAGCACAGCTTCCTGAATGGGAAGCTAACCTTTATTTTTCTGGAAACAAAATGAAATTACCTAGACCATACTGAAAGTTTTCATGCTACTAGGTTATTGTAATGAAAAAAGACAAAGAATAGCATAGATCTGTCATCATTTGATGATTGTAAGAACTAGGAAGTATCTCTCTGTCTCTCTCAGCCTCTCTGCATAACTAAAAAACAGCTGAGTTTCTCGTCAGTTCGAGTAACCTGACCAGGGACTGGAAAAACAAAGTAGAGAGGAGGAGGAGATCAGTTACTGGAATAGTAGGGGGTGAGGGTCAGACTATTTGCAAAACGACACTTAGCCAATATGATTTTCATACACACTGTATCCCAAAGTGTTTTACAAGGCACAGAAGTTCCATACTGATGATGCGAGTAGTGTAGAATAAATTAGAATAGAATAGAATAGAATAGAATAGATTGGAATAAAATAGAACAGAATAGATTAGACTAGAACAGACTAGAATAGAATAGAATAGAATAGAATTTCCAGTGCCCTACCTGACCAGACAGGGAATAAAACAAAAAAAATCTGCCCCCCCCCCCCAACTACCTGATGGGTCTGTTGAGCAGTCCAGCCAGTCAGGGAACTAGAAAAACAAAATTTGCCTTCCTTCCCAACTACCTGACATGTCCAGTGCCCAACCCAACCCATCAAGGAATAAAGCAAATCTATCATGCTCCCTCAACAACTGGACAGATCCAGTGTCCAACCTGACCCATTAGAGAATAAAAAACACAATCTGGTCCTCTTCTGCCTCCACCTCCAGCTACCTGACTGATCTGATACCCAACCTAACTTATCAGGAAATAACTAAACTGTGTCCCTCTCTCCCAATCTACCTGATGGGTCTGGTATGCAACTCAGCCTGTCAGGGAATTAAAAAATATATGCCCCCCAACAACCTGAGGTATCCAGTGCCCAATCGGGCTCATCTGGGAATAATAAAACAAAAAAAACTGCCCCACTTCCTAAACAACCTGACAGGTCTGGTGCCCAACCTGACCTGTCAAGGAATTAAAATAAATCTGTGCCCCTTTCTCCAGTTTCCTGATGGGTCCCATTCCCAACCTGGCCCATGTATTAAGCTAAACAGAGATAAGGCAGAGCAGCAGCAAAATGGTGAGCAGAAGGTGGACTAGGCAGGGGTAGTAAAACACTGCCTTCCTCATGCCCATCCACCCACGCCACAGTGAGAGGTTAAAATTGTGTTCGGGCTGCTGCCACACCACTGCTGCTACCACAACCATGCACGCTCCAACCCAGCCTACAGCACATCAGAATGGCCCAGTGCCTAACCTGGCCCATCAGGGAAGAAAACTAAATCTGTCTGCCTCCTTCAAATTACCTGTTGGGTAAAGTGCCCTACCTGGGTCATCAGGGATTAAAAAATAAATCTTGCCCCCTCCCTCAACTACTTTTCAGGCCCAGTGCCCAACACAATCTGTTAGAGAATAAAAAAAAATCTGTTTCTCCTCCTTCACCAACTACCTGATGATGAGTCTAGGGCCAAACCAGGACTATGAAGGAATAAAACAAAAATCTGTTCCCCTTCCCTTAACAATCTGACAAATCCCAAGCCCAACCAGACCTGTCAGGTAATAAAAAAAAATCTGTTTCCTTCCCCCAAACTACCTGATGGGTCCGATGCCCCAGCTGGCCAATCAGGGAATAAAAAAATCCTTCCCTCTTGCCCTAACTATAGTATCTGATGGGTCCGGTGTCCAGCCTAGACCATCACTGAATATAAAATAAACAAGGTGATATGGAGGGGGGTGGTGCTATAAGTGGGTTTGGTGCTAGGGGGATGAAACTAATTCCCTTGTGTTGGGTGAACCACTGTGTACAGTGTAGGGAGCCCTCCCTGTGTCAAAGCCCTCCCTGTAGGTACAATATGCAAAAAAAATCTGTAAAACTGACATTGAATGTGGTCCTTCTATAACTACAATTACAATAGTGAGACTGGCGAGACAATAAGGTCTGCTACAAAAACAAAGATAACAACATAAAAATAGCAAGACTAGCCTTGTTGACGCCAGTCAAATCTTGTTTTAACTTTCTATTTTTACCCTTGTTCTACGTCTTGGTCCTTTCTTCCTCAGGTGACCACCATGGCTCATCATCCCGACCTGTGGCCTCTAAGGTCCCCAATGATTACCCCCGGGGAGGGAACAGGGAGGGACAGACTTACTTCCCCAAGACTCGGGTTCATTTACAGGACATGACAGGTTGGTGCAGGAACCTGGAGGATGCCTGGTCATCAGCTTGCCAGAGCGGGGCTGGGGATTCTGACTTTGTTTCTCCTGACCATGCTGGAACCGCTGTGATTTTTAAATGAGTTCTCACTGAATTAAACATTCCATTTTGCGAGGAATTTTCAAGTCAATTTATTTATTAGAAAGTAAGCTGGGCATAGGTCTCATTTGCAATTACATCCAGTACAGGTGAGAAAAATTCCATCAAGTAATCACAATAATAAGTAAAGGAAAAATTCCATCAGGTAATCACAATAATAAGTAAAGGAATTAACAGGGTAACAAACAAATATGTGTTGCCATGGCAAGGTATTCTTTGAAAGATTCATAAAGATTAAACAAGGTAATTTGGATCAAATATTTAAATTTGGACTAAGGATGAGCCAATGATGAAGTTGTATTGCGTGGATGTGCCGAAATCTGTCACGTTTACCTTCAGTTTGGCCCAGTTGAACTTTTGGGCCACTTCAGGGTTGCTTTGAACTTTGACCAGTTAATAAAAAAATGACTTTAGCCCTTCCAAGAGGCCAGGGCTAGTCCCATGAAACCGCTTCACTAGCCCCCTAGTGGGGGCAGAGAGGTGCTGGGGCTAGGGTCTAACCCACTGGGTCTATGAACTTCAGTAGTACTGAAAGAGAGCAGAACAGTTAGGGCTGCCACAGGGGAGATCTGGAAGAAAGATAAGGATGCAAGAGAAGGGGAAGGGATCAAAGAGGGGAGAGAAGTAGCATCACGTGCGCAAGGGAAGCATTATTATAATGACTGACTTCAAATTACCCAACAACAACTGGGAAATAGATGAGGCACAAGGTGTGGGTAAAAAAAAAAAATTTCATGATGCACTAACAGGAGATGGCATAACACAAGCAGTGCATGAACCAACCAGACAAGCAAACATTTAGATCTTGTACTCACTGAGGGTCCTACTTAAATCATAAATATTGAGGTGTGTGAGGAATTGGACACTAGTGACCATAGGATGGTACAGTTTGGTCTAGCTATTAATACAAGAAAATTAGTCTGAAATGATATACCGTCACCACGGTGACTCCTACACTGCGAAGACCATCACAGCGACAGGATTCGGGCAAAACCCGCACGTCACTGTGATGGTCTGTGCAGTGACCGAGACTGCCTCGCTAGGTGTTTCACCCCCCTCGGTCCAACTCTGACTCGGAGTTGGAATCCTAGAGACTGGGGGATGTGGGGAGTTCAGGGGGCACAGCCCCCCGATAGAGAGCACCAACATCCCCGAAGCTACAATGCCAACAGTCGGCATGGTAGCTGTTGCTGTAGGTGATGTCGATGCTAGCACTGTCGAAGAGCTATGATAAAACCATCAGAAACACGATAAACCTATAATTATATTGCAGACAACTGCAATTAAATAAGGAGCAGATTAAGGGACTGGTTAACAAACACCAATCTAGGAGAAAATGCAGAGACAGTACAGACAAATATTAGAGATAAGATCTTACACCTAGAACAGAAATATATACCCAGAGTCAAACTGTACAATTCAAATGGGGAGGGAGGGCTGCATGGCTACCAAAACAATTGGCAAGAAAAATCAATGATAAGTGGAATAAATTCAAAAAGTGTAAAAAATGAGACATATACCAACTTAGTAAAATACAAATCAACATTAAGAATAGTTAAGAGGAAAATAAGGAAATCCACACATCAATAAGAGATGAGAATAGACCACAGAAATGACAACATGGAATCATTCTATAGATACGCAAACTCATCCAAGGCAGTTGACTAGTCTCTGGGGCCAAAGGAGGTTTATAGGATTAAGGTTAGCAGCCCAGAGGAAATGGCTAGTGAATTTAATAAATTATTTTGCTCAGTCTGCGAACAAACAGATACCATAGAAAATCCCATGACAAATGAATACTGAGTGGATATCAAAATGAATTGCTTGTTGATAAATCAGATATTATAAAAAGGCTTTATAAAATCAAAAAAGTAAGTCACCAAGGCCAGATGGGAACCATCCTGGGATCATTATAGAGATTAGTACAGAACTTGTAAGCCCACTCTAGAAATTTTTGAGCGTTTCTTTGGCTACTGGTGGTGCGATACTAATGTAATGGCAGAGGGCAACAGTCATTCCAATATTCAAGATGGGGGATAGGTCAAACCCCCAAATTATAAACCCATTAGCCTAACCTCATTTATGGAAGGTATAATTGTGAACATGCTAGAACATGAAATAACGAGTACCCCCCTTTTCCAACTTGGCTTATGGTTCTTCTGTCTGGAGTCCTTTACAGAAGGGGAGAAATAACATTCTTGGAGAGGCTTCAGAGGATGCCAACTAAAATGATAAAGGGCCTCAAAGGGTGTATGTACGAGGAGAGATTAGCAAAGCTGAACATGTTCACACTGGAGAGAAGGAGACTAAGAGGGAACACGTTGCAGGTTTCAATTTTTTTTATATAATGTTTTTATTGGTTTTAGACATAAAAAGTCAATATGGTACATTAGGTAGAACAACTTGGATAACATACAAGGAAAGCAAGCAGTTCATTCTACAATTAATTCTGTCACTACAGAAATGCATTCTAAGCAGATACAGCCTTAACCATCAGAAAAACAATCCCCACCACTACATATAATGCGACATTTGATTTAATTATACTTCTAATTCCAGGGCCTCTTAAGTGTAGGGGTAGGGAGTAATCTTACAAAAATGTTAATGTACAACACACCACAGAAGTCCATAGACACGAAATTCAAGAACATAGGGCACAGCTTAAGAGGCCACAACAAACAGCTAGAAGCCAATAGGTAAAAGATCACCAAAAGAGGGCATTTCTTCACCCAAAGGATTGTTAACATGTGGAATAATCTGCCAATGTGTGTAGTGAAATCAGAATCATTACTAGCATCCAAGAATAGCACGGACAAATGTATGGCAGACAAAGGTATCCAGGGATGCAAGCACTGAGAGGTGGGAGATAATTTTTCATATGGGCTAACACCTTCTATCATCTCTAAAAATCCAGTTTAGTATGCAGTATAGGTGTGGGAGAGAAAAGCTGGAGTAGAAGAACAGAACAGGAGGTTAACAAAACATTACAAAACTGGTGCACCTCAGGGGTTTAGATAAGAGAGAGTTTCCTGATTTAAGGATGGGGCAGGGGTGTGGATAACTGGGCTGGGGAGTATCAAAAAAGGTAATGAATTACCTTCCATAATTTCTGAGGGGTGTTAACTTTATTTTTAAGATTATTGGTGAAATATTTTCCTTTGGCCTCCCTGGTGCCCTTTTTGTTGGCATTTTGAAGTCTTTGGTACATCATCTCAAGAAGTCATGTGGGGAACTAAAGGCCTTGAGCTGCCAGGCAAGAGTCATTGGGCTTTAGATTGGTCTATAAGCCCTGCTGAGATCCAGGGGTGATGGGATCCACAAAAACAAGACCTGACTTCCTGAGAAGGATGTGTTTGCTTCAAGTTGCAATGAACTTGGATTGGAAAAGGGAACATGTGCCATCTATGTCAGTGGAAAATAAGAGAGGGGACCAGTCAGCTTTCTGAAAGTCCTCCCGGAGAAAAAGAACAGGTCGAGGGACCTGAGTAATCAGGCCCAGATGAATTTTGAGGAGGAAAAGGGTTGGGGTGGTGGATCTTTTGAACAAGGTAGACCATCAGATGGATGCTGAAAGCATCTAGTAGGTTACCAGATGCAAGAATGCAGTGACAAGCTCTAACAGTTTTGCAGCAAGCCAAGACGTTTCGGGAAACCCTCAGAAAAAATAACCTCTAGGCAAACAAAGTTCAATGAAATGAGGTGTAACAGTTTTGCAGCAAGCCAAGACATTTGGGGAACCCCCGGAAAGAAAACTCCAGGCAAAAAAGTTCAATAAAACAAAAAGTTGCTTTACTTCAACACCAAACAAGGGCTCAAAGCAGCATACTTTGGCAGAGCAAATATATAGCAAAATATTGTACTTTTTAGCTTGATTCAGCTCACCAGTTCACAGCAGCCCTGCTCTCTCTCAAGCACCCAAATTCTCTTCCTTGGTCTGTCTGGTTTTTGTTTTTGCATCCCAGGTAATGCTCATTTTTGCCCTTCCCCACAAGGGAATTCCAGGCCTGCAGGCAGCCAGTGCCAATGTTCTTTAAAGGATCAGGCCAGAAAGCAGCAGGGTTGGGTTTCAATTTACTCTGTTCTTCTACTAATACCTTAGTGGAGAGGGTGTCCCGAGTGAAGGTCATATAGACCCCTTTACAGGAGGTGAAAAGAGAGGACCCCGTCAATAAGAATGGTTCATGGATGGGGGGGTTGAGATGGGAAGGCTCAGTGATAAGTCGCACCAAGTGAAAGGATTTAGTTTTCTGGGTGGTGGATGTGGATGAAGGGGAAAGCCAGCTGATGTTTAAGAACCCCTGAAGCGGGAGTTCACCACCAGGGAAAAGAGTGGGGAGGGAAGACAGAGCATCAGTACAGGACAAGAGTCAGGGTTAGTCTTTGGGGAGGTGCAGATGATGGTGATGAAAATGTGAAGGAAGAAGAGACAATAGTCTGCATGGGATGAGGGGACAGCTGATTGGGATATTACATTACAGTTGAGACTGTGATGCATGTAAACAGCTATGCTGCCCCGATGCTTCCCCAGAACTTGTCTGAGGACCCCATATTTAACTGTTATGTACCAACTCTACTGTTGTAACTGTCCCCCAAGACCCTCTTGAGAAGTAGGTGATCCACCCAAATGAGGCTGCACAGATGTGCCTCAATATAATTATCTTTGAAGAGCGGCATGCATAAATCCCATTCAACATGTGATGTTTTTTGAGGGAAGTGTTCTCCCACTGGTCCTTGGTGCAAAAACATTTGTGGCATGTACCCATAATATGACACAAATTTTAGATAAATAAATGTATGATATATGTTGAATTTAGGGGTGAACCATCTAGTTTCTAGTTTATTAAACATTTATTTATTAATTTGAAATGTATTTAAACCAGGCAGACAAGCAGAACTGTGTTACTCAGTCTTGTTTCTAGCAATTGCCCAAGGGCAGGGTAAGGGGATACTGTATGTAGGTAACTGGTGCAGGAAATAGAAAAATTAAAATAAAATCATTACAAACAGAAGCCAATAAATGTGTCCAGAGAAGGCACTTTCCATACCCCAGCTGCACAGGACAGTGGTCACAATCATAAGTAATCTTGCCTACTCCACCACTTATGAGTGCTTCTAGTCTGGGATGAGAGCCAGGCATAGCACAGAGACCGCCCCGATGAATGTGCTAAATGACCTCCTAATGGTGAGATATGGGAGACAGCATACCATCTTAGTGCTCCTGAATCTATCAGCAGCGTTTGACACCATGGACCATGAGGTGCTGCTTGACCACCTGCCGAACTGGCATGGACTAACCGGTAATGTCATCAACTGGTTTAGGTCGTAACTCATGGGTAGAGTGCAAAGGGTAATGATGGGACTAGCCTCATCTAACCCAATGCCTCTACATTGTGGATTTCCTCAGGGGTCAGTCTTGTCGCCCTTGCTGTTCATGGTGTACATGCTGCCACTGGGAGAGATTATCAGGTGGTATGGGTTGGGTTTTCATTGTTGTGCCAATGATACCCAGCTATACTTGTCCTGCACACTTGGAAACCAGATGGAGGCCTCAGTGTTTAACACCTGCCTGAAGGAGATCCAGAAATGGATGACTAGTAACTGGCTATGACTCAAGCCAGACAAAACAGAGGTACTAGTGGTAGATCCAGGTCATCGATGTGATGGAGGGGGAATCACGAGATTCCCCTGGTTTGGTGCTGGGGGGTGCTCCCTTGGCCGCCTGCATTTGGGTTAAGGATCTGGGCGTGATTTTCCATGATGGTTTGACACTTGATGCACAAGTGTCGGCCGTCACCAAAGGTGTTTTTTATCATCTGAGGAACATTGTCTGGATCTGGTCCATGATATCAACTGAGGACCTGACCACCCTGGTGCATGCCTTTTTCATGTCCAGCTTGGACTACAGCAATGCCCTGTACCTGGGGCTATCTGGAGGCAATCTCCATCTCTGCAGCTGGTGCAGATTGTGGTGGCTAGGTTGCTAATTGGAGTTCAGAGATCAGACCATATTACGCCTGTCCTCCGTGAACTGCATTGGCTGCCAATAAGGTGGAGGATTGCCTTCACGAGTGGATTACTGACCTATAGAGCCCTGCATGGGGGGGACCAGCCTACCTGCAGGGCCTCCTGGTTGCTCATTGCCCATTTCGGGCTCTCTGTTCCTCCGAGGGCAGCTTCCTTGTTGTTTCCAGGGCTAGGTTGTGGCAATCTGGGGACTGTGCATTCTCACTTGCTGCACCAACACTGTGGAACTCTCTACCAAGACCTCTAAGGGAGGTACCCTTGGTGGAGACCTTCAAAAAGGGTTTGAAAACCTTTTTATTCAATCAGGCCTCCGACACTTATGATTCATAATGAATCTGAAGAAAAATGAACTGACTCGTTTTATTGCATGTATTTTAAATGAATGATAGAATTTAATATTGAGTCCTGCACTATGTTTTGAAAGTGTATATCATTTATGGATTGTTTTAAAATATTAAGAGCCTTCAGTATGGGGCGATGTGTAAATAAAGTGTCTATCTATCTAGCTGTCTGTCTATCTATCTCTCGATCTAGCTATCCATCCATCTGATCTTTAATAAGTATTTGTAAGAGGGTATGCATACATTCATACATATGTACATATGTGTGTATGGGCCAGCAGTTGACACATCAGGCTGCAGCAAGGTTTAATAACATGATGGAGAGAAGTCTACTTGCTGTCAAGAACATGTGTGTGCTGAGTTACATAGGCAAATAGAAGCAAGTCTTTTTTTATTTATTATTTTTCCCCCTGTCGCCCTTTCTGGCCCATGTTCCCTCCAGTCCTCCTAGCCCCATCCCCTGGCATCCCCCAGGACTTACCTTCTTCCTTAGTGCCCCCCCACCCACAGCTTCTTTCAGTGGGTGGGGATGTATGGTACGGAAGGAGCCTAAGTCATCTGGAGCAGGGAATGCAGAGATCGTCGGCCACCCTGCCAGCCAGGGTGTTTTCCTCCATTTTCTGTCCTCCTTTTGCTCATTGCAGCTCTGTCCTTCCTCCATGGGGACACCACTACATATATATATATATATATATATATATATATATATATCAGGGTAACAAACGACTGTGTATATACCAAAGTGTGGCACAAAAGAGGGTTTTGGTTTGTCGTGTTCTGAATCAGACCATAAATAGCACTTGTCTCAATTATCTCCTGGAAGATACTAAGTTTAGAATTTGCATACTATGATATTGACTAACTGTGATGCAAATAATTTTAAAGTGGTGGAAGATGGCAGTAGGCACATTTACACTTACTGGAACAAGATGTTTCTGTGAAATGGATTGTGAATTCATAGTGTAAACCCTCTGAAATGGAAATGATTCTGATTTGTTTTGCTTTCAGTTGTCCTCTGCCAAACATAAGATGTGAAATGGTGCAGGTGTGTGTTTATCTGTGCAAGTGTAAATGCTTGTATTATGGAATCCACTGCTACTCTTGGCTATTTAGTAGTGCAAGAAAGGATAACAAACAGATTGGTAAAATGTTATAACTGCACGAACTGTTAGCCTCTTGAAACAGATTTTTTAAATAAGTGTAAATGTGGTTACAGGTTTTTAACAATTAATTTACCCAGGATAACCCAGCTGAGGTGTAACCTGTCATCCAATGTAATCCTGCATCTACCTATTTCTGCAGCTGGGTTGGCAGGAGCATGGAGAGATGAAGTGACTTGCACAAGGTCACATAGTGTAGTGACTATGTTGGGTTCTGATCCTTCTGAAAAACTGCTCATAGTGTGTTTTTCTCCCACACTCACTGCTCTTCTACCTTACAGAGCTCCTGGTCGAGAACAGCTATGATTTTGCAAACTCCTGGGCCATACATGGAGCCGTGAAACGATGTAGACGGGTGTCTCCAGCCAGCAAAACCTGCAACATTTCATCTGAAATCGCAGGGGAGGTAAGTGTTTTTTTGCAGCAAGTATCTCACTGACAGTAGAATGTAATAAGGTCCCCCAGCAGGTTAAGTAATTATGGACCAGTAAGGAAAGGAATTTGATTTTATATAGCACTGTTCATGCCTGCTTTATCCCAAAGTACTTTACAACCAAGGAGAGGGGCAAGAAGAGAATGTCTCTGCCATTTTCAGCATACAGGGAGATTCAAACAGCACAGAGATAGATTAGAGAGGATGATTATAGAATGGTTAAAGGAAAACTAGAGTCAAAACTTACAAAAAAAATATATTTGTGCAGAGTGTTTTCATTTGTCTGTGCAGTCCTGTGTGTAGTCCTAGTGTGTTCTTTCCTTTGATGTTAAGGGGCTTTTTTTATATAAATTTGCCTACTTGTTCCAACTTAAAGATAGCTAAGAAATCCATTCCATACCCTTTTCTTCCCCTATCTCCTTCCATGCCTGTGTCTGCTTTCCTGAATTGGGACCAGATGTCTGATTTTGCAACCTTTCAAACACGGTTTGGGTTACATGCCAAATTTTTCTTTAAATATTTACAGCTGACCAGCTCAGCCTCATCCCATTTTGGTTCTCCACCTTGGGTGAACTCTTTTTCCCGCCATTTGGATGAGATGATATGGGTAGTCCCCCTCTCAGCATGCTATTTCTCACTTATATTGGTTATACCAGTCCCTTGACCCAACCAAACCTTCTGGCATTGCCTATTACTGGCAGAATGCTCTGTCATTGCATTGTCGTCAAAAGAGTGGACGATTATTTGGGAAGACGTGCATAAAATCATCAAGCAGGATCGTTATAGACAATTGCATTTTAAAATATTACATAACATGTATTTCACTCCAGTCAGACTACATAGGATGGGACGCCAGGTACACCCCATATGCTCCAGGTATTAACAAGTGGAGGGCACACTTTTTCATATATTATGGCAATGCAAAAAATCAGTGCCATTTTGGCCAATTATCAGGACCTGTTTAGATCCTTCTTTTGATTTGGATCCCTTGTTTACTCCTGAAGTTTGTATTTTGGGATGGTATCTTGATATTCCCTTCACTTATCAGTGGAAATATATAGTTACTATTGCTGCAGCAGCAAAAATGGTTTTACTTAGACATTGGCTAGACATGTTGATGCCAGCATGGTCAGAATGGCACAAGGAACTCCTCAGTGCCTTAAACTTCAAATTACATGTTGCCAGTGTACAGCAAAAGTGCTCTAAGTTGTTTTTGCAAAATGGGGCCCTTTAAATGCATGGCTCCTTATGGTCTGATTACTGTACTGTACTGTACTGTGTATGGTTCAAGCTATTTAGTTTTCTCATGTATTTGACTTGAACCCAGCCCACCCAGAATACTGTTCCAGTTGCACTACCAGCTGTGTCACCAAGGCAACTGGAAACTGAAATATCCCAAGGCACCTTACTCTTATCCCAAGACACCTTACTTTTTCTCTAATGCACAACCTGGTGCTGCACAGATCATTACATTTTCAATCACAGTGGTGCAGTGTGCACATTTATGGAAGAGAAAGGAAGGAAGAAAGAAAGAAAGAAAGAAAGAAAGAAAGAAAGAAAGAAAGAAAGAAAGAAAGAAAGAAAGAGCCGGCCCACTGGTGCAGGGGCAAGGTGCCCAACTGCAACGCCGATGACCCAGGTTCAGGAACGGACCTGGGAACATCAGAGGGCCGGCCAGGGGAAGAAGGATCGAGCATCCTAGGGCCTGCTCTCCTTCTCTGGGAGGGAGGGGGTAGAGTGTCCGGCTCAATGTGGAATCCTAGTGGAGGCTGGAGGTACTCCTGTGTTGGCACCAGTACGTGTGGGGGGTGGGGTGGATGCAGGACGTCATTACATGTCCCCGCCCCGAGGGGTCAAACCATCAAAACTTACGTCTGCCGCTCATGAAGCCCGCTCACCCTGACTCCACTAGCTCTCCACAGCACTTTTGGGATCTGACCTATCCCGACATCTGCTATGGCTGGTATGGGTTCTGTGCCCCACCTTGGGGGGCAAGCCATGGAGGCAATGACAATGGGTTCTCCTGCTGGCACCCTATCCCATTGACGTGGAAGTCCTGCTGGTGCAGTGGCCCCACCCTGGGGGGCAATCCAGGGGTTATCAGGGACCTAAGATTAAGGTAAGTCCCCGGGGGGGGGGTTAATGAGGTATCTGAGGGTGGGCAGGGGCCGAGAAGACTAGGTGGGCTGTACAAAAAAAAGAAAGAAAGAACTGTGCAGCACCAGGATGTGCATTAGAGACAGAGTAAGGTGCTTCAGGATGTCCCAGTTTCCAGTTGCCTTGGTGGCGCAGCTTGTAGTGCAACTGGAAAAGTATTATGGATGGCCTGGATTCAAGTCCCAGCTAAGGGATTTATTTCTTTCTCTCTTCTGTTTCTTTGAATACTATACAGTATTCTGGATGCAACTTGAAAGGTAAAACATATTGTAAAATAATTATGGGAAAACCAAGCGGCACACCACAGCATCAAGTGCTGCAGTCAGGATTTTTCCAGAACAAGGACTGCATATTTCGAGACAGTTGTGGCAAATGGGAAACAGACACTGAGCAACAAAACAATGTCCCAGGGGCAACCCTTTCTGCCTCAGTATGCTGACACAGAGAAGCACATGCACTGTCTCCATACATAGATATATATACGCACTAAACGCTTATACAGACACACACGCTACATTTGCATGGCTTTGACCAAGGGGGGCAGTGACTGACATCTGCCATGCCCCTTTACAGGGGATATTTTATTTATTATTTATTTAGTTGTTGTCTAGGAAAGGAGGGCTATGTAATGTACTATGTCCCTGTTATGTAACCCTTCATCACCTGTCACTCCTCCCCCAGGTTGCTATGAATTGTGCTATGTCCCTGTTGTGCAACCCTCTATAACCTGTCACCACTCCGTTGGTTGTTTTGCATTGTACTGCCCCTGTTACATTGTCCTGTATCACTTGTCACCCCTCCCCATATTGCTATGCCTTGTATTACATTATATTTATGTAACCTTGCACCACCTGTCCCCCTCTTCCTGGTCTGTAAACATTCTACTACGCTGCTGTTATGTAACCCCATATCACCTGTCACTCCTCCCCTGTTACTATACATTGTGCTACATCCCTGTTATGTAACCCCACGTCACCATTCACACCTCTCCCTGGTTGCTAAATGCTCTACTATGCCCCTGTTTTGTAACTCCATACCACCTGTCACCCATCCCCCTGGCTGCTATACATTGTGCTACATCATTGTTAGGCAACTCTACATTGCCTGTCACCCTGCCCCCTGATTGCTATGCATTGTACTACATCATTGCCATGTAGAACTACATTGTCTGTCACCCCGCCCCCTGGTGCTATGCATTGTGCTACATCATTGTTATGTAATCCTGCATTGCCTGTCACCCTGCCCCTGGGTTGCTATGTATTGTACTACATCATTACTATGTAATCCTGCATTGCCTGTCACCCTTCCACCTGGTTGCTATGCGTTTTACTACATCATTGTTATGTAACCCTACATTGCCTGTCACCACACCCCCTGGTTGCTGTGCATTGTACTACAGCTGAGTTATGTAACTCTACATTGTCTGTCACCATTGCCCCTGGTTGCTATGCATTGTACTACATCATTTTTATGTAACCCAACATTACCTGTCACCCCGGCCCCTGGTTGCTATGCATTGTGCGACATCATTGTTAGGTAACCCAAGATTACCTGTTACCACACCCCTTGATTTCTATGCATTGTGCTACATCATTGTTATGTAACCCTACATCGCCTGTCACCCCACCTATTGTTGCCAGCATTGTACTACATCATTGTTATGTAACCCTACATTACCTGTCACCCTGCCACCTGATTTCTATGCATTGTGCTACATCATTGTTATGTAATCCACATTGCCTGTCACCCCTGCCCTGGTTGCTATGCATTGTACTACATCATTGTTATGTAACCCTACATTGCCTGTCACCCCTGCCCCTGGTTGCTATACATTGTACTACATCATTGTTAGGTAACCCTACATTGCCTGTCACCCCTGCCCCTGGTTGCTATACATTGTACTACATCATTGTTAGGTAACCCAACATTACCTGTCACCCCGCCCCTGATTTCTATGCATTGTGCTACATCATTGTTATGTAACCCTACATTGCCTGTCACCCTGCCTATTGGTTGCTGTGCATTGTACTACATCATTGTTATGTAATCCCACATTGCCTTTCACCCCACCCCCTAGTTGCTGTGCATTGTACTACATCATTGTTATGTAACCCTACATTGTCTGTCACCCCTGCCCCTGGTTGCTATGCATTGTACTACATCATTGTTAGGTAACCCAACATTACCTGTCACCCCGCCCCTGATTTCTATGCATTATGTTACATCATTGTTATGTAATCCCACATTGCCTGTCACCCCACCTATTGGTTGCTGTCCATTGTACTTCATCATTGTTATGTAACCCAACATTACCTGTCACCCCTGCCCCAGGTTGCTATACATTGTACTTCATCATTGTTATGTAACCCAACATTACCTGTCACCCCTGCCCCTGGTTGCTATGCATTGTGCTACATCATTGTTAGGTAACCCAAGACTACCTGTCACCCCACCCCTGATTTCTATGCATTGTGCTACATCATTGTTATGTAACCCTACATCGCCTGTCACCCCACCTATTGGCCGCTGTGCATTGTACTACATCATTGTTATGTAACCCTACATTACCTGTCACCCTGCCACCTGATTTCTATGCATTGTGCTACATCATTGTTATGTAATCCTACATTGCCTGTCACCCCTGCCCCTGGTTGCTATGCATTGTACTACATCATTGTTATGTAACCCTACATTGCCTGTCACCCCTGCCCCTGGTTGCTATACATTGTACTACATCATTGTTAGGTAACCCAACATTACCTGTCACCCCGCGCCTGATTTCTATGCATTGTGCTATATCATTGTTATGTAACCCTACATTGCCTGTCACCCTGCCCCCTGGTTGCTGTGCATTGTGCTACATCATTGTTATGTAATCCTACATTGCCTGTCACCCCTGCCCCTGGTTGCTATGCATTGTACTACATCATTGTTATGTAACCCAACATTACCTGTCACCATGCCGCCTGATTTCTATGCATTGTGCTACATCATTGTTATGTAATCCTACATTGCCTGTTACCCTGCCTATTGGTTGCTGTGCATTGTACTACATCATTGTTATGTAATCCCACATTGCCTTTCACCCCACCCCCTAGTTGCTGTGCATTGTACTACATCATTGTTATGTAACCCTACATTGTCTGTCACCCCTGCGCCTGGTTGCTATGCATTGTACTACATCATTGTTAGGTAACCCAACATTACCTGTCACCCCGCCCCCTGATTTCTATGCATTATGCTACATCATTGTTATGTAATCCTACATTGCCTGTCACCCCACCTATTGGTTGCTGTCCATTGTACTTCATCATTGTTATGTAACCCAACATTACCTGTCACCCCTGCCCCAGGTTGCTATACATTGTACTTCATCATTGTTATGTAACCCAACATTACCTGTCACCCCTGCCCCTGGTTACTATGCATTGTGCTACATCATTGTTAGGTAACCCAAGATTACCTGTCACCCCACCCCTGATTTCTATGCATTGTGCTACATCATTGTTATGTAACCCTACATTGCCTGTCACCCCACCTATTGGCCGCTGTGCATTGTACTACATCATTGTTATGTAACCCTACATTACCTGTCACCCTGCCACCTGATTTCTATGCATTGTGCTACATCATTGTTATGTAATCCTACATTGCCTGTCACCCCTGCCCCTGGTTGCTATGCATTGTACTACATCATTGTTATGTAACCCTACATTGCCTGTCACCCCTGCCCCTGGTTGCTATACATTGTACTACATCATTGTTAGGTAACCCAACATTACCTGTCACCCCTGCCCCTGGTTGCTATACATTGTACTACATCATTGTTAGGTAACCCAACATTACCTGTCACCCCGCCCCTGATTTCTATGCATTGTGCTACATCATTGTTATGTAACCCTACTTTGCCTGTCACCCCGCCTATTGGTTGCTGTGCATTGTACTACATCGTTATGTAATCCTACATTGCCTTTCACCCCACCCCCTAGTTGCTGTGCATTGTGCTACATCATTATTATGTAATCCTACATTGCATGTCACCCCGCCTATTGGTTGCTGTGCATTGTACTACATCATTGTTATGTAATCCTACATTGCCTTTCACCCCACCCCCTGGTTGCTGTGCATTGTACTGCATCATTGTTATGTAACCCTACATTGTCTGTCACCCCTGCCCCTGGTTGATATGCATTGTACTACATCATTGTTATGTAATCCTACATTGCCTGTCCCCCCACCTGTTGGTTGCTGTGCATTGTACTACATCGTTGTTATGTAACCCTACATTGCCTGTCACCCTTCCCCCCTGGTTGCTATGCATTGTGATACATCACTGTTATGTAACCTAAATTGCCTGTCACCCTGCTCCCTGATTGCTGTGGATTGTACTACATCATTGTTAGGTAACCCAACATTACCTGTCTCCCCACCCCCTGCTTGCTATGCATTGTGCTACATCATTATTATGTAATCCTACATTGCATGTCACCCCGCCTATTGGTTGCTGTGCATTGTGCTACATCATTGTTATGTAACCCTACATCACCTGTCACCCCACCCCCTGGTTGCTATGCATTGTACTGCATCATTGTTATGTAATCCTACATATCCTTTCACCCCACCCCCTGGTTGCTGTGCATTGTACTGCATCATTGTTATGTAATCCTACATATCCTTTCACCCCACCCCCTGGTTGCTGTGCATTGTACTGCATCATTGTTATGTAACCCTACATTTTCTGTCACCCCACCTATTGGTTGCTGTGCATTGTGCTACATCATTATTATGTAATCCTACATTGCATGTCACCCCGCCTATTGGTTGCTGTGCATTGTGCTACATTATTGTTATGTAACCCTACATCACCTGTCACCCTGCCTATTGGTTGCTGTGCATTGTACTACATCATTGTTATGTAATCCTACATTGCCTTTCACCCCACCCCCTGGTTGCTGTGCATTGTACTACATCGTTGTTATGTAATCCTACATTGCATGTCCTCCCACCTGTTGGTTGCTGTGCATTGTACTACATCGTTGTTATGTAACCCTACATTGCCTGTCACCCTTCCCCCCTGGTTGCTATGCATTGTGATACATCACTGTTATGTAACCCTAAATTGCCTGTCACCCTGCCCCCGATTGCTGTGGATTGTACTACATCATTGCTATGGAGCCCCACATTGCCTATCACCCTGCCTCCTGGTTGCTATGCATTGTACTACATCATTGTTATGTAACTTTACACTACCAATCACCCCGCCCGCCTGGTTGCTATGCATTGTGCTACATCATTGTTATGTAACTCTACATTGCCTGTCACCCCGCCCTCTGGTTGCTGTGCATTGTACTACATCATTACTATGTAACCCTATATTGCCAGTCACCCCGCTGCCTGGTTGCTATGCATCGGGCTACATCATTGTTATGTAGCCCTACATTGTCTGTCACCCTTCCCCCTGGTTGCTATGCATTGTGTTACATCCCTGTTATGTAATCCTACATTGACTTTTACTCCTCTGCCTGGTTACTATACATTGTACAGTGTATGTAACTAGTGGGGTACCGCAGGGTTCAATACTGGGTCCAATCCTTTTTAATGTCTTTCTAAGTGACATTGCAGAGGGACTGGAAGGAAAAGTATGCCTCTTTTCAGATGACACAAAGATCTGCAACAGGGTTGATACACAAGGGGGTGTGGAAAGGATGAGAAGGGACTTGGCAAGGTTGGAGGAATGGTCAAAAGTATGGCAGCTTAGACTCAGTGCGAAGAAGTGCAAAGTAATGCACCTGGGAAACAAAAACCCAGGGGAAGAGTACACAATGTGGGGGGGGGGGGGAGATATTAGCAACAACAAAAATGGAAAGGGACCTGGGGGTAGTCATGTCAGATGACCTAAAGGTAAGGAAGCAATGTGAGAGGGCAGCAAGGAGGGCTGGGGATACTGGGATGTATAGGGAGAGGCATCACCAGTAGAAAACACAAAGTTGTTATCCCTCTGTAAAGACAGTTGATGATACCCCATCTGGAGTACTGCATGCAGTTCTGGAGACCCCATCTCTGCAAGGATATAGACAGGATGGAGGCAGTCCAGAGGATGGAAACTAAAGTGGTGCAGGGTGTGCAACAGAAGCCATATGAAGAGAGACTAAAGGAGCTTAATATGTATACCCTTGAGAAAAGGAGGGAGAGGGGGGACATGATAGAAACTTTCAAGTACCTCAAGGGAATCAACAAACTCCAAGAGGGTAGCATCTTTCAGAAAAAGAGATGTGCAAGAACAAGTGGACACAATTTGAAGATAAGAGGGGGGGATGGCTCAGGGCAATGTGAGGAACTATTTTTTCACAGAGAGAGTGGTGAACGCATGGAACGGTCTGCCTGAGGAGGTTGTGGGGTCAAAAACAGTGGGGGAACTCAAGAATGCATGGGACAGACATAAGACAATTCTGGTGGTGGGTAGGAAGAAGTAGTCTGTTTGTTAACTAGGATCTGCAGCTTATCCAGTTGGTAGGGAAATGGGCAGACTAGGTGGGCCAAGCGGTCCTTATCTGCCATCAAAGTCTATGTTTCTATGTAACTCTGAATCACCTGACAATCCCCCTGGTTGCTATGCATTGTAGTACATCCCTGTTATGTAAACCTGCATCCCCTGTCACCCTTCCCCCTGGTTACTATTCATTGTACCATGTCTCTATTCTATAACCCCACATCACCTGTCAACCTTTCCCCTGCTTACTATACACTGTACTATGTCCCTGTTACGTAACCCAACATCCCTTGTGACCTCTCCCCCTGGTTGCTGTGCACTGTACTATGTCCCTGTTATGTAAACCTGCATCATCTCTCACCCCTCCTCCTGGTTACTAAGCATTACGAAATGGGTACGAAGGATCCGGAATCCTTATTGGCTGAGAGCTGCTTTCAATCAGGCCATTATCCTAGCACAATGGCCCAGATGAAAGTAGCTCCTGGCAAAATGGACTCTGCACCCCAGAAATAACCCTGTGCTCAAGTGCCCACAGCTTGTCACACTGACTGCCCTACTCGTCTCTGCGGTGCACAGTAACGGCTCCCGCTTTCCCTGCTAACTACAGATGTACCTGCTGCATCTTTCAGCCACTTACCAGCAGCTTCCTTGTTCCCAAAACATGCCTGAAATAGTAACTTCAATGCTCCCACATTTCCTCCGGTCCCACTGTGAAGCACAGCTGTTCAATACTGTTTTTTTTTTTTTTTTTATCTGTTAACTGTGACTCCGAGGCAATTCTTCCCTTCACCTCGATCGGCTCCATCTTGCAGTCCACAGGTGTGAGGGACCGCAAAAGAAAAACAATTTTTTTGAATGTAAAAAAATGACAGGCTGGCTGTAGACGAGACTCTGGTGTCTGAAAGTACTGACGAATGTGGCCCCTCTGAAAGCTCCTGAAAGACCAATTGTAGTCTCAAACTGCCAAGGAACGTGAAACACGGCTCATTTCAAACTGCCACCCAGTGCTGTTCCTCACTTACCATGACTGAACTGAGGCATCTGAAACTGGGCAGCCCAATGGGGCTCCGGTGTCTAAAAAGTACCACTGAATGTGGCTCTTTAGAATGTCCCTGAGAGACCCATCAGTGCCCTTAATGAAACAAAAGGAAACAAGCATTTGTCAATGCCGAATGTTTGTTTGCTGGCATTGGCAGTGGTAGTGTAGAAGTTACAGAGCTGCGTAATAGGAATGGCAGTGAAGTATTGAACTGAAGCCAACCCCACCACCACCCTGCAGAGAGTGACAGGCATTGGGGTGTGCCTTTGGGTCGTCAGGCATAGCGGCCACGCCATTTCACCACACCCCACCCTGCAGACACTGACAAGTGTCACGGTGTGCCTTGGGGTCTTTGGCTCCTTGCGCGCACCCCATTCCATCAGGAAATACGGTGAGATGGGTGCGTATAGGAGAATGGGTGAACTTTGGGGCCGAAGAGTCCAAGGCATACCTCGATGCCTCTCACTGGCTGCAGGGTGTGGAATGGTATGAGCATTACAGGCAAGAATCCCAAGTCACACCCTGATGCCTGTCATTCTCTACAGAGTTGGCGTTATGGTTGGAAACCCTAATACCTCAGGCATTCGTTGGTATTTTCCTCCAAATTTTCCACATGGTTTTTGTGACCCCACCTCATGAACAGTGGCAATATCAGTTTGTTAGCCGAAAACCGCTTATGCACAGCTTACTCACGCATTTAGCACCACAGGTGCAAAAACATTCCGAGCAGGATGTAAAAATGACAGCTGTACTGTTCATGGGGAGGTGTAAAAATGGCAATGTTGCAAATCTGCAGTAAAATATTTAAAAACTGGTGAAGTCATGACGGCATAGAAACTGTGCAACGCACAATCTGTGAATGTAATTAGTTTGGGATTTCGCAGATTTTCAACACAGGCATTTTGGGACCTCAATCAGCGAACAGTGTCACTGTGATTGTCTTTATCTGTCCCGAACAATGATTTCCACAGCAACCACGCATCTCTGCGCTGAAAGTGTAAAACACATTTCGCCATGTTGTGAAAAATGACAGCTGTACTGTTCATAAGGAAGTGTGGAAAATGCCACTAGTGAAAATCTGACTGAAAATATTACAAAGTCATGAACTTCACGAGGGTGCGGAAATGCACAATGCTCACCGTAACACAGTCATTTTATGGACTCTTTGTCACCAAATTTTCAACATAGCCATTTTAAGACTTCTGCTCATGAACAGTGTAACTGTGATTTTCTTAATCTGCCCCAAACATTGCTTTCCGACACCGACTGCACCATTGTCGCTCATGTGCGAAAACACATTTGGGGCAACATGTGAAAATGGCAGCTGTACTGTTCATAAGGAAGTGTAATAAAATGGTAATGTTGAAAATCTGGAGTGAAAATATTGAAAATTCGCAAACTTACGAGCGCATGTAGGAACCGCGCAATGCACGCCCGTAAAACAGTCATTTTTAGGAATTTTTTCACCAAATTTTCAACATAGCCATTTTAAGACCTCTGCTCATGAACAGTGTCACTGTGATTTTCTTAATGTGTCCCATACATTGATTTCGCACACCGACTGCGCCATTGTGCGCTACATGGGCGGAAACATGTTTTGGGCAAGATGTGACAAATGACAGCTGCACTGCTCATAAGGAAGTGTAATAAAATGGCAATTTTGAAAATCTGGATTGAAAATATTGAAAATTCGCAAACTTACGAGCATGCGTAGGAACTGCGCAACGCACGCTCGTAAAACAGTCATTTTAGGAATTTTTCACCAAATTTTCAACATAGCCATTTTAAGACCTCTGCTCATGAACAGTGTCACTGTGATTTTCTTAATTTGTCCCGACATTGATTTTGCACAATCGATCGCGCCATTGTACAATGCTATGGGCGAAACATGTTTTAGGTGAGATGTGAAAATGACAGCTGTACTACTATAAGAAGGTGTGGTAAATGGCAATGTTGAAAACCTGAGTGAAAATATTGAAAATTCACAACTTACGAGCGCAAGGAGAACTAAGCAACGACGCCAGAAACAGTCATTTTTGATTTTTTCACCAAATTTTCAAAATAGGCTTCTTGAGAGCCCAGCTTATGAACACTGGCAGTGTCATTTTGTTAATTGGTCCTGAAAGGTGATTTCACGCAGTGACTATGAAATCACCCTTCGGGCCCAAATAACGCCATAACAGTGATAGCATTCATGAGAAGGGGTCCCAAAAACCCCATGTTGAAAATTCGGTGAAAAAATTCCAAATAATGCCTGAGATATGCAGCAAAGTTGAATAAACCCTATCTATCCCATTATACAGCTTACCGGCATTTCCTCAGTTCGCGGTCGGCGTCGAAGAGTTTTGACGTGTTCCCGGTCCACCGAAGATCGTTGCGCCGAGGTCCGGAGGTAAGTATGGGGTGAGGGGGTGGGAGGCAGGGTGCAGTGGGGGTGCGGGTTGTGGGAGGGGCAGGGAGAAGCCCATGGGACAGTTTTTATTTGCAGGTTTTTTTTTTAAAATGACGGCGGGACGTTTGCCACGCTGGGGTGGGCTCCCAGCGTGGCTCAGAAACGACTGGTTGGGGGCATGGAGCCGATGGAGTTGGGCACCCCGTCGGCCATAACATCTGTTGCCACGCTGGGTGGGCTCCCAGCATGGCACCCTGTACTCTGGGGAGAGGAGTCGACGGGGATTGGGCACCCCATTGGCTATACGATGAGTTGCCACGCTGGGGTGGGCACCCAGCATGGCATGTGAAGGTTTTGGTGGGGGCGCAGCACAGCCGACGGGATTGGACACCCTGGCTATACAGTGTGCGTTAGGGGGCACGCAGTATGCGCGCATGCGGTGTGTGTGTGTAGGGGAGGCGCATGAGCAGGCGATATCTTATCGCTGCTCACTGAAACGTAGCTCCCCTTTCAACTGTACTCCACTGCATTTTGGAGCTGTCATAGACAGCTCCAGCAGGCATTGGAGAACTGCGGCCACGCCTGCAAACACACTGCCTGAATTGGAAGAGGGCTGCCACACCTCCGAAAACTCGGATGATGGCACTATGTTTCTTGCACATGCGTGCAAGCAAACATAAAAACAGCAGCTGCCATGCATATTTGCTGCCACCTGTTGGACAAACAGTAAAACTGAATCCCCCCCCAAGACTAGGACTACTTTGTACCACAAAGCCATTTTGTTTGTATTTTTTCCTTATTTTACTAATTTTTTAAATTAAAAAGCACAAACATAAAAAAGAAATGTACTTCCAATTACTTATGGATTCATTTCATAATCTCAATAAGGCACTCAAGGGGGTGCGCTGTGGTGGGATAATGGCCCTTCTCAGGTGGTGGAAGCACTTAGCTTTGCCTCATGCTTCAACCCACCTGAGGTGGGCATTTGTCCCACCACAACGCCTCCCTCCGTCGTGCCTTATTGCTTAATTGTACAACGTCCCTGTTATACAACACCACATTGATTGCACCCCTTCCCTGGTTGCAATGCATTGTACTATGTCCCTGTTAGTGTATATAGCTTCACATCCCATGTCACCCTTCCCCCCACTTACTATGCACTGTACTTTGTCACAGTTACATAACCCTGCATCACCTGTCACTCCTCCCCCTGGTTACTACATACTGTATTATGTCCCTGTTACGTAACCCTGCATCACCTGTCACTCCTCCGCCTGGTTACTATGTACTGTACTATGTCCCTGTTATGTAAACCTGCATCACCTGTCACTCCTCCCCCTGGTTACTATGCACTGTACTATGTCCCAGTTATGTAACCCTGCATCACCTGTCACTCCTCCCCCTGGTTACTACGCACTGTACTTTGTCCCAGTTATGTAACCCTGCATCACCTGTCACTCCTCCCCCTGGTTACTACGTACTGTACTATGTGCCTGTTATGTAACCCTGCATCACCTATCACTCCTCCCCCTGGTTACTACGTACTGTACTATGTCCCTGTTATGTAACCCTGCATCACCTGTCACTCCTCCCCCTGGTTACTACTGCATTGTACTTTGTCCCAGTTATGTAACCCTGCATCACCTGTCACGCTTCCCCCTGGTTACTATGTACTGTACTTTGTCCCAGTTATGTAACCCTGCATCACCTGTCACCCTCCCCTGGTTACTACTGCACTGTACTATGTCCCTGTTATGTAACCCTGCATCACCTGTCACCTCCCCTGGTTACTCGTACTGTACTTTGTCCCTGTTAAGTAACCCTGCATCACCTGTCACTCCTCCCCCTGGTTACTACGTACTGTACTATGTCCCTGTTATGTAACCCTGCGTCACCTGTCACTCCTCCCCCTGGTTACTACGTACTGTACTATGTCCCTGTTATGTAACCCTGCATCACCTGTCACTCCTCCCTCTGGTTACTACATACTGTACTATGTCCCTGTTATGTAACCCTGCATCACCTGTCACTCCTCCTCTGGTTACTATGTACTGTACTATGTCCCTGTTATGTAACCCTGCATCACCTGTCACTCCTCCCCCTGGTTACTACGTACTGTACTATGTGCCTGTTATGTAACCCTGCATCACCTGTCACTCCTCCCCCTGGTTACTACGTACTGTACTATGTCCCTGTTATGTAACCCTGCATCACCTGTCACTCTTCCCCCTGGTTACTATGTACTGTACTATGACTGTGTTATATAACCCCACATTGCCTGTCGCCGCTCCCCTGGTATACTATGGACTATACACTGCATTACTGCTTGTTAACATGATGGTTTGTGTGTCACAGCCTGTGTGAGGAAATAGACATGTTTTATCTACATACCTTTCCTTTACTTTTGGGCAGGATGTCATGGCAAACTGTGAGATGCTGAGAACCTTGCCAGAGTTTCTCAAGTGTCACCAACATGTGGATCCCATGCCGTTCATTGCTCTGTGTGAGGGTGACATGTGCAGCTGTGGCCAGAGGAGAGAGTGCCAATGCCAGGCATTCTTAGAGTACGCAAGGACCTGTGCACAGCGAGGGGTGATCCTGAGAGACTGGACTAGACAAAGTGCTTGTGGTAGGTAGCTTGGTGGGAGATGCGGACCTGTGCTGAGTGATGCCCACCTTAAGTAAGGGGATCAATAACCTTATTGATCACATTTACCAAAATACAGAAACACCCTGTCACCTCCTGCAGCTCGCAAGTGTTGATCATGGACTCTTAAAGTCCTCAAGACCAGAACAAAACTAATCTCAAGATTGTTTTTCCCATATATAGTTTATCTCCCCCAGACTTCTGACACCCCTCGTCAGGCCAGAACAACTACACAGCCTCATCATCCTCTAGTTCCCCATCAGCTGAAGCATGGTGAGGTCTGTAGCATTGGGCTCAAATGTGTCCCAGCTGTCATTCTTATGGTCTGAGAGATTTTCTCCCTGGATTTTTTGTCTGGCCTTCCCACCTTCCTCTTGGCGCGGGTGCAAGCAGTGTCAGCTTTGAGCATGCACAGCACACCACTGTGGGGAAGTGAGCTCCTGGTTCTCTGCAGGGGTCACTGTGGTGCTGGAACCCAGCATCAACCCTCTTGGGCTGAGATGCACTGAGCTTCCTAAGCCCTGGCCTGCCTCAATGCTGGTGACTCGAGTCTGCTACTACTAAACTCTTGGGTTGCCAGTACAACAGTACAATGCGCTGCTGTTGAACCCTCAGATAGCCAGGCTCAAGATCTTTTACCTGTTGTAGCTCATGAGCCTGGCATGCTCTCCCGCGATGCATTTTGCAACTTTTCAACCTTTTAGTTGTGGACTACTGATCATTTATTTTATCCCTGAGTGGTTATCCGGTATAAAATGACATCCCTCCTTGCCTCTGGTTTTGCACTTGATGGCGCTAGACCTCCCCATTGTACGCCATTCCTTGCTCAGCCTTCTGAATGGATACCCACCTTGACTGTATAATACTGTGTTTATGCCTTGAAATGTTGTATGATCCTGTCTGTGTAATAATCTCCTGTGTCCTGTATATTGTTCTATGTGCTGCCACGTATCTGACTTAGCACACCTAATTCATTAACCTATGTATTGTCTGACTAAATGCCAGAGAAGGGCAACAAAAATGGTGAAAGGATTGCACCAGAAAACATGAGGAAAGACTGAAAGACCTCAATATGTATAACCTGGAGGAAAGGAGGGCAAGGGGGGATATGATAGAGACATTCAAGTACCTCAGAGGAATCAACAAGGTCCAGGAGGGCAGCATCTTTCAAAAAAG
The DNA here is from genome assembly GCA_016271365.2 of Neoceratodus forsteri. Lineage (NCBI taxonomy): Eukaryota > Metazoa > Chordata > Ceratodontiformes > Ceratodontidae > Neoceratodus > Neoceratodus forsteri. The sequence goes on along the minus strand of CM028131.1, from coordinate 1,617,281,888 downwards.
AGAGGTGCAAGAACAAGGGGTCACAATATGAGGCTAAAGGGAGGGAAATGTAAGGAAGTATTTTTTCACAGAAAGGGTGGTAGATGCATGGAACAGCCTCCCAGCGGAGATTGTACAGGCTAAAATGATTGATGAGTTCAAGAATGCATGGGATAGACAGAAGGCAACCATAGCGGTAGGATAGATAGGGTAAGCTGCTGATCATTTAGGCTTGTGAGTTCAGTAGGTAGGGAAATGGGCATACTAGGTGGACCAGGCGGTCCTTATCTGCCATCAAAATCTATGTTTCTGACTCTGTAAAATCTATATTGCTTTGTATTCTCTGTAAGTAACTCCGGGTTGCCCCTGAAAAAGGGACTTTGTGTTCCAGTGTGCCTACCTGGTTAACAAAATTCACTAAATAAATACAGATCCAGAATAAATACATAAATTGTTAACCAGGTAAGGGACACTGAGCCAGGGGTCATTTCCTGGTGTGACCCAGGGGAACAGTACAGGTAAAATTAAAAAAATTACACTGCAAAAACTGATACAGGCAAAAATAATGCAATTGAATACAAATATTGTGCAAATTAACAGTGTGAGACAGTTAAGACTATTTTTTGAGTTTTTGTTTACCAAGTACACCTACTACATCTACTGCAATAGGCAATCAAATGCCTATTTTCAGGAATGGGCAAGGAGATTACAACAGAATTGAAATTAGACAATACAATTAATACCAATAACAACAAACATACACACGAGTGTGTTGACTGTGTCAAGGATTCAAATACAAGCAGAAATGTCACAAATGTGGAAGGGTACGATACATATTAGAGAAAAAAAAAACAATATATCTACAAAGTGCATTACAGTGTCAACATGAGACATTAAGGAGGCAGTATAGCGCTGGGGTTTAGGGCACTGAGCTGCAAACCTGGAGACCTGGGTATGAATCTCACAGCCCCCACATGCATACAGTGTGACCCCTGTGCAAGCCACTTAACTCCCTTGTGCTAACACGTTGCACCTGGAAACAAGCTTTGGCTTAGTGTGCCTCTCCAAGTTAAACAATTTCTCCTTCCCTTCCCCTTCCACATTGTATGTGGCACCAGGGTGCCATGCAATCAGGAGCTACTAAGGGCAAGAGATGGAAGTGCAGTTTGGAGGAACCCTCGATACTCACTGCAGAAGGCATGGATTGATGGGCAGTATCAACGTTCATACGGAATAGAATACCATAGCCTTGGGGCAAAATATTAGAACGTTATATTTCCTAGTTTTGTGTGCATTTTAGGGATGGGCAGTGGAGCATCCTGGACTGTACCATTAAGGAAGGGATGTGGGGGTCATCAGCAGCAACTCCCTAAAACAATCTAGCCAGTGTAACAAGGCAACCAGGATGCTGGGGTGTAGAGAGGTTTTGTTACAGGAGATGAGAGCTATTACTGCCTCTGAATAGATCACTGGTAAGGCCACACCCGGGGTATCATGCCCAGTTCTGGAGCCCTCAGTTCTGGAAAGACAGGGATAGGTTTGAAACGGTGTAGCATAGAATAACAAAAATGATTCATGCCCCGCAGGACAGACCCTATGAGGGCAATGAACTTGTACTTGCTGGAGGCCAAAAGGGAGAAGGCAACATGACTGTATTTCGGTGCTTGGAGTTCAACTCCCAGTTACGTTGCACTGTTTCTTTCTCATAACCTGTGGTTCACTACAGCATTTGCACTCTGGGAAAGAAAGTGACCGTGGAAAACTATGTGGACCTGACCCCTCAACTGGTATTACAGGTGCCTGGGTTCAACTCACAGTTAGGTCACAGTATGATTTCCAAATATAATTTGTGTTTCAAATGCTTACCACTGCCTAACACTGCACCATTAGTTCCTTGCCATAGTCCCAGAAGGAAAAATAGCAGCTTTTATACAAACTGTAGCCCAAAGCACTTTACAATTTGCCATTTTTGTCCCGCATTTACCCCATTTCCTCGTCACTTATCACCCATGGTGGGATCCTTGGGTGGGAGGAGTTCCCTTGGGAGCAGCATTGGTGGGGTGGCCAGTCAGCCACAGCAGGGCCCAAGCGTGCCACATTCTTTATCCTGCAAGCCTTGGGTTTTCCTCTTTTGTTTTATCCCTTCTCTCCTAAAATTCTGTCTGCAGGTCAGGACACATGCCAGTGATCTGTTGCTCCATCAGCCAGTTACTATCCCTGCTGCCAGAGCTGCCCTTTCTGTATGGCCGTCTGTGCTTGCACAGGTGTGGTATTGAAGTGGGACAAGACACCCACTCACCTTGGAAGAGGAGGATGTCACATGGGATGCTCAATCCCCCCCCCCCCCAACTGTCAGACTCACCCAGCTTGGGACGTGAATCCCGTTTGTTGGAGCAGGAAGCAGCAGCACTGCTGCTGCCCCAGTGGGCCCGTCACCCAAAGCACTTTGCAGTCTTTTAGAGAGGATGCAATGTCGCTGTCATGTCAGACAGAAAGACAGATGAAACAGCACAGATTTAGATTAAAGAAGGAAATTACAGTGAGATTAAGCACAGGGAGATTAAGGGATTTGTTGAAGATCACACAGTCAGTAAGTGATGGTGGGAGGATCTGTACTGTACCTAGGTCTTCTGGTTCAGAGTTTCACACTCTAACTGGTAGGTTAGACTGCCTCCCATACCCAAGACACATTTACTAGCATACACCCCATAATTATTAAGGGGTGTCAGCATAGCGACCTCAGTATGTGTTGATCTTTTATGATGAATGGCAACTGCAGTGACCATGTTTCTTGTGAAAGGTGTGGCCTGTCCTTCTGACATGGAGTATACAGAGTGCGTGTCACCCTGCACCAGGACCTGCCAGAGCCTGAACATTGATGAGGTGTGTGAAGAACGATGCATCGATGGATGCCGCTGTCCAGGTGACTTCTTTTTATTCATGTAACAGTGAAATGGATAGCTCATCTCTAAGCTCATTTTTGGTTTGTGAGAAGTCTGTCATTGGATAAGAGTGTTATCTCGTGCACGTTTGGCTGGCAGAGCTCGACATGAACGTGAACGGTTCTGTCTGCCCAAACAGTGTGAGATGACATTCTTATACCATGAGGTACATCTCCTGGAGCACAAATAAACTGGTTATTAATAAAGTGACTAACTTGAGTTATATAGGCAGATTTAAATAGTAAGTTTTACATTTTGTTTGTTATTTTAAAAAACAAATGTAACATTTGGCCCCTGTCTCCCTCTCTCTTTTCATCCCTGTTCTGACAATGGCACCTTCAAGCCGGCTTCCTCTTGACTCCTTCTAGCCAAGTATACCGTTTCACCTTGGATACTGTAAATAAGCTAGCTAGTATTGTTCTACTTTAACATGTTGTCTGAACTACTTATGTACAAGTAATCTGTATGTTACTATTGTTACCTTTGTTTCCTGTTGTTGTATGTTACCCCCCATCCTCCGACGTGGAACTTTTGTAAACTAGCAGTTCCTGCTCAAAGGTACTTGTAATCCTAGAGTTTAATAAACAAACAAATAAATAAATAACTAAATTCTTCCTCACCTCTCTGAAGGGGAATGCCCCACTTTAATGCTGCTTCACAAGATGACAGCTGTAAGCAGCACAGTGGTCCAGCCGTTCTCAATGCTGACTGGCTGAAATTATGGAATTCAGCAAATAAATTATATACTTATGCCACAAATAAAACTATCTGACATTAAATATAAATGGAATTACTTCAGTGGTACAAAAACAATAGCTACTATAGTAAAGATAACCCTGCCAAGTAGGAGAACCAGGGCAACTGATTCCAGTCTTCCTTACTGGAAGGGCAAAAAGCTGAGCTTCCTCCCATGGGTGAGTTGCTAATCTCCAGGTGGTGTGTGCTTCTTGCTGACTGCTGTGTGGAAGTGTGCTCCCTGCTGACTGCTGTGTGGAAGTGTGCTCCCTGCTGACTGCTGTGTGGAAGTGTGCTCCTTGCTGACTGCTGAGTGGAAGTGTGCTCCTTGCTGACTGCTGTGTGGAAGTGTGCTCTCTGCTGACCCACCAATGAAGCACCGCTGATATCAGCTGCAGATATGCCTTCTTGTCTTGCCCTCCTGGTACATGCACCCGATGGTGGGTGATAGAATGGTGGGGATGGATGGGGTTAAAAAAGGCAGTTACATTTAAAAGTGGATAAGGGGATGAAAAGACCCACTCTCACCATGATGGAAGCCCGAGTCCCAAGTCAGCGTTGCCATCAGGCCTGAGTAGTGGCACACTATCCAAGTCAAGCGAAGGGGGGAAGGAATGCCTAGCTTGAACCAGAAGCCTGCAGAGATGGTATAAAAAAACACAATCACGCACTTCAGTATACTCTCTGACAGAGCAAGGTGACTAAATGAGGCAGGTTGAGTCCAGGCAGTTA